>OZ023334.1:7328534-7475869 GCA_964007535.1 Brachyptera risi
AGGATTCAATTTGACATACTGAAAAAAATTGGTGTTCGTTTTTATGTTTTTTTTTTTTTTTTTTTTTTTTTTTTTTTTGTTTTTTTTATGTTTTTTTTTCGGTTCTCCACAGGTCAAACGGCTACAGCTATCAACTTCAAACTTTTTTTCGTCATGGTTCCTCATCTAACTTAGATCTGTATAGTTTTGTGGCATCATCGGGTGATAACTTTTTTTTTTATGAATTTTAGAAATTTCAAAAATCCCCGTTAGAATAACCCGGAGGAAAATACTTGAAAAATCAAAATTTTTCAAGACCTCTCAAATTTTCGCCGAATATAAAGGAAACTATTAAGCACATTTTGAGAGATTTTTTGCATCAATCGGATGAGAAATAACGAAGAAAACGCATTTATAATGCATTTTCCCATCAATTTAGGCTATTACGGGAACCAATTAAATCTATAGCAACAAGTGTCAGCAATTAATTCAAAACGATTGAAATGAATGGAGAGGAAGGCCGTGACATAACTGATTCTCGTAAGGTTTTTGAACGTTTGGAGTGATCCAAGGTCTGTAGATGTAGATTGGGTTGACAAATTATTTTTCATTCTAGATTTCTATACCCCTAAGCTCGTCTAACAACGCGCATCCCGCGTTTTCCTAGTAACATCGCAATTTGGTACAAAATCATTGCTCCCGAATTAAGGCTATGGATGAAAGTAGGAACATCCTGCGATAATATTCCAAGTCAATTGTTGGCAATACATTTTTTTTTTCAAGATGTTAATTTGTCAATTTGAGATTATACAGAGAGTTCACGATAATCCACAAAGCCTCTAAACAGGCTCATCTGTGGTTTGCATAATTACAACACATAAAAAACATAACTGATACAAAATAATTACAGGTATACATTATCATCATCATTGATAATATACTAGGAAAACGCCATAAACGCGTTGTTAGACGAGCGGAAAGTAATAGTATGTCTACTTCTTTGCCAAACTTTTGCCTACATTCGCCAATTGGGTGACATTTAAGTTAGAAATGGGTAAAAACTGCTTCGAGTGCTACCAATTTAGCAAATTTCATAGTTTGTCTTCGAAATGGCTCACCCGATCAAGCTAAAAAATTTCAGAAATGTGTATCAAAATGGAAATCAACTTCACGCGGAATTTCATTTTTTTTTAAAATAAAAATATCTTCTTTTTTTCCGCCGTGTTATTTTAATGTGTATTTTTGAAATTTCTTAAATTCATAAAAACAAAATTTACGATCTGATAATGCCACAAAACTATACAGATCTAAGTTAGATGAGGAACCATTATGAAAAAAAGTTTGAAGTTGATAGTTGTAGCCGTTTGACCTGTGGAGAACCGACAAAAAAACACAAAAAAAAAAAAAAACGAACACCAATTTTTTTCAGTATGTGAAATTGAATCTTCGCTGAAGCTCGTCTAATCACATATTGTTGTAATACTAGGAAAACGCGGGATGCGCGTTGTTAGACGAGCTTAGGGGTATAGAAATCTAGAATGAAAAATAATTTGTCAACCCAATCTACATCTACAGACCTTGGATCACTCCAAACGTTCAAAAACCTTACAAGAATCAGTTATGTCACGGCCTTCCTCTTCATTCATTTCAATCGTTTTGAATTAATTGGTGACACTTGTTGCTATAGATTTAATTGGTTCCCGTGATAGCCTAAATTGATGGGGAAATGCTTTATAAATGCGTTTTCTTCGTTATTTCTCATCCGATTGATGCGAAAAATCTCTCAAAATATGCTTAATAGTTTTCTTCATATTCGGCGAAAATTTGAGAGGTCTTGAAAAATTTTGATTTTTCAAGTATTTTCCTCCGGGTTATTCTAATGGGGATTTTTGAAATTTCTAAAATTCATAAAAAAAAACGTTACCACCCGATAATGCCACAAAACTATACAGGTCTAAGTTAGATGAGGAACCATGACGAAAAAAAGTTTGAAGTTGATAGCTGTAGCCGTTTGACCTGTGGAGAACCGACAAAAAAACAAAAAAAAAAAAAAAAAAAAAAAAAAAAACATAAAAACGAACACCAATTTTTTTCAGTATGTCAAATTGAATCCTCGCTAAAGCTCGTCTAAGAAGGACAACAATGCCTCCCATATTGAGTTCTCCAATCTTCGGGTATTACTTTGTTTGCCTTCACTCTTCTAAAGGACAAGCAAACTGACAAACATTTGATCTCCTTATTGCCACAGATTCCTAATGAGTAATAATTAAACTGATTACGAAATGAGAGTGAAATGTTTTTGCAACCACTTCAGAATATTAATACATCTCTTGAATAAATAACTAATTATGAAATGAGCTATTTCATTTCAGTCATTGTTCGAAATTAATTATATGACAGTGATGAGTTTTGATCTACATCACAATTAGGAAAATGAATGATAATCAAAACTATCACTTGAAAAAATCCAGAGACCCACATTTTTACGTCATTTTAATTCTGTTGCAATGAATTGATTGATAATAATCCATAATAATAATTGATCATTTATTACACTCTGGAATACATTAGCCCATGTAGAATTTAGGATTCAGTCACGGCATCTTGGAGGCTTAGAGATGTAAACGATTCACGGTCCCTTTTAATTATTCAGTTTTAATGTCCGGAAGTTGGCAATGATTAGCGTGACAAAGACATAGTTAACATTAATAATTTTTTTTATTGATGAATAATTTTATGACATGTTTTTCAGGTTAGTCGGTTGGTAACTGTTTGTTGGATCATTTTATCACGCTATATTTTATATTCAATTGGACATTTTATTATTAATTCTTATTTAGGGGAAATTAATACCGAAGTATGCCACGTGATGGTAAAAAATTCCGTAACTTTTCATTCTGCTCTGTTTATAAAAATCTTTCAAGCGATTTTACACATTATTGTAATAGGTGGGCAACAATGCCCCAAATTACGTTCTCCAATCAAAACTCAAGATAAGTTTGTTTTGACCCAAACTATCCCAGTTGCTATGTAAACTAGCAAACATGCCATATATATGTGTATATATATATATATATATATATATATATATATATATATATATATATATATATATATATATATATATATATATATATATGTATATATATATATATATATATATATATATATATATATATATATATATATATATATACATATATATATATATATATATATGTATATATATATATATATATATATATATATATATATATATATATATATATATATATATATATATATATATATATATCAAATACACATAGCTTGTTCACTTTTTTAATAAGTGACAATAAAATCAGAAAGAATAGTATGCTGTCATTGGGGTGTCAGCTAGCATAGCCATTAACAGAGACGGTGTATAGCCCCAGACGACTGACCGTTCCCCCTATAAAATACCACTGTCGATCACACGTGTCGAGCCGTCTTGCAGCCAGCGCACAATGTATACTCGAGGTGGAAGAAAGTGAAAGTGAAAGCTTTTCTCGAGAATATTCCGGAACAAACCGCGAACAAGTTCGGGTATTTCCGGTTTAACTGGCGCAAATACTTGTTTTATTAGCAAATAATAATGATAAAAGTGGCTAATGATTTGTTATTAATGTTTGTATAAGAAGACGTGAAAGAGATGGCGGGTGATTAATGGTCCTAGATTATTATGTGACCTACAGAGTGAGAGACAGAGAGTGTGTGAGAGGAGGTGAAGAGAGAGAGGGAGAGAGAGGGAGAGATGATGATGTAATGAAGTCAGTGAACTTAATACTCAGAGAAATAAGTAGAAATGTAAATGCATAGGTCTTTGAATGGGAGAATTAGGGTGTGATAAGGATAAGAAAATTATGAGCTAATTAACTATGGTGAGTTAATTATTCCTGTATAAATGATAACCAAATTCAGATATTGATTGATTTTCAATTTAGAATTTCTGATGAAATTGTTTTATTCAAAGATGAAAACTCAATAATTATGATGCAGCTTCAAAATTGTCTTCACATAATAATTTTCAATCAATTGTGTATTTCAAATTTTTGGTAAATAACCGTATTTATTGTTGATTAATCAAATCCAGAATTCCGTTACATCATTGCGTATTAATGTACTGATTTTCAAGTATGTTAACTTACAGCTGTTTGGAATTTTTCATTGAAAACAGTATAGTATTTTGACAATGATGTCAAAATTTGAGTCAATAAATACATGCCATTTAAAATCCATATTTTCATTGATTATATTCTTCTTTCATACATTTCGCTACCTGTACATTAAGGCCCATGTTTTAATATTCTTGATTAAAAGTTATCAAATTTTCAGAGTGAGACCTTCATTATCAAACTTATTGATATATTCAATAATTCATGTTATTTTTAGTTCGACTTGAAACTTTCTACAATATATGTTTGCATGTTTCAATCCTCCCACAACAGTAGTATTTATAAACTAAATCAAATTTGAAAATAATTATGAATAATTGATTTAGCGCAATATTATTGCTAAATTAATAACTTTCCAATTATGAAAATTATTCAATTGTCTGAATAAGAAACATAGATCTGAGTAATGCGAGAGTCGATCTGATAGTTTCTGTCAGGTAACAAATGACAAACAATCGTTACCATAGCGACACAGCGAACTGATGGACTACCAAACATTCTGATTGGTCAATTCCAACTGGTGGGCATTGTTGTCTGTCTCTAGCAACAATGAGTGACGTCACTTGACAGAAGCATATAGTTATACCATAGCAACACAGCGAACTGGTGGACTACCAAATATTCTGATTGGTTGATTCCAACTGATGGACATTGTTGTCTGTCATTTTCAACAATGAGAGCGTCACTTGACAGAAGCCCAGAGGCCAAGACGTGCGTTAGATATTTGTATTATTGTCATCATTGTATATGGTGAATATTAACTAAAAGTCAATGAATCCGTTTCTTTCATTTTAATTTCCAGTGAGAACTAATTGCCACAAAATTTGTTGAATATATATAAATATATATATATATATATATATATATATATATATATATATATATATATATACATATATATATATATATATATATATATATATATATATATATATATATATAAATATACATATATATATACATATATATATATATATATATATATATATATATATATATATATATATATATATATATATACATATATATATATATATATATATATATATATATATATATATATATATATATATATATATATATATATATATATACACACAGTGACACAGTCACAACTTTTGAAAGGACTTTCAAAAGTTGTGACTGTGTCTGTCCTTTGAGAAAGACTGATGCAATCCAGTTGAAACGTTAGGTTTCTCAAATAAATAAATGTATTCAAAATACATACGGTTTCACCCTGAACTATTTATTATTTTCATACATTATGACCGTCGAATCAACATTTCGTTCTCATATATATATATAAATATATATATATATATATATATATATATATATATATATATATATATATATATATATATATATATAAATATATATATAAAAAAAAAATATATATATATATATATATATGTATATATATATATATATATGTATATATATATATATATATATATATAAATATATATATATATATATATATGTACATATATATATATATATATATATATATATATATATATATATATATATATATATATATATATATATATATATATATATATATATACCATATTTAAACATGGGTAATGCTCGGTTTTGCATGTAATAGTGTAGGCCTACTAAGTTTTGATACGTCATGAAACAGAAGCGTCTCCCTGCTCTCTTTCTTACAACACTCTAATCTCTCAAAACTTCTTAGAAGGTAAGAAACTCACTGCCATCACTTTATAATCGTTCCTGTCCGCTTTTAATTCACTTGATGTTCATTTCATGAGGAAGTCAGTCATAATTATGATGATTTTAACTTCCAATTAATCACTTGAGTCAGCGAGTTATACAATTAACTAGACCAATAATCATAAAGTGAAAATGAAACAGAGGGCGTTGAGCCTGCGCATTATGTATATAGAACTTTCTTGCGGAAATCCTAAAATGTAATGAAACATTATATTTCCATACAAAGTATTGCAATTTAAATGAAAGATGAAGTTTTGAATTACATTAATAATTGGTAATTTATTAAATTCATATTTAGTTACAACTCGATGTTTATTGAAACATTATATTTCAATAGCTAGAAATATGAAAGTGTTTTACAGAAAGAATGTGTATAGAATTACTAATTTCCTTCATATACTTGTATTCTCGCAAGGAGAATGTCGTCAACGAACTTAATAATTGTGAAAACTTCCTTGATTAAATTATCTCGATAAACTTTGATGATTTAACGATTTTGAAAGAAGCTGTTGCGTTTCTAATATCGTTAATCTCGTCTAGAAAAAATATACTGTCCTAAAAATATAGCTGCTATATTTGTGTCTTTTGGTTGGTAGACGTGAATACGTTATCTTGTGAATACAACTCTTATTTATTAAACTATCCTATTATATTCATATTGAATTATATCATATTATATTAAATATATTAAATATATTATATTATATAAAATTAATTATATATCATATGTGATATTATATTTATTATAATTCATTCATATATATTCATTATATTACCTGACTTGTTGGAACCGGGAGAAAGATATTCATTCATTATATTTATTATATATATTATATTATATTACCAGTACTACTGAAAAGTAAACAGTTTTGATTCCATTCGCAATATGCCTTGCATAATTCTCGAAAAGAGTTGAATGGACGGAATTTGTACTCATATAATTCACTCCAGATACAATTATTATACTCAAGTGTGAAAATAGAAGAAAATACTTTTTAGTCCATATTACGTTACATTTACATTACATTACATTCATCACATTGCATTACACTTAACAATAATCTAATTCAAAAATAAATATTTTATCCATTTTTTTCTTCTTAAAATCATTCTATCTATTAAAAACCCTGAAAAAACTGGTGGAAACACCCTCTGGCCCAATTTAATTGGTTATCTGGGTTTGAGATATATATATATATATATATATATATATATATATATATATATATATATATATATATATATATATATATATATGAACAAATATGGCTTGTTTTTATATTGATTTGAACCACGTATTGAAATAATGAGTAAGTTCTAATCTCATTGGAGCTTAATCATTCCAATGGATTTCATCATTCTATTAAAATCTCTGATTAAAAACTTTTCAACTGAAAAAAATCAGGAAAAGTAAAAAAATGATAATGTATAGCAATAAAGTTTGAATAATCAAAGCAGTCTATAAAAATGTGGGATATTAAATTCTCACTCTCGGAGGTCAGGATTATAATTGTCCAATTATTTAATTGAATTGTGTGGTTTTAGATCGCTTTTACGACGAGATTAATCAATATATTGAATATTCCTCTCAATTTAACCTCTTCGGATGTTTCTTGTTTTGCCGGCAAATACTGTGAAGTGACTAATAACTTATTACAAGAATTATGTTTGGAAAAAAGAAGATGCAAATTGTTTCATATATAATAAATAATAACCTTATAACATATAATAAAATTATTACGGAATAGAGAAGGGGAATAATTAAAGTGAAAGACTGCATGGTTCATATGAGAGTAATATGCATTTTTCTTTTACTCAATTTAAATACTTAACAATTACTTTACGGTAGAGTTTTAGAATATAATTTTTTTTCGTTACATCGAAACTTGTTACATAATGATTGTTCCCCAATTAAGGCTATGGATGAAAGATAGGATCGTTTGGACGGGGCACCACAAGGGCGATCTTACCACCCCATTTTGATTATTTAAAACTAATGAAATTCAACACCAGGACTGCGCTGTCTGTCACCATAATTGTTCGCCTTAGATGAAAATCTTTCAATATAAACACACGAATGTTGATATCTTCCACTTTGAACTAAGTCTCTCGGGCAATGATCACTTCTTTCCATTAACAGCAGATGTAAAGTTTATCATTATACAAAATGGAGAAATGAAATGAATGAAAGGCCTATAATGTTATAACTAGGCCAATCACTCTACTAATTAATGGTCGAGAATATACTGAAAGATAATTATGTATTTATTAACATTGATTTCAACGAAGCACTGTACTGATGACCAAGATCTATTGGCGTCAGTAAATGATGAATGAGATGAAAGTATATTTTTTATTATGTGTTTTTGGATAGTGGGAAATAGTTGGTCGTGGCCTGTTGTTTAGGAATCATCCCAGTATTAACCTGAAAAACATAGAAAAACCACGGAACTCTCTCTCAGAATGGTCGACTGTAGCGGGAATCATACCCCGCGGTCTCCTGAATGACGGTTCAGTGTGCTAACTACTCGACCACCCGTATCGGTAAAGAAAATTATCGAAGAGGACTGTTGAAATATTAGATACATGAATAACGATAAATGTCTCTTATTTAAAAAGAAAATCGCCATCTCACTTGACATTTTTGTGGAAAATCTAATAATTTAATCACAAATATTTTTAAATCAACTAATCGAATCAATTTTGTGACTATAAAAAACGGAATATATTGAAGTATTCCCACTCATTTTATCAACCATATAGATTTTTCAAGTATATTCCTATGGCTCAACAACAATAGATTGAAGTTCTAAATATTCTTTTAATTTGCTTTTTGATACAATTAGTATATCTTTATCTGTAGATACTTGATGATCTTGTTTTTTTATAACATTTATGACTTGGGTTCTTTATGCGTGTCTATAGCTAGGCCTATACCTTCTCGAAACGAATTCAAAGCTGTGAGAAGTACGGTTGGCTTCAGGAAAAGTAATTACTACAAAGCAAATTAATGAACGAAAGTGAAAAATTATTGCCAAAGTGATTATGAATCGAGTATTTAGCTGAAGTAAGACGAATAAATAACACGAAACAAAATTCAAACCAAGAAAATCATATGTTTTCCATAGAAACTTTTATTCAGAACCGCAACAAACCATTTAAATTTTAAAAACAAAAATAATGTAACCTATTTATCTGTAAGTTTCAGATTTTGTATTTATTACGTGATCTTCTCTACGACTGAAGAAAGTTCCTCTCATTTGTGTTTTGATTAAACTACTAATTAAGAACCACTTTAAACATGAAAGTTACACACTTTAATTCCACAAAAACGTTTTTAATCCCAATTCCAGTTTCTATTGGAATAATCTAATTAAATATGAACAAAAATGTGTTAATCAACTCTTCTATATCTAATAGAATGGTCACGTGCACATATCGTTCAAGAGAAATTCATTAATTTCAAGTTGGCACAAAATTTGATGAGTTCCAAATAAGTCATTTCATATTGTATAATTATTTGAAAACACCACGAAGAAATGCGCAACTATTTGTAATACTTTCTTTCTTGATTTTCACGGTCTTGTTTCTTCTTTCAAAGGCGGACAATGAGAATTATTTGCCAATATTACCAAATATAGTTGAGAATTATAGTCCATAAAGTATTATTAGAAGAAAGTAACGAATCGTGAAAATGTCGCTCGGCGACACGATAATGACTTGTCGTGAGTTATTTCATTTATTGTATTCAATGCAATTGTGGCTACGCAGCGTAAGAATTGACAATGACTCACTGCAGGACCTCCCCCCCTCTCCCCTCTCATATATATATAGTTATATATGAATATATATATATATATATATATATATATATATATATATATATATATATATATATATGAATATATATATATGGATATATATATATATATATATATATATATATATATATGTATATATATGTATATATATATATATATATATATATATATATATATATATATATATATATATATATATGTATATATATACTTCTTTTTTCAAGCTACTTTTTTCAGTTACTTTTTTTTATCTATTACCATTCTTTTGATTATCTTATCATTGATCAAATATTCTCTCTCAATCAATAAAAATGAATACATATATATATATATATATATATATATATATATATATATATATATATATATATATATATATATATATATATATATATATGTATATATATATATGAATATATATATATATATAGGCTTATATATTCATATATATATATATATATATATATATATATATATATATATATATATATATATATATATATATATATATATATATTGTATTATGTATCATACATAAAATGCTATCGGGAGTTTCTAGTAATCGAGTCTTTTGTATTATTGACATGTTCAATTGAATCTGACTCAAAGTCAGTGTTCCCCTTAAAAAGGGAGGGATGACAAGGTAGGGTCGTCAGGACTGGACATCACAAAGATAATCTTACTACTTGGGATTCAAAAGAAGTTATTCACAAAAAACGCCGTGAAGATGAAAAAAAACAGCTTGTACCATTTTTCTGTAACGAGGAAACATTATATTAGTTGGTTAGTATATATGAATGTTTTCATGGAAGAAGAAGATCGTCTACCAACTGAGTAATTGTGAATAATTGACAAATTACATAAAATTTAACGCAATTTGAAAGATGTAGTTGCATTTTATTCGTATACTTTGATTTACTGTTTGATATTTGGGCTGGTACGATCGCCCTTGTGATGGCGAACGATTCTTCATTTCATCCTCAACAATGATTATAAGCAAGTTTCGATGTAAAATAAAGATATTTATGTTCCGTGATATCTACTATATTGATTTCTTCCCATGCCACATGCTTGTAGCTATGTTTCATGAATGGAAATAGCGATGTTGTTTGAGTCAACCCAGTTACTGCTACCAGCTTTCTCCTCTTCAATGCAAATTTCGATGAATCAGCACGATGCTAAATTGTTCCGTCATCTTCCGTCATCACAGCATCTGTAACCGGTGCATCTTATTTTACCGGCACATCTTTTGTTACCGGTACTTCTGATTTTACCGCTTATCTTTAAGACTGGTACTTCTTCTTTTACTGGTACATCTTCTTCCACCCGCACATCTTCTGTTACCGGTACTTCTTCTTTTACCGGTAATTCTGATTTTACCGGTACTTCTGGTTTTACCGCTTATCTTTAAGACTGGTACAACTTCTTTTACTGGTACATCTTCTTCTACCGGCGCATCTTCTCTTACCGGTACTTCTTCATTTACCGGTAATTTTGATTTTACCGCTCATCTTCTTGAGACCGCGGTACTTCTTCTTTTACCGGAAATTCTGATTTTACCGGTACTTCTGATTTTACCGGTACTTCTTTCATTGCCGGTACATCTTCTGCTACTGGTACCGTACTTCTTCTTTTACCTGCACATCCTCTTCTATCGGCACATCTTCTGTTACCGGTATTTCTGTTACCTATATAACACCGGTAAATTATTTTAAATATTCATAATGTTCATTTATATGTTCATTATATGTTCATTTATATGTTCGTTTATAAAGTTCGTTTATATATTGCCACCACTCGATATCATTATTTTTGTTCATCCTCTATAAATATACTTATTTAGGATTTGAATGTGATACAAAATGACATCCAAATTTCGGTCAAATTCTCAAAAAAGGATCAGTTTATTTTTAAAAGATAAGAATTAATTCGTGCGAGAAATTTAAAAAATCTATATGCTTCTTTCAAGTAATGTCAGCACATTGTTGTTAGAAGTGGACAACAATGTATCCCAAAGCATTTCCTACAGTCACAACTTCACTATCAGTTTGTTTGCCTTCAACTTTGATAGTTGCTATGGTAACCTGACATCACACTTATGATAGGTATACTCACTGAAATGGACGGGCAAATTTCACGACTGTCAGAAAAAGTCTTCATTACGTCCGTCCAATTACTTCATCACATAAACATGGATTTTCATGCCATTTCCTCACATGCCTTTAGTTTCTTATCGTTATTTTATATTACCAAACTGTAGTCTAATTTGCTGTACTTTTACTATCACTGTATCAGTGCAATGATCACGTGGTGACGTAAAACATCAGCATGCAAAGCTCTGTAAGTAGAATGATGAGAGATGAAAACAGGAAACAGATTTGACGTAAAATGCGTGTTCTGATTTGTAACGCGATATTATGAAATAAAAACCTATATACTCCCGAGTTCGAATAACGTAACTTTCATCTAATTTACTGCTGGTAGAACAGCTGTCAATTAAACAAAATTGAGTTATTACATTTATTTGAACTCCAGATTAAGTGTTCAAGCAGCCCATCACTCATTGGTTTTTTAGGATTTAGAAAATTCAAAAACTTGATAAGAACATTATTTGGAGAATTAGTCGTTCATCCAGCATTGAAATCCCCAGTAAAAGGTTATTTAAACCAATGTAGCAATATAGATACGTTTCTTGTGATATTATTTTTATGCTCACAAATAAGAATGTCATATATTGGGCCTGCATATACATGATATATGTGACATGTATTGTCACACCATGTGTTATATTTGTATTCGCGAAAGGAGGTCGTTTATTACCTGAATAATTGTGAAAAATTCAGTTGGCCAATTTTAAAAAGAAACACTTCGCAAACTGAGACAAGCCCTTCCTGTAAGGAGATGTCATGTTTGTCGAGTTAACAAGCAATTATAAAAGCTAAATAAAACAAACTAATAGTTAAGACGTGATTAGAGAACACATTTTAGGGGACATGTTGTCCAATTTTCACAACAATGTGTGAAAAACTCCAGTACAATGACCAGATATCCATGAAAAGCAGCGCTCGGTGCATTTGAATATATACCTGCGGTTTTTGAGTTTGGTCACGGCGGCTCAGTCGCTTTAAAATTCAAGGGCAGACTATTCTAGTATTAGGTTGGGCATCTGTATGAGTTTCCTTTATCTATGATATATTCTAATTATGTCGGGTTCAAAACGACGCGCTGTACTGATGGCTGAGATCTACTGGAGTCGGTGAATGTTACATGAGATGATGGGATGATGAGATGTAGGGTTATTTTATTATGTGTTTTCGGATAATGGGAAAGAGTAGATCGTGGCCTGTTAAGGAACCATCCCAGTATTGACCTGAACGACAGAGAAAAAAAAACTATCAGGATGGTCGACCATGTCAGTAATCGAACCCCGGTCCCATTCAGTGATGCCAGCCACTCGAATACTTGTAGTTATATCCCATAACTAATCTGTATCCTCTTTTCTTCTATCACCAGAGGAGCAGCATGGGAAGAAGCCTTCCTCGCAGCCGTCGAACACGCGGAGGCTCACGTCTTCAAACACATCTCCACCGCCAGGTTCGCTTCGCGCACTCTCGACATCGAACTTGAGCGCAACACGCGCACCGTCATCCCCTACTTCAGCGTCACGTTCATCATCATGGCCGTGTTCTCGGTCACGTCGTGTATGATGCGTGACTGGGTCAGGTCGAAACCGTGGCTCGGACTCATGGGCAACATCTCAGCTGCTATGGCGACCGCCGCGGCGTTCGGCGTCGTTGTCTATTGCGGCGTCGAATTCATTGGGATTAATCTGGCGGCGCCGTTTCTTATGTTGGGTAAGTTACTTGTTTGATTTTATTGTTTTTGTTAATGGGGCGCTGTTCTCGGTAGCTTGGTCAGTTGAGGTACCGCTTTGGAAACTGAAGTCACCGTTGGGTGTGGGTTCGAGTCCAGCATAAGGTATGGGTTTTTGTAAATGTTTTTCACTTATCATCACATCGTAGTTTCATCACCTGGTCATTCGTACCCTCTTATAACCTAGCTGTTGGTGGAGTCGTTAAGGAAACAATAATCATCATTGTTAATGACCCCACCGACAGCTAGGTTATATGGAGGTACGAATGTGCAGGTGATTATGAAACTATGAGATGATGGTGAATTAAAGGATATTTACAAAAACCCATACCTTATGCTGGACTCGAACCCAGTTTCTTAAGGAGTACCTTAGCTGACTGAGCGACTGAGGGACACATCGTTTACTTCTTACCTGTTTGATTGTTATTCTCACCTTATTATTTATTATTATATATTAGATGAGGTAGTCCTGGTGTCAAAGTTCATTGATTTCTGATAAATAAAATGGGGTAATAAGATCATCCTTGTGGTGCCCCGTCCAAACAATTCTACTTTCATCCACAGTCTTAACGAGGACACAATTATTTTGTAGCAAGTTTCGATGTTAATATACACATATATATTTGTATCTGATAGTAGGTGGCATGGATCATATTCTCCTTTAGTTTATAAGGGAGTAGTGATTATTTCTAGGAGTCAGCTCATCGAAATAAGTGTCGAATCAATGACAGTTTCGAGGGCACGAGAGCAAAATTCTAATACTTCATAAATGATCTTTGAAATGATAATGATCTTTTCAATACATTCAAGATGATATTCATTAAAATATGAACCTTAGATACTAAAATTTGCACAGATATACAGGCTGAAAAAATGTTCTTTACTGTATATATATGAAAAAATTACAAAAAAAACATGTAAAAATACATGTAAAAATTAGGCGATATCGATAAATGAATATATACGATTTATCGATACACGATATGGGATATAATAAGAGACAGACCTCAAATACTTATATACTTATACCGTCTTTAAAGTAGAAAAAAGATTCGAGTTTATGCATTGCTAGAATGTTTACATATCAAGACTTTCGATAGTCATCACCACTAATATCTCGCTAAACTAACTGCCTTGCAAAGTACTTGGAGGTCCCAACATTGGCACTAAAAAAACGTATATACGCTAAATCATCTTAAATGAACTCCTTAACAGTGAAACACGCTAGATCAGTTATATGTTCTACGACTTTTATGTTTTTCGCATCATTTCAGTTTCAAACGAAATACTATTTTTACTTTTTAGCATCTTCTCAACGGTAAAAGTTGATGATAGGGAATGAGTTAATGTTTGTAATGTTAAAATCATATCCGTTAATGACTCTAGTGAATTAATTGCAAATGTATTTCCGAAAATAAAACAAATACAAATGTGAACTGTACTTTCAAAAAGTAAACGATGTTTAATCTGTTTCACTATCTCTCTCTCTCTCTCTCTCTCTCTCTCTCTCTCTCTCTTTCTTTTTTCTCTCTTCTCTTTCATCTGTAGTATCCAGCGTAGTTACTAAAACTGAGGTTCGAAATTATCAACTTGTGAATTTCTCTAACCAGCAGTTACGTGAATCGTTATCACCATGGTTACCCATACTACTTCATTCCACTAACTCTTTTAATAATGCTAACTAGATCTTTTAGGTTCGAATACTGAAGTAGAACTAGATCTGACTGGAACTCAAAACCTATTTTCCATTTTATTTTTTCCAATTTTTTATTTTAGTATCTATTTTCCATCGGTCCACAGAATTGACATCACAAGAATGCAATTATGTGGCAGGTCTATAATTATAAATACAAATATGATACAAATATAATACGTGACTATAATAATACAAATATAATACAAATATACAATACAAATTAATACAAATATAAATACAAATACAAATATTGAATGCAAATCTAGTACCATAATGGCAGATCCATTACTATGGATACATATATAGTACAAAACATCGTGCAATTTATTAAATATAATAAAATAAATTATATGAACACATACGATATAAACGTACTGTAAATTGAGTGATAACCATTCAGATAATGGAACATTAAACGGTTGAAGACGCTTTACTCGTACATTGTGATTTGCATCTGTTAATAATCATACGTTAATTCGAAACATATTCAGCAGTACAGTAGAAAGGTTCCTTTAATAAAAATTGCTTCACCTGATTTTTCAATAGGTCAACACCTTTATTCGACTTGATTGGTTCTGACATCTGATTATACAGTTCTGTCTTTTTCAACACAAGATCTTTTTCGTACATGTTAGTTCTATGCGATGACAAATCGCTTTCACGTCACAGCTTCATCATCATAATGTTCGTCAAAATTCCAAATCTTCATCTTCATTCTCAATAAATGGTCCAAGAAGATGGAACGAGTTGCCAACATCATTAAAATCCCTAGGTCTATTCAAATTATCATCCAAAAAACAACTTTTAGTGAAGCAAAATTCTGAGATGGTTTTAAAAAAACATGTTTAATTTAGTTCTAATTTGTCAGCTCTTCCTGTTCTTTTTTTTTTTGTTTTCCTTTTCCATTTGTAAATTTATAGTTCTTTTTATTACATCATTATTCGCATTTCAGTTATTATACTCATAAGGTTAGGTGGAAGAGCAGAAACTCATGTATCTGAACCTCGCCATTTCATTTTTGTTAAATAATCATCTCATTTTTTAATTATTATATGTAAATTGTTTTTTCTGTGTTTCTTTTGTCAACTACTCAAAAATGAATAAAGACTTATTATTATTATGACGAAATACCAATGGTGTTTGGTTTTCACTCCTATGGTATCATATTTATGGTCACTGAAATTGAATGTTACACTATCAATTTGTTTTCTTGAATAGATGTCAAATGATAACGATAATTGATAATGATAATTGTTTTATTCCTTATATAGGCCTAGACCTTAATAAAAAATGAAATAAATTTAACCGGCACAGTAGCTGAGTGATTAGCACACTTGCTTCGTGTGATCCGGGAGGTGAAGGGACATATCGGTCCCGGTTCGATCCCCGCCACCGTCCATCTTTACAGGGGTTTTTCGTGGTTCCCCTCTGTAGTCTAGGCTAATGCCGGGATGGTTACTACAATATAGGCCACGACCGCTTTCTTCCTACTATCCTTCCCACTACCCATAAAAAACTTCATCTCATCATCCCATCATCTCATTAATCATTCATCTGACGCCAATAGATCTCAGTCATCATTACAGTGCGTCGTTAAAACCCAATATATATAAAAAAAAGAAAGAAATTTCCTGAAACATTGATCAAATTTCCAAAATGGGCCATACACAGTGATAATATTAAACAAATTTGACAGGCTCCTACAATAAAATCGTAAAAATTTGAATAAAATCCACAGTAATTTGTTTTGAACTCTAAAAATCCTCCTACATATTGCCTCGACTGGCCGTGATTTATTGCTTTTTAGTTTCACTACCTTTCATAATATGGAATTTGTGATATCGGTTCTTTGTCAATCCAGAAAATATACTGATATTCGGACAGATTGATTCACAATCTTCGGTGTGCAAGATTGAAGATTGAGAATGATTGAGATTATGATTGGATGATGATTGATGATGGGATGATGACCAATCATATTCTTCGTTATATTGAATCTCTCCGAGTTGGGATTGTTTTGCTAATTGGGCTCATTAGTTGTACAAGAGCCGTCCATAAGGTCTTATTCCATGTATTCATCGATTTTTCTGCTACTCAACTTTCTATAGCATTTTAATCACTCATACGATTCAGAGCCAATATTAATTTTAATTGCGCTTTTATAGGGAATATAACATATGAACTTTTTTTCATATTTATTTAGGCCTATATTTAGTATATTATAGCCTATATTATGATTTATTGTGTTTTTTATGTTCTTGATTATATATTATAATCCAACATTCCATAACTTTTTATTTATCAAGTTGCATAAAATAATCAGATTGCGAAATTATTATTCTGTCATGAAAAATGTCTTACTTTCGTTCCATTTTTGAATTTAGCTCACTTGATACATGTCACAATGTGCCTTGTTAATTCCAATCAATTTGTTAATTTGACATATCTCACTTAGTAAGTTTGTTCTGCTCACACGCTGACATAGGTCATATTTGATACATTAAAATAATAATACATCTATTACAGATTTCACACTAATAAACATTGATAAACGTTTTTTACCTGACACTTATAGTGCCAGTTTAGCCCAATATTTAACCCAATTCCAGGGCTATTTTTTCTTGATTACTACTTCCAAGTCGGATAAATTTGAAATATAAATTATGTTTGTGAAAGTAAAACAACTTTTTTTTCATATTTTAACCGTCAGTTACTCAATGTCAACTCGCTTCGAGTGATAAAATAAGAGTTGCGAAAATGCATTCACGAGAACACGTTTGTAGATTATATAATTAGGATGCATGCGGTTTTTTTCTGTTCAAACTGGAACTATTTATTGTGACCTGATGGCATTGCACTACTCATTCTAGCTGTACGTATACTGTAGTTCACGCATTATGTTCAGATTCAAATGTTTTGATATCATGGTAGGCCTATATAATTGACAAGGACGAAGTCTGATCCTCGAAAATAATGAATATACTGTTTTTTTTTTTTTTTGTTTTTTTAATAACATCGAAACTTGATACAAAATCATTGTTCCCCAATTAAGGCTATGGATGAAAGATAGGATCGTTTGGACGGGGCACCACAAGGGCGATCTTACCACCCCATTTTGATTATTTAAAACTAATGGTCTTCAACACCAGGACTGTGATTAATATTGTATTACCGAGACGCGTGGTCGAGTGGTTACAACACTGAACCGTCATTCGGGAGACCGGGGTTTGATTCCCGCTATGGTCGACCATCCTGACAGGGGTTTTTCGTGATTTCTCTCTGTCGTTCAGGTTGATACTGGGATGGTTCCTTACAACAGGTCACGACCGACTCCTTCCCACCATCCAAAACACATAATAGAATAACCTTCCATCTCATCATCCCATCATCTCATTCATCATCCACCGACGCCAACAGATCGTAGCCATCAGTACAGTGCGTCGTTAAAACCCAATATAAAAAAAAAATTGTATTTTCATGACGCTCGTTTTGTTTTCTCTTTAATGTTCAAAATGTTGAATGTTTTCTTTTCTCATATATATATACTGTAGCATTGACGCTTCTTATATCATATTATAATTAATTAGGAATACAAAAATATTATTATTATCATTATTATTAAATTATCATTATCATTTAAATGGAAACTTGACACAAAGTCATTGTGCTTCAATTAAATACTACGATGATAAGGTGGGATCGATCGAACGGGATACCAAAAAGACAATCCTACCACCTAAAAAAAAAAATTGAATAAAAACCAACTTCTAAGAGAAAATGCTGTAAATTGATGAGTCACAATAGATAACGAACAAGTCCATCATTTGTGTTGAGAACAGTGGTCATTTTTAAAACAACTGAAGAAATGAAATGTCAGAGACATTTTTTTCAAGGAAGTCTCATCTGTGTTTCAGAGTATCAAAATGATGGTTCTTGAATTAATAAATGTTTTAATTACCGTAGGAATGTATCCTATTGATTAATTCATAGTGAAAACAGAAGTATCAAAAAGAGCATATTAGATAAACAGGAAAATTGTCGGTGTAAAATAACAAATATAGACATTCTAACATTTTCATCAGATTAAATGTTGTACAAAACTCCATTGATGAACGTCACATGGCAATCAATACTACTAATAATTATCGTGAAATGTAAACCGATGAACAAATGTTCAAGAAAGTTGAATAAAACAGCTGGTTTACCGGACGTGAATTACAGTATAGTCAAGGTGAAACTTTTCGCAGACTTTGTGTCCATACATCATACATAAAGCTGGCATCAGTAGACAGGCCATCACGCCAACTGGTTTAATTCAATAAATCAATAATGAATCAAATAAAAATTAATTATCAATCAAATAATGAATGTCAGTTTCACATTATTTAGTTCTGTTCTCAATACAAAATGGTGAATTGAATTGAAAAATGATCCACTTTAGAGAAACGTTATATATTTTCGAGTTTATGGTAAAATGTGGCGATAAATTAGTTTTTTTTTTTTAATAACATCGAAACTTGATACAAAATCATTGTTCCCCAATTAAGGCTATGGATGAGAGATAGGATCGTTTGGACGGGGCACCACAAGGGCGATCTTACCACCCCATTTTAAATGTTTATAACCAATGAACTTCAACACCAGGACTGTGCTGTTGGTGACCATAAATTTCCGCCGCAGATAACAGTCTTTCAGTTTCCGAAAGACTAATAATTTTAATTTTAAATATTTTAATATTTTAATATTTAATATTTTAAAATTTTAATGATTTTAAAGAACTAATGAATTAGTTGATGAAATATTTTCGTGAGAAATGTATTGCATCATTTTTTATAAATGATTCATTATATAAACCATTTAGACCACATCGATTGTTTGTTTTTTTATCTTGATAGACTTTATAATCGGTAGTAGGCCTACATCTATTGACAATGTTTCAAAGGTGGCGATAACAACCCTGAAACTAGATTTCAACGAATTTTACTAATTTTGAATTTCGAACTAATTTTAGAGAAATCTAGAAATCATCATCTCAATTTTTTAAATTTAAATTTATTGATTTGTCCTCCAGAACCTGGCCTTTTTCTGAGTCGTGACGTGGACATTACTCGATTCTGTTCATGTTTCTATGCAGAATCGGTAATGCCTACGTCATCACTCATGGTCTCGGGTGGACAAAAAGTTAATTAATATTTCTGAAATTGAGTTGCTGACTTCTAGTTTTCTTTAAAATTGGGGAAGTAAATATTGGCATTATTCATCAAAATTTAGTGTCAGGGTTGTGATGTCCTTTAAGGTTATGCCTATAACCTCCAAAAAGTTTGAAATGTGTACCTAATAAAAAAAATCTCAAGTGTCACCCTAGAATATCTGTGAAGTTACTCAGTTTATCGCTACTTTCAGTCACAATTCTACCTTCAAATACAACTACATAATTTTACTGTTTCTTATATGTCGAAGTCGCCCATGGAATAGATAGTGTATGTTTATAAATTAGAAGGTGCGTTTCATTAAGGATTTCAAGTCTATTCTAAGTTGACCTTCTTGAAAATATTCGGATAATAGATAAATCTTGAATATATATACACCCTTCCTTCATGATAAAAGAACCGTACCTGAACTAAATATCTTGGTTTTATTTTACAATGATGATGACCTAAATCAGAGAATAGATAAAATGGGTGAATATTGTATCACTTCCGTTTAAATAACGTTTCAATGAACTATTTAAACTGCAGAAAAAATCCGCTTATAACCTTCGGAATGTGGTTTCTAATATAATTAAATGACTATAAAAAATTCACTTACAACTAAATTCATATAAAATTAGCAAATTATGGAACTTCATTTGGTATTGATAGTTATCTCTTCATTTTTTCTGATATAAGTTGTTGAACTATAAAATAAACTATATGTTTTACAGATTGATACGAATCAGAATTTCATTGAATATCCGTCGAAACTAAAAAATTGTTCAGCAAATATTTTATCTGTGATTTAAATTATAATACTTGAGAATTGGTTTGCGTAATACATGGCAGACTGTTTCCTTTCAAAAATGAAATATAATTTCTTCACTAAAATACGGATATTTTTTAGATGTTCAAGATTTATCACATTCTTATTTTGAACCGATTAGATATTACCTAATATTTCAGTGAAAAAATACATAACACTTAATTTGCCTCAAAAATAATTGCATGTGGACATTCGAGTATTTTTGTGAATATTTTAAATTTATTCATTCAATTTTATGTTGGTATTTTATTATGATTTAATTATATATTATTCATTACATTTATTTTTTGATGCTATTTATCAATTAACAGGCCAATGTGTCAAGACTTCGCATTTTTTCCAACAACTGCAGTTTCAAAAGTTATTTACCAGAGTACAAAATCAAAGTATATATGACATCGCCATGAAGTTTAAAACTGAAACTTCTTGCACAATGATATTTCTTGCACATAATTACAAATTAATATCCATTATTCTTTAAATTACTTCCGTCACTATAATATTGCTTCATCAGCGTTTCAAGTACTTGACATTTTTCCACGCTCTTATATTCATATATTGGCGCAATTTTTGCTTTTGTCAAAGCTCTCATCTTTTGATAATATCCTTCTTGAGATAAAGAATATTTGCTTCCCCATCAACTATGAACATTATTTTCTATGTATTTGAGGCTATAATCACACCTTTGAAACTGATAAATACAGATAAATCCCTATATTTTTAATCAATCTACGGCAGTACCATATGAGAGTATATTGATAACAAACTCAAAAAATATAAAATCAAATTTTGTGTCCATTTTTTCCGGTGTACCGTAAAAATAATCAGAAACGCTCGTGGCACGAAGGAATTCTACAAAAATAATAGTACGCACTTGGAACTTGTTATAGTTGATGTTCCTCTATAGCGCACTTCATTGGGTATATGATAATTATCATTAGACTTGCTGTTTGATTGAAATTTATGTTTCAGTTAGCAACAAAAATTGTTATCAAGTTTCATTGAATTTTAAATAAATCTGTAGCAAAGGAAGCTGGGGATAGATCGACGTAATATCTAATGACGATGGTGAAGCGGTACCTTAGTCGACTGAGTCACAGAGGGCTGCCAGCTATATTTGTATAGCTGTATTATTTTGGGATTCAATTATTTTTCTGTACGATATTGACGATTACAACACAACCACATCTCAAAAAATAATCAAATGTTTAAGCCTTCAGCGAGTTTATCTGTAATTAACGAAGTTCTTACTATTATCCAATTAGTAAACAACCCTCACCTTTCGAGGTTATAAATATATCTTCAAATTTTCGATATTTTCCAAAAACAATATGATTCATAAAAAAAATCCATCAACAACGTCAGTTTTATCTTACTCCAAATGAAATGTATGATTGTAATTTCATCAGTGACGTAATAACTAGTCAGTACGCATGCGCCAATCGCCAGCTGTTTGATTTCTATGCCAAATACGAGATGGTCGACTGTGACGTCAGTCGGTTTCACCTCTCATTAAACGCGTGATGGTATGCTACTTCAACACATGACTGTATGAGCGTGACAATAGCACCGAGTATTGCCAACCCACATTCACCAAGAAAAATACATTATATTATATGCCAGTGATTGTGATATTCAATCAAAACACTGAGACGAGTGGTCGAGTGGTTACGACACAGAACTGTCATTCAGGAGACGGGGTTCGAATCCCGCCATGGTCGACCATCCTGACAGGGGTTTTTCGTGGTTTCCCTCTGTCGTTCAGGTCAATACTAGGATGGTTCCTCATCAACAGGCCACGACCGACTCATTCCCACTATCCAAAAACACCTAATGAAATAACCTCTCATCTCACCATCCCACCATCTCATATATCATTCACCGACGCCAATAGATCGTGGTCATCAGTAGAGTGCGTCGTTAAACCCAATATAAATGAAATAAATAAATTCAATCAAAACAATTTATTGATTGTGATTTTTCATTATTTTTGGGAATAAAAAGCTTCCAAAATTATTAAAAATACAAGTATCATACAGATTTCCTATAAAGTTTGAACGAAATAATGAGATATAACAGAAATAAAAATTCACAAGTTAACATAAGCTCAATAAATAAATTAGATATATAGATTTCATTTTTACGTAATGTAAAAAGCGAGAAGATAACTAAGTTGACCAAGAAATCCTCTGAGCTTATAAAAATTCATTTTTGTATATTTTATATTTTTTCATATACATTGAAACGATAATTTTCTCAGTATAAATAAACCCCGAATGATTAATAACTAATATGACATCATTTTAATTCATGATATTAGATACAAATATTAATAAGACTATATCCGTATATAATTCTCATTCATTTTAATTTGATAATTATACACACAATAAAACTGATGAATTGATAAAGTTGATACTCGACAAATAATTGATCGTGTAAGATAACCGCTCGTCTGTCTCGTGTTGAACAGTCGGGTGTTCCGGATGATGTGTTTCATCATAAACTTACTACGTGAATCAATTGATCAATTGACAATTAGAAATAATTCGCCGAACTTGCCTACCTAACCTCACATGTAATGGCACATTAACGTGTGTTGTTCTTGTTGTTGTTGTTGTTGTTGTTGTGTCGTAATCAGTTAATGGTAGTGTTGTGTAAGGTTATTACTGCCGATGTGATGACAGAAGATAATGACTGATCATGATCAGGTTGGGTTTTAGGTTAGATTAGAACTAGGGTTGACTCAGTTTACAAGGCACAATTGACGACTCGAAAAGGGCGTGGCTTGACCAGTGGTCCAGTTGGATCTATATCATTCGTGGTCATTTGAAGATATCCCGATTGGATATTTGAATTTGAATACAGTTTTAACAGCCCTGTTGATTGGACGGTATAATTTCTGACGTCATGAGGGTGGAGACTGCGAGTCGTCAATTGTCGGAAAAGTGTTACATAAAATTGAGGAGAGAAAATACATCTTTTTCAAATCAACAATGCCTTGTACAATTTGTCGCAAGGTCATAGTTCCAAAATTGAGTGGCGATAATAGGATCCCAAGTAAGAAAGGAAAAAAATAATAGAGAAAGTGAAAAAAATATTTATACATATTTGGAATATTATTTACAATTGACGACTCGCAGTCTCCGCCCCCTTGACGTCACAAATCATACCGTCCAATCAACAGGACTGTTGGAACTGAGGTGAAATTCAAATATCCAATCGGGGTATCTTCAAATGACTACAAATGACATCATCCAACTGGCGGACTGATGAAGCCACGCCTATTTTGAGTTGTCAATTAAGCCTTTGAACAGAAAAAAAAAATATATATATATATATATATAAATAAAAAATATATATATATATATATATATATATATATATATATATATATAAATATATATAGATATAAATATAAATATATATATATATATATTTATATATATATATATATATATATATATATATATATATATATATATATATATACATATATATATATATATATATATATATATATATATACACTTGTGTCCACGAAAGAAGAAGGTTGTCTACCAAAATAACAAACACAAATACTATTATTGAATTTGTATAGCTGTGGTTTGAGGTATTGTGTTTTTTCGGGACAAAGTTTATGACAATAAATGCAAAACTTCATTTTCCAAAATTGTTAAATACTCAAAGTTGAATCGCGATCAAGTTATTATTCAAGTTCTTACAATAATTTTTTGGTAGACGATCTTCTTCTTCCGTGAATATAGGAAAATCTGTTTTCAATCTATCAATAAGCGCTTTTATACATTTTGAGAAATTCTTAGTTCGGCCAATCATTGTCCACAACCAATAACTTGGAGCATTTTATTTATTATTTTTCACTGTAAAACTTCAAGCACTTGGCTACGTGGAAGACACAAAACTTTGAATACTGTTTTTTCACTTGGCACCATTCTATTCCCTAACTATAATTGTCTTTTTTTCATACGTCATTTCTCATATTCAGATCGGCTGAGAATTTCGAAAATTATAATTCGATCAATTATCGATATTACCTTTTCGCTATCATTCACAATTATTCTGCCAAACGGCAACTACTTTCTAGCAACATTAAAACAAAATTAGCTAATTTTGTTCAAGGCCTTCTGCAAAACCACATATACCGGTATCTTTACCACCTTCTTTCAACAGTCGATCTAGGCAAGAAGAGTCAAATATCTTACAATTATCTTTCAAATCGACTTTTACTTTTCAGTTGGAAAAAAAGACTATTACAAAATGTCTACACTTTGTCTTGATGAAGGTAATTAGTTTGATTGCTAATTAATTGCAATATGTAATTATGTATGTCGTACGAATACTTAGCACGCGTGTTGGTCAACATTTGAAGACCACAGAGTTCAACATTAAATATACGTGTATCCTCGAAAGAAGGTCGTCTGACAATACTTAATAAACAACTGTTATATTTGTGTTGGTTGTGGTATTTTGTGATTGGAAAATTATTTAGTCAAGATTTACGATTAGAAACACAACTAAGTCTTTCAAAAGTATTACATTTTCAAAGAACAACAAGTTGTTTTTGTACAAAAGGCAACATGCATAGAACATGTAGACTACATTATTTTATATTGTAACTGAAAATCAGTGAATCCGACTGTTTTTTTTTATATATTTTTCCATTTAGCAATTTTAGACAAGTACATAATAATTCACATAAATCTCTACAAAGCCTGTAATACAGGCTTATCCAAGGAATTGAATAAATATGTGTCTTGCATTTTTATAAAATAAAACATAATTTCAGAAGTATTAAACAGTAGGTACAGTAATCTTAGAATCAAGAATTATACAAAAATATTAATGAATACGGAAGAAAATTTGATAAGCTTTGGCATTCTATTTCATTTATAGTCAAGTATTTTAATGATCAAAGTACCGTAAATGTAAGTCAAAAACATTTATTTTCATAATGAAAACTAATTGAACAAGAAATAATTCAAGTTATTCCCTATTTCAACATGGACATAGCTCGGTTTTGCATGAAATCACATACTACGTCATGATGCGTCATAAGGCAGTAGAGTTTTTCTGAATAATCTAATGGGCCGTGACGGTCGTCACCAATGAAAATAGAGCCTCTGAAAAACGTATTTCAATCTAATACACAGGACCCTTACCTAATAAATTTCGTACTAGCTCCAAGAGGCCAAGACTTTGATTGGTAAATATCTCCCAGGGGAGCTACCTGTCATGGCAACATGTCTGGTCTCCGTGTACTTCCATTGTTGTTAGCACAACATCTTAGAGCTGCTCTTGAGGTGAGCTACGAAATGTGATGACTTCTTCAGTCCAAGAGGCCGTGAATTGGTTTTCATCATATTTTGTCATTGTTGGTAGATTTTATAGTGAACATCAACCAATGGGCGTCCTAGTTTCTTGGAGCTAGCTAGCACTAGCACGAGATTTATTAGGTAAGGGTCCAGGTTTCTGATTATATATGTATTTTCAGTGGCATTTTAAACACATTGTTAATTTTGTCTCGAATGTGTTCACTACCAAATTGACAAAACTGAATCCGAAATGCATGCAAATTCCCAATTACACAAGTTTCGCAATTATTTGGTGAGTATAGACGACCTTTTTCTTTCATAGATTCAAGTATAGTAGTTATTATAAGTGAGTGAATATGATTTGTTATTAGAAAGGATAATAAGTGGAAAAAATGTGAAATGTGAAGAAGTGAAATGATGTTACTAGATAAAGATATTATATAAGATGGTCCATTATATATTCGAACATATAAAATGGTATTTAATATAAAAATATTATCATTACTACATCTTGAGACCCATTATAATAATCATATCTGAAAGAAATAGCCCACTTCACTTTTTTACATCTTCCATTCATTCTATTTATTAGTGAAACCAAAAACTATAAGAAAACAGAATTCTAGTTCTAATAGTTATTTGCCGTGGAATTCTACTTTTACGTTGTAGAAAATGAAATGCGGAAGGATTTTTTCAGCTAAACTCGATTTAAACTTGTTTGTATTTCTATTGACGTTGATTGTGTAAAATGTTCGTTTAAAATGTGTTTCCAAAGTTTGGTCTGAAAATTACAACAAATATCAAAACTCCGTGTGAAAAACAACGACTAGAATTATATAGAATGTGATAAAAATTATTTGTATATGATTCTTTTCATATACCGTATTTGAAATTTTAAAAATCTGTCGAGGAAAAAACTTTTCATTTAAATAAATAAATAAAAGTTCCTCTTCTAGTCACATTTGCCACGTGGAGACAGAATAACACGATGAAAACAAGAGATTATAATCATAATAGAATAATTTGTATTTGAATTAAGACAGTTTGGAAATGAAAACAATATTTGTACAGGTTAATAGTAGGCCTACCGATAGAACGAAATTTCCCTACTCATAATAACAAAATTATTTGTTACCATAATGATGAATTAAGAAATCTAGACAAAGAAATATCTATTCTAACCCAATGTATAAATATATAGAGAGAGTGGAGGGGGAGAGGGTCCATCAAACGAACGTTATAGATATGTATACACAATTATTTGACCACAAACTAGGTTCGAAGGATGGAAAATCGAACCTTTTAAGGATTTGACCTGATTTATCACACAACATAACTAGAAATATCATTTTCTCTGTCACTCAATTCGAACGTTATTTCACGAATAAGATGTATATTTATTTCATCGTACTTCGTCCATTGAAAAATAGAATTATTGCTCCAAGATCATGTTTTACGAATAATCAATATGTGTTGACTAGGCGGATTATCAACCAAGGTACACAAATGTCTTAGGTAACCAAGGGTGATAACAAGTTAATCTACTAGTTAACGCTCAATCAACAAATTTATCCTAAAATAAATAAACTATATCGTGAAGGTTTGCGATGTCTTGAAAATGCGCTAAATACAAAGGACCTATCATCTTAATCGATTCCTTCTTCAAAACAAACTGAAATACAAAATCAATACATAAATACCGGTTGTTAAAATTATGTTAATCAACGCCCCAACATGATAGAAGTTAAATCCCTATTTATCGAGGTATTTTCAATCAACACACATTTCAGATATATTTATCATTATATATAAATCTTTATAAGACTATGTCATGGTATACATGATTGCCTTTTGACACATAATAATAATCAAATACAAAATCAATGAAGTAGAAAAAACACATAATAATAACAAATCACACAAGAATGATTGATAAAAAAATGATTGTAGGAATTAATGAGAGAGTAATAAACAGTAGCCTGATATGAAAAAGTAATAATATGAACAACTTAATACTTCATACAGTCTACTTTTAAATTACTTATGAATCATTTATTTCTCAATTATCACTTACAATTCAAGTGTGGTAGTGATCGTTTAATATAATATTCTGACCAATATATTCAATTACCGTCTATGAAATGATATATAATCATAATATAAATGAATACACATAAGTATCGAATGCTGATCTGTTTTAAGGGCATTGTAAGCCCTATCCCTTCCATGTTAAAAAAACAAATTTTATGTACCTTTATCTCAGAAACTACTTTACCTAGGATACTCATTTTTTTTATACATGCACTTTGATAGTATTTGTACACACTGACAGGATTTTATGAACATATTGCAACAATGCTGACAACAATGCAATTTTCAACAATGCTCCAAAATTTGCTACATTTTTCAACTTGTTTTAATTTTTTTCAATACCATATATTTGTTGCACAGTTGAAATTCCTGTCCACATATGTAGTACATATGTACAAACATACAGAAAAAATTTCAAGGGTGTAGCTCCAACAGTTTTTGAGAAAAAGGTACATTAGTGAGAAAATATTGAATTCCAAGATAAATGCACTTGAAAATTATTTTTCTTGGATTTATTCCAAAACAGTCAAAACAACAATAGAATCCGGCATGCTATGATATTGAGATGTTTTCATGCATTACAAAATATTTAATTGCAATCAAACTATTTGGGTTTTCAAAACGAATCTTTCTATGATCAGTTGAGAATGGACCAAATTATTTTAAAATATATATAAAAAAAAAAAGTGAAAAAAACAATTTTTGGCTTACAATGTCCCCTTAATAAGGAAATAATACTTAACAGGGTTTATTTCAAGGGATGTCTCACATTGTTTTAAATAAACAGACAACAATGTTCCAAGTTGCTTCCCCCCAATTTTGCAGGCTGCTCTAGTAACCTGACAAACATACCACCAACCTGATAGTTGACAAAAAATTGATTGAACCAATAAAATTAAATCAATTGTGACTTTTACTTTCATAAAAAAAAAAAATCTCAAGTTTATTGGATGTAAATATTTAATAGTCGTCGTTTGCATCATCGAATTCAAATAAGAAAGTGATCGATATTAAAAACTGGTCCGCTCTTGATAAGTGAGTAAACAAGTAGGCTTGACCATTGTACGAGTAATAGGTGGGCATTAGGATTACTATGTTGACACGGTCCAGTAAACATATGTTACACGTGCATAATATTACTGTACACATGCATGATATTACCAACTGACCGGAGATAAAGATAGAAATTTATTATATTCGCTCTGATATACAGATTTTTTTTTATATTGGGTTTTAACGACGCACTATACTGATGGCTACGACCTATTGGCGTCGGTGGATGATGAATGAGATGATGGGATAATGAGATGAGAGGTTATTTTATTAGGTGTTTTGGATGGTGGAAAGGAGTCGGTCGTGGCCTGTTGTTAAGGAACCATCCCAGTATTGACCTGAACGACAGAGGGAAACCACGAAAAACCCCTGTCAGGATGGTCGACCATGGCGGGAATCGAACCCCGGTCTCCCGAATGACGGTTCAGTGTGTTACCACTAAGCCACGCGTATCGGTCATATATAGATTTGATTTGATTTTCATTGAATCGAAAATTGGCCCAGTCATTTTTCTTCAGTAAATTAGGTATATACACAGGGATTACAAATCATGATATTTTGTACAATGCACCTCAAAGGCGATCTTATAACACAATTAAATAATTATTGGTTACTTTGAAATCTATAGTCCAACTCAAGCTGAAGATATGAAGATTTAAAAGCCGAGAGGAGAAAAAGAAACAAAAAAAGAAAAGAAATAGATCAATTAGAAAATCGTGTACCATTTCCACAATATAAATTATTGGATTGTTTATTATATTCTACAAGTTATTGGTTTAATATCCATATTTTGTTATCCATATAATGAGTTATTTTATTTCTAATTATTCTAAATGAATGAATATCAGGGTTTTCGGCGCATCGACAGCGAGGTCATTTAGTGGGCTAGTAAGATCGCCATTGTGGTGCCCCGTTTAAACGATCCTATTTTTCATCCATTGCCTTAATTGGGGAATTAATTCCTATGCAAGTGGTAAGATATGCCTTGTGGTGAACCATCCGAACGACCCTACCTAGTCATCCTTAGCTTCAATTGTTAGTACAAAGACTGTATTTCAAGAATTCGATGTTGATAAATAAATATTTAAAAATATATTAAATTTTCTGAAAGGGTTAGTTTTTCAATTTTCATATGGTCATGTGCACATAGTTGAACGTACTGACTGACTTTTCATGACTCAACTCGGCTTGAGTTTATAAACGCCTTTCTGTTTCTGCTTGGAAAGGACAAGGTTAAAAGTCTGAGACAAATTGCATACGAGTCTATCCCACTACACCACCTGAATTAATTCTTGATTTTAATTAAAAATCTTGCTCGAATGTATTTTTTTAATTAAAGCGATATGTGATACAGGTTACTATTTATTTTTTTCAATTCGATCAACATCGAAATTTCGATATACAATTATTGTTTCTCAATTAAGGCTAAAGTGTGATCTATATTGTTTCGGTAACACGGTTTATTCCAACCCGGTGGGATACGTACGTGAACCAATCAGAAACTTTACGGAAAGTTTCTGATTTGTTAACGTGACATACCGGGACGGAAAAAACCGTGTGGCCGTCTTACTACGGATCAAGCTTGATGATGCAATAATAAGACCCTTCAGAAGTGGCACCTCTTAGTTGTTATACGACATCGAGGTAATTTTTTCACCAATATAAATGAGAATATATGTACGCAATTTCATATTTGAAATAATTGAATTTGACTACGCTGTGTGACCCGAAGGGTTAACAACTCCTGAAATCTGGTGTACACTTGTCATGAAATCTTCCAGAAATCCCTTGAAATCTTCTTGAAATCTCTTGAAATCCCTTGAAATCTTCTTGAAATCCCTTGAAATCTTCTTGAAATCCCTTGAAATCTTCTTGAAATCTTCTTGAAATCTCTTGAAATTTCCCTGAAATCCCTTGAAATCTTCTTGAAATCTATTGAAATCTTCTTGAAATCTCCTTGAAATCTCCTTGAAATCTCCTTGAAATCTCTTGAAATCTTCTTGAAATCTATTGAAATCCCTTGAAATCTTCTTGAAATCTCTTGAAATTTCCCTGAAATCCCTTGAAATCTTCTTGAAATCTATTGAAATCCCTTGAAATCTTCTTGAAATCTATTGAAATCTTCTTGAAATCTCCTTGAAATCTCCTTGAAATCTTCTTGAAATCTCTTGAAATCTTCTTGAAATCTATTGAAATTTCCCTGAAATCCCTTGGAATCTGAAATCAGTGTACACCAAATTTACTAATTGTTTGCCCCTCGGTGTGACCAAACATATTTCATCGCCGCAGATAAAAATACTTCACACTTTCTCATCGGTTCAGAACAAACGAATGCAGCTATCAACCAATAATAAAAAAAAAATCATATTATTTTTATTTGAAAACTCGTTTTTAATTTCACAATATTTGAATTATTCTGAGCACAGAAATAGTTACTGGTACGCTGTCAGTGGTAAACAGTGTAACTTGTGAAAAGTTCCAAAATAAAACGCACAAATCAACAATGACATTTATTAAAAATGCAACATTGTCGGCAGTTTATTTTTAATCTCTGTCGGCCATATTGCATTTATACGCTTATTCCGTTGTCACTTTTGGCAGCCCCTATTCATCGGAGCATCGGTCTACGTCACCACATGCGGACGTTGTTGTTATTGTTATTGTTGTTGTTGTTGTTGTTGTTGTTGTTGTTGTTGTTGTTGTTGATGACCGCAACCTAAACTGACCTAAATTAACTCAATCTACATTTCTTGATCAATCCAACCTAACTTGACCCAAACAAACCTAATCTAAGTAACCTAACCAAAAAAACATCCTCAACTAATTTAATCTTGACTAAAACCAATCTGAAATCTACTTCCGGTTCGACAAATAGCCACTTCGTGTACTTTTACTGGCGAATATTGAAATAAGAACGTGTATGTTATGTTACCATAGCAACTAGAAAACGATTTTAAAATAAAGAACAATCCTATGATTTATTCTATGAAAGTGAATCTTCATTCTTCTTATTAATATTACTGACAAAGATATTATTTTATTGATTCGATTATTAAATTGTTCACGTATTGTTGTATTGTTTAGCCTGTTTTAACATGCACCCGGTTCACGACTTTGGTGCTGACGGCTCGACACAGCTGACCGTTAGTACTAGACGATAAGAGAGACGGTCGATCGAAACTACCATTTGTGTACAACAAACTTCTTTCAATGACCGTTCAGTAGTGAAAACATGCAGACCAAAATACCCCCCCCCCCCCTCCCCCCCCCCCCACCCCCCACCTGTTTCCGAGATCATGAAGTGTCAACTCTCCCAAGAGAATCAGTTAATCAAATATATTATTCTCAAAACCGAAAAGAGTCAAATAGGAAACTCCAAATTTGAATATCAAATACATAAACGGATGTGTATATAATTTTATATTTGGTCACCGACAGCGTATATAGTTCTGGTGTCAAAGTTCATAGTGTTTTTATTAGAAACAATTGAAATGCGGAGGTAAAATCGCCCTTGTGGTGCCCCGTCCAAGCGATCCTACTTTCATCCATGGCCTTAATTGGGGATTAATGAGTTTATATCAAGTTTAATTGTTATGTATTCATATTGTAGTCCATATAAAAGACCCTTCACAAAATCCAGATCGATCTAGATCTAATCATATAAGCTTTGGATATGAAGTCAATATTTTATTGACAGTTTGGTTCAAAGTTCCTATGAAATTCAGACTATTAAATGAGGTCGTAATTGTTATTGTTTCAACGTCCAACGTTATATAGTCGAAATCAAAGATAAACTATTTTGAAGTCATTTTTTTTTTTATTATTATTATTTGTTAGGAGAGGAAATCTTGCATAGACCCCCGCAGGTTGAATTATTATTATCGCAATGTTAATTGTTTGAAATTTGAATCCAACCGGCACAGGTAGCTGAGTGGTTAACACACTTGCTCCATGTGACCCGGTTCGATCCCCGCTACTGTCCATCTTTACAGGGGTTTTCGTGGTTTCTCTCTGTAGTCTAGGCTAATGCCGGGATGGTTCCTACAATATAGGCCACGACCGCTTCCTTCCCACTATCCTTCCCATTACCCATACAAACCTTCATCTCATCATCTCATTAATCATTCATCCGACGCCATTAGATCTTAGTAATCATTACGGTGCGTCGTTAAAACCCAATTTAAAAAAAAAATTGAATCCATCAACCAATCAATGTGAGTTATGCAGTATCACTCTTTGTGGATTATCTACTATATTATATGACTGTGATTTTTATGCAAAACATCGTTCACCAACTCTTACTAAGGATGGAAGAATTTAATTTGCGCATGATCATGTTCTTCCATTCTTCTATATTCTGAGGCTGTTCTGACCGTACTCTGAGACTGTGTTCTGAGACTGTGTTCTGAGACCGTGTTCTGAGACTGTGTTCTGACCATGTTCTTATCCGTTGTTCCAGGTATCGGTATCGACGACACGTTCGTCATGCTGGCGGCCTGGCGTCGAACCCCGGTCACGCTGTCCGTGCCTGAACGCATGGGCAGGATGATGTCGGAGGCGGCCGTGTCTATCACCATCACCAGTTTCACCGACATGATCAGCTTCTGGATAGGAGTCATTTCACCCTTCCAGTCTGTCAAGATCTTCTGCATTTACTCAGGTAAGGCCGACATGCATACGTCAGGCTACAGAGCTATGATAACGTTCAAAATGCTAGGTCGAACTGAAATGTTCAAACTGGAATAGATTTAGACTTGGATTATAACTATTGTAGAGATATAATAATAGGCCTACTATGGCTCTTAACTATAAACTATAAACTATAAGCTATAGTGTACTATATATCTATATATATATATATATATATATATATCTATATATATATATATATATATATATATATATATATATATATATATATATATATATATATATATATAAATATGATATATGATATATGATATAATATAATATATATATTATAAATAAATATATCACGATTAAAAAACAGCCCAGTTTCAGTCAATTTATATATATATATATATATATATATATATATATTGCGTGGATCATCCTATTGACCAGGTCAGGATAAATATATATATATATATATATATATATATATATATATATATATATATATATATATATATACATATCTATAGATGGATATATATATATATATATATATATATATATATATATATATATATATATATATATATATATATTCATATATATTATATATATATATATATATATATATATATATATATATATATATATATATATATATATATATACATATATATATATATATATATATATACATATATATATATATAAATATATGTATATATATATATATATATATATATATATATATATATATATATATATATATATATATATATATATATATAAACATATTGAACGGTGATATTTGTGTTTGTTATTTTGATAGACTACCTTTTTCCGTGGATACAAGTATATCGAATCAGATTAACTCGGCTCCTCCACGCATGCTAATACATAGGGAATAACAGAACTAGCTTCGTGTTATAGAAACGGCACCTCCACGCGTGTGAATACATGGGAAATAAAGAAGCAGGTTTCTGCGGTGTGTTATAGAAACGGCACTTCCACGCGTGTTCTTACATGGGGAATAACAGAGCCGGCTTTTCTGTATGATAGAAACGGCACCTCCATGGGTGCTTATACATAATAATAATAATTATAATAATCTAATAAAAATGATTGAAAAATTTTAATAATTTTAATATTATAATAATCATTATTATTTATTAATTTCATTATGTGAATTAACAATCACTCATGTGCATTTTATTTCATAAAATGAATCAGTACAAGTATTGAAATGTTGCATGCCGGTATTTTATACAATTATATGAAATTTCCGTGAATTTAGATCACAAAGTCAAATTACATAATCACTTCATAGTGTCATAATTTTATGGAAGAAATAAAAAATAGGCCTACTGAATGAAATAACAGAGGAGGTTTTTGGTGTGTTATGGGTACCCACTTTTCCATCATCTTCACATGTCGCTGACAATGAGGGCTCATTGTTAATGCACTTGTACTTGTAACCGGGAGATGAGGGTAGATCGAACCCAAGTCCCAACCCCGCTATCGCAGCCTGGACAAATGCCGGAATGGTTCCTAAAATATAGGTCACGACCGCTTCCTTTCCACTATCCTTCCTATTACCTGAGAAACCTTCATCTCACCATCCCATTTATCATTCTCCGACACCAATAGATATTATCTATATGATGAATGGTCGAGTGGCTAGCACACTGAATCGTCATTCAGGAGACTCAGGTTCTCTCGTCATGGCCGACCATCTCGACAGATTTTCCATGGTTTCCATCGTTCAGGTCAATACTGGGATGGTTCCTTAGCAACAGGCCACGACGGACTCATTCCAACTACTATCCAAAAAAAACTGAAAAAAATTTTCATCTCATCATCCCATCATATCGTATATCATTCACCGACGCTAATAGATCCTAGTCATTGGTAGGCCTACAGTGCGTCCTTAAACCCAATATATAAAATATCAGTGCGTCGCTAAAACCAATATAAAATATACAAATCACATCTGCCTCTATGGTACTCGAGTTGGTCACGTGATGTTGATGTTGTTGTTGTTGTTGTTCCAGGTTTTGCTGTGTGGTTTACGTACATGTGGCACATCACCTTCTTTGCAGCGTGCATGGCCGTGGCCGGCTTCATGGAAAAGAAGAACTTGCACGCGTTCGTCGGCATCAAAGTCAAACCGGTGTCCGAGTCGGGTAAGAAGTTCACTCTTTTATCACTCGATCACAGTCGATAACGTAGTATTACTGTCTTATCACCAAGAGCAACCAAGGCTTGACATAGATTGTATGACGTATATTATTTCCTTGACGACCCCACCAACAGTTGAGATTTGGGGGATACGAATGAGAAGGTGATAATTAAACCATGAACTGATTATAATGGGAAGATCATCTAAGGAAACCCATGCCTTATGCGTGACTCAAACGGTTGTGACATTTCAAAGTATCTAGGCCTATATTTGATATAAATTCTAAATCGTGTTTCTAATGTCGTATGCAATTCATTTCGTTTCTACATTTATTTCATATTTCATATAAACCCAAAAGGTACCCCTAATTTTGATCAGTCAAAGTGTCTGGTATGTACTTCCTGTCGACAAGAGACGAGACACGTAGTCGCTCGAATATATAGTTAGGCCGATATAACAAGATCCAAGCACTACGAATGAAGCGTGGAGATACTGTCACTGAGCGGGTGGAATTCGCCAGGGTGGTCAGACTATACACACCCTTGACTTCTAACAGCGTCAGAGGGCGATTTCATCATGTGGTGAAATCCACGCAGAAGAGATCTGGAAGCTTCGAGAGGTTCGACCATATATATAGGCTGAAATTCATCGCTCGGGATCAGAAGTCTCTGGCTGGTCGACAAACACAGACGTGTCCCCGGGAGGGTGTACCAGTACGGTCAAGATATAACTTTCATCCAGTTCAACAAAAATAACACATAACAATCAGAACCACTATCAAGACTCAAGAACGACGCCGAGGCGGTTTGAAGAAGATGTGATCGACGACAATTACGACAACGACGCAGTAGCGACGAGACGATGACGCACTAGCGACGACGAACCCAGTCGGCCGATAATAAGAGCATCCAGTGGCGAACACGCACCGACGTCATGGAGCAACATTAACTTTGTACACGGTACCGCCAATTCATTTTCTTTTAAAAGGCCTATTTTTTTTGTAACATTTTTTAAATGAAAGATTTTTAAAGTCAAAATTAATTTCTATTTTTTATATGCTTGCTTAGTTAATCGACGGGTTAACTATCCAAGCAAATAACAATTTGATTATTTTTTATCTTTTCGATTTTTCTATTGTAAGCTTGTTTTTTTTGTCTTGAGTAAATTTTGAATTTTAATTTCATTTGAGTTACCACAAGTATTTTTAAACCTTTTAATTTCCTAAAAACCAAATTTTTTAGTTCCTACCGACCTTCCTAGTCCACACAATTGTCCGCTAGGAAGTCGTTTTTCAATTTATTTTAATATTTTTATTTGAGTCTCATCTCTCTGGGAGTTGGTGGCAGGGGCAACACATGCGGCACCAGGTAAGCACCTGGGGTGTGTGATAATTTGGCGGCCCAACGTACAGGCTCGAGTCAAAATTATCATTCGACGATAATTTTGTGGCCCATCGGATAACTCGTGATTTTATTTCGAATTTCATGTAATTTTACGACTTCCTTGGCATTCCTTGAGATTTTTCCCTTGTGGTTAACTTTTTTTTTGTGGACCTTTGGTTTGTATTTCTTTCATTAATGGCGCTCAACACTTATTTTTTGTGTAACAAAATATTCAGTTAGTTGTAAGATTTTTTTATTGTAAAATGGCTGAAGTCGGTTTAACAGCGGTAGAGGCGAGTATTTACGGTTTATTATCTGGGTTGTTTGTACAGATGAGCAATCGCCTGGATCAGTTTCAAATGGACCGGTCCAAAGAGATGGTCGGTTTGGGTGAAAAACTAGATCATATAGATGGAAGTGTCTATCGAATGTTCGACAGTGTAGCGAGTTTCGATGCTAGTATTAGAGCCTTGAATAGTGGTATTGAAGTCGAGGTTAATTTTGAAGAAGACGTTCAGAAAGATTTAGTGAGTTTTGAATCTGGCGTATTAGTTGAAAATCTGGTTGACTGTTCCGATATTGTTGAGAAGGAAGATTGTGATCTGATCGATTTTAGTGATTGTAACGAAACAATGAAGGAACTAGAGGATTTTTTGGGTTCAGGAATTATTGAGACGAAAGATGTTAATTTGGTTGAATTTAGTGAGTGTCACGAAAAAGTGATAGAAATGGAGGATTTTTTTCCTGTGATTAATTTTGATGAGGAGAATTTCTGTTATATTGATTGTTTTTCTAGCATCGAGTTTGTTACTGGACCTAGTGAGGGTTTGCAGTGTGTTGAGAAGGAGGACTGTTATTTAGAGTGTAAGTTTGATCGAGTAATTTTCAATAAGCGTTTGTTTTCTAGTATGATGTTTGGTGTAGGAGCAGGTAGTGTATATTATGCGTGTGGTTTAGTGGCATTGTTGTGTGAGCAGCGTGAGCGGCGACGCGTAGACGGTCGGCCGAGCGAGGTGCCATGTGAAGAGACATGCGCAGAGCGTAGGGTAGGAGTGGGATAGAGATAGTTGGTTGCAGTTACGGTTGAGCAGGTAGTTTCTTCGTTCACAATTTATGACTTCAGGATTTTTAATTTTCTTGAATGATGTAGGAGAAACTTATCTGTTACCAATATATATTCTACCCTTAGATTATATGAAATTATTTTAGAGATTAGAAAAGTTATAGAGGAAGGTAAAGGTTGATTTCGATATTATTATGCATTTGATTGTCCTGATTATTAACAAATAGTAATATTGATGAATGTTCAGGTGATTATTTCAGTCAACAATGGTAGTGAAGTTAATCGTATTTTGAAACTTGTTTTATCGTTTATTAGGAAGTTAAATGGAAGTTGATTATTCTTGGAATTTTCTGTAATGGTAATGGAAGTACATGAATTGAAGTGACATGCAAGTGGATAAGAGGATAACTGAACATTTTATTTTATTCAAGGTTGGTGATTTTCATTATGGAGTTTAGTATTTCAATTGTTTGGATTAGTTCATGACTTTTAAGGAGATGTTGTAAGAATTTGAGATTGTAAGAAGAGATTGATGAATTCTAGGTTTTAAGATGGAAGTTCGAAGAATATTTGAGTTTTAAGGAGATGTTGGATGAATTTGAGATTGTAAGAAGAGATTGATGAATCCTAGGTTTTAATGTGAAGTTTGAGGAATTTGAGTTTTAAGACGTTCGATCGATGAAAGAATTGGAGATTCTAAGGTGGAAGTTTGAAGAATTTTAGGTTTAAGGCGACTATTGAGAAAGCTTCAGGCGAAATCGGAGTTTGAAGAGAAGTTGAGAATTAATTTTAAGGCAAAGTGAAAGTTTGAAGAAGAAGATAAGTATTTTAAATGTCATGAAACAAGTTTAGAGAATGGGTGAGGCGAGTTTAGAGAATGGGTGAGGCAGACCCAAGTTTATTATTTGATTCTGTTATCAAGAAGGAAGGAAGTTACCAACAATTATAATTACTATTTTTATGTTTTTTCAAGTCAGTACCTCTTGCTCATGTTTTACCTGTGATGTTATGGAGCGATGAAGCGTTGTTTCTGAGTTTTGAGTTTAGATCGAGTATTATTGCGGCAGTTCCGCATATTTGGAGTAGTGAAGTTTGAATTTAGACGATTTGGCAGTTTCATGTGGAGATGTTGGCTTGAGGAAATGTCTGTATGGTTTTAATCATCACCTGTTACATCTTGATAGCTTTGGTAGATTTGATTTTTGAAGGGAGTTGATCCCATTATTAGGACATTTTCTTAGTTATTTTGATTTTGTATTCAACCTTGACCTCTGTCATATCTTTTCACTTATTGTCAGTATCTGTTAGTGTTTATAGTGAGTTAGAGGATTTGTTTAGGCCTTAAGTTTGTTCGTTCAATAGATGTGGTATTACCGGCGGTATTATTGAGGTGATATGGAGATGAATAGGATGTCGCACTTAAATGACTTCATCTAGCCATTATATGTCATTTTTATTGTAATTAAAGTGTTCTCAGTTTAATTTCGCCACTTTAATTGGTGAGGCAATTGTGACATTTCAAAGTATCTAGGCCTATATTTGATATAAATTCTAAATCGTGTTTCTAATGTCGTATGCAATTCATTTCGTTTCTACATTTATTTCATATTTCATATAAACCCAAAAGGTACCCCTAATTTTGATCAGTCAAAGTGTCTGGTATGTACTTCCTGTCGACAAGAGACGAGACACGTAGTCGCTCGAATATATAGTTAGGCCGATATAACAAGATCCAAGCACTACGAATGAAGCGTGGAGATACTGTCACTGAGCGGGTGGAATTCGCCAGGGTGGTCAGACTATACACACCCTTGACTTCTAACAGCGTCAGAGGGCGATTTCATCATGTGGTGAAATCCACGCAGAAGAGATCTGGAAGCTTCGAGAGGTTCGACCATATATATAGGCTGAAATTCATCGCTCGGGATCAGAAGTCTCTGGCTGGTCGACAAACACAGACGTGTCCCCGGGAGGGTGTACCAGTACGGTCAAGATATAACTTTCATCCAGTTCAACAAAAATAACACATAACAATCAGAACCACTATCAAGACTCAAGAACGACGCCGAGGCGGTTTGAAGAAGATGTGATCGACGACAATTACGACAACGACGCAGTAGCGACGAGACGATGACGCACTAGCGACGACGAACCCAGTCGGCCGATAATAAGAGCATCCAGTGGCGAACACGCACCGACGTCATGGAGCAACATTAACTTTGTACACGGTACCGCCAATTCATTTTCTTTTAAAAGGCCTATTTTTTTTGTAACATTTTTTAAATGAAAGATTTTTAAAGTCAAAATTAATTTCTATTTTTTATATGCTTGCTTAGTTAATCGACGGGTTAACTATCCAAGCAAATAACAATTTGATTATTTTTTATCTTTTCGATTTTTCTATTGTAAGCTTGTTTTTTTTGTCTTGAGTAAATTTTGAATTTTAATTTCATTTGAGTTACCACAAGTATTTTTAAACCTTTTAATTTCCTAAAAACCAAATTTTTTAGTTCCTACCGACCTTCCTAGTCCACACAATTGTCCGCTAGGAAGTCGTTTTTCAATTTATTTTAATATTTTTATTTGAGTCTCATCTCTCTGGGAGTTGGTGGCAGGGGCAACACATGCGGCACCAGGTAAGCACCTGGGGTGTGTGATACGGTGACTCCACTTTTTAAAAGTGGTGCCTTTACTGAGCAACGGAGAGAAGTTTATAAATTGCGATATTAAATAATGTTCTTCTTAAAATTGGTTGATATACGATATGGGATAGGAAAATCGCTGGTGTGGAAATGAGTAGATATTGAAGTAATTGACGTTGTGACCGCAACCGTACGTTTTGAGAGTCTGTGGGAGTCGATTTAGCGAAATACCAGTTTTCTGTGATAGCTTTCGAAGGGTACGAGATACCGGTATCAAACTTCTGATACGAGGGAAACACAGATATGTTGAATACCTTTAAGATGGTATAATTGAAAAATGTTCAACCCATGTCGCATTGTTAAGCTCATACAGCTAAAAATGTGATTTTTAATCTGTAAACGGTTAATTACGAATTATACAACAAGAGTTGAATAATTGTAACTTATCCCACCTTGAATTTATTGAAAATATCTCAGTTCTCTCCATATTAGAAATTCGATATTCCATACCGTTCAGAAGTTATTACCAAAAAGTATGATATTTTGCTGAGCTGGTTTTACGAAACTGGATTAAGCAATAGTTAGCGGATTAACTTGCTATCACCCTTGGTTACAAATGTTATTTTCGTACCTTTAATTAATAGTTACTGAATTAGTACCCTAACTAAGATTGGTAAAACCGGGCCTTAATCGACTCCCTTATTAACGATATTCCTCCGATTGGAACGTTGGTAAAACCACCAATGTGAGATGGTGAAACCAAGGGATCTTAGTCACCATCAAAGTACGTCATTAAACCAAATATAAATAAAAATGTCACTGTGAAGCCATTTCTTTAATTGACCCATTGTTCTGTGGTGAGCCTAACCATGCATATCTAAAAACCTATCAAAGTCATCTTACTAACCATTGGTTACAACCCCACGTTCTATCCTCCAATCAAAACACCAGATAAATATCTCACGAACAAAATTTATCTCACTCAATCATTATATCACAGAACAATAAGACGATTTCCGTCTCTGATTGTATACCTCCACTCACGAGATGTGGAGGTTCCGATCGACTGTTTCTCCTATACCATACCACTAACACACGGTTGGTTCAAACCTTCTTCTTTTGTTGTGTCAAGTGAAGGTACCAACACCGAAAACAATAATACGTGATTTATTGAATTTAGCCTCGTCAACGGGTCAAGGTTATGACCTGAGTGTGAGGCTAGATTTGAAATAATAAGTGGATTGCTCGTTTTTTTTTTTTGTCTTGGTTTTTTATTACAGGTTTTGGTCAGCGTGAATGTATGGGAAAAGTAACAGACAATTAGCATTTAAATTCGATACCGGTACAAGTTATTTGATCTGCTAGGTTGTAGGCCTAAATGAGTCGAGTTGAAATCAGCAATGTTCAAAGGACTTGATGTGAATAAAGTTATACTGTAATCTTAGAGAGAAAGAAAAATTTGTTTCAATCACAATTATAATTAATCTACTGGGCTTATTTCAACAATGTAGGCCTATATAATATATGTTGGGATAAAACGCTCAGTATGTTTAGATGAAAGAATTATGAAAATCCTCCACCCGAATTTATTTTTCATTTTTCTCTTCTCGAGTAAAATCTTAACAAAACTTCACATCATCTTGCTTATAAACATATTTCTTTGTTTTATAAGATTCATTTTTAATAAGTAACTGATCAATAGGTGAATGGAATGTTTATCAGGGTACGACAGGAGTGGTACCCTACACAGGAGGAGGAAAATGTAAAGGTAGATAAACTAACACTGAAGTTGAGTTTGTAAACTACAATTTGAGAGAAATTGTTATCCACTTATTACAACAGTGTGTGATATCACTTGAAAGACGCTTATATAATTGTCTTCACGAAAGAGGACGGTCGTCTACCAACTAAATAATGGTCAAAAATTTTGTAATTACTGAATATCGCTGCTTTTTTCGAGGAGTGAATACTTTTGAAAGATGAAGTTGTGTTTCTAATCGTAAACCTCGTCCTAAAAAATCCAATTACCGTGAAAATACCACAGCTATATGAAGCGAGCAGTGATATTTATTTTTGTTATTTTGGTTGGCAATATACTCCTTTCGTGGACACAAGTATACCTTGAAATAATGTATAGAATATAATTACAGAAAAAAAAAAAAAAACCTCTTCCATATCACGTTTGAATCTCTGAAATGGTTATTAATACACAAGTTTTCCAAGTTTATTTTTCTATTTTTGTATACTTCGATTGAATAGAATCCAACAGATGGTGGATATCTCACCGCACCGTAACGCACCGCAACGCACCGCAACGCACCGCAACGCACCGTAACTCACTGTAACGCACCGTGACGCACCGTAAGGCACCGTAACGCACCGTAACGCACTTTAACGCACCGTAACGCATCGTAACGCACCGCAACGCACTGTAACGCACTGTAACGCACTGTAACGCACCGTAACGCACCGTAACGCACTGTAACGCACCGTAACGCGCCGTAACGCACCGTAACGCACCGCAACGCACCGCAGAACGTTTCGGTGGAAACTTTATGGAAAGTGACCTTTATAGTGGTTTGTAAATAATTACAGATCTGACAGTTGAATAAAATCAATCAATCAACCCATCAATCAATATAGATTATTGACACACTGAAGGCAATAAGTTGAATGAAATAAGGCCTGAAAAACCTAATGAAATACCGGTATTTAAATTGGAGAGAAGCGAATGACAGTTGCTAAATTGGTTCGAATTTCCGGGTACCGAAAAAACTATTGGGTATTCATTTTCTCTATTTCAAATACATTGAAATAAAAAATTGAAAAAATTGAATATTCTAAAAAACATGAATCTATCTCGATTTACATTATACCATACATTTTATACATTTTTAAAAAATGGTGACTATGAAATGTATTCAAATGTATTTATATAATGTATTTAAACGTATAAAAACAAATTCATTATTATGAAATGTTTGAACATCCAAAAACTATTCGTATTGTTTTAAATTCCTATTGATTATAAATTAATAATTACAATGGGGGGGGTGGTAAGATCGCCCTTGTAGTGCCCCGTCCAAACGATCCTATCTTTCATCCATAGCAGCTTAATTGGGGAACAATGATTCCGTATCAAGTTTCGATGTTATTAAAAAAAAAACAGATAACTCATTCCCGTACGTTTTGACTTTCATAAATGATCACTTCGTATTTTGAATCTTCTATTCATGAATATATATAAGAAAGTAACATTTATTTTGTAGTATTTAGTGCCTGAATTACCAACGTCATAGTAGCTTTAACTAGCATTCCAAAGTTGTTATCACCACGGTTACTATTTTTTCACCAACTCTCAGATAAATACTAAATGGACTTGATAATACCGAGCCGTGATGAAGTAAATTTATCAAATATAAAGTGAAATCGAGTAAATTTTAATTTCCTATATATTCATTATAATGAGAGATTAAAGACACGTCAGTTATATCACGTGATGACCAAGGTACACGAATGAGGTCTAGTCCAAAGTATTTGGCAACTCCACTTTGTATGACGCAATTTTCAATTATTTAATTATATTCTTCAGTCATCAACTATTAATAATAATGTATGTTGTCCCTGAATGATTCATTAGTCAATAACAAATCTCACTGCAGGTCCAACAAAAACTTTAGATTCAGCTTGGTCATTTTGTCATATTAGTAATCAAATATATATGAAAAAAACTATACCTGTTTGTGAGAATAATAAAAAACAGTGTAGGTGTACGAAAGGGTCAGTTTTATCAATGATTCAAAAACATGAAGGTTAAAGGTTAAGAACCTTAACCTTGTGAAATGTTAGCTTTGATCACTTCAACCGAACCTCTTATTGTATTTGTCATACTGAGAAGGAAAAGTGTTTCCGCCACGGGAAGTTTACAGGTATATATGATCATGAAACGCTGGCAGTGTAAAATATGGAATTACAGTATACAGCAAAATGTGAGAAATAATGGTCGAAAATGCCGAAGGGTCAATTATAGTAACGAAGGTGGAAAAAATCTTTTTTTTTTTAAGTAACACGCAAAATTTTTAATTTAGATTTTTACCTCACAGCCTACCCTATATATTTTTTTTTTCATTTTGGGTTTTAACGACGCACTGTACTCTTGACTGAGCTCTATTGGCGTCGGTCAATGATATATGAGATGGTGGGATGATGAGGTGAAAGGTATTATAATATTTTTTTTCATATATAATATGGATTGTAGCCCACCGAGCAACGATGGCCCATTGTTAAGGAATCGTTAATGGCCTCGTGGCCCATTGTTAAGGAACCATCCCAGTATTGACAAGAACGACAGAGGGTAACAACGAAAAAAAACTCTCAGGATGGTCGACCATAGCGGAAATCGAACCCCGGTCTCCTGGATGACAGTTCAGTGGTATATAACCACTCGACCATTTGTCAATGTTCATACCGTTAAATACAAATGATACGTTACTACATATTACATGTCAATGTTCATTTTTGATTGATAGTATTTCAGAATAAATTTCTCTTAATAGTGTGAAGCAGTTTGAACAATATATTTATTCGGAGTCACTGCGATCGTTGTTATGTTATGTTGACACTAAAAATGTTGCGCTGTGAGAATAGATTTCCCTTTAAAATCTGATTTCCATGTAATAAATACATAAGAATTCAGATTATTTATCTCTAATCCATCAAAAGATTACCAAAAAAAGTGATACTAAAACCATCTGTCTGCCCCGAGTATGAATGTATAATGTCCATCATCTGGCCTCGAACACAGTCTTGCTCTCTTGCACTTGCAAGTAACTACAGCCTCTGCCTCAGTCAATGTCAGACCGACTCTTACAACATCGCATTACACGCACTTTAATCTTCTTCACGCACTTTCTATTCTCATTGCGTAACACGCACTCTCGTTGTTACACTTCTCATGCGTGCTTCATGCTCAGTTAATGCTGTTCTAATGCTCTATAAACGCCCAGCTATGTTGTGCAGTTCGATTAAAATATGGCAGATTCAGATTTATCTGCATAAATAAATATTATTATCATTATTATTATTATTATTATTAATTTGTTCAGTGATTTGCAATTTGCTCAATGAAACAAAAGAAAAGTATCACACATTCATCTATCACAAATCATATATTTGAATCTCTCTTTTTTTTATTGAATAATGATGAACTTTACATATGCTGTTATTGGATGAAGTGAACATTGGTTCAAAGTGAAAGATATCAACAATTGTGTGTTTGGTTTACTCACAATACCAATGCTGGTAATGTCCGGATATATCACAGAAACGGTTTTTACTAATGATGTGTTCTGGACTTTTAGCAAGTGAGGACTTTTATCTGGGGCGGAAAATTATGGTTACAGACTGCGCAGTCCTGGTGTTACTGTTAATTGTTTTTCATTCAAAATAATTAAAATGGTGTGGTAAGATCGCTCTAGTAGTGCTCCGTCCAAACGATCCTACCTTTCATCCATAGCCTTAATTGGAAAGTAATAATGTTGTATCAAGTTTCGATGTTATTAAAAAAAAAACTATAGTAAAAGTTGCAAGAACGGTGTTGGTGCTGAACTGGAAAACTCACGAAATATAAGTAGAGGGAAAAAAGCATGAAATTACAAAGAAATTTTAAATATCCCATTGTTGGTAGTGTTTTCTTACCAATTCCTGAATAACACGGATTAGGTTATATCTCTTATGATCTGAAAGTTTGTATATGTTAGCCTATACTTGTTACATATTGTTTGTGTGTATTGTATTATATTACTTACTGTCGTCGTGTATCATGTATATGTGATTCTAATGAAGACAATAAACTGCTATTATTATTATTGTACACTGCATTTAGAAGTACATACATTCTGATGTTGCTTTACTGGCAAATAGCCATTTTGATTAGTAGTATTTACCTACAACAAAATTACGACTATGGATTGAAAATAACAAACGGCAAACTATAATGTATATAGGCTCTTACAATTGATTGCACACATTGTAATAATAAGTGGACAAAAAGTTGAAATACTGGCAGTTCTTAAGTTAAGATAAAAAAAAACACAAAAACGAAAAAAAATGATTATTACATAACCTGATAATCAGGTTAAGGATGAAATCTTCATTAAAATTTAAATTCAATCGTTGAAAACAATTTTTAGTAATGTTATTAAAATAGCAATTAAACCACCGAAGTGCGTGCTCTATTCCTAAAAAGAGATGTAATTGTGCGTGTTCAATTGTGTGATATGCGTAATAATGATTTCAATAGTTTAATTAAAAAGATTTAATTGTTTGAGAACACGATGTTTCCCACGACCAATTGGTTACAATTGGAACGTGTTGACATTGGCCTCCACAAAATATACTACAGTCGATAAAGTAGTCCAAGTGCTTTATCGACTGTGCTAGGATCTACGAGGAAGAACAATATTATTTTTGTGAAAATAAGTTTTGTATAATATTATTGGAAAGATTGAAGATATAAAAAATGTAATATACAAAAGTACCGCTATGGTGGAACTTTTCAAAACCTACCATATACTGGTAATTACATTTATAATTACCAGTTTAATGCATTATATTGTCATTCGTATCCAGTTAGAACATTATGTAGTTTTAAAAACAAACAAACTATTGTTTGTTTTTTCAGTTTTATTTGAAATGTTAGAGGACATTACGACTCTGAAACTAGATTTTAACGAATACTGACGATATAATTTTACTACCGTCAACATATGAAACCAACAAAGTCCTTGCTCTCCAATCAAGGCTAAGAATGACAAGGTAGGATCGTTCGGACGGGGCACCACAAGGGCGATCTTACCACCTCTAAGGCAATAATTCATAATAAAGCTTTCAAAGTAAATTAAAAGATTCAAATATTGTATTGTTACAAATATATACTTATTACAAGTGATGTCACTGATTTTTGTGATAAGTAGATAATAATGTCTCCCCCCCCCCCCCCGCCAAAATCGTGTACTCCAATCACAACTCCAGTATTAGTTTCTTTTTCTCAAAATTTTCTAAATGGTATGGTAACCAGACAACCCTCCTGGCTCTATATTAATCCCCTCGGCCACGAAGTTACATCGATATTTATTTATTTATTAAATGTACCCACCAATCAAATTCACCAATCAAATTCACCAATCAAATTCACCAATCAAGAAACAATAGAACTAATAACTTCCAGAGAAAAATACACAACTCAACTATCATAAATGTGATTTTTCACTAAATAATTTTCCCGCACGCTTTTAAAACAGATCAAATCTTTCAACATGTTAGGAAATAACCATGAAATCATCCGGTTAGCTGCTCTTATCTCTTTCCAATTTCTATTCAATTTCACCATCAGCTGTTTTCTTAAGGCCAATGTCACGTCCTCTCTCTCTCTCTCTCTCTCTCTCTCTCTCTCTCTCTCTCTTCATTAGCCGCTCATCTCTCTCTCTCTCTCTGTTGCATAGAGTTACGTAACAATGAAATAGAAAGTGAACGCGATATGCGACAAGCACTCATGGTGAAAGATGTTCCATCGAACAGACAAAGATATTGTGTCATTGATGTCTGGACTGTTTGGACAGAAGCCGCCTGAGGTAATCGAAGATATGAAAGCGGTTTGAATGTTAATTTGATTTTTGTTATAATTTTGTAATTATTATACGAGGGAAATAAGATCGCCAGTAAAATCAGAAATTGACTCCCAAAATCCTACTACAACTACTACTACTACTACTACTACTACTGTCATCTACATTGAATAAATGAATAAAATAATTTAAAAAAAAAAAAAAAAAATACTACTACTACAAATTGTTATGGAATTTCTGAGGAATACTGAACGTTATAGGAGTTGTTATTGGAGCAAGGACGGCTATATATTCCCATATTTTGTATTTATTTTATAAAATCGTAAAATGTATCTAAATTACCAACTCATGGAATGGTCTTCACGATCTTTTATACGTAAATCTTATCATTATTCTCCATAGCCATTTCTTCAATGCTTCTTAAATTAACTCCAAATCAATTTCAATTTATTTTTGGCATTCATCATCACCACTTTTATTATTATTACTCAAGTTTAGATTTTACTACCTTAATTTTATTACCATATTCACTAAAATTTTATTACGGTACTCATTTTCACTTTCAGCAATTATTATAGTTGGTTTATTAGTTAGTTGAGCAATTAAAATTACTCCAAATTTATTGTAAGCTGGACCTTTTTTTGGGGGGGGGGGGATTATAATTCAGCAATTTCAATTCCAAATTTATAGTGAAGCTGGACCTTCAAGGTCATTTATCGTCAAGATAACGGCCATCATGAAACATTATTTTCTTCTACTCATTTTTCAATTCATTATTTTTGTCTTTATTCTTCATGATTGTTTTTTATTCCATTATATACAGTTTGAAAAATTAATTGGATCATAATTAATAATTTTCTTTGTGGTGTTGAGATCGTCCTTGTGGTGGCCCTTTGTTACGCGCTTGCCATGCATGTAGCCCTTGACCTTGAGCGAAGAACAATGACTTTGTCTCGCAAGTTTTCAATCTTGATGGAAGAAAAAAATATGTTTATATCAGAGAAAAATCCGTGTTTGTCGTTATTGAATTAATATTGAAATATCATTGACACAAATTTATTTATTTATACATTTTTGTGTTGCACTCACAGTTGCACAAAAGTGCGATGACAAGGCCTTGAAGTAAATAACAAAATTTGACATAGGAACAATTATTATTAAAACAAATACTAATTTAAAAAAATACCCTCTTTCAGAACTTCTCTCTGAACTACCACATTTTTTTAATCTTTCAAGGTCACCCCCCCCCCTACCCCCCCACACACACACAATCCACCCTAAATCCAAAATCCTTACCAAAATCCACAAGCCTTACCAGTTCGAGGTGGGAAAGAGTACTTTCTCGAGTGAAAATATGAAATTCATAGATTCATTTTTTTCTTAATATTTACAATGATACGTTGGCATTTAGATGGCCTTCTTATTCACAAAAATGACCGATTTACTTTTTAAATCTGTTCTTCTATTATTGCCGAAAAATAATACGTGCACTTTCTGTTTATTCAACCCAAAACTACATAACTTTAATTCATTTCATTTACTAATTGAAATAACTTCACATCCACTTTTCTGAACCAAATTACAGGTCATCGACTTGTTTCTATAGAAAACCTTCAAACATTCAAACCTTCAAACCAAATATCTCGTTTTCACACCAAGTTAATTGCCCACTGATAGTAATTAACGACTTACAGGAATAGTAAGTAACTTTGGTCAACAATATTCAACTATTTTATCAATTACTAACATCCGGTTTACCTTCATTGCTTATTGAAAACTTTCCCTTTCGAAGCTGATCATCTTTAACATCTGTTAGCTAACTGATCAGCCAATAGGATCAACACTTCCATAACAATACAGCAAAGTGGGAACTTGAAAAAAAATTGTTCGAAATTCAAAAAATCGACGAAAGAGAAAATATATTCAGAAATAAGATTGAAAACTATTTCTCCTAACATGCGACTTTGGAATTTTCCTTCATTTCTTAACTTATCACTTTGGTTTTTACAATGTGTTTAATGAGCTATATTATATCTAGATATTTCTTTGGGGTGGTAAGATCGCCCTTGTAGTGCCCCGTTCAAACGATCCTAAACCTTCATCCCTTGCCTTTGTAAATAAAGAATGGTTTTGTGTCATGTTTTCGATGTTAAGAGGCCGCAGGCGCTCTACACTGTCTCGTTGTTCGCTCGCTTCAGACTGGAGCTTAACATTCATCTTGTGCTAGGCGCAACCCGAGACTAGCCCGCCGAACTCAGATTCGCATACACACCGAAAATTCCCTAACTTACACTTTTCATATATTTCACATTTTATTTCATTTTTCGGTATTCAAAAATATGTATCTAGGTTTTCGCATTTTCGAAATTTTTCATTTTCCATCTGAAGAATTTGAAAAATTACAATTTTTTGGTTCAAAATTCTGTAAATGCGGCTATCTCCGTTTTTCAATTATCAACAGAATGCAAACACAATCATATGATATCTAAAAAAATACGGCCGTGAGAGATTGCGTCGTGAAATACGAGCGCCTGCGGCCTATTGATAAAAAAAATGTTGAAAATTCAGATTTTATGTATACTTCGAACTAATTTCTTTGAAATATGGTCTCGTTTACAAATTTTCTATCGATTAGTAACAACAATAATCATTGGTATCATATCGATGATCGTTATCTGGGCTTATATAATATTGTTTGGTTTCTTCATTTGTTTGACCTGTTCAGTGTACACATACGATCAACTTGGTGTTTCCAGTAGGCTTATGATGTCAAACGAGTGCTCGGTCGGGCTTTTCTAATAAGTAAGAAGTACAGAAGATGATGTAATTGATTCTTGGTAATATATTTCAGTAACAACTCGTCTAGAAGCTTTTAGAATTAGATTAAGAATATTATATAACTCGTGCGTATGTTGCAACTGCAGTGTGAAGTTAGAAATCGTGGTAAAATGAATAATAAACAAGTGATGATGTTAAATGATGATAAATGCGTGTAATAATGGAAGGATTTTTTCCTGATGACATATAAAACTTGAAAAAAGTAATTGTTGACCTATTAAAGCCAAAGGGAAAAGTGGGATCGATCAAAAATTGTGTACCGATTTCCTCGAAAGAGGGTTAAAGGAATAAACACTACTACTACTAGCTACTACTATTACTACTACTACTACTACTACTACAGACAGATTGCCACAAGGGCGATATTACCACCAAGAAGGGAAGAAAGTATTTATAATGTACCGTATGTGGCTAATGTTATATGAACGTATTTGCCAGCATAATTCTGAGACAAAGAAGGAAGCGGAATTCCCATTTTCCTATTCAAATTCTGTCAATATTTAATTACATAGGCCCTAACGCACATATTTCGAAAATTTTAAGAAAATCGTTTCAGCCATTTGGGAGAGAAAAAATAAAACTCGTTTTCTTTCGCCGCTTTTCCACGCATTTTTCTCTCAATTACTCCATACACGCTCATCTATCAAAGCGGTTCAAATATAGCGTTTTCCAAATGTAGTTACTTTTCAGTGTCGAATTAGAATCTATATTCGTTCGAAGTCCTTTTGTATCACACTCACATATAACTTTCATTGCGTTCTTATGAGAACCATTTCCCCTGAGCAAACTTTAGACAATTTCTTTTCGAATGTGAACACTTGCAATTAGCGAGTCCATCGAATCACTCTCAGTTTCACTCGATGGTACTTGAAAGATCCCAACAGCTACGCCTTTCTTCTGTCATGACTTTCTTTCTGTTGCGTCATACGTCATATAGTCATGACAAGAAGGCAGTGGCCGCCATCTTTTGGTGTACACAAATTAAGTTCTGACCTCCATTACTTCATGGTCATGAAAAAATCATGAGTTTTTGTCAGTCGATTCGTTTTGATGTGCTCGATAATAATATCGAAACAGATGATGGGCTAACCGGGATACATTTTTTTCTGGAGATTCGCAAGATAACAGTGTGTATGACGAACAATATCCACTAAAATTCAACAAGATAGATGCATTTTCGAAATATAAACCTTGTGATTTGTGGCTGCATGTTTTGTATTTTTGAAAAAGCAGCATTACTCAAATTATATTAAAATTATTATTTTGATTCATTCCCAATTTTATTTTTAGATTATGTGTGAGCAATAGAAAGATGAATATAGTGTGCAAGTTTCAATAATTTATGGTGGTTGGTTGAGCGGGAAATAATTCCTACCTTCAGTCCTAATTATCTTATTCCATGCTGTGGCTATACCCCTTAAGAACGCCCTATATTGGTGACTACGATCTATTGGCGTCGGTGAATGATATAATTGAGATGATGGGATGATGAGATGAAAATGTTTTTAGATAGTGGGAAAAATTCGGTCGTGGCCTATTGTTAAGAAATCATCCCAGTATTGACCTGAACGACAACAAAAGGAAACCACAAAAAAAAACTGTCAGGATGGTCGACCATTGCGGTAATCGAATCCCTGTCTCCTGAATAACGGTTCAGTGTGCTAGCCACTCGTCTCAATGCATCCAGACCACGTTGTTGTAACTCAATATAAATATAAAAAATACATAAAGAAAGAAACATCTTCCATTTCACTCTCAACCTTTCTCTTACATCATTCAGACACCTAGCTGGTGTACAATAAACACCGAGAAGAAAGTGTCATTAAGTAACGTGAACTAATCAACACCGTCTTGTAACAACCGGAACTAGATTCATACATAATACCAGCTAATAGCCCGATAATATACTTCCGATCTACTCGCAAACACTTTCTACAACATCCATCTGGTGCTAAACTTCGACAATAAAACTAGATCTACTGGAACGCCGCCGATAATATTCTATTCATGTTAAAAACGTGTTTCGATGTTTTATGTATATATATAGGTAATTATAAATGAGAACTTTCAATGTTTTTTTTTTTTTTTTAGTCTGTTTGAAGGACGTAGATAATTGTTTGAGGATATGATATTGGTACTTTCTTTTTCGATGTGAGGTGGTGGAGGCGCCCTGTAGGAAGTAGTTAACTTTTGAAGCTCGTGAACCGACCAAGGTTGAACCATAATGAAGAGAAGAGAGAGAGGCATATAATTGTTCTATGGTTGAAGTATGAATGCTTAAAACAATAACTAAAGACTTCGGTTTACGTAAAATATTGAGTTAATTAGGCTAATTATTAATTGAGATATAAGAATATCGTTGTTAACCAAGGGTAGTAACAAGTACATCCGCTAATAATTAATTAGGTATAGATAATTAAACATGTAATGACTCATTTTTCTGTTATTGGTTTTAAGGCATGATATTCCAGACGGGGATTGTTTTACCACCCCAAAGCATAATTAATTGTAACTTATTGAGCGAACTGTGAATGGTAAACAAATAAATTCTAGAGGTTAACAATTCAGTCATTTGGGTTTTGTGAAAAGAATCTTCAATCTTTTCATAGAGATCTACCAGTCCTAGTAACTTTGGCAACTAGAAAAAAGCAGGCAAACAAACTGGTGAAATTGTGAATGAGAACATACTTCAAGAGGCAGTGTTGCGTACGTATTTGTGTCTGACATCCAAGCTTGCTCCGTGTGATCCGGAAAATGAGACAAAATCGGGCCACGATTCGATCCCCTCCACCATCCATCTTTACATAGAAGTTTTTCATGGTTGACTTCTGTAGCATAGACTAATACCGAGATCTTCCTACTACATAGGTCACGACCGCTTCCTCCCCACTATCCTTCCAATCACCTAAGAGTAAGACAACTTTATTTCGAGATCCCATTATCTCATTAATCATTTATCTGACACCGATAGATCTTAGTTAACATTACAGTGCGTCGTTAAAGACAATATAAATGAATGAATGGATGTATGACGTCACTTGAAAGAAGCCTGTAATGGAATAGCATGTTTGTCAGGGTACCATAGCAACTGGAAAAGTTAGGGGTGAACAAACTGATACTGAAGTTGTGATTGGAGAACGCAATTTGGGGGTCATTGTACTCTACTTATCACAAAAATATGTGACATGGCTTGAAAAGAACCATTCTGGCATTTTTTTACTCTCAAGTTTTTCAATTCTTCCAAATCATTAATCACCGCGTTCAACAACGATATTGTGATCATGTGTAACGTGTTATGCAATCACTGACTAGCATTACACCTCCAGCTGTTTGCCGTGCCGTAGGAGGGAGTGAGAGGGAAGAAGCTAACCTGTACGATCACTTTCACTCTCACCTTCCTTCCTTCCGATCTGTCTATCTCTTTCTATCTCTTATTGGCCTTCCAAAAGCTGTTTTATTGATCAAAAAACGACTACTTTCACTTGTTTTTTCTTGGGATTTGTTTTATTTCCTGCTTATCTGAGAATGTCGAGGCGATTGTATACAAGTTCCGTCCACAACATTCCAATCGTCGATACCTCGCACTAACTAGATTATCGATATATCACGAAAAATCGATTACATACGTGCGATTATTATTTTTTTCTTATGAAAGGTGTAGAGAATTGGAAACAACACACCTGTTCAATAACTAATATACCCGAAAAAACTTGCCGATTTCTAAAAAAAAGATTGAAAGTTGTATAGTGTATTTTGCAGTGTATAACTTCTCAAAATTTTATTTTAAAAAAATTAATCGGAAACTTTATTCATGCCTATTCAATTTTGAAATGATAAAGAATGAGAATCAAGCGTATAGTTTTCATATATATATATATATATATATATATATATATATATATATATATATATATATATATATATATATATATATATATATATATATATATATATATATATATATATATATATATATATATATATATATATATATATATATATATATATATATATATATATATATATATATATATATATATATATATATATATATATATATTTATTTATTTATATATACATACATACATATATATATATATATATATATATATATATATATATATATATATATATATATATATATATATATATATATATATATATATATACATATATATATATATATATATATATATATATATATATATATATATATATATATATATATACATATATATATATATATATACATATATATATATATATATATATATATATATATATATATATATATATATATATATATATATATATATATATATATATATATATATATATATATGTATAAATATATATATATATATATATATATATATATATATATATATATATATATATATATATATATATATATATAAATATATATATATATATATATATATATATATATATATATATATATATATATATATATATATATATATTTATATATATATATATATATATATATATATATATATATATATATATATATATATATATATATATATATATATATATATATTTATATATTTATTTATTCATATATATATATTTTTTTTTTTAAATATTTTTAATGCCATTCTGGGTCTTTAGGCAACTCTTTTCTCAAAGCAGAGATTCGATGAATAATTTTTGTATATCAAAATTTGAATCATCATAACTTGAACTAATGAGGGTTGACTGCAGTTAATTGAAGACAACACTAACGTCATGTTTTGTTTCCAGCCAAGAAGCCGCTGCTCTACCGCATGTTCTGCATGGGCGGCATCAACCCAAACGATCCCCACAACCCCATCGACAACAAGGAGCACGGCATCATGGTGTTCTTCAGAGACACCGTCGCTCCGCTCATCAACAAGTGGCAGGTGAAACTTGTCGTCGTCATCGTGTTCGGAGTCTACCTGGCGGGGGCGCTCTACGGTAATTTAAAAATATCATTTTATTGATTAATTGACGACACGCAGTCTCCGCCCCCTTGACGTCACAAATCATACCGTTCAATCAACAGGGCTGTTCGAACTGTGGTGAAATTCAAATATCCAATCGGGGTATCTTGAAATAACTACAAATGATATAGATCTAACTGTCGGGCTGGTGGAGCCACGCCTATTTTGAGTCGTTAATTGAGCTCAAATTGTCAAATTTTTGTAAGAAATCATTGTTGATTCACTTTCATCTCTCCGAGCACCTGTATTCAATCATCATCCGGGCCTTTTCGACTCAATCTGCTCCTGGAGCTAATTTATCCATTTTTTAAATTGTAACTTGACTTTTAAAAGGCTAGATGTATTATATTCAAATTCAAATTAGGCACGTAACTGCTCTGGTCTCTCACTACATTGTATTATCAACAAAATTGATCGAAATTTAATTGAAACCATTATACCGTGGCAAAATTGTTTGTCATCGAAATGTGTTCTTCATATTACCGTTGTCAAAAGACTGCGTAATTTAACAACCTAATGAGGAATGATTCTTGATGCCCTATACTATATTGTCCACTAAATATTAACGAGCATTCACCGACAACCAAAGACTCAGCCAAGGAAAACATTTAATAAGCCACGAGTATAAAGACTACCTCAGGGGAAAATGAGATGACTTTATTTGGAACAAATTTGACTGGTAAATTTCAAATTGCATGACAATCGAAAATTAAGTATTACAGTTAAAATTAATAGATGTATAATTAAAATACCTTTTCATTTATATGCTTGCAATAGTAGGTAGTTTTGTTTTAAAACTTCTAATAGCTTATGAAGTGTAGGCGGAGATTTATCTGGAACTCATTTATTGACAGTAGACTTGAGCACTTGATCCGAATATCCAGTAATCATTTCATGACATATGTCATACATCAATGATGAAAACAAAAGCATACGTCATAGATCAAAATATTAATTTTGCGATATCAAAATAACAATATTTTTACATTCATTTTTTTCATTTAAGACTCATTTTGATCTTATCAATTCTACAATTTTTACTTTACAAAAAACACTTTACAATTTTTATTTTCATAATTTTTATATACGTAGATAAAACTTGTGTTGCGATGTTGTTGCACAAATATTAAGGTGCATCGTACGTTGTTGAAATTGTGTCGCAAATTGCGATGCGATGCTGCTTATTTTCTTCTAGCTTCAAGTTGTTTATAAAGTTGTTTATGTATTGTGTGTTCCAGGCCTGACAACCCTGAAGGAAGGTCTGGAGAGAAGAAAATTGTCACGTTCTGATTCCTACTCCGTTGAGTTCTACGACAGGGAAGACATTTACTTCCGTGAATTCCCATACAGAATACAGGTTGGTTACGAAATTTTCTACTTTTCTACAATCTTTTATTATGATGTTATCATTTTACTGCACATACTTTGATCATGATCTGAAGGCAAGTGCATAAGTTATTTTAATTTTTGAACTAGCAAAATTAATTTTTAATTTTCAATCGATACAATTTGCATTTCGTGATTTTTTAGGTTACTTGTTTTCAATGTGAATTTCTCAATTGAAGTTCTATCATATCTATTATATTATAGTGTATAAACATTCAATTTAAAATAAAAATAGTCGAAAATGAATTGAACATGTACGTTTGACAAGCAAACAAAACCTTTGCAAAACAATGAAGAATGCCACCGTTTAGATTGCAAAAAACATGTTCCAGTGTTTGTTTTATGGGCGGATAGGCCCTAATTAATAAGCATGTGAAATGTAATTGAACAAAGTTGAAATGAAACAAAAACTCTCGGGAAAATTTTCGAAAAAAACAGAATTTAGAAACTCATGGATATGCAAAGAAAAACTAATTCAACTCTAACAAAATTGTTCAAATTTTCTACATTCAAATTTTCTTCAACATTGTCAAACATTCACCGAGAATAATTAAGTTCAAAACCGTTGAATTGTTCTGGTAACAGAATCTAACTCCAGACATATCTTCTTCCAGGTTATTCTCTCCGGCCAGCTCAACTACTCCGATCCCGAAACCCAAGGCGCAATCGAACACCTCACGCAAACCTTCGAGAACACTTCTTTCATCTCTTCCCCGTTGTACACCGAATCGTGGCTTCGTTCCTTCGTCGGATACATCAAACGCAACCAGGACTACCTGAACGTGTCGATAGACACCGAAGACGAATTCGTCGAGACGTTGAAAGAAATCTGGCTGTTCTCGCCGAATCCGTTCTCGCTCGACGTCAAATTCAACGACGAGGGAACAAGGATCATTGCGTCGAGGGTGCTCGTACAAGCCGTCAACATCACGGACTCAAATCATGAGAAGGAGATGGTTCGAGCGCTGAGGAAAGTCTGCGCGGAATCGCCGTTGAATGTTACAGTCTTCCATCCGTACTTCGTCTTCTTCGACCAGGTGAGATACGTTGCAGCTTGGATCTCAGCTATCGTAACGATAGATAGGCAGCTTAGCATTTCAGAGCTGTGCAACTGGATATACAACTAAAAACCAAAAATGTGCTGTTTATTGCAGTATAAATTATACTAGTTTCTTCTATTTTGCAATACACATTTACAGAAGATTGAATTTCATACTTTGTTATCTTTTCATGCATGAAAACAGAAAAGCAATTATACGATCTAAGGTATATATTCTCGCACATCATTTCTTCTGTCGACATTGAAGTCTTGTTCGCTGAAGAAATCTCGCACAAGCTGTAAAAGGCGTACATTAGGCAACCAAATAAACACCTAGGATCACAATAATCCAATTCACAATATAATTTGAACTTGATTCACCACGCAAAACTGAAAGATTCAACAGTTCACCCTCATGTTTCTTAGCTATTGAAGAGAGTCTGCATTAGGAATAGTTGGGAGAGAGTTAATAGCATAGCCATAATCGAAGGTTGCTGTCACGTGCACAATACAGTAAACAATCTTCAATGGTAATTGTTTCCTCAACAACCCCACTACCAGCTAGGTTATTTGGGGGCACAAAAACCCATGCCACATGTACCAAGTTCATGCCCGACTTGTTAATATTTCTTCACTATTTATTTTTACCTACCAAGATAGAATTATTGTAGATGATGAACTGAATTAAATGTAATCAATTCATTTCACAAATAAGATCAAATTCTCTAACTCAACATTGTTCACCATACAAATAATCTCAGATAGAAAGTTATTATAATGATAATAATATCATAACATGATGTTTCTTTCAGTTTCAAAATAACCAGTACTAGTTGATATTAATTATAAATGATTCAAGTTCTAATCGTAATGGTCGTGTTCTGATTCCAGTTTGAACTTGTGCGTCCGACTTCGATACAAAGTATGATCCTCGGTGCGTTGATCATGATGATCGTCTGTTTCATCTTCATCCCGAACGTGCTCTGTTGTCTGTGGGTAGCGTTCTCCATCATCTCGATCGAAACGGGTGTCGCCGGTTACATGGCGTTGTGGGACGTCCATCTCGACTCCATCTCCATGATCAACCTCATCATGTGCATCGGCTTCTCCGTCGACTTCACCGCTCACATCTGCTACGCCTACATGTCGTCCAAGGCAACGCGTCCTGAAGACCGTGTCAAAGAATGTCTCTACGCGTTGGGACTGCCTATCGTTCAAGGCGCTCTCAGCACGATACTCGCTGTCGTTTCGTTGATATTCGCGGAAAGTTACATATTTTTGGTGTTCTTTAAAATGGTGTTCCTCGTAGTGTTCTTCGGAGCAATGCACGGTTTGTTCTTGTTGCCCGTATTGTTGTCGTTGTTTGGACCCGGATCATGCACCAACCACGAGAAGCAAGAGAAAGAACGGGAAATCGAAGAAGCAAAGGTTTCAGCCGTCGAAAAAGCGTTCCCTCATCCGTTCTGTATTCCTCATCCATCGCTACACCCGATGAGCCTGCAGAATGGATTTTTGTTCCGCAATCCCAATGGTGACGTGAAAACGTCATCCCCTTACGTCCAGAACGGTAGCCCGGGTTTTGGAAGGAGTCGCGGACCTCCAGCTTTCGGGATTCCTCTTCCCGGACTTCCGACTCACATGAATATTTACAATGCGAAATACACGGACAGAAACGGATCGATGACGGCCCTAGATAAGGATTTGGGTATCGGAACGTCCGGAGAAGATTCCAGCGAGTCGAGCTCGAGCAAAAGCCAACGTAGAATGAAGTTGGAAGAGGAACAGAGAAGGCGATACGAGGACGGATGGAGAAAGTCATCGAACGGAAGCGCGGAGAGTACGGAGTGTAACCCGAGAGAGTTCCAGCCGCCTCACTTAATGGAGGTCTACAATAATTCGGGTTACGTCAGCGACGAGGAGAGGGGGAGGGCGTGGGGAAGGCCGAGGGTTTACGATGAAAGGAGGAGGTATTCGCCGCAAGAATCACGTAGCAACGGTCGACAGCGTTCCAAATCACAGCATCTTCACCAACCAAGAAGTATGCCAGGATACATTGGCGAGATGAAATTCCCTTGATATTACGCGGTGAATCATTAAAATAGGTGTTTAGTAATTTTATACGCAAACATGTTATATGATACTTTTCCGTCCTCACGGGAATGAAAATGTTTTTAATTTTTTATCAAGTGAAAATGTGCCCATTGAACTTTGTTTATCGAAACAATTATTTTTTAGTAATGATATTATATACACTATGTCGAGTGAAACTATGACGACATAACTTGCAAACAAAGAAATAATCGGTATTTTATGTACGCAGTTGATAGTTTTTAGTGCAAGACGTATGAATGGACATGATCTGAGAATTGATTCTATAACTTAACAAATCGTAAAGAATAATTCAGGATCAAATGAATTAGTAAGGATGGTATGTCACCTCTAATTTTCTATGTAGATACGTTAAGGAGATAGGTAACCCATGCTGATACATGGAAATTAAATAATTTAATAATATTTCATTCGGATATTTCTTTTGAAGATAGAAATGGTTAATGAATAAAAATAGACGCTGTAAACTGTTGTTATGACGAATTATTGAAAATTGAAGACACCATCTTTCAATTTAAAAATGCATAGGAATTGAAACATCCGTTTTGAGCGGTATAAGATACATAAAATTCACACTAACAGAAACACAGATTATTTCACTACTTCAGAAATTATGTGCATTGAATATTATCAACCATTGTGGCATCAAGTTTATCGCTGATACTATATATATATATACTTCAGCTGAACACATGTGGAAGCAAATGATTAGTTAAAATAGTTATAATGTATTACGATACATCCTGTAGGTATGTAAAAAGACCGATGTTTCTGTTGACTTGAAGCTTTGATGTCTCGTACCGTTATCAACTTCTATGTGCTCTCAAGTTGAAAAAAAGTCTAGGCATTATTGTTATGTAGTATTAGTAAGTGTGATGGAATGAAGAAATATCGACATACCAAATTCTTTTTGAACCAAGAAGAAAGACGGTAATCTGTCTGTATGATTAATAAACATTTCAATATTTTTCAACTGGAGTATTATTATACAATTCTGTTTCTATATGTTGGCATAAAACTATGTTTGGTTTCTTGATATCTTGACAGTTATGACAAATGAAATGAACAATAATATTTCATAAAATATAACCTGAAATAAAAAAAGACAGAGCACTGTAACATTTTAATATTATAAATTGTGTATGATGAATTGTAACATTTGAAATCAGCATGTTATCTTCATTAAATTAGATAATTAATGAAGTCAACATATTAAATATTTCAATGTGAAGTTGTATATTTTATAATCCGGCACATATTGGCATTGTTCTTCTACAACAATAAATATTGTGTCCCCTCGAGTACTTCAAGTGATGCAGCGTCATTTGATGCATCGTCAGATCGTGGTGCACTGCATTGTCTAATAGTATTCGTCGGTAAAAGAATTGCATTATGATCGACTTCATAGACGGTGGCAACGTCTCGTTAAAAACTGCTTGAAAATGATCGATCCTCATTGTTTTAATCAATAACTACGTCATTTCATTTTTCAATTAATATAAATCTATTATATTTGGATGTTGACAATTATTACCGGGAACACTATCAACTACTTTCAATTCACTCTGTTTTTTGTGATGCAAGTTTCAACCTTTTTGACAAACTACCAACGTTAGAGATGATTGACAACATCAAAACAAGAAGCACAACGATAAGCATACCATCTAGACACGATCTTAACGGTGTATCTGCAACTTTTACTGATGAATATCATACATAAGTTACATTATCAAAGACCTATTTTTCCAAGACAAAGTCAAGAAGAAAATCTAAACAAGATGAAATGTCGAGTTTGTTTAATGACTGCTATTTGGAGTGATAATCAAAACGTAGCCTATTTCGCGTCGAGTTTTGTACAAGGAAAGTCGATGAGGTATCGACCTTTCTGGATTATCTCATCATCAAATGAGTTGTTTGTTTAGAATTCAAGCTCAGTTTTCTAGAAGCAACCTAAAACGTGGATTCTTCAACTACAATATCGAACATGATGGAAATATTCTCTAGTTCTTTCATATAAAAGAAACTACGCAGTTGAGATTTATTCGACCTGTTATGACACTAATGTCGAAGAAGCCAGCCTACGAGCTTCTTCGATTCATTTTGTACATATTTATAAATAAAGTGTGATTGTTAGGTGATATTACATACTATTTTATAGAATTATTGTAATAAATTAAAACTGTGTATAATAAAAAAAAACAAGAACAGATAATTGTGTTTTCATTGATTTATTATGAACTCACTTAGGCCTACGTAGAATAAGTCAGGTTTACATCAAGTTCATGTACAAAATTTACAACGAGTATTTTGATTGGTAAGACGAATAATTACCGTTAATACAAAACATGTTCAACGACACTGTCTTGTAAATTCTAGCATGGAGCACATACACATCGTATTGGAACAAGAATAAAGCCTACAGAACTTGAAATACATCAATGGTATTATTATATTATATATAAATCAGACAAAGAAATAAAAATAACAAACGAGAAAAATCGTTATGGAAAGGTTTAAAATACATTCCATTTATATAAAAAAAAGGAGAAATTATAAACTACAATAACCTATGACATAAACATACAAAACATGATGTACTAACCACATGGTCAATCCCAAGTTTTCATAAGTAACTGAATTCCATCAGAATCACCGACTTCATTACAAGTAAATTATACATATCTTATGCATTATGCATTGATATCTTACATACTATTATCCATATGGAGCATTGAACAATATGGGAAAAAAGTCGACAACTTTGTTCACATTGAAATGTTCATTAAGCAAAAGGCGCGGAAAAGATGTTTTCATAAATTATAAAAGAACTGGAAAGAAAAAACATCACTTGAAATGGCAGATTAATAATTGCCATGGACATGCTTCACACCTACAACAGTTGATGCATATTTACCTAGTTCAATTAGCATAGGCCTATAAAAAGAAATGGCCATCATAAAACCCATGTACAGCTTCATGTCTCTCCTTCCTCTAATACGTCACATACAGAATACAAACACAATCATTTTTAGGGATGGCTGAATCTCTACCCCTTGGAAAGTTGTCACTCGTTCAAGTCGTCACTCAGAAAGTCGGTTCTTATATATAATTAAATGTATTAATTGCATCTCTACCCCTCGGAATGTCTGTTCCATGGAAACTCGTCCCTGCTATTTAAATATACGAAAACAATTACTGAAACTGGTTTCTGTGGAAAGTCTTCCCCACCCAAGGTCGTCACCAATGATATTACATATCTCGTTGCCGCGAGTTTTACAACTGAAATCTGTTTCAATAATTTTGTGATACGACTATATATATGAACACGTGTATTTAGATTCCAGTCGGAACACTCGCGGCAACGAGAGATGTAATATTATTGGTGACGACCTTGGGTGGGGAAGACTTTCCATAGAACCCAGTTTCAGTAATTGTTCTCGTATATTTAAATAGCGGGGACGAGTTTCCATGGAACAGACATTCCGAGGGGTAGAGATGCAATTAATACATTTAATTATATATAAGAACCAACTTTCTGAGTGACGACTTAAACGAGTGACAACTTTCCAAGGGGTAGGGATTCAGGCAACCCCATTTTTATCTAAAGCAGGCAAGAACGGTTTCGAAGAAATATCACATTTTTCTATGAAATCATTCGAACTTGATTATCAAAATTTTAATGCTACTTACAGAAATGCATATTATAAAAAATAAGAAATTATATTAATTAAAATCACAATTATGTTGTGATATTCGTTTATATCATAGGTACAAGACACATTTTATTCATCTGAATAAAATGAGAACTATTGTTTATCGTTTGCGAAATGATCCCACCAACAGGTAGATTATTTGGGGGAAATAAGAACCATCACATGCCATTCATTCAACGGTTGTCGATAATCATGCTTTGAATACCAGTTGATGGCACCAGTAAATATTCATATCACAATTATTGATCGCTATAATTCTCTTTACTTGTCTATAATTTCTCCCAATTAATTTTGTATTTGAAGCTTGGAAAGAGTTTTTATATAGACTCACGTAGGTTTACGTGTATCAACAATAATCAATAGAACGAGATATTACGAAAAACGTGACATTTCATAAAATCAAGCCACAAAGTTTGAACAGCTGAGCTTGAATGTCGATGTCAAAAGAGATAAGAGTCAGCATCGAGTAAAGTACGTTCGAGTTTGACGTCGTTCAGAGGTATTTACGTATTTCGTAGAATTAAACATGAAGTATTCTTGAGTGGGAAGCGACGAGCGACTTATATTTACACGGTGCTGAAAAAAAAAACGTCACAATCAGTGACCAAAAACAACACGTCCCTGTCCCAATTGTCGTTTGAGGCACTCTTACTTCCGCACTTCTTGATTTTATTTACATTTCAAATGGTAACACTAGCACGTTTAGAGAAGTTATCATCAAATTATATTTCTCACATCAAAATCAAAACGATAGGAACAAACGTATATCAGCAAATATAAACGCAGCATGTCTGCAACGTAAAAATTCATTCAAAAAAAATAATAAAAAAAATAAAAAACTCAATAATTGAATCATTTTGTTAATACCGGTATTTTCAATCTTCACTTCATCAATAGAGTAGCACTTGTCCTGAAATTCTCCCAACCCCTCAGCTTTGCTCCGTCTTTCCGTCTCTTTGAAAACGACAGTACTTGCCAAGACTCAAATTCCGTTACTTTTGATTCCTTCTGATTCCTGATACTTCTGACTTCAGTTCCAAGTACGCTTTACTTATGTTATCCATCTGCGTCTCTATCGGCACGAGTTTGGAACCCTGCACGTACGTCAACAAATCCCCCTCGTTCAACTGTTGGCAAACCGAACGCGTCACCTCGACCCCGTCCAGTTTACCCGCTTCCCTGTACTCGGCAACCACGCTCGCCGGGTTTCTGTTACTCACGACACACTTCACCACTTCCTTCTCGACGCACAAATGCTTCGGAAACGCGGCGCAAACATTCCTCGTCTGCGTTTCGATAGGAACGATATCGTTGTCGGTGCAATACGAAAGAAGATGAGCTGAATCGAGTTGTTCGCAGATCAAGTTGCTAGTTTCGATATTATCGAGGATTCCCGAACGTTTCATATCTGTTATCAAGGATTTAGGATTTTCGAATAGAGAATTGTTTACTTTCGATCGTACTCGGTCGTTCGTCGAAATGGCTTTGACGACGTCATCGGTTTGTTTGTCGATTGGTTGTGGGAATTGTTCTAGCATATCAGGATTTGTCTTATATAGAATCTGGAGCATACCATCAGTGATAAAACTTTTGGGATCTTCTAACATACATTCCTTAACTGTCGAACGAGCTTCTCGATTAGATTTTAACGCAAGAATTATATCGGTCTGTCGAACTGGCTGCGGGAATTGCTCCAACATATCTGGATCTGCCTTGTAGAGATTCTGTAGTATTTCACTCGTGAGGAACGACTTTGGATCCCCTAATAAACATTGTTTTACGGTCGATTGCGCTTCTGGATTGGATTTTATCGCAAGAATTATATCGGTCTGTCGAACTGGCTGGGGAAATTGCTCCAACATGTCCGGATCTTCCTTGTACAGGTTCTGGAGCACGTTGCTTGTAATGAACGACTTGGGGTCCCCTAATAAACATTGCTGTACAGTCGATTGAGCTTCTGGATTAGATTTTATCGCAAGAATTATATCGGACTGTCGAACTGGCTGCGGAAATTGCTCCAACATGTCCGGATCTGTCTTGTAGAGATTCTGGAGCACCTCACTTGTAATTAATGACTTTGGATTCTCCAATAAACATTGCTTTACGGTTGATTTTGCTTCAGGCGTGGATTTTATTGCAAGAATTATATCGCTCTGTCGAACTGGCTGCGGAAATTGCTCCAACATACGCGGATCTGCCTTGAAGAGATTCTGGAGCACCTCACTCGTAACAAACGTCTTTGGATCCTCCAATAAACATTGCATCAAAGTCGATTGTTCAACAGAATCAGTTTTAATAGCAAGTTTATCATTTTGTTGAACGGGCCGAGGTAATGGTTTCGAAACGCCATACTGTTCATTGAGACATTTTAAAATATCCATCACGTTATTCTGTGAGCCTAGCGCTTCGACTATGTTGTCCAACGTCATGTCGCTCAACAGTTTTTCCATGACGCTGACTCGTTTCTGTGACAATCTCGGCAATTTCTTCTCGTAGACGGCGAGTATCTTTCGAGCGGTCGCCGTCTTGCTGTTGCCCTTCACCTGCAGTCTGTCCAACTCGCGCTCAGTGAGACGGCAGAAATCGCCGACGGTGACCACGTTCTTCTCGGCGAGCTGCTCGACGAATCTCGCCTCCCAGTGAGACGTCACCAGTTTTGAGGTTATGTCTTGGATCTTGTAATTGCAATCAACCAGCTGAGGATAAATCATCGACGTGTCGTCGAGGAGTTCCGGTTTTGGAAGCTCCAACGACGCAGGCGTTATGAAATCAACGCAATTTTCTGAATCTTCTTCGACAGAGACGGTCTCGTCCGAATGAGTTTCGGCATCGGCTTCAGTCGCAGCAGCAACTTCATTGATCTGGGTATCGGTATCATTTTCGGGAGCAGTAGCAACGACATCCATCTGAGTTTCCGATTCATCTTCAACCGGCGTGCAAACTACATCCATCTGAGTTTCAGGTTCGTTTTCAGTCGTCGTGGCAACTTCGTCTACTACCACAGTGATGACCGTATCAACTACGACCGTTTCTTCAGCGGGCTTCAACATTCCGACACCTCGAACTCCTACGTCAGCTCTCGCCGTCTCGCAGACAGCGATCGATTCACCGTCCCCTGCTCTTCCACCGGTCTGGGTTGCAGCGCCGCCGTTGAAGATGCACATGGATCTCCGGCAGCTCTTCGTCACCGGCTCGGGCAGCTTCTCGAAGAACAACATCGATGCCAACGGATTCTCACGGAAGCTGATGTGCCTGTCCTTGCGAGTTTTCGCGCCGTCGCGCTTCAATATCGAGCCAGGCGACAGCGAGCCTTCGTCGGTCGGAACGTGAGGCACCCAATCGAGGCTGACCTGAACGCCGTCGGCATTTGTCGAGTACACTTTGTTCACCTCTCCCACAAACGAACTGACGACGTTCTTCTTCAGATCCTTAAGTCGCTGGACTTGTTTCGTATCGCACTGCCTCGTAGCGTCCTTGACGCCTACAGCGGCGGCCATGCTGAGGATCAAACTGGCACGGCTGCCCTTGCCGACGAATTTGGCCGACGAAGATTTCATCTCTCGCAGCACGGACGGGGAGAGCTCTCTCATCAACGCATTGGAGCTAGGAGGAGACGTTTCCAGAAGACGATTGAACGCAGGAACCTTATCAAAATGAGACGGCATTTCCGCGGTTTTCACAGCATTCTGATTAGAATCAATCGAAACCTGCAAGTCTTTGGGGTCTGAAACGATAATGGTGCTCACCGTAGGAGTTAAATCCATTTCGACTTCTGAAGCTGATTCCAGCGAGCGCATTGAGGCGAAATCATCTTCCACGAGTTTTGTATCGGGCAAGCTGTCCACAGGTGGTAGAGTATCCAGAAGTTGAGTTTCAGGAATGACCACGTTCACCTCTGTTTGCGTTTCTGGAATAACCTCGACAATAACACCCCTCTTCTTTCTAGGTTTCTTGTTCGATTTCGACAAGCTCGGAGTCTGAAGCCCATCGATTGCTACAACTCCAGTTGGGACGCAGGTCGTCGATCTTTCTTCGACGTCCAACCCGTCGGACTTCTTGACTACTCTCGCAGCGGCTTCGCTATCGGGTTCCAGTTCGCGAGTCACCACGATACTCTTCTCGGGCGTCGGCTTGCGGTAGAACATGCTGAGTTTCGTGGGGGTGCGATTCGGAGACGATTTCATCGAGTTCTTCAGTAGTACGTCGCGTTTTGGAGAGAACGCAATTTTACTCTCTGCTATCGCCGGCTGACTGTTCGGCAACACGCAATTACTATCCTGAAGCTCTAAACTGTCAGATTCAACTGCTTTCAGATCGTTTTCCTTGTTGTGCTCGGCTAATGACTTCTCCCCGTCAGTCTTACAGTTCTGCACCACGCTAGTCACAGAGGAATCCGCTTCTTTACCTCCTTTTAAACCTGAACAGGACTTGAAAATGTCCGGGGCATGATTGTCGACTGGAGATTCTACCTCACAGGAGTGGTCGAGAGACTTTGGCACAACGGCAACTTTCTCGTTCACCAACGGTGACCGATTGTTGCCGACAATAAAACTGTCTTCGGCGCCACTATTGACCTTCAAACTGGGAAGCGAATCAATCTTAATTGAGAGAAGCCTGGGATTGATTGCCTTCTCTGCAGTTGATTCGATCAACTCCTCAAATGTCTGTTTGCGGCTCCTGCGTTTCTTTTTAATTATTCCCGTTTCAACAGTGGAACTGACGGTATCTATACTGTCACTATCAGTACCATCGATTTTAGCTGATTCCGTTTTCTCAGTCACGTTGCTATTTGAAATACTAGAAACGTCGGATTGGACAGAACTGACGGATGTTGTGGAGTCTGTGCTGTTGTTACGTTTTCTTTTACTCGTTTTACTTCCCACCTCGGTCGGAAGCTTGTTACAAGGTTTGGCCGAGGCGTCAGGTAACGGACTGTATAGCCTCGTATTCGGTTTCCTCAATCGTTTGCCTTCGACTTTATCCATGTTGAAATCCATGCTCAAGTTGTTCAGTTCACGCTTTCGTTTCTGTTTCGAAGTCTCCGTGTTTTCCTCAGCTGCGGTTTTCAGCGCCGTTAGCGAATCGGAAGAAGTTTGTTGCGTCGTACTGGCAACTATAATGGAATCGCTCATTTGATCTGTTTCGCTGGACATTCTATTGTTTGTCGTCGTTATTGCGGTGGTACTCTCGGAATCAGGATGTGCACTTCGAGTTGCATCACAATCAACGGAAATGACCGGAACCCGACTTGGAACCTCAGTCGAAACTTGTTCATCGGCAGAAACAACACGATTCGCATCCGTAAAGATAACCGATACATTTCGTTTGGTATATGAATGTTCGTTTTCCACAGTAGATTCTAGAACAGGATTTGGTACGGAGGGTGTCTTTGCTATTAGCGGCAACACTTTAGCGTCTGTCATTTTACCTGTGTCCCACTCGAAGTCGGTGAGCATCTTCTGGGGCAATCGACGCTCCTTGGACGTGCGCAGGTTACGTCCAACTCGATTGACTGCAGTATTGGTTTGCTTTACTTTCTTTGCATTCCTGACATTGCCCGCAGTCAGATTCTGATTCACAGTTGCAGTCGGTTTAGGATTCAAGGTTGCAGTCGGTTTCTGATTCTCAGTTGCAGTCAGTTTAGGATTCAAGGTTGCAGTCGGTTTCTGATTCTCAGTTGCAGTCGGTTTAGGATTCAAGGTTGCAGTCGGTTTTGGATTCACGTTTGCAGTCAGTTTCAGATTTACAGTTGCAATTGGTTTCGGATCCATGGTATCAGTCGGTTTCAGATTCGGTGTTGCAGTCGGTTTTAGATCCATGGTTGTGGTCAGTTGCGGGTCCATGGTTGCGGGCACAACTACAGTTCTGACGAGAGGTTTAGGTTCCACGATGACGGACGGTTCCAGGACTACGACTCGAGATCTTCTCGACGGCCTCGGCGTTGTTTCTTGTGAACTATCAATAACGTCCTGCGAGCATTCCTTTTCCTGTGACATTATTGGGGTGATGACTCTTTTCTCAGGTTCAACAACATCAATTGAATCTTTACTATCAACATTATGTCTTTTAGATTTTTTAACAGGAATTTTCTCTATTTTATTGGGCTGTTTTCTTTTGTTTCCAGGACTGGCGAAAGCTTGGAAAGGTCGATCGGACTCCATGATTGTTAACGGTTCGGGATTCTTTTTTGAAGCGTTTTCTTCAGGACGAGGAAGTAGGTTCTTCATCAAGGATCCCGGACGGACTTGGGTGAGCTGTATCGGAACCAATTTCGGTAATTTATTGGAATTGAAAATGTCGTAGACTTTTTTCGGTTTATTCGACTGCGCTTTGGTAGCGAGATTCGAAACGCAATCAGACGGTTGTTCGACAGGCTGCGTCACTTTTTCCGGCATGGCTTCTGAAGTATTACAAATACCGGCAAATGGACGCGCAAGTTCTACGACGGCTGGCTTCTCGCGCTCGGACTCGGTCGCAGACTGTTTGAAGCGTTCGGGCATCACGATCGAGCTGGTATCTTGCGACGAGCTCAGCTGGCTGTCAGGCTGGGAATCCTGCGTCAAGTCGCCATAGAGAGCGGGGATGTTGTCGCGGCGTTCTCGCATCTTCTCTTTCTGACGTTTTGTCAATGGGCCGCGCATTTTGGGTTTGCATTTTGCGGAGCCCTCCTCGGGATCGGCAATGTTTTGGTACATGGCGACGGGCACGGGAAACGTGAACGGATTGGAAGTCTCTGCCGGTTTGACGTTCGTTGCGACGGACCGAGACGCAGGACTGTCGACGATGGCAGTCTTACGTAGTCCGGTTTTTACTGGTGTATTCTCTAGCGGCAGCGTTGACTCATTCTTCCGAGACGCAGGGCTATTCACAGAATCGGTTTTAGGCGGATCAGTTTGAACTGGCAAATTCGTAACTGGCGACTTATCAAATGTCATGAGGTTTGCCGACTTGCGGGACACGGGACTATTCGCTAGACCTGTGTGAGCTGGCGATTTCAAAATTGTCGAGAAGTCAATTGACGTTCGAGATGCACGACTCTTTACAGAACCAGTTTGGGCCGGAGATTTGGTGACTGTCGAGATGTTGGGCGACTTCTGCGACTCTTGCGAAGGACTCTTTACGGAACTGGTCGTATGTTGGCCCATTTCAGTCGGCGAGTTTCCAAACGGCGGCGTCGAAAATTTCATGGGGTTCGACTTCCGAGATACATCTGGAGAAAAGACTGGCTTCGGAGCTATCCGTCGCACACGTGCAGGCGATTTTGACGGCGTAATCACAACTATACTATTCTTCTTCCTGACCGGAGTGAGGTGGTAAAGCTGCGTTTCGTCGTCCAACTCCTCGGTCTCTTCCAGAATCTTCTCGATCCTGACAGTCTGGTGCTCACGCCCTTTGAAAGCTTTGAACTCATCAGTAATGGCGGAAGTTATGGAGGTTTCATTTCCATACTCTCGCGACTTCTCGATGAAATCCCTCCAAGTCGCTGCGACCAAGTTGGAATACGACGTGTCGTCGGGGTCAAACTTCAGCAGCACCAACATGATGGGATGGATGTCGAAGAACGTCGTTTCGTTCGTGCAGATCGTGAGCGCAGCGACGGCCTTGCAGATGTCCACTCCGTTCCGAACGTCCGGCTTGGCGGCGTGAAGCTCCCCGACTCGTTCGAGGAGTCTGAATGACGCGCCGAGGCAACCGGTCAGCGGGAACGCTCGCATCATCTTCCCGAACGGCGTCGCGACAAAGATGACGCTCATTACGGCAGGAATCACGGCCCAACGTCGGGGATCGTCGTTCATCAACTGGAGTAACCGCTTGGACAATGTTTCGCATATAACGTTGCACCTGAGCGACTTGACGTTGGCCTCGCTCACAGCCTTGAGCAGGACACTGAGCGAGACGAGCGAGTCTCTGATCGCGCCGCAGTTTGCTACTTCAAAGTACTTGATTGGGAATAAAACAATCGAGTACAACCAATCAAAGTCACGCTCGCTCCATCGCGACACTTCTTTTTTGTTGCCCGCCAAGAACTCTGCCAGGTACGTCATCAAGTATGTCCAAACGTTGAACACCACAGACGACTTTTCTGCCAGCGTCTTGTCCGTCGCTAGAATATCCAGGACATTCAAGACTTTACGGGTGTAGTACTCGGAAGTTTCGGGGCATTTCACGGCTTTACGTAAGATCGTCTTGATCACGGGCAGATAGTCCACCCCGTCACACTGCAGGACGACGGACTTTTCCAGCAAGAGCTGCGACAGGAACAACGCAGGCGTGCCGTTCAACAGATCTTGCGTGTTTGAGCCGCTGAAATATTTCCTGTCCAAAAGAACGTGATCAGGCAGACACGACGGTCCGTTTACCATTCCGCCGATCAGAATGGAAACTCTCAGATCCTGGATGTTAGCGTCGCGCGCCAGGAGATCGTTTTCAGCGGAGAACACGGTTTTCATGAGGTGATTCACGGTCTGCTGCATCACCTCCGGCGGGAAACCTATCACGTTGGCGAGCAGGGAATCCCACGCATCGGATACTAGCACTTTCGGCAACCTCGCCCCTTCGCACTGCGACATAAACGCCATGTCGAAACACGTTATAATTTTGTCGAAATACGGTGGCTTGGACTTGGGGGAGAAGAACGGACGCTGGGGCGACGGAACCGAGAAGACGTGGGTCTCGGTCGGGCGGGCGCCGAGCACTAGAGCGAGGATCTCCATGTAGACTTCTGGGACGATTTTGTACGGAGAAATAAGTTTCACCTTGGGACCGTATGTTTCGAAGAGCTTGTCGACGGCCAAGTGGAAACTGTCGTTTTCCGACGTCAGCATCGTCAGCACGTACCAAAGTAGCTCGACCTTGGCGCGGACTAGTTCCTTGTCGCCGTTAATCCTGTTAAAATACTTGAGGATGTTCTTGACATTGCTCTCGGACAAGGCGTGAACGTCGTCGACGGAGAAGTAAGCGTCGATGACGACACGCCAGCAGTCGACATGAGGGAACTGCATGGCGAGGGAGACGGAGCCCTTGCGGTGGCTCATCAGGACGAACAGCTGATTGGTGAGATCCTTGTTGCCATTCTTCAAGGTGAGCTGGTGGCCGACCAATCGAAAGTAGACCTGCCATAGGGCGCCCCACGATGGGTCCCCGGCGAGTATCATTGCCTCGATGACGTGTATGTGCCTGCAAACACAAGTGCGTTTATTTACATTGTTGATTAGATTTACTGACGTCGATGAGTGTTGAATGAGGTGATGGGATGAAAGGTGATTTTATGTGTTTTTGGATTGTAGGAAGAAGACAGCCACGGCCTGAATCACGCCCGTATTGAACTGAATGACAGCTAAGAAAACTGCAAAATACCTCTGTCGGGATGATCAACCATGGCGGTTGCTTCGATCGTCCAAGAGTGAGTGAAGTACAGTTGATGACGTTCAACTCCGTTCAAATCGTTCAATCAATTTCCGTACAGAATCATTACAACCTAATCGAATTTTAGCGCGTACTGTACTATTCATCAATCTATCAATTTTTCGTAATTATTTCGTTCATTGAAATGTTCTCAATTTGAAGTGTCTTCTCATACTTCCTCGAGTTTCGAATCAACAAGGGTTTACAGTATGTCGACGAACAGTGGAATGTATAATGATCAGGATTGCCGTTTGATATGAAATTTCTAATCAATATTGAAGTTTCAATATCGAATATCGATCGGAATATATATCAAAATTATTTTCAATTTTCAATCGAATCGAATTAGAAATGTCGAAACGAAAATATTGAATCGGGAAAAATGTGAGGCTGGAAGTTACGATTCTCAATCATGTAATACTGTTTCAGTTTCAGTTTATTTTTCACACATTTTATAATAATAGAAGAGATTATATTTGCATCTCAGGTGGAACCCACACCCAAAAATGTATCAATTTTTTGACATTTATCAATGTACCAATGTTGGTAAAGTAGTACAGTATAGCAAGTAGTAGCAAGTATAGTACAGTGAAACCTCTATCCATCGTTTCTCAACGGACCAGGAGAATAAAACCATCCATCCAGGAAAACCATCCATCCAGGAAAATTTAACATTGATTATATGGGAGTGGGGCTAGCAAAAATGAATGATACAAGCAGGAAAACGATGGATCTGGGAACGATGCATGGAGGTTTCAATGTATAGGGCAAATTTAAAATGAAAAAAAAATTGAAAATTCCAAGAAAGTTTGGGAAAAACTAATTGGAAAATACGTTGAATCATTACGTACAACAAAACCAGTAGATAATTAACATGACAATTGATTCATTGCTTGAGTAAGCATTCCTTCATCAGATGAACCAATTTTCATCAGTATACGTGTAACCGTTTTCATACAAATAAATAGTTTCTGTTCAAAAATTGGGGGGTGACTTTCCCTGGTCTTGTATGCCAAACGCATATCGTTGAACAGTTTTTATTTCTAGTTTAGTCCGAAGGCAGTTGTTTTGCGAACACATCGATACCATGCACGATGGAATATCTCAAGTATTCAAATTATACGGGTTTTTAGAACTTTGCGATGGTATTTCTCAAAACTGGTTCGACCGATTCACCCCAAAACTATACAGTTCCAAGTTGGATGAGTTTCAAAAAAAATTCATGTTGATCAGTCAGATTAGAACTGATAATTACTTTGACAGGACTGACCATAAACAAAAGCTCAAATTGAACAGATACAATACAAATATAGGACTATTTTCGTTCCTGGGAAGAGCTACACGCCTTTGGAACAAATTACCATCAAATAAAATGACCGGCTTCCCTAAATTCCAAGACCTAGAAAATATTATTGAAAAATTAACAAATTTATAGTACATTATGATGTCAATGACTACATTACTTACTATTACCACCAGTCTGCAACCACCAGGGGCGTGACACAACTACATAACGTTATTAATTTATTGTGTAGTTGTCCCAAAGTTGTTATTAATTAATAAAATTGAAATTGAAATTGACATGTAACAGAGATCCATGTTAAATTGAAATCGATCAGCAACTAATAATAGTGATCGAATAATTGGTCAATCTTTCTTAACTGATTACACATTGGATTGGTAATTCTTATGTCCAATAATCAGCGGTACTCCGAATAATTTCAACCTAAAATGGATTCAAATTTAGACTATGAGCAATAGGCGAAACGCATGAATTATTTATATCGTTTTATGTGATGACTAGCAACTGAGAATCAATGGATGTTTCTTTTTTGCTTTTCAAAGAAATTTAGTGACCAATAAAATTTGTAGGTTAGGCTTACGCCTTAGATTTCAATATGGACGGTCATGGCTTGTTTCGTATGAAATTACATAATGTACCATGTCATAAGGCCCTCCTGTGCTTAAATTCATTCATTTCGGGTTTAAAAGACGGGAACACGATGCACATACATATTGTTTTATTGATGGATATTAATGTTAGAATAGCCTACCACATGTTTACAACATGAAAAAAAAATCCTCATATTTATTTTGAATTTTTTACTGCGAGTCGCGCCAAATAAGCGCTACGTCACAAAGCGCAAGGGTAAGTAGCTGGCTGTCGGCCGCCCGCTGTAGCAGTCAAAGAAGGACTGTTGGTTCAATGACACTTGTGGTTGCGTAAACAAGTGAGAAGTGTGTTTTTTTAAATGTGCGTTTTAATGCTTATATCTTGAAACAACTCTCCCCCTCCCTACCCTCTCCAAAAATACCCAAAACATTCGTCCAACTTGTTTAGAAGAAATAGTAGAGCCGTCAGATGGGACAACGCGGGCTGAAGTGGACGAATGGTGAACACCTTTGTGGAGTCAAGCCGCATGCCAGATGGGGTAGCAGACCATTGGAAAAAAATAAAAATAAATACTAGAAGTTGGCATTTTTTTTCTACTTGTCGGCATTGAATGGATCTAATACATAAGTTTTGTGTATGTCTATCATTATCAATTTCTTTAGAGACGTACTGTAATGATAACTAAAATCTACTAACGTCGGGTGAATGATAAATGGGATGATGAGATGATGGTTTCTCAGGTATTGGGAATGAAAGTGGGAAGGAAGCGGTCGTTGTCAATGTTGAAGCAACCATCCCAGCATTAGCCTAGACTACAGAGGAAAACCACAAAAAACCCATGTAAAGATGGACGGTGGCAGGAATCGAACTAGGTTCGATATGCCCCTCACCTCTCGGATCAGACGGAGCGAGCCTGTCAGCAACCGAGCTGCATGCCAAAGAAGACAGAGTCTCTTAAAAGCGTTTGTTTTGATCTAGCCAACAGGTTTTGTATGATTTATGCATTATAAAGGCCATTTCAAGACTATTGTTAATTTGTTCAACTTTTTTGGTCTACATAATAGGCCTATTGAATCTCTTGAAAAAAACCACTTGTTTGAAATGTAGATTAATTAATATTAAATCTGAAGAGCACGCCATTTCCCCATTTTTCACTTTTTTCAACGAGGAAAATTGTAGCCTCTCCGCTCGCTGACAACTCACCCGTCGATGAATTCTCTCAGCTCCGGCCATCTCTCGTGATCCGAGCAGATGATGTTCGGCACGAGCTTCCTCAGCTCGGCCAGCAATCGCAGGCCGCACTTCCTGCGCTCCGGATCCTCGTCAAAAATCTCTGGCAGCATGAGACGGATCCAGTCGAAGGTGTTCTCTTTCAGCTGCCGAAGAAAGCTCCTCTCGAATCTGTTCGAATCTAGACTGGACCTCGAGATCAGCTTCTCCGTAACGAGCGCCGCCTGAAATGCGGCCGGCAAGCTTTTGACGGCATCTTTGAACGGTTTCAGTTCGGCCATTTCGAGCGCAGGAGAGTCGGCGTCCGACTCCGTGAGGTCAACAACCCCATCCATCGTCTGTGAAACAGACAATATTGCTGTACTGGATTGTTACGAGAGAATTCGTTTTACGTTCCAACTCCTTGTCACTAAATGGTACGCTTGAATAGAAGGAAGGTGAAGGATCAATGAATGAATGTAGGGTTTAGAGGCACGTCGACATCGAGGTCATTTTGCACCCGGTGAAGGACCAAAGCACTTGTGTGCTTGGATGTAGGATAGGGACGACGGTTGATCGGAACGTTAACCTCTCGAGGATACAAGTAATACAAACGTCTAGCGCCATCAAAACTGATATACTAAAGGCTGCAAAGCCCGGTCAATTGATAAATGTTTGTATAGCTTTGAGGAATTATTTCACAATGGGCCTACCTAATTTGATGGCCTATCTGAATGTATGTGAAAATGTGAATTATGATACGAAAGATGAATGTATTCTAAAGTAAAGTCACATTACAATATGTTCTGAAAACATAGCCTGTCACGAGGTACTATATACGTATAAATCTGTCTCAATATTGGACATGATTTTTCTGAAGTCCTTGTAAACAACTAACCACTACAGATGGGAGTACCGGTAGCTCAGAATTACGAGAGACATTTGGTCGTTCGCTCTCTCTTGCTTCCTCTAGTTCATTAAATCATCAAGAAGACCTAGATTGGATAATAAAACAAGTTCTACGACATGTAAGGCTTGTACTCGTGACTTGTGAATATGTTGGCATTATATAATTCCACATTTATATTAAATAGGCCTACCTATAGTTGTAGAAATATAGCACTTTGTAGCAAACTGCTGAAAAAACAGGAGCAGAAAACTCTAGACCAACAACTACGGGATTATCAACAGAAATTCCGCATTCTTTCGGATGTCGTCGAGTTCTAGGCAGTCCAAATACCACTAACTGTTGATAGTTATCCGAGAGAAAAGATAACTATTCTTTTCAACTTGACAATTGGTTTTCCAGTTAATTTTATATTTGAACACACTTTTCAAAAACAGTTTTTCATACAACACAGCTCATTGTCTTCAAGACCGTAGGGCTACATATTTTCACGAAATAGCCTAGCTAATACATAGCTGAATGCTTCGAAAAAGACATATATTTTGTGAAAAATAGTGAAATAGAATATAATATTGAATGAATTGAAATACCATGAAACATGAAGAAAACCAAGATAAGGCCTATATATTCTTGAGAAATATTCAGCTTTGATAGTCTATTAAATTTCGTTAATGACAAATTCCTACATCTCTCATAATACCGATACTTAGGCCTACTTGTTTATGTAGAGCAAGTCTAGTTGTACAAAGGAAGCAATTACGCATTCAAGTGAAAAATAATGGTGTTTCCGGTTTTTATCAACGCAATGTACTGATGACCAAGATCTATTGACGTCGATGAATGATGAGATGAAAAGTTATTTTATTATGTGTTCTTGGATAGTGGGAAGGAGTTGGTTGGGGCCTGCTGTGAAGGAAAGATCCCAGTGACCTTCAGGAATGACAGAGAGAAACCACACAAAAAAACTCTGGTCGACCACGACGGGAATCAAACCCCAGTCTCCTGAATGACAGTTCAGTGTGCCAACCACTCGATCACCCGTCTCAGTACAAAGTATGGTCTCTGATCATCACCGGACTTGTCTTAAAAGACTTTGTCTGAGTTGAAAACAATATGTTCCATCTAAACAAACCTTGCAAAACATCAACACGTTCAGTGAAGATACACGTAGAAATGGACACGTTCATTTTAAAAGTTCACTACCCAGCATTGCCTATGTCTAGGCATCAAGTTGGGTCACGTTGATAGGCCCAAGTACATCAAGGGTCTTACCAGGACTGTCACATAAAATAATGTACTAGGCCTAACCATAGATAAAGTAGGCCTAGTCTCTAAATTCAATGTTGTATGACAGAGCCTGCTCACCAACCAAGTTGGCTAATCAGCACACTCCTGGCAGCATTCCCTCGCAACAGTGCTCTAGCAGATGGCACCATCTTGGTGATAACAGTAGGCCCTACTCCAAGCAGGATTCCCAGGCGTAGCACTACTACGGTCTGTAGACTGTTTAGCCAGGGGTCGGCCAATCTATACCGTGAATGGCTAAATAGCTCCATAGGGCTTTGATTGGTTAACGTTTGCTAGTAAAGCTGAGTACTGTGGCAATGCAAGAGAATAACAAAGTCACAGTCCCTTCTACTGCAAAAACTTGCTATATTTTAGTAGCTCACCTCATAACCAATGTTAGGAGAAATACACAAAGGTTGGATAGGCTGTCATAGAATTTAGCCTTCCTAGGCCTAGTAAACATTATCCAATCAAAGTCTTGGTCTCTTGGAGCTAGGCCCTAGCTAGGCCTAGGCCTAGGACACTATTGTAAGTGACAGACGAGGTAGGCCTATGAGTCTGGACCTCTAAAAGTAGACCTATTGAAAAAATAAGTGCCACAAGGCATATGCTGGGCCTAGATCTTCATAATCAGGAGACCATTTGAAACAGATTACCTTGCTTACAACTGTCTCTGTTAACTTGAGGCTTTGCTCGGCTTAGGCCTTTGAGACTATTATAGGGCTAGGCCTAGGAACTCAATGGCCTAGGCAGGTTAGGCCTAGATTCTGTGTCCGGCTCCAGTCAGGGCACTGTATCTAGGCCTGCCCTAGTCGAGAAGCCACTCAAAACTACGAACATTAGGTTGTTAATGCGGTTCAAGTAGGCCTAAACTTATGTTCGCTTTGACTTACCTGTTATATCTTAAAATTGGAAGTAACTAAATTGTTTCACTAGGCCATTCGGCGCAGACATCAACCCACGCATATTATTGTAATGGCTGATGGCGGGAATACAAGGATGTCTGCAGTCATTCACTACCCAAATCTGATTGGTTACTTTCCCGTCTTTCCGACTACTTGGCGCTCGGGTTGTCATAAAGCTTGATATATTCAAGAAAAAATCGATAATACCGTCATAATAAAGCCTTAAGAGTGTTCAAATCCGTTGTTACATATTGTTTGAAACTTGTTTCAATTTCAATTAAAAAGTTTTCTCTCTTAATGTTTACAAATGTAGAAGAAATCAGCATGATCAGGAAGGCCGAGCACTCGTGACGATGACGTCACAAAGAACAGCCAATCTCCACACGCCCGCTTTAAAATCAAAAGTGATAAGCTAGAACCACACAAAAATAATGTTTGTAGATAGATAGATAGATAGATTGTTTATTTAGCATTTTCAGCTATTGGCACGTTACAGTAAATAATAATAATACATGATAATATAATATAGGCCTAATAATAACATGTAGGTATATATTCAAGATTTCAAGTAATTCATCGTGAAGTAAACTCAAGAATGTCAGCATATCTGATGGATTCTGAGAGAATAATTTTTGAAAAATTGACTAAATGAGATAGCTAGAAATTAAAGTAATTTCGAAGTGGTTTTATTTCAAATATTGTAATGTCAAATGCAAATAATTGCAGTTTGCAAACAATAATTTTTAAATTGTATGGGTAATAATTAATACTTACGTGTAGATCAATCTCTAAATCTCTTCGACTAGATCCGAAGAGGCTAGTTACTGACGGATAGAACATTTTCTATTTGTATGCCTATCTGCTTCCCAAACCGCTTACATTTTATTTCATTATTGCTAATTAATTATTCCTTTTGATCTTTTGAATTTGATTCTTTTTCTCTTACTTTTACTTTTTCTTGGATTATAACTATCTTATAAATGGATAGGCAACTAATGCTGGATTCTGATGCAGACTCTCCAGAGCCAAGAAACATGTGACTGAATAATGTTGAATCTTCTATTTTTGATCATTGAATGAAGTTGAAACTATATTGTAAATCAGATTATTGTGATTCTCGACGTTTACTTCTACGGGACACCCACCCACAAAAATGTAGGCCTATCAAATTTTCTGTTATTCATTGATGTATCAATGTTAAAATAGTAAGCCTGTATTAAAAATTTAAAATGAAAAAAAGTTGAAAATTCCGGGAAAATGTTGAAAAATACGATAAACCGTTACGTGTCACAACAAATCCTGTAGATAGTCAGCATGAAGATGAAAAGTCGTCCGTTGGTTGAGTAAACCTTCCTCCATCAGATTAGTTGACCTTCATCAGCACACCTAGGCCTACAACTATTTTGACACAAATAGGAAATAGTTTTCAAATGGATTAAAAAAAAACTTGAGTGTGGACAGTTGCACACTGAGTTGTTAAGTGTTCAGTTGAATTACAAATTGTCTCCCTGCTCTATCTTATGAGTTGCTCACAACAGTCGATATCACTATAGAGCCTCTCAAAACATGTGTTTACTGCTGGCCTTCTATGAACGCGATTTGCGTTTCCCTTTCGCAAGGCGGTGGAATTGAGACGAGCTCAATAATCAGAAATCGCGTAACTTTCCTCACTGATTGGTCGTTTTATCATCACGGTGGCTTAAAAAACCGCTTAGTAAATTCACAATCCGAATAACGCAGGTATGGAAGTTCAGCATTAATTGATTCAACAGGGTTTGAATTTGTTTTACGTATATTCATTGCTACTTTCAAGTCCATTGTTAATGATTTCTAGCCTTCTTGGCTGCAATGTTATCGAATCTTTCGAGGATATCATTTGTTTTGTAAAAATTAGAACCAAATATAGAATGCATATATGTTGCCTATTGAAGAGCTACAGAATATATTGTGAAAGAGTTTGGATTAAGGAAAACTTAGATAGTAGGCCTAGCATATGCCCAAGTCATCAGGATTGAGGATATACAATAACACATATCAATGATCATTAATGATTTAATATATTTCATAATAATACATCACACACATTTTGCTTTATTTATTCATACGAATAGTAATTGCTGACATATTCTCCTTTACCAACATTCACTCACAATGTTAACAATTTCAGCCATTTACTCTTTTCCATTTCTACACGTTTTATCAATCATCTTGATAGAATTACCATTACAGTGAAACCTTGATGCATCGTTCTCGAATTCATTGTTTTCTCAGTTCCATCAATTTACTTTGTTCCACCATTCATAACCCTGCATGTATGGTTTTGTTTTCCTGGTCCCTTGAAAAGCGGTACGTATCGGTTTCACTGTAGATTATTACATTCAAGAAATAATGTAGGCAAATAATTAAAAGTTCAAACACATTTACACTAACTGGTGAATGAGACGATTTAAACCACCGCGACAATAGGAATTCGTCACGAACTGGCGTGTTTAAATTGTCGCGGATAATTACTACGATATCGGGCATCTAAATTTTGTAACCTAAATGAAATCTAACAAAATGAACGAGCCCCTCTTATATCTAACTGATAAGCCTAAAGTATCATACACACGGTATATATTTCACTTGAAGATAAATAACATGACAAATTACCCGCAGGTATTTGGAGTTTTTAAATTTACACCTAATTCCGTAAACATACTACGTTATCTACTTGTACATTAGTACACGTTGTCTTGAGGCGTGAAAGTAAGTACATTCATTTTCAAATACAGATACTTTGTTCAGTATTTAGCTACTTACGTGTACTCAAAAGTGACATTGTTTCTTTTGTTGGGTGACTGAATACTCGTAAAATACCTATTGAACACAATAGTAGAGAGTAGAGACCATGTTCAAATGGTGTCAACCAGTTTCATTATTAATGTGAGTAATGTTTCAAAAGTTTTATTCATAGCAATTTGTAAATTGTAAAAGCCAATGTGAATTAGCCTATATCCCAAGCAAAGAAATTAGACAGATCAAGTATTTGTTTTGCACTTGTATCTATGACAGAAGGTGGTTGTCTACAAAACTAAACAACAACAAAAATCTCCGTTATAATTTGTTTAGTCGAGGTATTTTAGTGAAATACACAACAACATCTTTAAACAAACGTGGAATAATTGAAGCAGCAGCAAGTTTCTACAATTCTTGCAGTTCTTACAAATATTCAGTCTGTAGACAAACTCGACTGTCGTGGATCATCAGCCATCACCGTTTGGAATTTTTTATACTGTAAATTTATAAAAAAAATGGTAACTCCCAGATCTTATTTAAACAGTACATAGCTCGTACTGAGAACTGTCTATTTTTGTTGCCAGTTATTGGTTCAAAGAACAATATTGTAATTTCAACTTGTTTTTGGTAACCCAGTTGAAAGGAAAGAGCAAGCTTTATACATATACTGGTTGAACATACAGTATCTGTACTCGTCCGTCATTACACTCCAAACACAATTATCGTTGAAAATAGCAATTAATATTTTTCAGAGCATACAATTGAAAGTAGGCTAACAAAAGATACTGATTCTATTTTCTCAACAAATCGGAACCAAATGTTTTACATCCTGAAAATGAAACCAAATGAAATACCTACATTTTCACGGTAAGACCATACCGTTTAAAATATGTCGGGTTTTTTTTTTTTGCCAACTATTAAAAAAAATCAAACAAGTTTCAAAGGAAATGAGAAACAATTACTTGATGGTCCCTTGAATGTACGTAATTTGTGTATCATTCTCAGCCTGTTGCCTACTTCATGATCAAACCAGAGCAAAATATCAACAAAAGTCACAATAATTAGGAGTGAACCCACAACATGAGTAGTTTCTCAGCCCCACATTTTATAAAGTGTGAGATTTTTTTTTTCAATTTTTCAAATGCAATGATCAACCCATTTTTAAAAATTGTAATATCACTGCCATAAATTTGAACTTGACGCTAGATGGCACTGGTATCTCTTTCATTATATACGACAATTCTACTATTTGGTTACAACGAAAGTTGAAAAACTGACGTGACTTCTGACGGCAAGGTCAACTTCACAGTGATTCGATACAATGATCACTATCCAATCTCGTACGCATGCCTCAATAGGGGCAGGACTCATTTTCATCAAAATCTACTCTTACGTAGATGAATGTCAACACTAGGGAACGATTATATATACAACGTTTGACACTTTTGTGCAAAGCGGTAATTTCTACACGCTCTTCCACACAAGGGATCACCCCCGATCTGTCCGACAGCGTACCCAAGAAAACGTTGAGCTAACATCATACAGATTACGATTAAAGAACAATTATTAATATACATGATAAAATTGATAATATACATATTATTTTATTTAATATTGAAGCGGATTGGTAAGTCAGACGTGGCTTTGTTAACATTCAAGTTCTTGTTACGAGAGATATTATAAATATTAACTTCCAACATTTACACAGGTGGTAAAACCGTCCGAAGACGTTATTCACGTACGGGTCTGACAACGATGATTACCTACCGGAGCTCAAATCTTCAAACTACAAATTATATTATTAAATTACATCACAGAGCGCAAAATTAACCGTCGTAATTTGGAAACTGGTTTTTACCGACGCATGGGAGTCGATCTAGCGTAATGCCAGATTCTTGACAATAATTTCATCGAACGGTAAGAGATATGACAAATCTAATTTTGTAGAAAGGAGAAACATTGATATTTCTAATACCGACAAAACCGTGTAATTAAAACTAATAATGCAGATCGTATATTTCTCAGGTGTACAGGCAGATGAGTTTTCACTAGCTGTATAACCTACATATAGAAATAATAGAGCTATTGAAAAAATCTGTAATTCTTCAAGTTAGAATGTTGGTATCTCGTTCATTACCGATCTAAACGAACAACATAAAACTAACATTCTGCTGGATAGATTCCCATGCGCTATCAAGGGGGTAGAAATAGACAAGTCTAGGGCCTATGTAATACAGGGAACGGGGGAAGCTACAACTAACAGTTCCTGACGTATCCGCAAATTAATTAATTTTAAGCAATTAAAAAATTCATAAATAGTATTAGTAATAATAAATGATCGTTCTCCTATATGAGGAACGACGTCTGAAAAGACGACCCTTCGATTGAGACTGACCAACAGCTACGTAGCGTTTCTTGTCTACGTTGGCCACGAACTAAACTAAAAAAATGAGACAAAACAAAAAATCAAGTCTTCTCAATAATATTTGTCCTAGACGATGGATTTTCGTCAACAGTTCCGCCAATCGCGGGGAAAAAACAACAATAATATTATTATAATGATATTAATGAGCAGTTTTTTCTTCTTTACAATAGTCCACATTAAACAAGAATTTGAAGTAACGAGAAACGTGATTATGACACCTAATTAGTTGACGTTTTGTCGACGACACAGTGAGGTTAACGTCGCCCGTAGGTAATCGATTCAGGAACACCGTTGACAGTCTTTGAGGTTAGAACGTCGTTCTCGTAGGACGATACGGTCTCTTTGCCGTTCTCCATGACCCTGGAAAGAGAAGAACAATAGTTAGAACGATAGTGACGTGTGAGAATCAATGTTCCGATGGATGAATATTGATTTTTTCTGGTCAATTGTCGAACCGAGTCTGACACCGTGATGGTCATACATATTTCAAGGTCCATGGAGGTGCTCGTCATCCTGATTTTATTCAAAGTTGATCCTGAGGTGATATACATCAATTATGCCGTCGAATACAACTGTCTCCTAGATGAATACGTCTATCAAGTTACGTAAATAAGTATTGATCTAGGGCCAAACCATGGCAACTGTATAGATGCGCAAGAAAGATGAGCCTATTGAATATTCAGACCCCATAGTACCAATAATGAAAATGTGTCAATTGAGCTAATTATTGATTGGGGTACAAAAAACACCATTATATATTATTGAAATACTGATAAATTGAATGAGTAGTAGTAGTAGTAGTAATAGTTGGTGTTTATCCCTTTAACCCTCTTTCGAGAAAGTCGGTACCGGTACACAATTTAGTAGGCCTAGTTGTGCGGTAATAACTTACACAAACTTTTCTCTGACAGCCATCATATTACAGTTCTTTAGTAAGATTCTCTATATTACACTTACTACCTCAGTAAGTTTTTCTGTCATCTTGGAAAGCCATGATATTTATTTACAAGTGTTTATTCACACACAAGAGTACCTCACTCTTATGCGGACTTCTTATTCTTTTTCACGCAACCTGTACTGAATCTTTTGTTTAAGTCTATACTCAATTAGGCCTATATTTCTTGCTGTACATTTATATGAACATCTTTTAGGATCAAATTTATTTCATCTTTTTTTTATACTTAGATCCCTTCCATATGCCTCTCCATACTGCGTACAGTACAGCCTCGATAGCGAGTCCCTCATTATGGCAATCATCGCGATATACTGTATCATTGAAAGTCCCGGCGTTTTTGTTTGATAATACGTCCCTTATTATAAAAAGCATCGCGAGAACGCGATACTTTTCTCGGTTGTTATGCAAGAAAAACCATGATAGTACGACGAAATGATCACAAATCTTCTATTTTAATCATAATGAAATGATAATTACTGCAAAAAATGATTTTGAAACATACTATACCGCGCGCCATCTACACAAGCCGTCAATCGTGCGTCACTTCGAATTAAAAAATGATTTCAGTTATAAATTAGTGATACAGCCTACTGGCGATCGAACGTCTGCCCTATGCTATCACATTGACGACCGGGGCAATCTTGAGTGAAATACTTTTTTCCGATTTGTAAAACAAGTAGGCAAAGTTTGATTGTGAATTTTATTGTAAAATTTGACGATGCCTATACGACGATCGTGATATAACGACGATTAGCCTGTCTTCTCTCAACCTCACACTATTAAGGTTCTACTGTAGTTTCTTCAGTAAGTTTTACACTTTAAAAAGGATTTTTATTCCGGTCCCCTGAGAAATGTAGGTCAGCTGAAGAGGTTCCACTGGAATGGTTGCTATATTACTGATTTGTTCAAATACCCAACCAACACCCAGGTTATTTGAGGGTACAAAATGTGCTTGTGATGATGAAACTATGGAGTGATGATACGCGAAACGACATTAATAAAAATCCACGTCTTATGCGGGACTCGAGCTCGCGCACAACGTGACTTCAGGTGACGGAATCACGGAATACGACCAGGTGTTACAAATTACGAATACCGGTTTACTGTATTACAAATACGGTTTACGAATGCATGTTTAAGAGTACAAATGCACGGTTACGAATAGAATGCGGTGCTCACTTCATGGTGGTGATCTTCTTGCCGCCGATGTACCTCGTCGACGTGGAAGTGCGCTTGACGTTGCCGCCGGGCGCCGACCCGCCAAACCCGTTGCTGTTGAACGTAGAGAACGAGGTGAAGCCGGCACCGTGAGGGGAGGCGCCGACGAGGAGGTCGTCGAACCCGGTCATGCCAAACCCGCCGAAGCCGAACGGGCTGAACATCTGCGAGCTGATCGTGTTCTGCGAGTGGGAGTTGCGGTGTCCGTTGTTGCGGCGAGCGTGCGGACCGTGACCTCGGTTCATCCCTGCAAAACCAAACGAGACGTCTTAGCGACCAATGACGACCGTGAGTTTTTTTGCCTTGTTTAATGACTAATGTGATAGGTGTGGCTTTGTTTAGATCTTTTTACTAGATTTTTAATTTTTTAATTTTTCTTCAACAATTAACATTATAACAGAACACATGTTAACAGATGCATTACAAATAATATTTGACTAGACATGACAGATTCATATGATTACATTTACACTCAAGTAAAATGAGAATAATAAATGGAATGATGAAAAATAATAATAAATTGTAATAATGAGAATGAAAAGAGTGCACGTAGTTATTTCATTGTTTGAAAAATAATGATACCCACATAAGCTAAAAATGGCACAGGCAAAACATGTGAAAAATGTGAACAGGCAAAAATGTGATATCACTAGTAGGCCTAGATGATAGAACAAAATTTGTAACAAGGTACAATGACAGAATAAAAGGTGGAAAGTGTAAAACGGCTGTGTGAACAAATTGAAGGTCTGACTGATTAAGCTTGTTATTATCGCAATGTTGATGTGAGAAATAACACATTTTGATTTGTTATATTTGAATTGTTAGAGAGCAAAAAATAGACAAACTTCCATAATTTTGTACATTGGAAGATGGAGAATGTTTCCCATATACCCATTTCATTTCAATTTCATTAAATTAAAAAAATTTAGAATGGGAATTGGAATTAATATATAGTTAGGTTCTAAAGACCTACTGTATCCAGAGTATAAGTAAAGAGTAATCAAGAGTAAAAAAGTGAAGAGTATTTCGAAAACTTACTTTGAAAATAATTTTTTATGAAATGAATTTTTGTATGTATTTTGTCAATATATTTCAAATATTCATTATTGGAGTATATTGTAATTCAAATACAGTTATCGAATAGTTCTGGCGTGTTTGCACGCCGCGAACGTACCTGCAAACATGTCCTGGAAGGGCGAGCCGCCGAAGAACTCTCTGAACACGTCCTCGGGATCTCTGAAGGTGAAACCGAAGCCGAAGTTCTGGTCGAAGTCGTCCTCGTGCCGGGTGCGGCTGCGGGCGTTAGGGTTCAGGCCCTCCTTGCCGTACTGGTCGTACACGCGCCGCTTCTTGTCTGCAAAACACGTGGACGCAATCAGCAAGGCGCGCGAGATGGGCGGGTGGTATCGCGACGGGGAGGAGGGGTGGTAAACGCCACGTCGCAAACGTTCAGTCGTTCCCGAGACCCCTAATCCGGTCACAATGTGTGACACGTACAATTGCGGTCATACGAAATGTTTTTTTCCGAAATTAAAATTAAATTCGACGTATATTTCATGACTAATTCTTTCGTGGACTGTACGATGATTTTGTGTGTACATTGTCTGCTAGTTTTTTGTTTGGATTTTTGGTGGATTTTCATCTTGGTGGATTTTCATCTTGGTGGATTTTCTTCAGGAAACGTTTTAATGCGGCTTGATCGATCATGTAGTCATATGACCGCAAGTGTCATACGATAATATGTTTTATAGATTATTTTCTACGACCATTTAAAAATAAACACTAAAATTTGATACAGAAAAATCTCTTTTTTCAAATGAAATAATGAAGCAATCTGTACATTTCAATGACTGTTTGACCCAACATGTAGTAATTTGTACCGGTAATCGTTATTTTAACTGGCGGTCTTATCATCGCAGTAGATCTAAGGGCAATAAAATGAACGTGATTGTACTGCCGTGATTATGCTACATCCAATATTTCACAGCTAGTTTACTGCTTGCTATATGTAGCCAGGTAAGTGCTTTGTACATTTGCTTTCAACTTTTATTAGGCCTAGATTATTTTATGGCTGACTCATTTGAGAAGTTATTATTGTATACAGCCTACTAACATCACTTTCATCGGATAAAGTGTGAGCTAATAATGTGCCTACACCTGAGGTTCGCTAACTGTAAGTTGCCGACATATTGCAAGGGGCCACGTAAATTATTATTTTTGACATAATATTGTGCTTACATTAGATATTGATGAGATATTTAAATACTATATCAATTTGGAGAATGAAATGGGTGGATAAAATTCAAGAGAAAGAATGTTAGACCTGATAGTGAAGTTGGCAAAATCTCAAATCCTAATCCTGAAATTTGACGATTGAGGTTGAATTATGAAAAAAATCGTCTACCTTATCCGAGAAAGTAGCTCTTGCACCATAAAGTATTACGGCCTAATATAACTATTTTTATGGATAACAATTCAGTTGTTATAAAAATTAGGATAAAAATTTATTCGGGTGAGGGGAGAGGGGTCCTCAAAGTTGCCAAAACAATCACTTTTTTGAAAAGGGAGGAACTCGGTAAAAAAAGTTGAGAACCACTGAACTACACAATCAACTTTCAATTTGTTTTAATCTTGTAGTGGGGTGAAAAATGATCTGGAATGTAACTTGTGAAATGAAATTTGTCTCAATGTGAAGAGAAAAAGCCAAAACGAAACGTTTTTTCGACTGTGTATTTGCTTGTATTCTACCTCCACCTGATTATCATTGGTACTTAATACATTTATCCACAATAAGCATCTTGTTAAGCTATCAGCAATAGATTAGACAGTATTAATTGGTAACTTTGTCATTGCGTCTTTTCTAGAAAACCAACGTCCCGGTTAGTGAGTATTATTACTATATAGCAATTGTTGGCAGTTTCTTCAATGCACGTATAAAACGAGGTATCAACATAAAATCAGCCACTTGATGAGTCGTCACTCTTCACAAATTGAGAATGATTTCAATTTTCAGTTCTATTTGATAAATAATTATCCAATAAAATATATCAAAAGTACAACCATTCAATGAGAAAACGCTTACTACAGATTATGTTAATTTTGGTCACACGCATTTTATGATGGCATTTGGCTAGTTCATCTAACCCAAGTTGAAACAAATCCATTAAACCAAGTTGACCCAGGTTTGAAATAGATCAGCAGCTTACCTTGGTTGAAAAGTCAAGAGATAGATGGTGGAAATACCGCAATAGACAATCTCATGGAATTACAATGAAACAAATAAATGAATGTTTTGGTTTGTTGTCTTGGTTACAATTGAAAAAATAAGTCAATGATAAAGGCAATGATAAAAAACGTTATTGTTTTATTAATTTCGATTCATAACAGTTTTTGAAGTCTTGTCCTGGTCTTGTTCTGATTCTCATACGAATGTAGAGAATACACGCTACGGTTCACAACTGTCTTAATTTTAGTTTTGATCTCAAGATCGTAAGAATGTCAGAAATTTCAGAATTAACTTAAATCCATTTCATTCGGGTTCCGACACGGTGTCATCAAGACGAACCAATCAGATGTGTCGAACCAATACTTGACTAGTTTTGACAGGACAACTAAGAAGACAGTGAAACTAACGCATTGTATTGAAAGCTTTAATCGTTCAAAATCGTTTACGACCCAATTGGTAACCGAGATGGACGCAAGCGCATTCGAACTACGAGTGAAACACTCGTTAAAACTCTTGTTTATCTTCCTTTATTATTTCTTGTGAATCTATTGCAGTGCTTCCACGTTGTCGCTATCGACATGTCAGCATAGGTAAGCTGCTGGTTTCCCTGTCTTTTTTTCCCTTTTTCAATTACTACATCCCCCGCTATTTTCCTAATCACACCAAGTCATGTGACAATTAGGGTTATCAGCCAACATATCTATCTCAGGTTATCTCTGAATGTAAGATAATGAAAACAATTACACAGCAGCTTATTGGTTAGTCAACTAAAAGAACACCAACACCGCAACCACTTGACAACCAATCATGCGTGGAACCTTTGAAACACCAGAGAACGATCGTAAGGAGAGTAACGGACGGCACGGACGAAGAACCTATCAAATACCGACGGGGGCAATATTAGTCTAGAGTGACTAACGAAAGCGTACGGTTGGATATTTACCGGGTTCTTGTCAAAGATCAGAATAGATTATGATTATTGTTTGCTTAACGACCCCATCAACGGCTAGGTTATACGGGGGTACGAATGAGCAGATGATTATGAAACTATGAAATGATGGTAAGTGAAAAGACGTTCACAAAAATCCATGCCTTATGCGGGATTTGAACCCACGCTCAGCAGTGACTTTAGTTTCTGAAGCGGTGCCTCAGCTGACTGAGCTACCGTGAGCGGCATCAGATTAGAAAGAATGTTTTGGCAATGTTTCTCTTGCCTTGATCAGGTAATGAGTCAGTTAAAATGTCGGAACGGTCAGTTGTTACATGAAGAAGGCGAGATAAACATTGCTGAAATATTGTTTCTATTCTAGTCTTTGACAAGAACCCGGTAAATGTTCAACCATAAGTATTTATTAGAATACTCTTCTTCTTTTCAACTTGAATAACTACACGAGCGCAAGGGAGTCGACAGTGAAATATAGTTTTTTTTGTGAACGATGAATTTTCAAACGATATTACCGCGCATATCAAAATTGTTTGTACAATAGAAACACACATCTTTTCAATACCTTCAACATGGTGAGATGTAAGAACAATTAATTTACATCATAAAATTTCCACTGGCAAAGAGCTAAAAACGTACATGTTAGGATCCATATTCGTTAGGCCTAATTTCAATGCAAACATTATTTTGATGACATTAAAATGTGTTTCTTTAGTATTTTAATTACGATATCTTAGTTATAGACAGTATTTCAAAGTTATTCACTGGAATCCGATATTTTGCCAAGTTGACTCCCATGCGCTAGTAATCAACGGTAACCAGAGCAAATGAAGCAAATTTAACATAACCTGAAAATTACGGGATTGATAGGTAGTCGTTCTGTGCCGTGTACGTTCGTTGTTAGTTAGTTGTACGTTAATACTATGACAGAAGGGAACATTATTTAGAAATGTTGTTGAAAGTAGATGGATTTTGTTTGGCAATATTTACAATTAATCGTAAAGTTCATTCCACATCATTTTTTACAATGTAGTGTACGTGCGTGAATGTGTGTGTGCGTAGATACTAGTCGACGGAGCGTTGAAGTGAATCGGTTGGTTTAAGCATTCGTGTAGTGGAATTCTTCGTGCAGTACTTGAAAGAACGCATATTAGAAAAGGTATCATTTTAGTTTAGTTTAGTTTAGTTTTCATTTGCCTTTCACATCACCAGTAAACATATGTAGAGGTTATGAAACAAAACTTACATAAAGGTTTTAAAAGATGTCAAAAAAAAAATTTGCCTACAAATGAATTAGATATTTGAAAATTGACCAAAATATTTAGGTGAAATTGATTTATAAAATTTGAGAGCTTGGCCAAGTACCAGTGTAGTGTCACACTGGTACACTGGTATCAGTGCGTTTAACCCTGAAGATTTCACGTGGAATCAATAATATCGCTATGTGGGTTTCGGAAAATGAACATGAGAAAATAATTTTCGTCAGTGAAGATACCACTTTTTAATGATTAGGAAAAAGTCGTTTTCACGAAGCGTCGAATTGTTCTTTGATCTCTCCGATTCAACTTGGATCCGATGTTTTGTGGCCACGGCCTAAAATACGCTCATTTGATGACACGCTACCAAATGCGAGCAGTACAAAGTCTCGTACTCGGGCTCAATCATAAAAATCTACGTTGCCGTTTAAATACCAGTGGGCCTAGCGCTTAAAGAGTTTCTCAAGAATATTTTTTTCTGATATTAATAGCATGGAAAATTTGTAAACTGTTCTTGCTTTTGATACAATTAATCGATTCAAGGGCCATACACAAGATAATGTAAAAATTAAAATATTGACGAGGTGAATCTTGGAAAATACAGTCATGCTATATCGTTCGAATATAATGAAAAAAATACTTGAAACAGTCTAATTAATTTCATGCACATTTAAAATAGATTAAATGGTATAAGACTGTGTCCACACTTTTCAAACACAATAAAATAAATCAAAGCCCAGATCAATGAACTTTCAACAAAAAATCTCATCAGTTATTCCACACCAAAAAAAAAAAAAACTCTTTCACATCATCAAAGATGACTTGTATTGTTATAAACTCCAGATGTATGCCAGGCTGAAAAGCAAAGTCCGTTAGTTATTTGAGTGAGAGGGCGGACGGGCGGCAATAACAAGCTAGGAGAGAATAACGCGGCCACGAGCCGGGTCTGTACCGAAGTAACGCTGGAATGGTGAATCGAAATTGAAACTGAAGTTGCGGAAGTTGTAGTTGCGCGGCGCCCGCGTGGTCCCCGCCCGCTGCTTCTGGTCGTACAGCTTGCGTTTCGTATCTGCGGGTAGAACATGGTAACACTGAGACGGGGGATCTGAACCGTGATTCAGAGGGCGCATTTCTGTACCATTCAATTCGTTCTTAGTGATATAAAAAAGATGATACAAAAAATAGCGGGTGTTTTATTCTATACCGACAGCTGGTGCAAAGCCACCCCAGGGAGCATTCCAGTACCACTTGAAACAGTTTGTGATTTAAAAATGATGATAAAAAAAACAGCAAAAAATTAGTATTATCCTGCACTAAGAGCTAGAAACATACATATTGGGTTTAACGACGCACTGTGATGATGACTAAGATCTATTGGCATCGGATGAATGATTGATGAGATGATGAGATGTAGGTTTCTTAAGTATCGGGAAGGATAGTGGGAAGGAAGCAGTTATGGCCTATATTGTGGGAACCATCCCAGCATTAGCCTAGACAACAGAGGGAAACCATGAAAAACCCCTGTAAAGATGGACAGTGGCGGGGATCGAACCAGGTCCGATATGTCCCTTCACCTCTCGTATCACATGATGCGAGTGCGTTAACCACTGCGCTGCATGTGCCGGTACTAACAGCATGGTCACAGCTATCTTGAACCTCGGGTCCAAGTCAAGTGTGGGTTTATTTTGTGCAGGAATGCACCCCCAAGTGACCGAGGTTTGATTCCTGCCATGGTCGATCATGCTGAGAGGTTTCTCGTAGTTTCCCTCTGTTGTTCAAGTTTTACTGGAATGGTTCCATAACAACAGGCCACGACCGACTTCTTGCAATCATCCATAAACACGTGGTAAAATAACCGTTTCATCACATCTTCCCATCGTCTTTCACCCAGCCAATAGAGCCCTGGTCATCATTAGTGTATTGTTAAATACAATACTGATAATAAAAAATAGAAACACCAGTTGACGCACCAGGGAAGGGGGGGGGGGGTGACATTGGGGATGTTGGGTGTAACGACTGTAAAATATCACCTATAGATCGAGGGGGGGGGGGTGTGACATTGGGGACGTTGGTTGTAACGACTGTAAAATATCACGTATAGATCGACATTGTGTCTCCAATTTGGAGAAAAATGAAAAACATATTTCCCAGTTTCTTCTATCCACTTGATTACATTTGAATATATTGGGGTGGTAAGATAATCCTTGTGGTGCCCTGGCCGAACGATCCTACCTCTCATCCTTAGCTAGAAAACAATCGAGTTTTCAGTGTGTATAAAAAAAGGTTGAAAATTTCCAACTCTATCTTCAGTTAAAACTGGGTTTGTTGCAAACCACGAGGGTGATGTTGTTGTTGTTGTTGCGCACAATTTAATCAAGTTTTGTTTTAATTGATTAATATTGAGTTTCACGACGTACTGTAATGCTAACCAAGATCTATTGGCATTCTATGGGATGATGAATGAGATCATGGGATGAAGATTCCTTTGATTATTGGAAGGATTAAGGAAGGAAGCGGACGTGACCTATATTGTACTCAACATTCCGGCATTTGTCTATATAGACTAAAGAAGGAAACCAGGGAAAACCTCTGTGAAGATGGACCATGGCGGGGATCGAACCGAGGCCCGATCTACCCTCATGTCCCGATCACATGGAGCAAGTACATTGCCGCCGAGCTACCGGTTCAATTCATGTAACGCAGTGCACAGTGGGGTTGTGGAATAAAGAGAGAGCGGGGGCGACTGTGAACGAGCGCTACCTGGGATCGGGCTAGGTGATGTTCCCCCTTCAAGATCAAGGCATTTCCTGGCTGCCGCCCAAGCTGACCGCTGCGTTGCGTTACGTAACGCAGCCGACAAGTGCACAGCGACCCGCCTAGCTTCTACGTCACAGCCGGCCGGCCGGCGTAATTATAACCCTGCACCCGAATCACGGCCCAAATGGTTCAGAGGACAAGTTATTACTCGAGTTATAGGCATAGATATAGCGTTTTCCTATTGATCAAGTTTCGATGTTGATAAATAAAAAAAACATACAGTACGCACATTCGAATACTATAAATTCGAAGGAACAATGGCGCGGGATTTGTTTACGAACGGTCTCTAATTCAAGTTTTTTTAAATAGTATATTATGCATTAATTATTACATTCTGCTATACAAGAATTTAAATGGAACAAGTCTGCACATAAAATCAATGTCTTAGTATTAAAGATACTATTTTTAAATTGACACCGCACGCCCATGAGTATGTGTTGTAACCACAGCCTTCTTTATTCAAATCATTCATTTCTTATCAGAGAAGAATGATTTGTATGAAGAAGGCTGTGGTTGTAACTCCTGGGAGCGAATTGTTGTCATTGCACGTAGCCTAATTAACCGCGACAATCTACCCTAACCTAATGTTTTTTTTTCGTTTTTTTAATAACATCAAAAAATCATTGTTCCCCAATTAAGGCTATGGATGAAAGGTAGGATCGTTTGGACGTGGCGCCACAAGGGCGATAATAATAATGATAACGATAATGATAATATGATAATCTAATATAACCTATCCCAATGAAATATAGAATGGTGATTTTGCGTAATAGTCCATAATTTTACTTGACAAAGATTTACTGATTGCTGTATAAAGACACACGGTAAGGGTATATAAAAGGAACAAAGACAATCTAACCGACTAGGTCAACTAGACCTAACCCAAACTAACCTAACCAAACAAACATCCTATACAATAAGCTGAAGCCAATCTGAAACCTACTTTCGGTCCGACGAATTGCCACTTCACATTGCGTGGATTGCAGAGAGGGAGTTTAAACCCCGGCCTCTTAGTCGCCGTCCAAGGTAGGCCTCTCTGCAATCCACCCAACATATCTACTCTATCACTAGACTCTACTCGAGTTCTTACAATTATTTATTTGGTAGACGACATCCGCCTTTCGTGCACACAATTATAGCATACTTCTAACAAAGTGGCCATTTGCCGGGCCGGAAGTAGGTTTTAGATTAGATTCAATTTGGATTAAATCAGTTTAGGTTAGATTAGTTTGGATAGGTTCGGTTTATTAAGTTGGTCAGATTGGGTCAATTGCGGTCAATTTAGGCTGCCCGTAACAACAATATCAACAACGTCCGCATATTGTGACACGGACCGATACTTCGATGAATAGCGGCTGCCTAACAACAACAACAACAACAACAACAACAACGTCCGCATGTTGAGACACGGACCGATGGTCCGATGTATAGAGGCTGCCATACTTCTAATCTTTTCTCTCTTCAAAAAACAGTGATTCATTCCCTCACAGCGTGGTAACAAAGCGAACAACTCGGCGGTCGGTCTCACTCACGCGAGCACCGCGAGAAGTGTTTCCGGTCCGCGAATTACGCCATCATTACGAGTAACACGATTCAATAGGAAAGTGAGAAGAGGAAGATTATTCTATTGCATGTTTGTTGGTCTAATTACCGCACGAAACAATAGAGAGAGAGAGTGAGAGAAAGAGAGAGAGACTGCCAGGACGAGGTGCCCGAATAGCGCCAGAGAGACCAGTGCACTAGGATTCGTGCAACGAGATGTGAGTGCGTCGAATGAAAGTAAAACTATACAATAGACTTGTTGTGGGTGATGGTGCATCATTTTGTAATGAAAGTATTTCATAATTTATACAATTAAACAATTTATGCTAGTTTTAATTAGAAGAGGTCAACATTCTATTACCGGTTGTCAGAAAAATCATCCTGTCCTATTATCAGATGCATCGTGGTTTCCCTCAGTCATTAAAGTGAAACTGTGAGACAGTTCCTTTCAAAAAAAGACGCTAGCATTTTCTTCCCAGCATTCCAGAAGACTGGGGGGAGATATTCGCTGTATAGATTATATAGTCCTATACATCGATCAATAATTTCAGCAATAATAAATATAAATATAAATATATATATATATATATATATATATATATATATTATGACATGGCTATAACATCCTACATCTTTCGATATTGGATCGTATCCAAGAAGTTTAATTATATAATATATATAGGCCTAACACATAATCATTTTCCATTAATCCAACGGCAGTCCGATTGAACAACAATGAAAAGTAAGTTAAAATTAGTCGATGCCCTAAATTGTTGTCTTACCGTCTGAGAGGACTTCATACGCTTCTGAGATCTCCTTGAACTTCTTGTTGGCCTCGTCCTGATTGTCCGGGTTCTTGTCCGGATGCCATTTCAGTGCTAGTTTACGATACCTGCAACAACAGACGTCAACATTAGCTGCAACACTCCCTTTATCCTTCAACATTAGCTGCAACACTTCCTTTATCCTGCAACATGAGGTGCAACACTTCGCTTCATCCCTTCAATACACGTCAACATTAGCTGCAACACTTCCTTCATCCTTCAACACACGCCAACATTAGCTGCAACACTCCCTTTATCCTGCAACATGAGCTGCAACATTTCGCTTCATTCCTTCAATACACGTCAACATTAGCTGCAACACTCCCTTTTCCCTTCAACATTAGCTGCAACATTTCCTTCATCCTTCAACACATATCAACATCAGCTGCAACTTCTCGCGCAACACTAGCATCGCAACACTTCAAAATAATAATGATACACATCATTCCGAATTTTTACATGAATCCAATCAGCCGTACTGATGACAAAAAAAATGTAATTTTTTCAAATCAATCAAAGCTAAGTCTGTTGGAAATCTAAGCAACAAGTGGCACCAATTAATTTGAAACGATTAAAATGAGTGATTAATAAAACAGGAAGACGCTGACATAATTGTTTCTAACTCATGATAGCTTTCCATTACATTTCATAATGCCTATATCGCTCATCCAACAACGCATATATTGCGTTTTCCTAGTTTCCGAGTTGCGTTTTCCGAGACGCGTGACCGAGTGGTAACACACTGAACCGTCATTCGGGAGACCGGGGTTCGATTCCCGCCATGGTCGACCATCCTGACAGGGGTTTTTCGTGGTTTCCCTCTGTCGTTCAGGTTGATACTGGGATGGTTCCTTATCAACAGGCCACTATACCGACTCCTTCCGACCGTCCAAAACACATAATAAAATAACCTTTCATAACATTATTATATATGAAATAACCATCATAACCAACATTATGAGAATAACCTTTTCTCATCATCCCATCACCTCATTCATCATCCACCAGCGCCAATATAGATCGTAGCTATCAGTATAGTGCGTCGTTAAAAGTTAAAACCCAATATTTATATATATATATATATATATATATATATATATATATATATATATATATATATATATATATATATATTTATATATATATTTATATATATATATTTATATATTTATATATATATATATATATATATATATATATATATATATATATATATATATATATATATATATATAAAAAAAAACTTGGTCGAGCACTTGTGACGGCGACCATACATTGTATCGACATGACCTTATCAGAAGGCATACAGTGTCTGTTATCAGTGAGTGAGCCAATAATAGTTTTGATTGTTTAGCTTGAAGATACGCCGTGATTTCAGCTCAGTGGGTCAATAGCATATATCATCACATATGTTCCATTTAATAACAATAAACAACCGATTAAACGATTACGATAGCAAACGTCATTGTATATGAATAAATAAGTTACATGACGTTTTTTTTTATCGAGGGGTTAATAAATCCTGAAATCTGGTGTACACTTGTCATGAAATCTTCCTGAAATCCTTTGAAAATTCATTGAAATCCCTTGAAATTTCCCTGAAATTTTGAAATCTAAAATCAGGTGTACACTAAATTTACTTGTTGTGATGATCCCTCGTTTTTTATTCACATTAGCTGCATTTTTTTTTTTGTATTTTCATGTTTAGGCCTGTATTAATTATAAGTTACTTTTTAAATTCGATATATTTATTTGTAGGCCTATCTCGTTTGAAAATGGTTATAGCTGATCTTGTAGACCTCAGTTTCAAACCCTCAGTTGGGACCACGGTTCTCAGTTTCTAGACCTCAGTGCCTGAGCTGACTGAGCTAGATACAGTCTGCCAACTTGAAAAAATTCCAATATTGTGTTGAATGATTTACTCAAATTCGCATACAAATCTCAATTACGCGTTTCATTCGTACAGCTCAAACCTCAATGACATCACCGGCTCATTCGTACCCCCACAAAATGTAGCTGTTGTTGGGATCGTCAAGGAAACAATAATCATCATCAACTATAACTGGGTGGAGGATTTTTTTCTTCTGTGGCGTTACTGGTAGTGTAGCTGTCTCAAATGCTCGTGGTCAATTGTTCGACCCCAGACGAAATTACCTTTTTTTATAAAAAACAAAACAAACTAAGTTTACTAAATGTTGTCTCGAGTGCCGGGTTGTGGTTAGGGTTGTTTGTTTTTCAATTTGTTCACAGAAACAAAAATATCTACTCAAAAATCAAAATAAAATATTCTGATACTTTACTATTGTTTCCTAGTCCCTTTAATAAATCGAATTGCAGAAAAATTGTCGCATGCGGGGCGAGACTCGAACCCACGCTCAACATGACTTTGATTACACCAAAAAAAAAGCGGGTCTTTGGTAGAATTAGCTACGGCGAGCAGCAATATAATAATAAATGGATCAAGTGACATCCAGGCAAGCATGCAGTGTCTGTGCATATAGGCCTACATAGTCACACTCGACTGGCTCTATTTGCCCACGCCTCTCTATGCCCCAAGGGAGAAATACCCCCCCCCCCCCGGTATTGTTTATTGACGACAAGCCTCCCGCCTGCGGTGTCTGTGACCCCTGACCCCAGCGGTGACCCAGACAGAGCGTGGCTGACCTGTTGACTGCGTTTCACTGGCGGTAGCACCACGTTCGACACAGACAATACCACATGCAGAGAATAGAGGAAAGGTTTTTGTGGATCACGTGCGAGTTAAAAACTAACAAGAAAACAAATATTTACGTGCAGATGCTTCATTTCATTGTATTTTCAACTGATTCTATAGTATGGCAACGACAAAAGTTGGAGGGTAAACATTGGGATAAAATACGTGAATCATTCAAAACCTGTTGATTCGATTAAAACACGTGCTTTTAAGAGGCTCCCTATTATTATTGATAACGGCTGTCACGGCACTTAAGGGGGGACAACACTGAAAATCCCAAGTTGTACATTTCACACCTGATAGAGTTGATTTTTTTTATTGTGGTCTCACATTACCAAAAGAAAAAAATTAAAGTTACATTTTTTTCTTTTCTCTTCTTTTTTCCATTATTACCTAAATATTTTCAATTGTCATGGAGACACTTTTTTCTAGAAAATGGCTTGAAGTAAGTGGTTTTAAACAATTTAAACAGTTTTTTCCTCAAGAAAGTGCATTTGACAAAGTTATACATTGGTGTTACTTTGATTTTTTTGTTTGTTTGTAGGAATGACAAATTTATCCATTTCACACTTTTTTTCAAAGTTTTCCATCATTTTTCTTATTCAAAAATTATTTCATGCATGCTATTTTCAAGATATATTGTTGATAATGCATAACTTTGTTTATTATCTGGTTCATGAAATGTACAAAAAAATGTGCAAATCCAACCAGTAGAATACATTTCATTCACTTCTCTATCCAAAAATACGTTGGGAAAAAAAATAACGAGAAAACAGCCATCAAACATTTAACTGTACTCCGTTCTGAAGCTAATTTGGTTCGACACTATATGGTTAAAAGTTCAATATAAAATAATACCTGTGAACCAATTCACATTATTTCTTCAGTAGCCCAAAAAAGAGATATGAAATTATTCATAAAAAAAGGTAAATTCTGACAAATGGACCTATTTTCAGTGTTGTCCCCCCTTGAAGAGACTCTCATGTGTTATGATGTACCGTGACGTAGTACGCGATTTGACGCAATACCCAATTCGGGCGATTCCATTTAAAATGGGATATATCTTCAGAGGATACCGCAACCCTGAAACTATAGATTTCAACCAAAAAAGACGATATTCATTTCCCGAATTATACGAAAATTGTTTTCTTATTTTTTAATAACATCGAAACTTGATACAAAATCTTTGTTCCCCAATTAAGGCTATGGATGCCTATGGATTAAGGATTAAGGCTATGGATTAAGGCTACACAGAAAACTAAAAATCATCATCTCAATTTCAGAAACTGAAATTAATCGATCGTGACGTAGACATTACTCGATTCTGTTAATGGTTCTACACAGAATCGGCAATGCCTACGTCATGATGCATGGTCTCTGGAGGACAAAAAATTAATTATAATTTCTGAAATTGAGTTGATGATGTCTAGTTTCCTTTAGGGAAATGAATATCATCGTAATTTTTCGTTTTAATCCAGTTTCAGGATTTCGATGTCCTTTAAAAATGTCTTTTGAGTAATTTTTTGTCACTGAAAATCGGAACATGTGAACGGACCCACTGATATGCAGTTGCTGATCATTAAATCTGAAATGATAGAAATAATTTAATCATTCAGCCAATTAATCTAATGTCAGTATTACAGTTCGAGATTTACGCAAGTAAGGTAATCTCGGCAGATTTGTGCTCAACCACAAAGCGAATGGAATAGTCGGTAATGAGGTAACAGGGTCGAGTGCCGTTTACCAGCTGTATGTCGGTAAAGAAGATATCGGCTATATCCAGGGCAAGGTCCTTAGAATGTGACCGTTGCGATACGATAGGTCATCAGTCGTCAGAGATCAGCACGGGTGTCCGCAAGAGAGAGAGAGAGAGAGAGAAACCACCCAGCCACCAACCGTTTTGGGAATGCACCCAACGACAATTGACGACTCGCAGTCTGCGCCCCCTTGACGTCACAAATCATACCGTCCAATCATCAGGACTGTTAGAACTGTAGTGAAATTCAAATATCCAATCGGGGTATCTCTAAATGACTACAAATGATATGATCCAACTGGCCGACTGGTTAAGCCACGCCTATTTCGAGTCGTCCATTCCCGACCAGGGCGCCTCATTCTTGTTCATTTAGACTGTCGTAACTGCTTTAATTCAATTCAATATATTTCAATTCATTTTAAATTCATCTTTTATATCTTCGTATCTTTCATTTCTTGAGTATTTAGGAGACAAGGCCCTGATGATTTAAGGCATTTTTCGCCCCTAGACCCGAAATCTATTCCCCTACCCCACTCACTCTAAAAACAATCCAACATACATAGTTTTCCATCAATAAGTTTTGAGCATTGTTTTCCGACACCCTACATTCATTCATGAGTTAACATATGACAATACGAATGTAAAATATCAAATCTTGTTTGAATGAATATACAACTTGAAATATTACATTCAAGTTGGAAATGGGTAAAAACTGCTTCGAGTGGTACCAATTTAGCACATATTATGATTCTTCTTCGAAATGGCTAACCCGACCAAGCTGAAAGTTTTCAGAAATGTGTATCATAATGTAACTCAACTTCACGCAGATTTTTTTTTTGGAAAATAAAAATATTTTCTTTTTTTTCCGACGTGTTATTCTAATGGGTATTTTTGAAATTTCTAGAATTCATAAAAAAAAAGTATCATACGATAATGCCACAAAACTATACAGATCTAAGTTAACCACTAGTCAAACGCGAAATATGCGTTGTAAGATGAGCGAGATATCTCAATAAGGTATAAAAGTCCTTGAAATCGTTTTACACTTGCTACTTTATCGACTTTGGTATTCTACACACCTTGATATCTGAATAAGCTATAAAAGTCGTTAAAGAAGTTCTACTCTTGCCACTTCATTGACTCTGGTATTCTACACACCTTGACGCATATAAAAAATACTTCATTGTTGGTCAACTCTTGTTTGCTCTAGAAAGCAGTGAATCTCGACAACTTAATTCTGTCATAATTTTTATGATATATTTTATGAATATTTTCAGTCATTTTATTTTTTTTCTTCAAAACGACTGATCAGAATTGCTTAAAAAATCGTAATAATGTGTAAAATCTATGTATACACATTTAGAGAAAATTTCATTCCATTTGAAGTGATTTTATTTTTCAACATTTTCCGCCCAGCCAAATCTTATGGGGTTTTTAGAAATTTTGAGATGATGATTCTCAAAATCGGTCCGACCGATTCATCCCAAAAACTATACAGTTCTAAGTTGGATGAGTTTGCGTGTACAAAAAAAGTTTCATGTTGATCAGTCAACCCTTGCGACCTGTGGAGTGCTTACAAACAAAAAAAAAACAAAAAAAAAACAAAAAAAAAACACACAGACAAAGCCCTATAAGAGTGGGATGGAGACTTCGCTACGCTCATCAATAATGAAAAAAAGTTTGAGGTTGATAGCTGTAGCCGTTTGACCTGTGGAGAACCGACAAAAAAAACATAAAAAACAACATAAAAACGAACACCAATTTTTTTCAGTATGTCAAATTGAATCCTCGCTATAGCTCGTCTAAAAATAAAAATGTAATAAAATATCCTTTCACTTCATCTTCCCATCATCTGATTCATCATTCATCGGCGCCAGTAGATCTCACCACCATTACATAGTCTGTCGTTAAACACAATCTGCTTAACGAATATAACGAGTGGTGTTTGTCGAGTGCTCCAAGGATTTAATAATATACAAGTAGACGAGAGTTTGATGGGAAATCGATACCGCTCAGGTCAGGTGGGGAGAAGGTCACACGGGGGGTCAACAGGGTCAACAAGTAGCGTAGGTCAGTGGCGGCGGCGGAGGCTCTAGTGTAGCTCTGGGACACTGGTCATGATCGCTGCTCGTAGGTTAACAATAAAATAAATCAGGTGTGCATATGGACAGAAATGAGAAAATAATTTTTCAAAAAGTGAAACAAATCCAAAATAAAAAATATCAAAAACATTCGAAAAAATCTAGAAAATCGAAAAAAATGTAACGCTCTACAGGTCGCGAGGTAAAACCTGTTCACATGGAACTTTTCTGTATTTTCATCTTCCAACTCGAAACTGTTAGAAACCTTTTGGTAACAATCGGCCCGGAAGATTTTGAAAAACTGGTCGAAATTTTGAAAATGCTCATCAGAATAACACGACGATGAATGGGACATTTATTGAACCGAAAACAAAATTGAGCTATCTGCACGGAGAACAATGACGGATATGTGTGACTGATTCAAATAGGGCGAGTTTCAAAACCAAGGCGTGTAGATTTCGAATAAATTACATACAAACTATTTCGCTAATCCGACAGAAAGAGATTGCAGGTAGGTAATCCCCCCCGGGTACTGTCGGTGGTGAACAGTGGATCTTGAGAAAAATTACAGAATCAAGCGCACGCATACCTCAACAATGACATCTATTGAACAGTGAAAATATTACATTGTTGACAGTCTTTTTTTTTGCGAGCATACCTCAACAATGACATCTATTGAACAGTGCAAATATTACATTGTTGACAATCTTTTTTTGCGAGCATACCTCAACAATGACATCTATTGAACAGTGAAAATATTACATTGTTGACAGTCTTTTTTTTTTGCGAGCATACCTCAACAATGACATCTATTGAACAGTGCAAATATTACATTGTTGACAATCTTTTTTTGCGAGCATACCTCAACAATGACATCTATTGAACAGTGAAAATATTACATTGTTGACAGTCTTTTTTTTTTGCGAGCATACCTCAACAATGACATCTATTGAACAGTGAAAATATTACATTGTTGACAGTCTTTTTTTTTTGCGAGCATACCTCAACAATGACATCTATTGAACAGTGCAAATATTACATTGTTGACAGTCCTTTTTTTTGCGAGCATACCTCAACAATGACATCTATTGAACAGTGCAAATATTACATTGTTGACAATCTTTTTTTGCGAGCATACTCAACAATGACATCTATTGAACAGTGAAAATATTACATTGTTGACAATCTTTTTTTGCGAGCATACTCAACAATGACATCTATTGAACAGTGAAAATATTACATTGTTGACAATCCTTTTTTTGCGAGCATACCTCAACAATGACATCTATTGAACAGTGAAAATATTATATTGTTGACAATCTTTTTTTTGCGATCATACCTCAACAATGACATCTATTGAACAGTGAAAATATTATATTGTTGACAGTCCTTTTTTTTGCGATCATACCTCAACAATGACATTTATTGAATAACGAAAATGCAACTTTGTTGACAGCATTGTTGACAGCATTGTTGACAGCATTGTTGACATTGTTGAAGGTACTTGTTTCAACCTTTCTTCGGACAGATTGCATTTAAAAACAGATTCTGTCGTAAGGCCTACTTTTAGTGCCGAATACAACGCATGCCTATGCTGTGTTAGCTTCGTATATAATATATAATTCAACTTACGATTTCTTGATTTCTGAGTTGGAAGAGCCTTTTTGGCACTCCAGTATCCGGTAATAGTCCACCATACCGGCTGGTCCCTAAACAACCTGCAACAAACAAACAGACAAACAACACATTAGAACCGGGAATAAGACGTAGCAACCAACACATTCAACAGACCACAAGCGTAATAGAAGACACGATCCAAGTTGACAATAATAACAAATACTATGCCGGTATGTATCCAACTAAAGGTACCACAATTCTACTCAAGAGTCCACAGGACCCCTATTCCTGAGATAAATGAGATGTGAGAAAAATAAAAATGAGTGAGAAAACGATTATCTCACTTAGAATGGCCGATTGGTAATGGTAAATCAGCCATTTTAAGTGAGGTAATCGTTTTCTCACTCACTTTTATTTTTCTCACATCTCATTTATCTCAGGAATAGGGGTCCAGGAGTCGATTTAGCGAAATATCAGTTTTTTGGTGATAACTTTTGAACGGTATGAGATATCATAATTCCCATGTACGAGAAACATAAATTATTATAATAGCTTCAAAATGATGTAAGTTATAACTGTCAAGCGTACACACAAAAAAAAACATTATTTAGCTGTATACGCTCGACAGATATGCGACATGACTTGAATAGTTATAACTTAAATCCTCTTGAAGCTATTACAATTATCTGTGTTTCTCGCGTATCAGAATTTTGATATACCGTTCAAAAGTTTTCACCAAAAAACAGATATTTCGCTAAATCGACTCCCGTGAACTCTTAAGGCGTCTCCAGTCTCCATAGAGCAAAAAGTTCCCGCCAGGGTGAATTTACATTTATGAATGATCATAAAACTTTCAACATTGCGAGACGAGAAATTAACGAATACATTACAACAAACAGAAAATATTTATCGAAAATGCTAATAAATCCAATTTTATAATACCAAAAGTGGAAAGATCACTTGTAGGTCAACACTCGAGCGTACCGTTACACACAAAGAACATGTAACATATGATGTGAATGTTTATTATGAATCGACAATATTTTAATTAGTAAGACTTTTCGCCGGCTAGAAAGCGCTAGAAGAGTGCTAAAATGTGATTGGGTATCGCCAGTCCGCTCGTCACGCTTGCTAGCGAGCGGAAAGTGACACTAATTGCAGAAAACGAGGGGATTGGAGGTGAGGCGGGAAATTGAATCTCGTATTGTCATAAGCGGTAACCGTCTTCGTGGTATATTTAATGATCCATGCCTATTAGTGATATGATGCAAATTATAATCAAGGACTAATCCAATTTTAGAATATAATTCAGTAGCGGTTGCTCTTGATTTCGGTGAGCGAGGTTTAACTGAGAGGCGTAATTTTTTCGTCAACATACGAAAAATGGAAAGCGTATCACGGGCCATAACTAATATTAAAGCATTAATAATATAGTTTTATAATATTAGTTACTAGCATCTATGGTAGATGTCATTGTAAGTTAGTCTGACCTAATCTGATTTTACCTTGACAGATCGAAATTTTACATTCGAAGCTGGAGGGCCAGCCGCCAGTCTATACGCTGAAAGTTGCTACCATAACGGCAATAAACCACGGATAAGATTTCTATTTCAATTTTCAATTACTATAGTTACGCTCGATAAATCAAACTTACAATGTTTATTGCATGTGCGTACTATTGTGCATATTGTTTCCTAATTGTTTCATATTGTTAACGACCTCACTAACAGCTCGGTTTGTTGGTGGTCGTGTTGTACTATTAGAAAAGACATCGTATAGTGATGAAGGTTGTTGAAATATTTTATATTTGACTATATATTTTCCCACCGACAGCAACGCTATTTGGGGGTACGAATGAGACGATGATGGACGAATGATGTTGACAACTCGTGTGCCTTATTGCGGGACTCGAATCATTTGAGTTCAGTATCTTGACTAAGCCAGAAGAGCGAGTTGAACTGAAAAATTAAAAAATCTACTTACTCACTACCTTAGATGACAATCAATACCAACAATATCTCTATTATTGAAATTATCTAATCCATGCCGGATAGCACTACTTGAGATTATCATATTCAACGGAAATTTTCAATTCGAAACCGTCATCGAAACCGTCGGATTCAATATAAGTGACATTTAAAAATAAAAAAATGAAACCGATTAATTTTAAAATTGAATAATTAGGAAAGTAACGAACAAAAAATATGGAAAAAAATATTTCGAATAAGGATCAAGTTCGAATTATTCTCGACAATACATAATATATATTCCGAACTCGAAAAGAAATCATTTAGACGACGAACGTTATATTTTGTACAAGCAAACTGTGCGGTGAATATATTTTAATATAGAATTAATTTTTATATATCTATAAATAAGTAATTTTATTCGGTTTCATTTTCAATTTTTTTTTTTAAATTAGTGTTATGGATATGTGTAGGCCTATGTTATCCATGGTGTAAATATGTTACCCGACTTCAATCAATCAAACTTATCACTTATAACTTATTACTTGCTAATCAATCAAGAATAACAAAACTTTTATTATTATACCTCCGACATCCGACTTCCGAGTGAATGCTATGTTGAAGTCTCTGTGTTTTAGAAAACACTCTTTACGACTCTTTCCCTGACTTGTTGACCTCTTTGTCCGATAACCCTGTCATTAGCAGGTACTCCACATATAGGAGGAACACTTATTGTCTTTGTTTCAAGTCCAAGTACTCCAATCTAATAATTACACCCTGGTCCATCATCATTATAATCTCACCGCAATCAAGATCACCTAATCTACCACAATAACACACCACACAGACACTAAAACAATTATGCAAATATCTGCATTAAATTCAGATCTGCAATCGGAGATGACGCAGCTGTCATATCTGCACTGCAGGTTCGACACTGCTGATCGTTGGTGCTCGTAGATGGGCGAGACACTCGATCGATCCATCACTCGGTCAACTGAGATATTCTCATTGTTCTACATTAGTTCTAGTTTCTTGTTACGATTAAATAATGGAAGAGAGAGAGAGAGAGAGAGAGAGAGAGAGAGAGGGAGGGAGAGAGGACGAGCGAGAGAAAGAGAGTGGGATAGAGAGAGAGGATAGAGAGAGAGAGAGAGAGAGAGAGAGAGAGAGAGAGAGAGAGAGAGATTTTTTTACTTTATCAATTGGGTGCTACATATCAATCACCAAAAATTAAACTTCCACATAAATAAATAATGAAAAAAATAAAATAATGGAATTGAACTTAATTATTTTCTTCTTACTCAATTGAATAGTTGCGCTTTGTTAGACTACAAAAGTGTTATTTTTTTCGTCTCATGATTTTTCTATGAAGCAATTATTTTTTAGTTTATTTTTCTTCTTTTCCAACTGGTAGTTTATACATGCTCATTTTCATTTCTTACTCTCTTACATTGTATATTGAGAGTGAGATACAGAGATAGATAGATCGAGAGAGAGAGAATATATCTAGTTACGTTGTTATGGATAAACCACTGTCTATCCTACGCAGAGCGGATCTCCCACGTGACGCGACTACCTATACTCGCGTCCACGCGGACACAGTCAGTGCATGGTGTGCACGGCGGTACAGTGGGCGTGACTGAGACTAGATTGGCTTTTACTTTTCGCGATGATGACGGTAAGTGTGACTCAACAATGGAAGTAACGGAGCGTTAACGGCGAGGCAACGGCACGTGGGCACATACCACACGTGCACTCGCGCGGTATTATGGTAAATGTGCATCCATACAACTAATTATTTTATATTCATGTATGTATTTGTTTTTATAGATCGCTGCAGCTTTGAACATGCGACTATTTTGAAATACGTAGTTGTGCTTCAAATGGCAAATCTCGTCTTGATTATCGAAACTGAAAAACATCAATACTGTGCATTCATTATGTGTATTGATTTCACTTGTTGAAATTATATGCAATAATGCCAATGGTGTATGTATTTTCTGTTTTGTGTTGTGTATTTTGCGTGTTGGGTGGTTTTGCCCCCCCCCCCACCCCTTATAGAGCCCCCGTACGACTGATCCTACCTTAGCATCTTGAGCCTTAATTGTGGGAGCCATATGATTCTGGGTGGTGTTATAGAACAAAAGTTCTCGATGACGATGATATTAATAATTTAATAAATACAAAACTCGTTGTTCAACTTATTTCTACCAGAATGTAATGATTCATTTCCTTATGCCTCATTATTTTCTATATTATTTGCTTTTCGTCTCCATTAATTAATTAATTACAGCACAAAATTACTATGTAGGCCTACATGTACAATTAATTAGCTTTCTTTTGCGAACCATTCATAAAACTTACTGTGTGTAGCCCTATTATTAATATTTATATTCATGTTTATAATTAGGTTGTGCCTTTAATGTATATTGTATTGGAAAAGATAATAATTAATAATATATATTATTAAAAGAATGAAAATTGTGCAAATGAATAAATGAAATCTGTATGAGCGCTCGCTTTTCCCACAACCTCGTCACAGCATCATAGGCCCTAAAAAATTTCACCCAAATTACTCGTCTCATTATCACAACGGGGTCAAGAAAACAATATTTACAATTGAAAAGAATATTTTTATGAATATTTCTTGACAACAATGCAAATAGTGTACCACTTTTTATTCAGATAATATATTTGTAAAGAATAAATAAACATCAATTATTTTTTATTCAACGCGGTTTTAATTGGAGAGTGACTCATTGTGGAACAAGATCTTCGTTATGGCAGAATAACTCAAAATAGTTACTTCACACTATATGCACCGAAAAACACGAGTGAAGCTTGTTGTGCATCATCTTTCAAGCTGGCAGCTGGCCCGAAACTTTCGATTTCGCTTTTCGCAAGAATGTTGTATTTTTCTTCAAGTGATGTAACGTCACACATTGTTGTAATACGTGGACAACAATGTCCCCAAATTGTGTTCTCCAAACACAAATCAATAGTACTAGTTTGTTTGTTCTTAACTTTTCCAGTTTCTATGGTAATCTGACAAATCTAAACACTGATGTTTGAAAAAATAATTCGAAAATCTATAATTTTAGAGACTAGGCCACTTGCTCCATGATGCATGTTATTGTTTGCTTTAAAACCCCACCAAAAGCCCAGTTATTTGGGGGAAATAATGAGCGGATTGTTGTTTACGAAATTTCATGTGCCGCCTTCCGTAACTCAGCCAACTAAGCACTGACGTTAATTTAGCGTGGGTTCGAATCCCACATAAGAAAAGTTTTGTGTAATCACTTATCATCACTTCATAGTTTATCACCTACTCATTGGTAATCTAGCTGTTGGTGGGGTCGTTGAACAAACAATAATCATCATCAAAAGTCCATGCTTTATACAAAACTCGAACCCACGCCCAAATTGACTCCACTTTCCAAAGCAGATCCTTATAGACTAAACGAGCCAGACTATAGCAGGCCACCCACTTCGACCATAAATCACGAGTATGAACATCCCTGGAAGAAAATATCGAGCTAAAAGTCTAATAAGTAATTTATTATTCTCGAGATATATTTCATGACGTAATAAAAACAATTTATAAGTGCATTTTATAACACGAAGAAAGACATTGCAGTCATTATTCTGAACAAAGTCTAGGTTCAAGTTTAAAAGGATCCACTGAGAAGATGCTCTCTGCGAAGCTATGTATGCATGTAGGTCTAGATTAATATGTATTTATATTGGATTTTAATGAGGCACTGCAGTAAAAACTTGGATCTATAAGCGTCGATGAATGAGATTGTAATGAGGTGGAAGGTTATTTTAATGTTTATTTGACAGTGGAAAGGAACCTTTTCACAGCCGGTTGTACTAACTGAAGATTAAATTTATTAATTAGTTAATTATTAATTGGCATATGTAACTATAAGAGTGATAACAAATTGGAATCGCCAATTTGTGCTCAATTCACTGAATTATCAGTTTGTAAAACCTGTTATTGTAACCATGGACCCCAGTATTCACTTGAACGATACAGGGAATCCATTATGCACTTCTGACAAGGATGGTCGACCATGACAGGAATCGAACCCTGGCCTTCTCAATGACGGTTCAGTGCTATATCGACTGATCTACCCGTCTGAATGCCTTGGATATAATTCACGATACAAGAAAATAATCAACGAAGACAAGGAGAGATATTTACAATGAGAGAAAAAAAAAATTGTTTCGAATAAAAATATGTATCTATATACAACAAACCAACCTGTCGACTATGTCAGCACTTATGTTTACAATATTTGTAAACAAAATATAACTATTTTTACCTGACCTGTGCGGAATACTTGGTATTACCAACGTGGGAGTAGCTCCAACTGGCAGATAAAAGTTGTTATCACCATGTTTACCTGGGATATTTGTTTTCACCAACTCTCAGATAACTGCTAACTGGACTTGGTAATACCACGCCTAAAGGTATTGTCTTTACGAGTGCTTCAACTTTCACACATATCATCCGCTCATTCGTACCCCCAAATGACCTTAGCTGTTGGAGGGGGTATATGTTAAGCCAACAATCATCATTATATATAAATATATTTCTATCTAACTCAAAGATTGTGACCAAGTTTCCGTCTAAGGAATGTTGCATACCGGTTTACACAAACCATGTGCACATATAGGCATGCACAATTTTGTATTTATAGAAAACACGAAATTACAATTCTACGACCTTTATATTTCTATAATCATATCGAAAGCGTTATTATAAAAAGTGTTCGACTATTGTTCGAGCTACATGACCTTTCGTTCTCCATCATTAGCTCTCGAGTACCGAAGAAAGTGTGGCTTGGGTTCAGCCTTGCGCCCGGCTTGAAACGAGTATTTGTAGGAACAATTAGCATAATTTGATAATGCGAAAAGATCACCTTGTCATGGGAATACTGTTCAAGAATTATACGGACTTCTAGAGACTGCTTTACATATCCAGCGTCAACAAAAGTGGGCACCATTTATTTATTTATAATGGGTTTGAAGACGCACTTTATTGTTTTGAATTTTTTTAAATCATTTTATTTTTGCTCTGTGACATAAATGATGAATTATGAATGTTGGTTCAGTTTTAGTTATAGATCAGGATCTAGTTTCAGTTTTTTTTTATTTTTTTATTTGGGGTTCAACGACGCACTCTACTGATAACTACGATCTATTGGCGTCGGTGAATGATATATGAGATGATGGGATGAGAGGTTATTTCATTAGGTGTTTTTGGATAGTGGGGAAGAGTCGGTCGTGGCCTGTTGATGAGGAACCATCCCAGTATTAACCTGAACGACAGAGGGAAACCACAAAAAATCCCTGTCAGGATGGTTGAACCATGGCGGGAATCGAACCCCGTTCACCTGAATGACAGTTCAGTGTTGTAACCACTCGACCACTTGTCTCAGTATTTCAGTTTTAGTTTTCAGCTATACATAATTATTGGATGATATTTGTTTATATTAGTTAGAAAAAATCAGTATTATCAAAAATTGCAATTTTCAACTTGACGCTTCACAGTTATAACATTCTGTTTCATCATTTCATTGTTTACTTCACGATTTATACCTCATTAATCGTATTAATTTTGATATCAATTCTGATAATTACATGTGAAGACGGGTTATGGGCGAGGTTAATTACCAAGTCACCCATGAAATGATTTTGGTGCACATTTATACAAAATGGCGGATCTTACATCCATCATACTCAAGCGAATTTCAACTTCTGAATCATTCAACAACAATCACTCTTATGATCATTATTCAATCGATGAAATCAGAGCTATTGGAAAACAACATATTTCACGAAAATAAAATGAAATTAGTCACGATGGACCGTTCGACAAATTTACCGGTGTAATTAATCTAAATTAATCGAATCTAACAAACGCAATCGACCAAAACCATAAAACAAACTAAAATTACCGCACAAATTTATGTTGATAGTTTTCCTTTACGAATAGGATGCACAAAGTTCATGATTTTTTCACCACGAACATTCGTGCGCATAGCCAGTTCGTATAAATAATACATTTCAAATTGTCTGTGCGACAAATGGCGTCGGTGGAATGTTCTACGGAACTACAATGAGAAATACCTCTGCAGTTGTCCGTTGGTCAACTGGAATGTATAACGTAGACAACCAATAAAACTACTCGCATCCACGACCACCGAGAATCCATCTGACAATGAGAGGAATTTAATTAAATAGCTCCAATCATAACCTCGTGATAATTGTTTGACATAGTTTTTAGAATAATTTTTTAGAATTTTATGAATTCTGTAATAAACACAGGTTGGCCTACAGAGAAAAATAGAGGAGATAGAAGATATCAACAAGAAGAAGAAGAAAATAAAGATGATGGAAAATTCAAGATTTTCTCCACCGCACCGTGCGTTAAAGTTTTAATTGTTTTCCAACCCCGACATTTGTTAAATGAGTAAACTTATTTTAAATTATTCTTTGGGGTGGTAAGATCGGTCTTGTGGAGAGCCCCGTTCAAAAGATTCTATATCTTTCATCCATTGCCCTAATTTCGATGTTATAAAAAAAAATACACTTCAGCAGTCATATGGTTATCTATTTATACTGTTTTAAACGACGCACTCTATACTGATGACTACAATCTATTGGCGTCGGTGAATGATACAAGAGATGATAGAAATGATGAGATGAAAGATAATTTTATTATGTGTTTTTGAATAGTGGGAAGGAGTCGGTCGTGGCCTATTGCTTAGGGGGAAACTAAAAAAAAAATCTGTCAGGATGGTCCGACCATGGCGGAAATCGAACCCCGGCTGATGACGGTTCAGTGTGCTAGCCACTCGACCACTCGTCACAGTCCTGAATTATACAAATTTTAAATAATCGACTGTCTACATAGAATTATATAAAAATGAAGTATAATAAATCCCTTTTCTTCCAACATTGATAACAATAAAAATATTGAATCTTCATTTGTTTTTTGCACTTTAATTGGTGAGCGAAACGATTGAAATAAAACAACAGATCCATCGAGTGTTGCTGTATAATTGGAGGACCGTGACTTGATAGTTCAGAACGAAGATGTGTGTATAGATTTCGAATAATTCATATTATAAACATCTCGCTCATCCTACAACACACACATACAGAGTTTTCCTAGTATTTCTTCATAACATATTCATCTATAGGCATTTTTTCTTATTTCAAAATCAAAACCACACAGTCTCATTTTTCAGTAATTATACTTAAAAATGTCCACGTGTCTCTTCGTATAAAAATATAATTGGTATAATTATACAAGGCACGTGACATTGAAAATTCATGCAAGTTCCGTATGTTTGAGAGCCTGTAAAACTATAAAACATTTAGCCCTTCAGGCATCACGTGACAATGGAATGTTCCGACCGAATCAGAAATATATGTATTATTTATTGATGAGTATTTTTCTTCAAGTTATGGTATTCGTCTTATTGACGCTAACAAGAGGACCTAACAAGATGTGACAACATATATATAACAATGCAGCCGCCGGTCCGGCGCAGTCAGCCAAGACACTGCTCAGGCTGGCGTGGGTTCGAGTCCCGCACGCGAGAATCGTTTCCACAAAAGACACGTCGACACGAACTCTGTATACGGTTAACTTCACGCTATCAACGGTCGAGTGGTTAGAGCACTTGTTTGCAATTCTGTACGCTTCAAGTATAAGAGGTCAAAGGTATATTACCCAAGTTCCTCGAGTTTCTGAAGCCGTGCCTCAGCTGACTGAGCTACCGAGGGTGGCGATAGCGTATCCAATGTGATATAATTCACAGGGACGGTCACAGAAATAATGTGTAGTATTATCGTCCATACACCGTCTATAGTCGGACACTTTCTCGAGCACTTTGACGACCTTCTCCTCCCTCAACACTCGGCCAACTGGTCTGATCTGCATGCGATAAACCAGCTGGAAGGCGAGGAACCGCATTGTTACACTGCCAACCACACGCGTTCTCACATCTTGATGCCAACAAGGCCGTTTGACATTGAATTTTACATAATTCCACTTGAAATCAAATTCAAATCTGAAGTCCACTCAAATTAAATTGAATAATTATTCCATTGAAATTTGAATCGAGTTAATTGACGACTCGCAGTCTCCGTCCCCATGACGTCAGAAATCATACCGTCCAATCAGCAGGGTTGTTAGAACTGTGGTCAAATTCAAATATCCAATCGGGGTATCTTCAATTGACCACAAATTATATGATCCAACCGACTGACTGGTGAAGCCACGCCTATTTCGAGTCGTCAATTGATTACCAGATTGTGTATTTGAGCATAAAACCTCGGTGACTGTCAGAAAACAACCAGTAGATCACCTAAACTAAGGACTGTAATTGGCTACCAGGGTGTGTGTTTGCGCGCTGCGGCCCCCAACAGTGACTATAGTGAAACAATCGATGTAGTAGGAGGACTCGAACTAGGAGCAATGTACCTCTGGCACGGTGGGTGCAACAGCAATCAATCATGTTCTCTGGTATGGTAGCCGAACAGTAGTTAGTGCAACAGTTTTATCTCTCGTGTTTCGGCCCTAATGACATGCGCAATCATCCTGCACCGATCGCAACGTGAAACCCACCCAGCAGAAACAATTACCAGATCGATTCTCTCTGTCTCTCTCTCTCTCTCTCTCTCTCTCTGTCTCTCTCCCTCTCTCTCTCTCTCTCTCTCTCTCCCTCTCTCTCTCTCTCTCTCTCTCTCTCTCTCTCTCTCTCTCTCTCTCTCTCTCTCTCCTCCCTCCTCTCTCTCTCTCTCTCTCTCTCTCTCTCTCTCTCTCTCTCTCTCTCTCTCTCTCTCTCTCTCTCTCTCTCTCTCTCTCTCTCTCTCTCTCTCTCTCTCTCTCTCTCTCTCTCTCCCATTTTCAATCTCTCTCTCATTCTCTCTCTCTCTCTCTCTCTCTCTCTCTTTCTTCTTCTCTCTCTCTCTCTCTCTCTCTCTCTCTCTCTCTCTCTCTCTCTCTCTCTCTCTTTCTTTTTCTCTCTCTCTCTTTCTTTTCTCTCTCTCTCCCATTTTCAATCTCTCTCTCTCATTCTTACATTCTCACACAGCATATACTTCGGCCATTGACTGTCAATCACAATTTTATTTTAAAATAGTGATTGTCAGCGCTTCTGCGCATCAAATTGATTCGCTCATCCAGGGCGAATATTGTTTATTTTCTCTGATTGATTTGGGGTATTATGACCTATATCGGCTAGCACAATTTTTCAGGATCTAATGCTTGAAATTGAATAGAAAGATTGAAAAATTGACACCAATTTATTTTGAACTACTTGAAATTGTTCTAAAACTGAATAAAAAGTTTGAAAAATTGACACCAATTCAATTTGTACTAATAAAAAACTTGCAGGCAGCCGAATATTTTGGGCCTAATCACAATGTCTCTACGATAATCTGTAAATTTATATCTGGAGTTCAGGAACGAAAATATCGGAAGCGTATTATAATCAAACAATTCCAAACGTTCTCTCGATTTCTCCAGGTTTTAATTTCTTTAATTCTCTCATTTTTGTCTACATATTCTCTGGAATTTCACCAGATAATTCCAAGCATTAAAATGCATTTTTTTTTCATTTTCACGAGTTACCATCTAGCATAACATTCTGACGCATCAACAAGATGATGTTTGAAGAAATATCAAAGTACTGAGCCAAACCGAATATATCCGACAACTTTCAATGAAAGCACTTTGAACATATTACGTAGGTATGCACTACAGCCGTAATATATTTAGTATCAGGTAGGTGGTAAGCCTGTAGGCACATTGCAAGTACATACGGCTGCCCACATACACGCCACTGCATTCGTCCATAGATATACAGCAGATACCAACAACATAACAAAAAACTAAACATTTGTTTGTCACACTGCATTTCAATGCTTTTATGGCCGAGTTGATTTGGTTTTATGGCCGAATCGATTGAAAGACCCATCATGTATAGAAATATGAAATGTCTAGTAAACACAAACTGGTGGATTTATTTAGTATAGGCCCTAATACTGTGAGAAGATGGTATTGTTATAGAATGATTTGCATATTGGCAATTGGGAAGCGTTTTATTTTCTCCTTCAATACCAATTAGAGTCGAATATATCAGCTGGTAAACACAAAGACCCAACTTCGCTTCATAATATTTTGAAAATTAAAGATTCATGATTATTTTTATTTTAGTAGCGACTATTAATGCATGAACCGGCACTTGTAACTCAGTTGCTAACGCACTCGCTTCATATGATCCCCGCTACCGTCCATCTTTTCGAGGGTTTTTCGTAGTTTCCCTCAGTATAGTCTGGGCTAATGTCGGGACTTGGGATGGTTTCCTACGTACACCACGTAATACGTTTGATATAATTTCATTGAAAATTGTCAGATATATATTGATTGGTTCAGTGTTTTGACCTTTCTTCAAACATCTTCTTGAGGATTTATCAGAATGTTACGCCGGATGGTAACTCGTGAAAATCCAAAAAATAAATTTTTAATATATATATCTGGAAATATCTTGCTTTGTCAGGGCATTTTGAAAAAAATATATAGACAAAGGAGAGAATTGAATAAATACAAGCCACGGCAGCTTCCTTCCCACAAACTAAGGAGCCATCATCTTATTATCCCATCAATCATCCATCCGACGCCAATAGATCTTAGTTATCATAATAGTGCGTCGTAACACTAAAAATAAATTAACAAATTGATTCGTTAATACATGAAACTGTGAGTATAAGGGTGGCTATAGGTTCGAACTATTTACATTCCCCCCCCCCCAATTTGTATTTGTTTTTGTCTTTAATCTTTACTGAACTTTGAAATACGACCGGTAGAAGCAGGTCACTCGTTTTACTACCTCAGGGCGCTTCAAGTATACCAATACAGAACAACGGAGTAAAGGTGCACCACATAGATTTGTGTACGACGGCTCAACACCACTGGTCGCTACTGTTGATTAGATACGAGAGACGGTCGTTCGTAACATTAATCTCGCCCCTTGGAATTAAATATTAATTCCATTGCGTTCGTTTCTTATACACTCTTTTCCACGTGGAATGAAGGTTCCGATCGATCGTTCACCCTATCCCACAACACTAGCGCGCGGGTGGTTCGCGCCTTCACCTATCGTGGCTACACCGTTTCGCACGGACGGTCAAGATTTTATGATCAGAAATTAATTTGTGTTTGGTAAATTATTACGTACGGTACAGATTTGTCGGTGGCCTTCTTTGATGATAATTTATATTGCAATCAGTTTCTAGAACAATCGGAGTTGGATATAAACAGTTCATTCTTGCTTTCTAGCATTCATTCTAGCTTGCAATAGATCTACATCACTTTTTATTTATAGACCTACCGGTACTCGATATTCTAAAATTACTTACTCAATTAGGGAACAATGATTTTGTATCAAATTACGATGTTATTAAAAAAATTACTTCAACAATTTATTTAATAATGACCCATTTTATATATTTTTTTAAATTACTTGGGATTGTTTAAATTAACCGTTTTACAATTAAATTTTTTGAACAAATTGATGATTTATTTCAAGTTGATTCATCAAATATTGTTCATAATTATTCACTAATCAAATTCAAAAAATGTATCAAGTAAATTCAAATTATTGTACAAGTTAATTTTAAACTGATCATGTATTTACAAGTGTAATCAATGTAATAATATTAAAAAATAATCAAAACAGTAGTAAAAAATAATCAATGTATATAAGTTGTGTTCAATTGATCTAGGCCTGGCAAATTTTAAATAAATAGTTTGTTAAATACTTCTAAGTAATTTACAAACAGAATAAAAATCGAATTACCAATCAATTTGAACCTCAACAAACACTAATTACACATCAATATACTGATGAATTGTGAATAAATGTACTAGTTTATCCATAAATTAATTTTCTTCCATTAATCTAGGTCTGCATTACAGTTTCTCATGTATTACACCGTGCATTATGCAACTGTTATCACGACACGATGTTATCAGGACAGATTTCTCTCGTCAGAGAAACGGAATAATAAGTACAACATTAGTTCCACTTCTGATTGCATACAATATTCTTTTATCCGCACTGTATAATAACCATTTGTTGCTACAGAATTCCACCATCGCAATCATCTATGTTTTGTATTTGTATTTTGTACAACTTTAGGATATAACACACTCTCCTAGGTGGTTGTGTAGAAGGTACGGTATGAGGTATACACATCTATGGTATACAGGTACATTATTCATTAACTTATTTTTTCATATATATATATATATATATATATATATATATATATATATATATATATATATATATATATATATATATATATATATATATATATATATATATATATATATATATATATATATATATATGTATCTTCATTCAGACTCTGTCTCACATTAAAAGATTGCAAAAACACAGAATAAAAATCAATTAATTAAAATATAAAACAAATTATCAATAACAACATTTTAGAGAATAACAAAATAAATATAATTTGACTAGGTTTGAATTAGAAAATGTAGAAAAAATAAATAATTAAATGATGATAACGAAATCACACAAAAATTAAAAAGGGGAAAAAAAAGAAAAATAGTATGCAATGAAAACAAAATTGGAAATCAAAGCTGAAGACTATAAAGATGATGTCGTAAAATTGGTAGGGATCCTCGAAGGGCGAGTAAAACTATGCTATAAATGAATTTGTTGTTGAGTCTGAATTTTTCACATGTTATTATGCATAACTATAAATTATTCAATACAAGCTAACATTTGGTTAAAGTCAGCTATATTATAAGTCTTTTCTATTGCATCTTTTGGGAGCTGGTTCCACATCTTATTGATTTACCCAGGTTCGATTGGCGCCCAATGTCTGGTCGGCAACTGGGTTTTCCAATCGACAACATCCCTGTCATTCAATTAGATTCAGTAACTGAATCTACACGAAACAACTATTTTCAAACGATTCAAGCCAAAAAAGTAAAAATAAATAAATAACAGTGGTCTTGAAATTGGACTGTTCAAAAAAGACGCTTAAGAGCATATATACCGGAATAAAGTCGTCTCGGTCGTGTGACATGGTCTTTGGGTTTTTTTCAGTGATGGTTGTAAAACGTGGTTAGGGTTCAGGTAAGGTTAGACACCCAAGTCCATGTCACACAACCGGGTCGACTTTGTTCCGGTATACGCTCTTCAGGCGTTTCAGAACCTGCTGATTCGATTAAAACACGTGCTTTTTGGAGGTTCTCAAACCTCTCACCTAAAATACGTATCATGACGTTGCATCCGATTTTGTGCAAAACCGAGCCAAGTGCAAATTGAAATATAGGCCATTCCATTAATAATTCATAAATAATTTATTTAATATATACATATATATATATATATATATATATATATATATATATATATATATATATATATATATATATATAAATATATATATATATATATATATATATATATATATATATATATATATATATATATATATATATATATATATATATATATATATATATATATATACATATTTTAACACACACGAATACAGGAGGCCTAACACTATTAGAGCATTTCTAGCTAGTCCTAGCCAATAGGCTTCTGTCAAGTAACAAATGACAAACAATCGTTACCATAGCAATACAGCGAACTGGTGGACTACCAAATATTCTGATTGGTCAATTCCAACTGGTGGACATTGTTATCTGTCTCTTTCAACGATGGGTGACGTCGCTTGACAGAAGCCTATAGATAAGGATATAGGCATGCACCTGCTAGATGCGACACAAGGGTCACATTCACACAGACCGTCCGATGCCAAGCCTACACATGACTGTGTTAGTACAAAGTGCGGGGTTCAAACCAAGGAGATGCGAGGCGAGCGAGGCCGGAGCGATCTCACAACGACGCTCCCAGCAAAGATATATCAAATCCGGAATCCATCCAATTTCAGGGACACTGAAGAGTGTATAACAGAATAATGTATACTTGGCTGTGTGATATGGGTTCGAGGGTATGGGAGGGTGTATTCCACGAGGGGTCAACAACTAGTAAATTTGGTGTACACCTGATTTCAAGATTTCAAGAAGATTTCACGGAATTTCAAGAAGATTTCAAGGAATTCCAAGAGGATTTCAAGGAATTTCAAGAAGATTTCAAGGGATTTCACGAAAATTTCACGAGAAGTGTACACCTGATATCAGAAGTATGTTAACCCTTCGGTATATTCCATAATAGAATATAATTATCATATAGTTATATAAGAATGACCGGTTGTATAAATGTGATTAAGGTTCATGTGAGGTTTACCTTTAAAGCCCTTGTCACACAGCCGAGTATACTTAATTCCGATATATGCTCTTCAGGCGCTCCAAGAGTTGTACGGTATAAGAAACAGATGTCATGAAAACACATGATGAGCGAGAAGACTGTATTGTATTTCATATCATATTTACGACGCACTGTAAATGATGACTACGATCTATTGGCGTCGGTGAATGATAAATGAGATGATGAGATGAGAGGATGGTGAGATGAGAGGTTATTCCATAATTTTTTTTTGAATATTGTGAAGGAGACAGTCGTGACCTGTTGTTAAGGAACCATCCCAGTATTGCCATGAACGACAGAAAGAAACGACGAAAAAGCCCTGTCAGGATGGTCGCGACCATGGCGGGAATCGAACCTCGGTCTCCTGAATGCCGGTTCAGTGTGCTAGCCACTCGAACTCACACCCAAGTCGTCATGCTAGTTATACCCCGTTCACACTGTGATCACTAACTGCAGTTAAGCCTCTAACTGCAGTTAACAACGTAATGTGAACGGAACGCAGTTAGCACTAACTGACATCAAGCTTTAACTTCGTTCTGTGAACGCAGTTAGAGCTTAACTGCGATCAAAATCCACCGCCTTCGCAAAGAGCAACATCATTCGCATCGCATTCGCATCGTAACATTGTAGGTTCAAAGCAGGGCCGTCTAAATTATTTACATAATGTGAATTATATAGATGGCCTTGTTCAAAAACAAGGCGAGATATCAACAGAAAATCTGTAAATAAATAAATGCAATATGAAAATTACATCAACAGTAAATCGGACAGGAAGATGGCAGTGCATGACGTCACTAACAACCATTTCATCGCTGTCAGTGTGAACACTTTACCTCAGTGTCACACATGATGCTAACTGCAGTTAGCTTAACTGCAGTTAGTGAACCTAGTGTGAACGAGGTATTAATAGATTCGCGATGTCCAGCTGAGCGATGGCATCACGCCGTGATATCCCGCCTGTCACGCACGAGGGGCCTCTGAACGTGTTCCCTCTGCCCAAGCAGATATACCCATACAGAGAGCAAGAGTGGTTTGCCCACACCGTGTGACGTCACTGCCCGGCATGCCATACACCACCGGGCAACGGGACTCGCTCGTGTATTACCCTGGGGCCTCATTACTACTTTCATATTGACGCACTATACTGATGGCTACGATCTATTGGCGTCGGTGGATGATGAATGAGATGATGGGATGATGAGATGAAAGGTTATTTTATTAGGTGTTTTTGGATGGTGGGAAGGTGTTGGTCGTGGACTGTTGTTAAGGAACCATCCCAGTATCAACCTGAACCACAGAGGGAAACCACGAAAAACCCCTGTCAGGATGGTCGACCATGGCGGGAATCGAACCCCGGTCTCCCGAATGACAGTTCAGTGTGTTACCACTCGGCCACGCGTCTCGGTCTGGGGCCTCACTACTATTTTTATATTGGATTCAACTGTTCAACGATGCACTGTCTTGGTGCGTCAGTAAACGATGCAAAACGCGATGGAAAGATGATATCTATTTATATAGGGGTTTAACGACGCATGTATTGATTGCTAAGATCTTTAGAAATCAGACGGTTAGTGACGTGATAGAAATACGAGATTTCTTTTATATTGGGATTAACGACGCACTGTACAGGGGACTAAGATATATTGGCGTTGGCGTTGGATTCATGAATATTGGGTTTGACGACGTACTGTACAGGGGACTAAGATATATTGGCGTTGGATTCATGAATATTGGGTTTAACGACGCACTGTACAGGGGACTAAGATATATTGGCGTTGGCGTTGGATTCATGAATATTGGGTTTGACGACGTACTGTACAGGGGACTAAGATATATTGGCGTTGGCGTTGGATTCATGAATATTGGGTTTAACGACGTACTGTACAGGGGACTAAGATATATTGGCGTTGGCGTTGGATTCATGAATATTGGGTTTGACGACGTACTGTACAGGGGACTAAGATATATTGGCGTTGGCGTTGGATTCATGAATATTGGGTTTAACGACGCACTGTACAGGGGACTAAGATATATTGGCGTTGGCGTTGGATTCATGAATATTGGGTTTGACGACGCACTGTACAGGGGACTAAGATATATTGGCGTTGGCGTTAGATTCATGAATATTGGGTTTGACGACGCACTGTACAGGGGACTAAGATATATTGGCGTTGGCGTTGGATTCATGAATATTGGGTTTGACGACGTACTGTACAGGGGACTAAGATATATTGGCGTTGGCGTTGGATTCATGAATATTGGGTTTGACGACGTACTGTACAGGGGACTAAGATATATTGGCGTTGGCGTTGGATTCATGAATATTGGGTTTGACGACGTACTGTACAGGGGACTAAGATATATTGGCGTTGGCGTTGGATTCATGAATATTGGGTTTAACGACGCACTGTACAGGGGACTAAGATATATTGGCGTTGGCGTTGGATTCATGAATATTGGGTTTGACGACGCACTGTACAGGGGACTAAGATATATTGGCGTTGGCGTTAGATTCATGAATATTGGGTTTGACGACGCACTGTACAGGGGACTAAGATATATTGGCGTTGGCGTTAGATTCATGAATATTGGGTTTGACGACGCACTGTACAGGGGACTAAGATATATTGGCGTTGGCGTTAGATTCATGAATATTGGGTTTGACGACGCACTGTACAGGGGACTAAGATATATTGGCGTTGGCGTTAGATTCATGAATATTGGGTTTGACGACGCACTGTACAGGGGACTAAGATATATTGGCGTTGGCGTTAGATTCATGAATATTGGGTTTGACGACGTACTGTAATGATAATTACGATGAATGGACGTCAGTGAATGATGGACGAAGTGTTGGAGGTTTATCTATATTGGGTTTAGCGACTCACGTATTGATTACTAAGATATAGACGACATTTACCTATAGAACCTATGAAAAACTATGTAAAGATCGGTGGCGGGGATCGAACCTAGGCCCGATCTACCATCACTCACTGCTTAGTTATAAATCATCTTGTGACTCATTTAACCAACTGTAAATAATAAACTGATAGGTTAAAAAATGAACAACAATCTAATCACTTATATCAGGGAAAAATATTCTAGGTCTTTTTGCTTATCTTGTTTATCTTATCTAATTTTCCTTCGTCTATTCTTTGTCTTTTTTTCCTCCTCTTATTATTCATTTGTGGTGAGAATCTTTGTTCATATAATTATCACCATATTTCGTACAAACTATAACCATCCTACTGAATTCCCACATTCTATTATTTTATGTTTATTGTGATAATTTTCGAATGTACACTGCAAAACCGTGTGTCTTGACATAAGACACAGAGACAGTACAAAGCGTCTTGATATGAGACAAAAGACACCAAACTGACTCAAATTGAGACAATTACTCTGATATTAGTGTCTTACTGTGAAGACAGGGAAATTTGAGACACTCACAAGTGACTAATATTTTATAAGACACAATTTTGTGTCTTACAAATATTTTTTAATCATTTTTGAGACACATTTGTGTCTCAGATTTAGCAAGAGAAGACACTGTGAAGGCAAGACACTAAAATCAAATGCAAGGTTCATAAAATTATTTTATTATCAATCATTTCACCAACAAAGTGGTACAAAGTACTAATAATTATACCAGTGGATTGAAATGAAGCTGCATTTATACGTACATTTGGACCACATTGTATACATTTTGCATACAACCTTTTACATTTTGAGTTAGGGTGTCACTATGTCGCTCTGAGTTTCTCAAAATATTTTCTTGTGGTTTCTATCATTTGGGGGTAAGAACATTAATTGTAAACAGGTCATTCAAGATAATATATGTGCAAATATGCAGGTCACGTGTCAGCGACACGCGTGAACGAATGTAAACTTATTCTCAAGGGATATTCACGAAAAGTTCAAGAACTGACTGTGAACCATTAAACCAAGTGCAGTTTTATGTTCCAATCTTTCGGGGTGTATTCGGCATTAAAAGTAACAAGTCAGTTCAGTTCAGTTCAGTTCAAAATTCTTTATTAATATTTAAATATAATTGTAATTTACTACAAACTATGCCCCATAGCCAATTGGCTAGTCTGAGGCAATACACTAAAAAAAAAACATAATTAGTTCATGGAATACAATAAAGAATTACACATTTACAAATTACATCTTGCAATTGAAATTGAAATGACAATTATTGAATCAATATTGAATCTTAAAGAATAAAGTTGTTGAAATTAACATTACACTCCGTTAAACTAAATTGAACTTAAAGTGATCGCGCTAGTATTGCTGTCAAAAATTAAATATGGCCGTACCATGACAACCTATCATCGTTACATTATAGTTTTCATGTTCACTACTAGTCGCGTACTGCACCTTTTAATGTCGAATAGATAAAGAATGGATCTATTTCGCAGCGTAGAGTTGCCTTTGAAATTCTACTTCTGTTTCTTCCTACGAATGATTCAAAAATGTACAAAATACCTGATTTCATACTAATTTGTTTTGTCATTTTAACCAACAGAATAAATTCATTTGAAAAAAAACAATACGCTCTGACCTACGTATGCGATTGTTGTTAAGTCACACGAAAAATATGAGTGAATTCTATCAAGGTGTTTGACCTACAGTATAGTGATTGAAAACATGTTAAGTGTCAACGTTTCAACGAATTGGCGAGGGAATAGTGGCACCTTAATATTCAGTTCTTCTATGATTTAAGAGCACAATTATTTTATATTCATCAAGTGTAAAAAGTGATAAAGGGTGGGGATGTAGCAAATTATGTATCTTTATGACCCCCATTTCCAATGTTGACTCTACTGCATATGCATTAAGATTCATCATGAATAACATAGTGGTAAGTTCACTGTACACAAATACAATATTATGTTCTTTAACAACAATATCTGTAATGACACCAAACTGGGGAAGACTTTGTTCATCGTCTGATATCAAAAGAACAGAATTTATGGCATAACATGTACCATTATGTTCAACACTCTTTGTAAACAGGACACGTTGATGCTGGTCAACAATATCAAGAGCATTCATAATATTTTGGAAATTCACGTGATTTCCAACTTCCCTTGTTACCCCAGGTTTCACTATGTCACCAGTATACAGAAAATTTCTGGACGGTAACCCAGGTAATGTTAGCAATTGGGAACATCTGAACATTTGATATCGGTAAGATAATGTAAATGCTATATTTTTGAAATTTTTAACTACGGAACAAAGATTTTTCATACGAAGATGAGCAGCTTCGTAACGAAAACACCACTGGTGTCTAAGTGGTCCAAAACGGAGTATTTGGTCTGGCATATGTATTAAATAGTGAAACTTGGGAGTTGGTGGTCTTTCCGGATACAAAACAACAAAAGTTCGATGATGAATTTCAATCATTTTCTTGAGTAAGACGACATCATCCTCTCGTATCACAAAAGCAAGCATTAAGTTTAATATTTGATTCAGTCTAATCAGGTTAGTAAGTTTGACATCGTTTTCTGGTAATAGACCCCACACCAAAAACGGTAATGTGATACTCAATGCCATAGTTTGGGCAGCATTTTGGCGTAATTTAGTCTCAAGATGAATTGAATCAATAGGGGAAGGTTTATCCTTAATCAGATGTCCATAGTGAAAATTACTTATTTTTTGGTTTAGTTGGCCTATTGTCAAATAGTTGCGTTCCACACAATGCTTTATGAATAAACGACATTCAAGTTGAAGTACACCTTCAATGAGCACATGCATGAGATCTTGTACAAGGCATTTTGTAATGTCAAACGACTCAATCTCAGACAAAACACTTCTCTGGTTAATTCCGTGATGTCGCGACCAAAATGTTAGTGCGGCCTTAGATAAGTTAGGTGTCTCAAGGTCACCACAGTGATCATTGTGATCTTGTTTGTTACGTAGTGTGAACTCTTCCACAACAAATGATTGAGCTATAGAATTGTGTGTGCCTAAGCAATTTCTGCATGGTCGGTTAGCGAGGCTAACACCTTCTTTGAAGCCCCCCACGAAGTTTGCTGCTGGAGTATCGCCGGTAAAAAACAGGAGTGATCCTCGGAATCTAGTTGGCACACCTTTTACCATTACTTCAATTCCTTGCTCTAAAATCTTGATATCATTAATGAATGGTTCAAACATCTTCTTTATCCCAAATTTTCTGATATTACTAGTTTTTGAAATTGCAAATAAATTTATTACTCTCAATGTTGACCTTAATTGGGGATCAATATTCCCTAACAACCAATAAAACAAACCGAGCTTATGAAGCTTAGATTTTGATCCCAATGGATTGGCTACCTCAACATCATCATAGTAACAAATTATCTTCAGTGTTTTTGAACTAGTTTCAAAAATAGGGTGACTTATAAGGTATTCACCATCAGTAAAATCCTTCAACAACCCATTTTCACGGAAGGACTTTGCGCGGGTAATACATTCAATTATATCATCTTGTTCTAGTAGCTGCTTCAAAGAGTCAATAAATGGTATGTAATAAAAAAAGTACTCAAATTTCTTAAGTCGGATGGGGGGTTTGGTAGTCCATCTCCTATCAAAACCTAGAGGCATTTTTTTGGGCAGAACAACTTTCCTGTTAGTTTTCAAAAATAAATCCAATTGCTTTTTTGTCTGGACGTCACCAACAATGTGTGTCTTCTGAAAAGTGCCTATGATTTCTCGAACGTGCTGAGCACTGATGTTTTGATCCTCATCTTCTCCTTCCAGTAATTGTTCCTATTGAATAAATACATAAATAATCAGCAAAAGGTATAAGCTCAGTAAAAATGAATCATAATATCATTATTTATATCCGTACGAGACAACAATCAATTAGCCCTGACGACACTTCTTTCCTACATGCATTGAACTTTATAGCCTAATAGGCCTAACAGCTGTAATCTCTGTGACTGAATTTATGCCTGGTTAACTCACAATACGAATTTATAGCTGGGCTAGTTTAATTAACACAGCATACATTACTGTAACGATTGGCATGATAAATCATAAAAAGACATCCTAGGCCTACCTGTAATAACTGCAGGCGATATTGGAAAAGATTTTGAACGCCAAGAACAACTTTTTCGGTCGCTGTTTGTGATACATTACATGATTCTTTCAAATCGAGCAAAAATTTTACTCCATTCCAGGTAAGTTGTTCGTGAATAGATAAACCCACATTAATCTCGCCTTCACCTGTGAAATAAAGGTAACAAAACCTATTCATTACCTAGTTGGCTCAAGACACATACTCGGCAATTGATATGATCGTAATTCACATACGGTATAGGCCTATTATTCAAATGAGTTATTTTTAAATATATATCACAAAGTTTCAACTTTTCTATAAATCTCAACACACCAACAGCTAAGTTATTAGGGGTACAAATGAGCTGATGATGGGCTACGTGAATAATAGTGGGAAAGGCAGCGGTCATTTCTCATGACCGTCAGTCTCATGTCAGTCATGCGGTCAGTCTCATTTGCGTAGACTACAAACCATGAAAAACCCAAGTAAAGATAGTCCGTAACGGGATTTGAACCGAGTTCCGATCCCTCACATCCTGATCACTGTGTCAGTGTGATAGCCACTGAGCATAGGCTTATTCTTCTTTGTATGCGGCTCACTTGATATTAAACATTAATTCCGGATAGCTCTAAGCGCTGCTTCGAGGGCTAAGGATGAAACTAGGGCCTACATTAAAAACCGTACGGTGGGCTAGGCATAGGGATATAGCGAGCTAATGTAATTGAAAAACCAAAATTCATAAAAGTTCTAGTTGAATCTTACGTTGGCCATAGGGTAAGGGCGTACTTCAATAGCCTGTTAACGCACACATTGAGAGGCTTTGCATCATGAATTAATTGGCTATAGGGCCTAGGCCTCTTAGCAATGGCTTCTGAGTATAGGGCTACAGGCCCCTTACTTTCTAATATCATATCAAAGGCAACAGTAGGCCCTGGTCTAGGCATAGACCTATCATCACAATAGCTCTACCAACAATGTACGAGAAAATATGGCTCACCTTCGTTAACAATATCTGGAAGTTGAATGTCGATATCGTTATTAACGTCAGTATCTGGTAAATTATTCACATGTTCTTCATTTCTGTGCTTTCTAAAAACGTGAGACTTGAATGAATTCCAAGAGTGATAGGATACACCACATCCAGGCGAATTGCAATAGGCTATAAAGTTTGTATCAAATCGATGATGTCGTATTAGGTGTCTCTTGACTAATGCTTCATTGTTAGAAGTGAAAGAGCACATTGAGCAACGCATTGCTACGAGACAAGTGAAAAGACAAACGATGAAAAGTAAAACTAAATTTGAGAAAAATCATAGCTGTCAATGTCATAAGAGACGCCATTATACATTTCTACGCCGCCTACTAAATGTCACAGTCCTCCAGTCTTGCCTCCCAGTTCCCACCAGTGTGCGCCAAATCGACATGGCTGTGATCACGTCACACGTGCGAATGTTTTTTGTGCGCGTTAAAACTTGCAAGTTGTTTTGCATCATTGTAGGCCTACCTGTAGCTTAGCGTCATTTTCTTGAAGTTTTGTGAAATTAGATTGAATTATATTTGGTTCGATTATGGGTGATCCGTTTGTGAAAAATGTATTACGTACGTGGAAGTTGGAAGGATTGATTGACATTTTTGAAAGTAAGTTACAGGGCAGCAAACCTGGACTAGGCCCTGGGCCTACACTAGGCGCAGGCTATAGGCCTAGCCCAGCACATCTTTCTAGATGAGGCCTAAGCTAGGCCCTAGGTCTACCTTGTAAAACTGAACACTACAATCTAACCCCCATTCTTTATTCTAGAGGAAGATATTGATCAACATGCGTTTGAAGCATTAGATGATGCTTTAATCGCCCAACTTATAACGTCTATTGGAAAACGTGCAAGTTTTTTAAAACATTTTAAAGAGTACATGCTTTTCAATACTGGTAGTGATATCCTAATAGACACTCCAGCTCAAAGCGTAGTTTACGTGGAACCTCAGCGTATCGGCACTCCGAATACTGATTTGATGGTAAATATTTATTTTACAATTAGTAGGCTTATCGATCTGCAAATATTACTCATCACCTAGTCTTTTGATTTTCTCACCTGGAAATTTGCTGAATAATTAATTTGTGGTACCAGTAGGCTTATATAGGCCTATTCATGAAACCTTAGTATGACCAAACACTGCATGGTTTAAGCCATATTTTAATATATTATTTTGGACCTTGCACAATATAGGAAAAATTTCATTTTCCATATTTTTTTAGATTCCTAAAATATACAGCACGACAAACTAATTAATACAAAAATAAACATCGCACTCGCTGGGAACAATAAAAAAAAATCACGCTCAACCCACACCACCATACGGCTAGCAGACCACCATCGGTGATGTCTGTGATGATCTTGAGTGAGTCAATTAAGGACGTCTGCTGCTAACAGTCAATCCAAACGTAGATTATCAAAACACGTAGGCCTTCCCAAAAAACTTCCTAGACATAGTAGACGTTTAAACAAAATGAAAGGAGAGCAACCCCATAAAGTGAAGTACCGGTAATAAACTCCATCTATACGGTAAATATGCAACAACAGAGAATGCATCCCTTTTACAATTTAGTCGTGTAAGTAGTTTTACTACGCCACTCAAACTGACAGCTGACAATTACAACATATCGCTGAGATCAGTGCTCCAAAGCTCACCTAGTTACACCACACAATACCTTTTCCCGGCCGAATGAAAAAAAATAACCTTAACCCTGAGGTGAAAATTTGTTCACATGCTCAAAACGACAAAATTCAAACTGGAACGAGCGCGACAAAAACAAAACTACCATACCGGTACCGACACATGCCCGCCATCCTATACTGTAGCTAGTGGATCAAATGACAAACTTTCAAAAATTAATTACAACAAAAGTACACGAGAGCGACGCAAGAAAACTATTACAATCAACTCATAATAGTCCAAAAAAATATATCATCCATAAAAATGGTAATAAATAATTGTTTTCTATATTGTGAATATACCTTAATTTTTGATAGCAATAAATTTTCTCTGTTGCGTCTGTGAATCTTATGACAAAGAGTAGGCCTATATGTTTCAGTAAAGTATAGGCCCTCGCCATAGGCCCTAATATAACTTGTGAAATTTATATTAATTCGATAATTCCTATCTCATAACTTAATATTGTTTGCAGGATGCAAATAGCAGCTTTGATGAATTTGATAACCGTTTACCTGGTACCCCAGATACGGTTATATTATCATTAGAGGAGCAAGAAGGCAGTACTGGTAGCATTAATTTACCCAACTTGGTTTTGCCATCTATCAACGTCAAAGTTGATATTCCATCGAAAAAACATCAGGACAAACAAGTAGGCTCATTGTCTACTTCGAACAAGAGTAAAGTCCCATATCCTGCACCGCTGCCAAAATTGAGTCTTTTCATAAATGAAAAGATCAACGAGGGTTGTTTAATTCTCCACTCGGACAGATTTGTTCGAGAATGTGGAGCGTTTTTGATGGAAATGACCAGGGACCCAACACCTAAGGATTACTCAAATTACAGTCAGACCATAGTTGAAAAGTATCCGGAGTTCAAAGATAATGCACCCTCACCGCAGGTGAGTGCTGATATTTTATTTACTTGGGTTTTCTGTGTTAATCATGTATGCAAAGCCTATTTTACTATGTAATCATGCCCGTATGGTTTGTTTTCTTTACAGACATCAATGACTAAACGTTTGAGTCATTACATTCGCAATATCAAATACAGGGAGGGAAAAGCTAAAGGAGAACCTCTGATAAAGCGGCAACTTGCCTTTTATGTTAAGGACAAGTCATCAAGGTAAACTGATTTTACAGAACTTAAAATATATTGTCTAATGGGTCCTTGATTATTTAGGTTATACCGTCGCTCAATGTTTATAGTCAGCGATAGGACTGAGCCGAGGGGTTAACTAGAAAAAAAAAAACGGTGTAAATTTGGAAAAGAATTTTAAAAAATAACGGAATTGAAAAATTACAAGAATAGAAAAAAAATTCAATTTAAAAAATACAAATCAGAGGAATCGTATTTTAAAAAAAAAATCAAAAGAATAAAAGAAATAATAAAAGTTAAGTTAACAAATCACAAGAATAGAATAAAAATAAAAAATAAAGATTTTATTTGTTCACCTGTCGGACTGGACTGTAGATTTAACTCATTCAAATCTCGAATGTAGACCTAGACAAGATTCTCCAACCAAACTATTAGCATAATTATCTTTGGTGTAACCTGTTATTTTAACTCTGCCAATTCTAGCTCTGTTGAAATTGCATCAACGTCGAACGACTTTGACTCCCCCACTAAAAGTGTGTTGAAGGAGTTGCGCGAGAAAGCACACACCAATTCGCCTCACATGAAAATGCTACTAAAGACATCGGCAAGCACTCGACGAAAATGGATAACCACAAAAGCATCGGGGACAAAAGAAATAATGGAGAAATTTCCGCACCTAAAAAATTACAATCTGGTGAGCTTAGTCACAATACCAATAGAAAATGTACAACCAGAAGTTGTTTTGATAAATGAGCTTGTAGCCTAGTACCCGAACAAATTATATTAACAGCATGTTTTTTAATTTCTTTAGTTATAATTCGAAAAGTATTTTTTACACTCTCCTGCGTTTCAAAACAAAACATGACTGTATGAATTGGGTGAAAGGGAAAGAAAGAACAGCAGCTTACCGAGATTTATGAGTAGAGAAAGACCTACTCATAGTGGAGAGCCCGTTGATAAAACACAGATGAAAGTTACACGCTCGTGTAACTTTCATCTGTGTTCTATCAACGGGCTCTCCACTATGAGTAGGCCTTTCTCTACTCATAAATCTCGGTAAGCTGCTGTTCTTTTTTTCCCTTTCACCCAATTCATATATTCAACCTCAGGCTTTTTTCCTATACACACCAAAACATAGACTGTATTTGTTCAATAACAATAGCAGTGTGTAAATGCACTCTTGTGCTGATAATGTTCATAATCTTCGTATTAATGTATTGCCTGACTAAGGTACCTACTGTAGCCCGGATAAAAAATAGCGTGACTGCAGAATTTTGTGAGTTGCATGAAAATCTAATAATGCAATCAACTTTTTATCTTTCTCTCTAGTTCATGACTGACTTTCATTTACTTGGCTTGAAAGTGAAGTCCGAAGTTGAATTTGCGACAGTTGTGAAGAAACTTTGTTACTACTATAAGCTAGACTACGAAGGGCTGTCAAACCAAGCCACTATTGAACTATTCCAACAACTAGAATCTACTTTTCATCAAAAGCGAGCGAGAAATCATCCTCCGGCAATTTGCATTGAGAAGGTATGGTGCTTATCATAGTTATATCACTGTAGTAGGCCTAGATAACGTTTTTCATTCTTAGGAAAGTTTCACAAACATTCATAACCTAGTCGTTTTTTGCCTTCAAACAAAACTAACCTATCTAATCAATTAATCAATGTAAGTTCAAAAAAAATTGTATCATTCTTTTCAAGGTTGGAAGTTCATGTAGGCCTGCCGATGTGAAATGCGGCGAGTGCAATGCCCCGGCCATCCAAGTCTATGTTGGTGAGGGGATGATCTCAAATGTATTTCTCACAGCCGAAGGTATAGAGGTCACCGAAATCGTTGACGATGTTACTCCTTATAAATGCATCATGTTACTATTGGCAAGTTATTTTCTATTAGATGTAAGTTACCCTAAAGGTTATACCGGAATACTGTCGTTCCTTGAACAAGAACTTCTTGGAGGAACGGTGAAGGGAAACATAAGTTTCTCCAAATTTATGAATGTATACAACAAAATAGTTGTACCATAATTTACCAAAAGTCTTGCGGTAAATATCTTACCAGTTGGTACCGTATTATAGAAGTAAATTCATATTTGCAAACATGCACAGCATACCATTTACTTCAAGTCTTGCTGTCCAAAAGTATTACCAGTAAATATGTTGAGAGTCCACGGGAGTCGATTTAGCGAAATATCAGTTTTTTGGTGATAACTTTTGAACGGTATGAGATATCGAAATTTTAATACGCGAGAAACACAAACAATTGCATTAGCTTCAAGATGATATAAGTTATAACTATTCTAGTCATGTCGCATAACTGTCAAGCGTCGACAGCTAGAAAAACACATTTTTTAGCTGTCGACGCTTGACAGTTATGCGACATGACTTGAATAGTTATAACTTACATCATCTTGAAGCTATTAAAATTATCTGTGTTTCTCGTGTATTACAATTTTGATATCTCATACCGTTCAAAAGTTATTATCAAAAAACTGATATTTCGGTAAATCGACTCCCGTGGACTCTTAACAGTGGTATTATACTTGTTAATTCATATTTGTGAACATGCACAGCATACCGTTTACTTCAAGTCCTGCCGTCCAAAAGTATTACGGTGAATATGTTAACAGTGCAGGGTATTATATTTGTTAATTCATATTTGTAAGCATGCACAGCATACCGTTTACTTCAAGTCTTGCCGTCCAAAAGTATTACGGTGAATATGTTAACAGTGCAGGGTATTATATTTGTAAGCATGCACAGCATACCGTTTACTTCAAGTCCTGCCGTCCAAAAGTATTAGGGTGAATATGTTAACAGTGCAGGGTATTATATTTGTTAATTCATATTTGTAAGCATGCACAGCATACCGTTTACTTCAAGTCTTGCCGTCCAAAAGTATTACGGTGAATATGTTAACAGTGCAGGGTATTATATTTGTAAGCATGCACAGCATACCGTTTACTTCAAGTCCTGCCGTCCAAAAGTATTACGGTGAATATGTTAACAGTGCAGGGTATTATATTTGTAAGCATGCACAGCATACCGTTTACTTCAAGTCCTGCCGTCCAAAAGTATTACGGTGAATATGTTAACAGTGCAGGGTATTATATTTGTAAGCATGCACAGCATGCCGTTTACTTCAAGTCCTGCCGTCCAAAAGTATTACGGTGAATATGTTAACAGTGCAGGGTATTATATTTGTTAATTCATATTTGTTAACATGCACTGCATACCGTTTACTTTAAGTCTTGCCGTTCAAAAGTATTACGGTAAATATGTTAACAGTGCAGGGTATTATATTTGTAAACATACACAGCATACCGTTTACTTCAAGTCTTGCCGTCCAGAAGTATTACGGTGAATATGTTAACAGTGCAGGGTATTATATTTGTAAGCATGCACAGCATACCGTTTACTTCAAGTCCTGCCGTCCAAAAGTATTACGGTGAATATGTTAACAGTGCAGGGTATTATATTTGTTAATTCATATTTGTAAACATACACAGCATACCGTTTACTTCAAGTCCTGCCGTCCAAAAGTATTACGGTGAATATGTTAACAGTGCAGGGTATTATATTTGTTAATTCATATTTGTTAACATGCACTGCATACCGTTTACTTCAAGTCTTGCCGTCCAAAAGTATTACGGTGAATATGTTAACAGTGCAGGGTATTATATTTGTAAGCATGCACAGCATACCGTTTACTTCAAGTCCTGCCGTCCAAAAGTATTACGGTGAATATGTTAACAGTGCAGGGTATTATATTTGTTAATTCATATTTGTTAACATGCACTGCATACCGTTTTCTTCAAGTTCTGCTGTCCAAAAGTATTACGGTAAATATGTTAACAGTGCAGGGTATTATATTTGTAAACATACACAGCATACCGTTTACTTCAAGTCTTGCCGTCCAAAAGTATTACGGTGAATATGTTAACAGTGCAGGGTATTATATTTGTAAGCATGCACAGCATACAGTTCCTTTTAAAAGTCGTAATTTGTATTCAATTTTTTGTTTAGAATAAATAACAAATCTTATTTCAACATGTCCCATTAATAGTATGTTCCTTGTTTCAGTAGGCCTTACCAATCCAAAAAAAAAACTTTTTTCCACTAAATCCAACCCAGACCAGTCTTGAAACGTCATATTTAAGACACCATCTTGTGTCTTAAATATTACCAAACGCTACTGTCTCATTTCTAATTGAGACACTTATCAGTGTCTCGTTTTCGATTAGATAAGACACATAATGGTGTCTCCAATAGTAAGACATGTTCAGGTGTTTTCTAGTAGGGTGCATGCATTGAGACACTATAAATGTTTTACATTGAGACACACAGTTTTGCAGTGTAAAGCTGTACGGTCCCGATTGACCGTCTCTCCTATCAACAACCCAGAACGATCGGGCGTGTCGAACCAGCATCTCGACAATTTGGCAGTGGAAATGAATTAAAAGATGAGTACACCGAGGTGCACCGCTGATAAAAGAGGTGGATCATGTATTGTATCGTGGGAATACACGGTAGTGACCCACGGGGGTCTTATCGCGACAAAACAAGGAACTAGGCCACTAGATTATGGAGATTGGCTACTGTTTTTTTTTGGTATTATTCAGTTTGTTTTAATATTCCTTATCTTCCAAATTTTTATTATTATTCAGTTTGTTATATATTGTTATTGATTTATTATTTAGTTTTTTTAAATATTTTCCACTGTTGTTTCTCTTTCGAGGAAATTCGGTACACTTGCGGTCACCTAAAGTGGTCGATCAAGAGAGAGACATAAAAATACATCCGAAAAAATATGTATTGACATCTAATCTAGCAGACAATGTAGATATAAGCATTCCACATCCTGTGATCCTTCACATCCGTCCGAACGATCCTATCTTTTATCCATAGCCTCAATTGGGGAACAATGATTTTGTATCAAGTTTCGATGTTGGCCTTAATTGGGGAACAATGATTTTGTATCAAGTTTTAATGTTATTAACAATAAAAATCTTGAAAAAAAAATCGCTATACGCTTGATCGTGATGGGACGTGACTTGAATAGTTATAACTTATACCATATTGAACCTATTATAATTATCTGTGTTTCTCCCGTATTAGAATTTCGATATCTCATACTGTTCAAACGTTATCATCAAAAAACTGATATTTCGCTAAATCGACTCCCGTGGACTCTTCAAGAAATCTTACAGTTTTACACATCTTTCAAATAACAATTTCTTCTCATCTTTCCATCATCTCCACCCATCACTCACCGACGTCAACAATTCTCAATACTCATCATAGAAATTATAATTAAACCCAATATGAATTAATTGAATAATCACGATGGTAATATTCGAAGCATATAGAGGTCACCGCAGAGGTCACAGCCAGGTCAATCAAATCAATGCCATACACGGACATTAATTCTGAGCGGCACGATTAAACAGAATATAGATCAATGTCATGAACTATACGTATAAACAGTGCTAGCTTCTGTTGATTTACATACATGGCAACAGTAACTATGGACAATCACTATACTAACAACAAGACGAGATATACTTGTATTCTCGAGAGTATAACGACTACTAACTGAATAATTGTAAAAATATTGGTAACTACAAATGTATATTTAAATATAGAACGATTTTGAAAGCTGCAGTTGCGACATTTTTGTAAACCTCGTCTTGAAAAATAAAATTGTGATATCATTAAAAAACAGTTATGGACACATACTATGACGGTGATAATGGTGTTTTTATGTTGGTAGATAACCGTCAGCTCTCGTGGATACAAGTATGGTAACGACTTGGGTATACATGTGTGTGGCGTGTTGTACTTGTATTCACGAAAGAAGGCTGTCTACCAACATAATGCAAACAAATATCCACGATTATATTATATATATTATGTGACTGCTATATTTTCAGGGTTTTATGATTTTTCAGGACGAGGTTTATTAGATGAGCGTAACGAAGACTTACACTCTATTTGCCGGAAAAAAATCTTGCTTCGTTTTCATGTTTTTTTGTTTATTTTGTTGTTTGCAATTTTGAATGCGGCTTCAGGTAAAGTAACCAATGGGCTTGAAACTTTTTCTCAAGTTGGGTATCATACCAGAATAGGCTGGGATTATTTTTTAGGAAAATCGGTTTAACGCTTTTCGGAAAAAATCGGGAACATTAGAAAGTCCCCGTGAGAATAACCCAGAAGAAGAAGAATTGAAACCCAAAAATTCTTTTAAAAACGTTGTTACTGAATATAAATAGAAATGTCATGATCCTACACATTTTTGGTATCTTTTACAACAATCGGAAGAGAAAAATATAGAAAATGACGCATCACGCATACATTTTATCAGATATTGGGCTCAAAAAATCAGAAGGTTACATCAACGAATAGCACATTTATAGCAACAAATAGCAACAAGTAGCAGGTAGGTCTTTAGAGATTTCAAACTTTTGAAGTTATCCAAGATTACTAAAAAATTTCACATTACTTTCGAAGTAATCTGTATATGTATAGAGTGAGCGGGCAACATATTTTCCTTCAAATTTTTCATCTGCTCATCTGAGCGCACATATTGCGTTTTCCTGGTGTTAATGCACCTATAGCAGACAGATTGGATGAACCGTTTGTCGCTTGCACTCAACGCATCTAACGAACTTCCCTACATGGCCCTATCATATACCTTCAACGTCTTCCACCACTCATCGGCACGTTGGAAGGGACGTGAAGACATTCTTGTCAGTCATCTCTGAACCAAATCTAGGAATCATTGCCCCGCTTTGCGATAAAAAGCGTTTATCAAACGGGACCTTGATTATTCTGTTTTGTGGCACCTACACACTCACACATCTCTCTCTCTCTCTCTCTCTCTCTCTCTCTCTCTCTCTCTCTCCCTTTCTCTCGCTCTCTGGTCCACACAGGCGTACAAAACACTGTTATATTTATAGCAAGTGACGAAACAGACGAGAGCGAGAGTGTGTGTGAGAGAGAGAGAGAGAGAGAGAGAGAGAGAGAGAGAGAGAGAGACAGAGAGAGAGAGATAGACAGAGAGAGAGAGATAGACAGAGAGAGAGAGAGATAGACAGAGAGAGAGAGAGCGAGACAGAGAGAGACAGAGAGAGAGAGAGAGAGAGAGAGAGAGAGAGAGAGAGAGAGAGAGAGAGAGAGAGAGACAGAGAGAGACAGAGAGAGAGAGAGAGAGAGAGAGAGAGGGACAGGGACAGTGAGAGAAATGGAGAGAGAGAGAGAGAGAGAGAGAGAGAGAGAGAGAGAGAGACAGAGAGAGAGAGAGAGAGAGAGAGAGAGAGAGAGAGAGAGAGAGAGAGAGAGAGAGAGGGACAGGGACAGTGAGAGAAATGGAGAGAGAGAGAGAGAGAGAGAGAGAGAGAAAGACAGAGAGTGAGAGAGAGAGAGAGAGAGAGATAGAGAGAGAGAGAGAGAGTGATAGACAGACAGAGAGAGAGAGAGAGAGACAGAGAGAGAGAGAGAGAGAGAGATAGACAGAGATAGACCGAGAGAGAGAGAGACAGAGAGAGAGAGAGTGATAGACAGAGAGAGAGAGAGAGAGAGAGAGAGAGAGAGAGATAGACAGAGAGAGACAGAGAGAAAGAGAGAGAGAGAGAGAGACAGAGAGAGAGAGAGTGATAGACAGAGAGAGAGAGAGAGAGAGAGAGAGAGAGAGAGAGAGAGAGAGAGAGAGAGAGACAGAGAGAGAGAGAGAGAGAGAGAGAGAAAGAGTCAAGGTGGATGAAATTCACGCGGGGGACGTCTGAAGCCCGCCTTATTCTCCGCAGCCTCTTTGCTGGTACTCGAGATAATGACTTACAACTAAAAAAAGGTCGACATGTGATGACAATTGTGCCAGTAATAATATACCTCGACAATGCATAAGCGATTGAACCAATGATTCAATCATTTGAATTGACGCCAATAGATCCTAGTTATCATTACAGTACATGGAATTCCCCAGTATAAATATGTGACTGCACTGCAACTTTATTGGATGAGCGAAGCGAAGACTCAATTTCACCATACCCGAAAAAAAAGTGCCTGTTTTTTTTTTTTTTTTTGTTCGCGCTCCACAGGTCAAATGAAAATTCAAAATCAGTTGAAACTTGGCACACACAAGTGTCCTTATCTAACTCGATACTGTATAGTTTTGAGGCTCAATCGGTTAAACCACTTTTGAGAAAACTCATTTCACAATTTTTAAAAATCCCATAAGAATAACCCAGAGAAAAAAATTCGTCAAAAATATTTCCCTTGAAATAATTCAAATTTTCAGGGAATTTTAATATGATAATTATACACCTCATTTCGAACTTTCAGTTTAATCAAATCAGCCGTTTTGATGTAAGAAAATATATAATCGAATTTTTTCAAATCACTCAAAGCTATTAAGAAACCATTTACATCAAGCAACAGGTGTGCAAACGATTAAAACAAAGCCTTCTTTGATATCATAGGAATTGATTAGGAAATAAGATGGCAGTGACATGATCGTTTGGATCTCAAGGTGTATATATATATATATATATAATAACCAATCCAAAGATAAGTTGATATGTTCCAGCTCATCCATCAACGCGGAAACACATAACGCGGTGCCTAGTACAATTATTACAGGAGAGTATTTATTGCATCCTGGAGGCAGTAAAAATGATGATAAAATTCGTCCATTCCAACTGTAATGATGGTCCACAAGATTCTAGGACTAATACGCCACATCCACGCATTCTAGATTCACTTTCAATCTACATCAAACTGATAATTGCAACAGATTCAGTAATATGGCAGTTAAAACAGTCGAAAAATAACAATGAGCTCGGCATTAAACTTACATTAAGACACGTGCTTTGAGAGGCACTTTGTATCCGTCTCGATAACGACTGTTACAACCCAAGATTAGGCAGACTCTCCTGCCTCAGTCATGACTTGGTTTGCGATTGAATGCAAAACGGTCTGAAATAGGGTATAGGTGCAATAGGGTATAAGTGCAATAGGGTATAGGTGCAATAGGGTATAGGTGCAATAGGGTATAGGTGCAATAGGGTAGGTGCAATAGGGTATAGGTTATTAATAAGCCTATAGTTATTTCAGTTATAGTTTTTATATTTTTCACAAGTATTTTGTTTGCTTCTTTTTTATGCACTGGTATTTACTTTTAATGTGAATAATGCTTCATAAAGCCTTTCTACTATATACACTCTTATTTTTAATTTGCACAATTAAAAGAGTCTATTATCATTGAGATGTGTTATTAAGTGGGAATTGAACTGATTATAATTATTATTATCTTATGATAATTTTTGAGCAGCATTAAAAAACTGAGGAAACAGATCCATATAGATTTTTATCTGCTGCTTACCATATAGAACAATACAAATATTCTATGCATGTTACCTATATCAAATCCAAGAAATCCAAGAAGCACCGCTTCTAAACGTTCTTACTAATTCATATACTTGGTGTTAATTGGGAAACATTGGTGGCAATAAAGATTTTGATGTCGATGAAAACAAAAGATTTTCCACTAAAGGAATTGCTGAAATCCGCACGCAATCTGCAAGGCGTGATGAAGTCCGCTCCGACTCCAGCGTTGAACTCTCCACCACTGGCCATGTCGACGATCGGGCACACGGTTCAGCGTGCTAGCCACTGATCAATGGGGTTCTGGTGAGGTTCGACACTCAAGCTTAGGCCCCACAACCGAGTGAAAATCATTCCGGTATACGCTCTTCAGGCGCTCCCATTCAAAGATTTGCGTTGGGGAAAAGAAATATTCGATCTCATCATTAATTTTTATCATTGTTCGACTTGTCTCTCTTTTTCAAATCTTTCTTTCCTCTAAAAATTACTACCGGTATATCTAAAACATTTACAACAATGAATAAAAATATGTTCTGAACAGTGTGTGTGAGGTCGAGTGGCTAGAACGCTGAACCGTCAATCAGGAGCTCGATTCCCGCCATGGTCGACCATCCTGACAGTTTTTTTTCGTAGTTTCCCTATATCCCCTAGTCAATACTAGGATGGTTCCTTGAAAACAGGCCACGACCGACTCCTTCCCACTATCCAAAAACACCTAATAACCTTCATCACATCATCTCAACATATCTTTCACCGACGCCAATATATCGTGATAATCAGTACAGTGAGTCGTTAAACTCAATATAAATAAATAAGGTATATGTTATGGTATGATCACTATATCCACAGGTCACCCAAGTGAGATGAGAAAAAGAGATGGGTATATTCAGCGAGTGGGTCGTACTGTTATCCTCTAGTCGGTCGCCTCCACAACGACTCTCTCTCTCTCTCTCTCTCTCTCTCTCTCTCTCTCTCTCTCTCTCTCTCTCTCTCTCTCTCTCTCTCTCTCTCTCTCGTGTCGTCACGGATCACCACGCAGGCCATCACATGTTGTGTGTGACTCACACTCGTCCACCTTGGGTCGCAGCGCACCACGCTTGGATGCGTGGGCGCCGCTCAAACACTAATTGCTACACCTCTCCGTTTATACGTACACTGGTGGTCACGTAAAGTGCACGTCAAGTGGATACCCACAGTGTAACATCTTCAGTGTCAACCTAAAGATTATTTAGTTCAGAGATTATCTTCATTGGCTTGAATAATTATGCCCTATTTAACAATCGCCTATATTATTTCAATTTATGGTTATTTTTTTTTAGCTTGTACAAGTTTAGCGGTATAAACTGTAAAATGATCACAGTGGCTTTCCATCTAAATATATTGTAGTAATCGAGTGTGACTCTTACAGTTTCCACCTTTGAATTATAAATCTGAGTCATTAGTATTTTCGATAAATAATTGTCTGCATCTTATGAGGTAATTGTTAATTTTGTATCGTGCACTGTAAAAGTTTGATGATTATGCATATCTGTGAAATCACTCTGGCGGAAACTTTTTGCCCTACGGAGATTAGGTACGCCTTAAAATGCATCCTGAAGAATATTCGTAATCGACTTGAAACTTTTCCAAAAGACATTCATACTAGAATGGATTGAATTTCGTTTTTGAGCAAAACCAGTACTTCGCTTTTGTCGAAAAATGATACTGAAAATTTGAAGTCAGTCTGCCTCAAACTAGTCTAGTTGCTACGGTAACCCGACCGACTTGATGTGTGACTAAGTGAATACGATGACTCCGCACTTTCCAAGGCATTCTATTGAAGCTTGCATGAAATGTGGTAACAATTATCAGCCGCCTTATAACCACATCACAGCGGCATTATGCCATGCTTATGTCGACGCATGACCCTGATTCTATCCAAGATTAATGCCGGGTCTTCAGAGGTGGTCCAACGCTTGTATGGTGGTCATCTGAGCGAACGACTGTACTAACCTCTCAAACCTATCCTAGTTCTTGAAGGGTATCACAACCCTCAAACTAAATTTTAATGTATAATGACGATATGTATTTCCGAAATTTTAGAGAAAACTGTGAATCATCATCTCAATTTCAAAAAATATAATTAATTAATTTTTGTCCTCTGGATACCACGAGTAATTTATACAGAAAAGTTCACAATATTCCACAGATAAGCCTGTAAACAGGCTTATCTGTGGTTTGCATTATAATTATAACACATGAAAAACATAACTGATACAAAATAATTACAGGTATAGTGATGGCGTGTTTAGTTTTGTGAATTATACGAGTTCCAATGATAGTATAATGTGCCAATATAACAATACATATATAAGTTTTTTTCCATTCTCCTCATTATTATAATTTCAAAATATATAAAAATTTCCATTCGACATTAAAAATTGAGAGAATATATATATATATGATGATGATTTTTTTATGAAACAATAACAAAATTTCTTGTTGGGAAAAATATGGGACTTATTAGACATACGATTGATACTTATATGACGTATGTATTACCGATTCTCTATAGCGACATGAATAGAATCGAGTAATGTCTACGTCACGACTAAGAAAAAAGGACCAGGTCCTAGAGAATGAATACATCAATTATTATTTCTAAAATTGAGATGATGATTTCTAGTTTTCTCTATAATTGGGAAAATAAATAACGCCAATATTAATTGAATCTAGTTTCAAAGTTGTGATGCCCTTTAATTATAACCAGCACAAACTGTAAACCCTCACTCACCAACACAACTAATTAACATCGAACTGGAGACTTTCTTGTGGGAGGGGCGGGAGTGAGGGTGGTAACAGTCGACTCAAGCAACAAGATATTTTTTACTCTGAAAAAACAAGCACCGCATAGCACATAGTCTTGTTGGCCATGCAGGACGGGCGGGTCGGAAATGTTTTGCCTTGACGTGATTCGGCCTAGGTAGACAAAAATGGTGAAAACTTTGGTTTTATGCTTTGTGAAAAAAAAATCACCTATAAACCAACAACCTTGTTGACTGATCACAATTTGTATACAATAAATTGACGAATAGTGAGTAATCCACCCATGCAGAAACGTCAGAACCCTCACTCACCAACACAACTAATTAACATCGAACTAGAGACTTTCTTGTGGGAGGGGCGGGGGTGAGGGTGGTAACAGTCGACTCAAGCAACAAGAGACCTATGTATAGAACCAATAGTTGATTGGCGATACATATAGCGTCGCCAGGAAAATGTGAAATGAGTTTTTCAATCTTAATTGACAGACGCACTGAACTTCGTTACAGGTTTAGTACGGGTTTAAGGCGGCCCCAATCTCCATAGGGCAGAAAGTTTCCTCCAGGAAGGTATTATAAGTATAATGAACATAAAACTTTACCCGTACAAAATACAAAATCAACAAATATATCACCTGATGCAGACAATATTTGTCGAAAATGCTAATAAGTCAAATTTTCTAATAACGAAGGTGGAAAGATACCTTGTGCATAATATATATATATATATATATATATATATATATATATATATATATATATATATATATATATATATA
>OZ023334.1:7476069-7478569 GCA_964007535.1 Brachyptera risi
GCGTGGGCGCCGCTCAAACACTAATTGCTACACCTCTCCGTTTATACGTACACTGGTGGTCACGTAAAGTGCACGTCAAGTGGATACCCACAGTGTAACATCTTCAGTGTCAACCTAAAGATTATTCAGTTCAGAGTATTATCTTCATTGGCTTGAATAATTATGCAAGATTAGATTAGATAACAAGATTAGCCTATATTATTTCAATTTATGGTTATTTTTTTTAGCTTGTACAAGTTTAGCAGTATAAACTGTAAAATGATCACAGTGGCTTTCCATCTAAATATATTGTAGTAATCGAGTGTGACTCTTACAGTTTCCACCTTTAAATTATAAATCTGAGTCATTAGTATTTTCGATAAATAATTGTCTGCATCTTATGAGGTAATTGTTAATTTTGTATCGTGCACTGTAAAAGTTTGATGATTATGCATATCTGTGAAATCACTCTGGCGGAAACTTTTTGCCCTACGGAGATTGGGTACGCCTTAAAATGCATCCTGAAGAATATTCGTAATCGACTTGAAACTTTTCCAATAGACATTCATACTAGAATGGATTGAATTTCGTTTTTGAGCAAAACCAGTACTTCGCTTTTGTCGAAAAATGATATTGAAAATGTGAAAATTCCCCTAATGAGTTATGTCTGCCTCAAACTTGTCTAGTTGCTACGGTAACCCGACCGACTTGATGTGTGACTAAGTGAATACGATGACTCCGCACTTTCCAAGGCATTCTATTGAAGCTTGCATGAAATGTGGTAACAATTATCAGCCGCCTTATAACCACATCACAGCGGCATTATGCCATGCTTATGTCTACGCATGACCCTGATTCTATCCAAGATTAATGCCGGGTCTTCAGAGGTGGTCCAACGCTTGTATGGTGGTCATCTGAGCGAACGACTGTACCAACCTCTCAAACCTATATTACTTCTTGAAGGGTATCACAACACTCAAACTAAATTTCATTGAGTAATGACGATATTTATTTCCGAAATTTTAGAGAAAACTAGGAATCATCATCTCAATTGTAGAAATTATAATCAATTAATTTATGTCCTCTGGATACCACGAGTCATGACGTAGACTATATGTATTACCGATTCTCTATAGCGACATGAATAGAATCGAGTAATGTCTACGTCACGACTAAGAAAAAAGGACCAGGTCCTAGAGAATGAATACATCAATTATTATTTCTAAAATTGAGATGATGATTTCTAGTTTCCTCTATAATTGAGAAAATAAATAACGCTAATATTAATTGAAATCTAGTTTCAAGGTTGTGATGTCCTTTAATTATAGCCAGCACAAACTATAAACCCTCACTCACCAACACAACTAATTAACATCGAACTGGAGACTTTCTTGTGGGAGGGGCGGGGGTGAGGGTGGTAACAGTCGACTCAAGCAACAAGAGACCTATGTATAGAACCAATAGTTGATTGGCGATACATATAGCTTCGCCGGGAAAATGTGAAATGAGTTTGTTTCAATCTTATTTGACAGACGCATTGAACTTCGTTACAGGTTTAGTACGGGTTTAAGGCGGCCCCAATCTCCATAGGGCAAAAAGTTTCCTCCAGGAAGGTATTATAAGTATAGATGAACATAAAACTTTACCCGTGCAAAATACAAAATTAACAAATATATCACATGATGCACACAATATTTGTCGAAAATGAGAATGAGTCAAATTTTCTAATAACGAAGGTGGAAAGATACCTTATGCGTAACATATGTATATAATGTATGAAGTATCAAAATAAAAAATAATAATTTTTTTTTCAATTTTTTATTCGTGTACTAGCTCACAAAGATTTCAGTACAATTTCGTTGACCCGCAAAGTCACAAAAAGCAATAATAATAATAATAACAGTAGAACTCGATATACTCGTCATTGATGCTTACCTCACCGCGAACGGTTCCATATAAATAACACGTGATATATCGCGAATATTTATTATGGATCGACAATATTTTGGCAGATACTTCTCTGATTGGTGTGAAACAGTTTCACCACAATGTGCCCATCCGAAAAGTCACTGCTAATCATGTATTTTATGCTGACACTGAAAATAAGATGTCTTTCACACGGTTGAATTTTAATTTTTCAGATGTTAACATTATATTGACTATTTATATTTATATAGCTTGACGTATTTCAATACTCGTACTATTTATTATATTAAAATGTACCCATCAGTGTAATTATTAATGTAGTGTGAAAGTGAATGTTGTTTGTATTGTTTTGTATTCAATCTATATTGTATGTCTGAAATGATTTGTATGTATGTATGTAATTTTTGTATATATATATATCAATGACTTGCCATATAAATGCATGTAATATCAATTCCCATGGATTAATGAAAAAAAAAAAAAAACACAGTAGCTGAGTGGTTAGCGCACTTGCTTCGTGTGACCCGGGAGGTGATGGGACATATCGGACCCAGTTCGATCCCCGCCACCGTCCATCTTTACAGGGGTTTTTCGT
>OZ023334.1:7483569-7628569 GCA_964007535.1 Brachyptera risi
TAGTCTAGGCTAATGCCGGGATGGTTCCCACAATATAGGCCACGACCGCTTCCTTCCCACTGTCCTTCCCATTACCCATAAAACCATCATCTCATCAATCATCCATCCGACGCCAATAGATCTTAGTCATCATGACAATGCGTCGTTAAAACCCAATATAAAAAAAAAAATAGTAAAAGTTGGGGACAAAGAAACATTGAAGAACCTATAATTAGGAGGACAATGTCGTGTATAACGTTGTTGACATTTACAAGAAGCCCATGGCTATCATGTCGGAGGTCGATTACTGTAAATAGGTTTCAACACAAGCAATAAACGAGATAGTTTCTTGCCGTGTAACGAACCATGAATCATGTCGCTAATGACTAATGCCGGTGAACTAATTGACATTACGTGAGGTTCCGCCGAACAGCTGAGCGCCTATTATTAGCCCCGACCAGCTGGTCATCGGCCACTCTATCGTATCAGCCAATCAGCGCGAACCACGTGACTGGATCGGGTGCGAGACGGGTGACATTGAAACGAGCGGCCGTTTATTGTCACAAGCTGATAGATCCGAAGTGGCTATTCAACGGACCGGAAGTAGGCTTTAGGTTAGTTTAGTCAAGATTAAAATAGTTCAGGCTGTGTGTTTGATTTGGTTAGTTAGTGTAGGTTAGTTTGGTTAGGTTATGTTCATTAAATTAGTTATATTGTGTTATTTAGGTTATTTTAGGCTGCGCGCAACAACAACAACAACAACAACGTTCGAATGTGCTGGCATAGAGCGATGGTCCGATGAATAGTGGCTGTGCCAATAGTAAAGCCAACGATAATGCAAATCTTTTGAACCCTAAACTTATTAAGCTATTATTACGAAAGAACTCGAAACTCATTTTTAGGTTACGGTTACATACACAATAAGACGGTGGGCCGCTTTCATATCGTTTTAAGCATGGTTTCCATAGTTACCAATTATTATTATTATTATTATTAACTCTTGCAGTTGCACATAAATGCGCGGTGGCAAGTTCCCTATCAATCCTATCCTATCGCCTCCCTAACCTTCTGACGGAATAGCTTCAACCCTATTTCATCCTCCTCAAGTATACTTCTACTAAGCCCATTCCAATCCCTACCTGTCCTATTCAAGAAAGAGAACTTACCGACATCTAATCTAGCCCCCTTTATAACTACTGCTCTATCATGACTTCGCCTACCCCCATATACCCTGACTCATTCCTTTCAATCAACCTATTCAACTCTCCCCAGCCCCCTTCTCCTTCCATTACCCTGAAGAAATTACAGATCCGATCCTCCTTTCTCCGTATTTCCAATTCCCGCCATCCCAAGTCTCGGATCATCTCAGATGGACTCTCCAATATTCTCACCCTCTCCCCCCTTTCATTCTCCCCCCATTTCCACCTCCCAACCCTACCTTTAACCCTTCTAACTGCAATCCTTTGCACCCTTTCCACATCCCTTATCACACCTAATCTATAAGGATCCCAAACTGAACTAGCATATTCCACCATGGGAACGCACTAACGAGAGATAAGCCTTACCAATACAATACGACACAGTTTTGGATGCAGTGTTTGGATGTCAAATCCAGAGTCGTCTGAAGGGATGACAGGAAGGCATTGGTCAGAAGCGACTATAGTATAACTCTTCGAACAGCTGCCAAAATATTTGCCACAAGTCAACAGTTGACAGTTTACTCAAATCGTTTCGACCGAATTTCATTCGATTTTACCGAAGTTGAACCAACCTTTGGGTCGAAAGAAGTCCACGTCCTGGATTGTGCGTTCGACAACAAGGAATCACGAATTCGAACAAATCCAGAATGGGAACCCTGCTTGTAGAGTTATAGAATGAAGGCACATAAGACCTTGTCCTCACGATCCGTCTCGAGTAATTATTTCATTCTCCTGTCGTGTAAGTTGTAACTCACGACGGGCAACAATCAGCTGTAAAGTCAGGCCATCCAGTCTGCAAACACGATCGAGCAAGTCCGGTAAACGTTCCAATTTTAAACGCGCTAATTATTTGGCGCGCAATCAAACGAAAACCTGTCGCTGCCGAAATACCCTATTAATCCAACAACACATTGCGGAGTCACACTGATGAATTCCTCGCCCACAAGAGAGGGGAGGGGGGGGGGGGATTGGGACGGGTGGATCAGTTGCTATGTGCGCTGAACAGTCATCCAGAGCACCGGGGTTCGATTCCCACCAAGGTTCATCCTGACAAGAGGTTTCTCTGTCGTTCAGATGAATGTAATAGGATGGTTCCATAAAAACAGGTCACGACAGTTTCCTTCCAACTATCCCAAACAGCTATAATAAAATAACATTTCATCGCATCTTCCTATCACGTCATTTATCATATTCACCGACGTCAATAGATCTTAGTCATCATTACAATGCATTGTTAATCAAATATGAATACAAATAGTCCGTGTATAACCATTGACGGAAGATATACTACCAAGATCGACACTCCGCACTTCTGTGAAAACAAAACTGAAAACTTCTTTGATGCACTCATCCATTCCTCTCGACTACGTCTGCAATTATAGTACAGAGTTCCGAAAGCCAGATAGCAGGTCAAGCAGTCAGGCGATAGCCAATCACAATCCAGCACGGTTGTCGCACCCTCCTGTGGTCGGAAATACCAACTAAACAGGCTACAGGTGAGGGGTGTAGAAGGGAGTGGAAATCACGTGGAGGGGAGACATTTCCATTCCGGACATTGCGTGGACAAGTCTCGAGTAGGTATATCTTTCTTATTTTGGGTTTTTTAACGACGCACTATACTGATGGCTACGATCTATTGGCGTCGGTGGATGATGAATGAGATGATGGGATGATGAGATGAAAGGTTATTTTATTAGGTGTTTTGGATGGTGGGAAGGAGTCGGTCGTGGCCTGTTGAGAAGGATCCATCCCAGTATTGACCTGAACGACAGAGGGAGACCATGAAAAACCCCTGTCAGGATGGTCGACCATGGCGGGAATCGAAACCCGGTCTCTCGAATGACGATTCAGTGTGATAACACTCGGCCACGCGTCTCAGTGGTAAATCTTCCGTCTGGCACAATCATAGGGACAAATTCGTCTCACAATTAGCAATCAATCAATATTTAACGAATGCTATTACATACTGTTCCTAACCTTCGAAACTGAGTAATTTAATTGGTTAGATGAGTTGTTAATTGTCAATTAACTTGTCGTAATATACGTATACGCCGGTCCGAGATGCCGGTCTATAATTAGCAGTCGCAAAGTTTAATTGCCTATCAACTATTTAATTGAATTAAACAATTAGGACGACGAGACCTTTATTATAGTGATTATTATTATGCTTGTATCCACGAAAGATGAAGATATTCTGCCAACATAAAAAACATTGGTGCTGTGGTATTTTGGAAGTCAATGATTTTTCAAAACGAGAATTACGACTAGAAACACAACTACATCATTAATAAACGATGAAGGTTCAAGTTGTAACGATATTTTCTACAATTATTATCGAAAGTTAACTAACCTGAATTAGCCAAAGTCACCTAAAAATGGAATTATTAATTTATTATCAATCGTGAATAGGAGTAAGTGTATGTAAGATTGGAATTAGCTTATGAGTTATTCAATGGTTATTTATTTATATTATGGTGAAGTCTGATTGTTGACTCATCAAATAGCGTTAACCACTCAGCTACTTGATGACGTCACATACAAGAACCACATCAAATTTTAAAATGTATTATTTCAATTCTAATGACACATTATAATAAAGAGGACCAGGTCAGTTTTCGGACATTTTCTGTCCGAAATGTGTCTAAAAAAGTAAAAATAGATTCATATAGTCGTTTTGCTATTTTAAAATTTTCAATTAATTTCATTATTTAAATTGAATACTTTTTTTCTAATAACATCGAAACTTGATAGAAAATAAATGTTCCCCAATTAAGGCTAAGGATGAAAGGTAGGATCATTTGGACGGGGCACTACAAGGGCGATCTTACCACCCCATTGAATACTAATATCAATTATATTATTATATAATGACATTTGGCAACATGTTGACGATTTAGTTGGTACACGACCGACTTCTCTCGTGGATACAAGTGTAGCTATAGCTGCCAGGTTTCCATGTTGTATTGATTGGGTTTCGTCGCCACGGCGGCCGTGACATTTCCACGGGGTTTTCCGGGTGAGTGCGCGGACAGAGAGAGACAACAACGAGGTCGAGAAAGGTCTCACAACCCACGCTCTATACTCACACTTACACACATGCAGAATGCATCCCCATAGTTGTATCCACGAAAGAAAAAGGTTGTCTACCAAAATAGCCCCAGAACTTTTTTTTTTTTAATAACATCGAAACTTGATACAAAATCATTGTTCCCCAATTAAGATAGGATCGTTTGGACGGAGCACCACAAGGGCGATCTTACCACTCCATTTTGATTATTTGAAACCAATGAACTTCAACACCAGGACTGCGCTGTCTGTGACCATAATTTTCCGCCGTAGATAAACTATCAATAAAAATAAAAAATCAACAACTACCACTCAGCATGTATAGGAGGTATTTTTATGCACTTTCAGAACCAGGTTTACGATGAGAATAACAACTGCATTTTCGAAAACATTTAATCTGTGGAAATGCATCGTCATGTTGACATGCATCGACAACCACTGACTCCTCAACACAATTCATAATTCTTATTGATGTTATTCAATTCAAGTGTAATTTAATACTTGAATTATTAAATTTTAATGAATATATTATGAATAATCATTATAATGTATTATGATTTGAATGAGTTATTACAACAACATATTATTCATTGTTGCAAGTGTGTCTACAATAATAATGTGTATTGTGTATAGTTTAAATTATTTTCAGAACTTGGCTATTATTGTTATAGATCAAACACCTGACACCTGCAATTACCACTCGATTGAGCCTCCCCCCCCTCAGTTTATTCCCTAAATTTCCCTGAAATCACGTAGATATATGGCTCACTGCCCCATACCACTTGCTATGACTTGACAACTTCACCAGTCTTGACCCCCCCCCCCCAATAATGTTAAGGTTCCGCCGCCACTGTACACGATATCGCCCTGTAACATCACCCTTATGTTACTGTAATTGTAGGCCTCTGTTTAGCAGATGGTATCTTTTGGATTCAATTATTTTCCAGGACGAGATTTATTCAACCAGAAAAACTACAACATCTTTCAAAAGTATTGAATGTACATGAAGCTGGGATTATAGTCTATATGTACAATGACCACAAGTTTTCTAAATTATTTATATCTGTTTGGATGGTATATAGATGACTTTCTTTCTTACCAATTATTCTACGATTATTTAGTTAGACGACCTTCTTCTTGCGTGGATAGAAGTATATCTACGACTGACACCTTAACGTGGTGGTGAGTTTGTTTGATCCCGAGAGCTTTCTTTCAACACTATAGGTTGGTCACCCTTTCCAAATTGGTCAATGATGAAGATCCAGACCATCAGTTCATTTCTTCAGATTTTTCTCTACGCCGTCATCACTATCTTTTTTTTTCTCGCCATCTCTTTCTATTTGCTTATAAATATCTCATAATTGCCTCTTTAATGTCGTCGTCCTACATGCAGTAGTAGGTCTACTGCACTTATCCCCCCTCCTCCCAATCTTGACTCAATCTAATATTAATCCGGCACCTAATAATCTAGTCGTTGACCCGTCTCAAAACCCTGCATTATCTATTCACTCGACACAGAGGGGTAAACAACTAGTCAATTTGGTGTTCACCTGATGTCAGATTTCAAGGGAAGATTTAATGACAATTTTTCTTTTTAATTTTATATTTTTTTTATAATTTTGTATATACAAAAAAAATGACAAGTGTACACCATATTTCCGGAGCTGATAATCCCTCGCTCGACACATAGTGAGTTTTTTTTTTTTTTTAACGACGCACTGTAATGGTTACTAAGATCTATTGGCGTCGGATGAATGATTAATGAGATGATGGGATGATGAGATAAAGGTTTTTATGGGTAGTGGGAAGGAAGCAGTCGTGGCCTATATTGTGGGAACCATCCCGGCATTAGCCTAGACTACAGAGGGAAACCACGAAAAACCCCTGTAAAGATGGACGTGTATATCGTATACGATCTGGGTATCAGTGTATGTTTTCAAATCGATATTTTCAATATCGATTTAAAAGTAAAAAATATTGATATATTTTGATCAGAGAAAATCATTTATTTATAACGGCTGTTCAACTTGACGATGTATGTCCACGAAGGTCCAGCTTACTATAATTGAGGAATTATAATAGCAGAAAGTAAAAAATGAGTAATGAAATTATAGTAATAAAATCAAAAACTTAATTAGTAACAATGAAAAAATGATTAGAATTGGATTTCAAGTTGATAAGAAACGTTCGATAATAAAATTTCGATATTTATTGCGATTTTCTATCAAACTGCAAACCCAATTACTCTGGGTACTGACTGAGTTCAATATGCACAAATGCGTTTCTATAATTGTAGCATATTTATTCGGAAATTGCCGTTTTGAAAATAACCATTGCAGCGTGAGTAGGAAGCGGTTATTTATGGCAGCCGCCATGGTTATATATAACCCGTGTGAAATATCTCTTCCAATCGGTGGAGATCAACTTGAAAACGATTCAAGATCGAACCCTGGTCATGACATTCTCATAACTAGATGTGGACCGAAATAATTGGATTGAAGAATTTTTGGAACAGCCTGAACTTAAGAGTCCACGGGAGTCGATTTGGCGAAATATCAGTTTTTTGGTGATAAATTTTGAACGGTAAAAGACTAAAAGATATAAAAATTCTAATACGCGAGAAACACAGATAATTATAATAGCTCCAGGACGATATAAGTTAAAATATAAGTTATAAAATATCGAATCGGAATGCGTTGGACGTGGGTTCGAGTCCCGCATAAGGCATGGGTTATTGTGAACGTCCCTTCACTTATCATCACTTCATAATTTCATTATCATCCGCTCATTCGTACCCCCGTATAACCTAGCTGTAGGTGGGGTCGTTAAGCAAACAATAATCATCATCAAACAATAATCGAATCGGAATGTCAGCACTTAAAGACTCCGTAAGAATTTTAAGAAATCATTTGTATAATTAACGTTTCACACTATATCACTTTTTAATTTTGTAATCACTAAATCTCCTTATTATTTTATTCAATCCTATTTTGTTTTTACATTTTTTCTATTCGATCAGTTCCCTATTCATGTACCAATATGTCATATTTTCAATATATTTCTCTATATTATTCTATGTATTTTTTATACTGATTGCTATCCTGTTTTATAATATAGTCAGGAACCAATAAAGGTTTTTTCTTCTATCTTCAAGTCATGTCGCTTAACTGTCAAGCGTAAAGAGCTGAAGAAACACATTTTTCAGCAGTATACGCTGCTATATAGTAACCCTCGCAATATATGAATATATAAACCCTCGCAATATATGTATATATAAACCCTCGCAATATATGTATATATAAACCCTCGCAATATATGTATATATAAACCCTCGCAATATATGTATATAGTAACCCTCGCAATATATGTATATATTATATACACGATCTTCTACACAATCTTGTAAAAACCTTAGAACAACTCGAACGAAAATCATATACTTTTTTTTCAATAGCATCGAAACTGGATACAAAATCATTGTTCCCCATATACTCAAACATCCCCCATCACGAGAGATCGTCCTCTACCATCGTACAAGATAATCTCCAAAACTTGAATCATTGTATACAGAGACTAATTAACCCCAGCTTCACGAACATTCAACACTTTCGAAAGACGTAGTAGTTTTTCTGGTTGAATAAATCTCGTCCTGGATATTCACCGAACCTCAAGCTACCACTGCTATAAACACAAACATAAGGGTGATGTTCCGGTTTTTGTTTTATTATGTTGGTATAGGCCTACGTACAATTCTCGTGAATATACGAGTAAAATTCATCTGTCAGTTGGCGATATCTCTGATCCGGCGGTCCTCACAGATACCCCCACAGCAAGGGGGGTGGGGGGGGCGGTGTGGGGGGCCGAACGACCTTGAATGAGATCGCGATAGGTTTCGCCGAGATTCATGCCGGGTATGCAAAGCACGCGGGCGGCGGCGAGTGTGTGGCGTCGGGGGACGGGGGAGGCAGGGGGGGCGGTATTTCGGGCGGCGGGGGGACCTATCTTTAGACCAGCGGACGCTCACACAAATACACAAATACACATCACACACTTCACCCAAACTAATAACACACACACACTTGTGTACCCACGAAATGAACCCTCGAGATAATTGAAGGTTCCGATCGGCCGTTCTTCGTATCACACAACACTAGCGCACGGGTGTTTCGCGCCGTCGTCTCTCGTGTGTACAACTTGTATACACGAGAGATGAAGGGTCCGATCGGCAGTCCCCCTTATCGCACATCACTAGCGCACGGGTGGTTCGCGCCTTCTCTCGCGACTAGAATTATACAAGTGCTCAAGCTTAATGACCACTTGCCGGTCGCCGCTAACAAATAGCAAACCATTGAACGCGTCAACGGGGCGGCGGCGTGCTGAATACGCGGCAACGTATTCCATAATTCAACGCTTCGATTGCACGAAACGCGAATATTGCCAGTGTTTAACGACACAAGAATTACTTGACGCCCATACACTCGTATTGAAGAAGGCGCGAGACACCCGTGCACTAGTGGTATCGGATAGGGGGGGACGGTCGATCGGTACCTTCCTCTCTCGTGGATATAGGCCTACTAGTATAAAGAAACAATGTACTGTACATACGATCTCCAGAATAAAAAATGGATTATTACGGATTTATACTAGGCATACGACTGACTATATAAGCCTACGGTTGTTCTTGAAAATAAAAAAATCGTATATAATCGTAGCAACACAACGTACTGTTATACTATCAAAGATTGAGATTGGTTAATATTTGTTGGCGACATTGTTGTCCATGTGTAGGAGAACGAGAGGAATCATTGAGAAAGGACTCTATGCAGGGCCGTGTCGAGACATTTTGAGCCCTCGAGCCCTCAAAATATATGCCCCCCCCCATATTTATACTTACAACGATTCAAGATCGAATATGTGAATTTTGATAAGTATTCTAAGTGCATTGTTTTTCCACTCTTTTTTGAGTTTTTCATTCTTTCGCTCTTTGTATCTATAGGCGTTGGCCTGTAACTATAAATGTATATATAAAATTCAGTACATTTATTTTGAGTTAGATACAACTTCATATAATCTTAATGGTGTATTTTTCAATTAAAATGGACTGTGGTGAAAATTTGGCATCCATTGAATATTTGACACCCTACACCCGGCCCTCGTGGGCATGTGTACCACGGCCCTGAATGCCTGATACCTACAGTATTGCGCGCGAGTTATTAGTGGAGGTGCCGTGTCTGGTAGGTTACTGCGCGCGAGTTATTAGTGGATGTGCCGTGTTTTCAATGACTTACGCCTCAGGGTAGGTTGCTGAGAGCTTGCTGACGAGACAAGGAGGGAGAGACTCACCTGTAACATGAACAAGAGAGACAGAGTTAGTACAAGTAGCCCGTTGATCAATTGATGGGATGACAGAATCGCCCTTGTTGCCCCGCCCCATTACACAACATGAAACATTCAATGTTTACGTACGATAGTTTTTGATCATTTAATGGAAAACAAAATTGTGATAAAAATGATCACATCCAATCAAAAGACTGGTTTTATTAAAGATGATGATATTCTTCTATATATTTTTGACTCGATTTTGGTGAAAAATCACCCATTTTCCAATTAAAATGGTCTACTCATATTCATTTTCGCACAATGTTATTTATAAATATGATCATTAACATTGTGCAAAAATTAATATAAGTAGGCCTATACCTATTTTTGAATTACAATAACTTGAAACTGGAAAAATAGTTCATTTTTCACCAAAATAGAGTCCTTTAAATCCTTTTAAATACCCTTAAATCTGAAATCAGGTGTACACGAAGACTACTAGTTGTTTACTCCCCGGAATCAGGGGTGCCTAAAGTCGAGATTATTTTCAGAATCACTTTTTAACTCGACTGACTACAATGTCATAGTATCAAGTCTTATACTAGAATATAAATAATAAAACAGACTCCCCCGGCCGTGGCTCCCAGTGCAGCGTTTCCTCCTGGGCATTGTAAACAAACAACGGTCGCAGGATTCGAAACAGACACACGCGTGCGAGGAGTGTGTTGATGTGAGGAGGAAATAGGTCAACACTATAGTATAGCATCCTTGAAAGCAAAGTGCTCCGAAGTTCCGGTAAATAAACACGGCACAACAGTCCATTTCATTGGCCTTATGCTTGTATAGGCCTACTGAACTACATAACACTATGGCATGGACTGGGCTGTTCAGTGTATTCATTATTTATGTAAAAAATTGATAACAATACACAAAAATGGGCCGGTTGAATCATGCAGACTCTTATTTATTCATTTTATTGCTTCTTAACGACCCCACCAACAGCTAGGTCGTACGGGGGTATGAATGAGCAGGTGATTATGAAACTATGAAGTGATGATAGGTGAAAGAACGTTTACAAAAACCCATCCCTCATGCCTCAATCGAAACCAGCCCGACCCGAGTTGATTACAATACAAAAATCTAGTCAACAACGATCAACAAAATAAGCTATTAAATAATCATGAATACAAAATACAATTCGGCTGCCAGATTATAACCATTAAGGGTTGCGTAGTTGCGTGCGCAACACGACGGTTATCTATACTAACTGCTTTGAGGTCAGAGCACTCAGGAAGTAGAAATATTTTTCAGTGGCACGGAACTCTTGCCGGTTACTTCCTAGAGCTATATATATACTCCACACGAGTCGATCGCGATGTTTGCATAACTTTCAGGCGCTTGACACATGGCAAGGGTTAGACGACTCGTGAAATGACATGTCACATAATTATCATCTTTAGGAGGCTACTTGACATCTCACAATCCATGAGTAAAACCTGCAGGGAACGGTCAAAAGAAAACAAAAAGCGCCAATGCATGCCTTTGGCTTACAACACATGGTGGGTAAACGGTGGGACCAATCAGTCTAATTCTTTTTGCAATGACACCACATCGAGTATATCTGTGTCTCTAAGTTCATTAAAAATTATAATTCCATTTCATATCACTCTGAAAAAATCGTAAAAACGATGAAAAATAGGTAGAAACATGTTGATTTTTGACAATTATTTTGAAAGGGTTGAAAACATCGTGTATTGAATATACTGATGATCATTTAACCGAAAACTGTATGTTGATACGATTGATTGATTGGTTTTTCATTGCCAACTTGTATCCCGAACGTCTGCAATCAAGCCGGTGTAGGCAAGATGTAGAGGCCTTTTAAACAATGAAATCTTTAAAAAACAATATATTATCCAAAATTCAAAATTATAAAACGATTTACTCTAGTTGCAAATTTTTACACAAAAATATAGCTTGTTTATTATGTGAGCGTAGCGAAGATTTCCATTTTACATAACGAAAAAAATCGGGCTTTGTTTTCATGTTTTTTTGTGCGCGGCGTACAGATCAGACACAGTTAGTAGTCAATCGAATTGAAACTCTTTCCCCCCATGGTGTCATATTATAATAGGCTAGGATTCTTTCACAGCAAAATCGGTTCAATGGTGTTTCTGGAAGAAATCAGGGAAGTTTGGAAATCCCCATAAGAATAACCATAAGGGAAAATGTTGAGGAAACGAAGATTATTTAAAAGTTCCACGACAGAAAAAGGAATTGTCTACCAATTAAATAATTGTAAAAACTTCGGTTATTACCTACGATCTCTCTGTAACTTTGAATAGATTCAAAGTTTATGAAAATACATGAATAGTTAAATTTTTCATCGTACAAACCTCGTCCTGAAAAATTATAAAATACTCCAGAATTGGCAAAAATTTTATAGTATACTCCAAAAAATGGCAGAAAATAATAATATACTCCAGAATTAGCAGAAAAAATATGATATGCTCCAAAAATAACAGAAAAATCATAATAACACTCCTAAATTAGCGGTCACACAGATAAAATGGTTATGTTTGTTATTGTTATTGTTATTGTGGTAAACGACCTCATTTCGTGCATAAAAACAGGAACTTATCGCTAAAAATTTACCGTGCGTGTGGCTACGAATTGCAGGGGTTTGAGGTGGTTCACGATGGGCGGGGGGGGGGGGGGTTCTTTGGGCACAGCTCACCACACTCTTTCATCTACAGCTCTTTACGCAGGCCGACATATCCGCATGCCACAGTCGACTATAGCGAACAGGTAAAAACATAGCTCTAGGTTTATCAAACCAACTACTTGGCACTATATATTCAGTTCAGTGAGCTGGACAGAGACACGCGTTAAGACAGAGACAGCACGATCGTCCCGTCTCTGTCTCAAGACTGAAACAACGTGCTATGATGATGGTAGATGACAGATGTTAGTTCATACATCTTTTTGTATACTTTCCTTTCTACGAACACGCCAAAGAGTCGGTTATTTCGGGCGTGGACGGATATAGCGTGTGAATACAAAACACGGCGCCTCCACCAAATAGACATTTCTGTGGCGGGAGGGGGGGGGGGGGGGGGGGGAGAGACAGAGAGTGCATGAGAAGGAAAAGAGATTACATCATCTTTATATTACCTTACATGGCAGTTTTACTTTATTATTACCTTATACTTATATTTGTTTTGTTATCATTTTTGTTTCTTTTCAACATGTATTTTGTCTGTAAACCGAATATATATATAATATGTTACAAAACAATAAAAAACAATGTTGAATTTGAATGAGAGAGAGAGAGAGACTCCCTCTCCCTCGCTCTCTCTCTCTCTCTCTCTCTCTCTCTCTCTCTCTCTCTCTCTCTCTCTCTCTCTCTCTCTCTCTCTCTTTCTCTCTCCACGATTTACTACAGGCTATACTATTCCACCATACACAACGGTCGATTGATACGTATGAAAAAAGCGAGCGATTCCATCACTCTTGTCATTAATCATAGAAACTAGGCTATACTTCCTAGACGCGGAGTTAATGAAAGAACTGTTCTCGATGGGTGGACCACGCCAACGCAATACGTGGCTGCGCGATGAGTGAGCAGCTGTGACAAGATTCAACAGTTACACACACGTTTATATTTAAATATGTTACTATAAAACAAATTATAGCTTGAACACAATCAAAGTTCAGGGATTGCTGTTCGGAGCTCGAGGAACTATCCCAAAGCTGGTTAAAGATTATTTTAATTATTGAGAAATTTTAAAGATAATTTTTGGTATTGTCATCAGTAGACCTATTATTCGCGACTCAGTTATCATTTAATTAGAAATCATCTTTATAGTCAATCATTGAGATAATCTCCTATCATCACTCACTATAAAAATCATATTTATTTCGTTTATTCATTTTGTATTTACATTTCCCCTATTTCATTAACACGACTTATATTCACATTTTTATTAATCTTTATTTACTTTATTTAATTTTTATTCCACTTTTGATATAATACTTAATTTTTTTTTGTATTTATTCATAATAGGCTGCCTCATTTGATCATTCAAATAAGCGCATTCATAATATAGATTTGTAATTTTATTAAATGTTTTTATATTGCTTGTTATTCTGTGCCTTAGGGCAAATCTATTATCAACAGAGACTTAATACATTTTTTATATATTTAAATATGGCAAAATATGGCAAAATATGGCGAGGAATAAATATGGCAAGAGAACAATGAAAGTGCCGTAGGTGTTGGGAAGTGGGTCTGTCAAGTATGATCGATTGATATGCGCATGTCATACAGTGACGGGCAGTTCGAAGTAGATGAGTGATGGTTTAGCATGAGCATCTTGACAGGGTATATTATAGGTGAGTAGGGCAAGGTGAAAATGATTGGAGAATTAAACTGTAAAAAGTTGAACGTAGCTAAAAGTTTAGTAGGCCTACGGTATTCAATTTTTTTCCGACACTATTGAGTATTATTCTATCGATATAAAATAAAAAAAAGAAACGGATGATCGTTATTTTGATTGTAATAATTAATTTCAAATAGTAAACAATTCTAGGCTTCATATGGTCGACCCTCTTGACAGAAGTGTTTTGTTTTCCTCTATTGTTTATTTAGGTGAACATTGAGATAGTTCCTTAATATCACGCCACGGCCGACTCCTTACCATTCCAACAGAAAAAGAGGGTTATTTACTACTAACCCTACACTGGTTTATAAACTGCATTAAAATTAAAATGAATGAAGTTATTATCTGTGTGTATAGCGGGAATCGAACCCCGGTCTCCTGAATGACAGTTCAGCGTGCTAGCCACTGGTACACCAGCTTCAGTGTACCATCCAACAGAAAAAGAGGGCCATTTACTACTAACCCTACACTGGTTTATAAACTGCATTAAAATTAAAATTAATGAAGTTATATTATCTGTGTGTATAGCGGGAATCGAACCCCGGTCTCGTGGATGATGGTTCACCGTGCTAGCCACTGATACACCAGTCTCAGTGATTATTTAATTATTTTTAGTGCATAGACGATGTCAACTGACAAACACCGAGCCTAAAACCCAATAAATGATTCATCTCTGGTGAATACTCGTCAACCCAATAACACATATGTCACGCACAATGAAATTATTTCAATCTTTTTGATAATATTAATAGTACCTTCTTTTTCTACTACCTTCTTCCATTTTCATATTTTTTTTCATACTTTTGTTATATACCCTCAATTAAATTAGTTTTATAATATTTCAGGATTTTTCTGTAATCAATTTTTTATCACTTTTGTAAATAACCATTGTACTATGTATTGCCTATATTACGCTGTACCATCTTGGTACCCCGCTATGCGGACAGCCGTCAATTAAATTGTCATTTACTCTATGCCCATCAACTCGATTATATTTCAGCTATTTCTGTCCCAATAGCAACCCTTGATCTCTTTCTCCACTCGGATGTATATTATTATTCAATACATGATGATAAGTACGTCACATCATATGTCAACCGATCGAACAGCTGTGCTTTATTCAATAGGAATAATCACTGTATTTGTTATACCAATGTACTTGAACTCGCTATACTGCGTTGCAAAAGGAATGATATAGGCCTACAACCAATCAGGATGGAGGGGGAGACCCTCGCAGCAGCAGCCATGCACTGAAAATAGTTTCAATGAATTAATTATAACTAGGAAAACGCGTTATGTGTTGCCGCGTTGATGGATGAGCTAGATGTTGGAACATATCAACTCCTCTCTGGATTGGTTATTATATCTAGGCCTTATATCCACCTTGAGATCCGAAAAATTACATCACTGCCATCCTATTCCTTAATTGATTTCTATGATGATAAGGAAGGCTTTGTTTTAATCGTTTCCAATCAATTGGTGACACCTGTTGCTTGGATTTAATGGGCTTTGAGTGATTTCAGAAAAATGTATTATATTTTTTTTTTACATCGAAGAGGCTGATCTGATTTGACGGAAAGTTCGGAATAATGTGTATAATTATTACATTGAAATTCCCCGAGAATTTGAATTCTCTCGAAGGAAATGTTTTTTACGATTTTTTTCTTCTCGGTTATTCTCATGGGATTTTTGAAAACTTTGGAATGAGTTTTCTCAGAAGTGGTTCAACCGATTGCGCCTCAAAACTATACAGTATCGAATTCGATAAGGACACTTGTGTATGCCAAGTTTCAGCAGATTTTGAATTTTTCGACCTGTGGAGCGCGAATAAAAAGCCACTTCTTTCTGGTACGGTGAAAGTAAGTCTTCGCTCCGCTCATCCAATAATAATAATAATAAATGCAGGTTATTATCAAACAACTGCAATAATTCACAATCATTTCATAGCTCCAGGTTATATAATTACGCACATTACGCCTGATCTAAACAATGTTGTACAAACTGAACACCAAAACGAGTCAACACAGTATTTTACTGTACGACTGTTTTTTTATATAGCTTGTACTTGCAGATATAAACGAAGATAGGTACATAAAAGAGGAAAAACTCATGAAAGTCAGAGTGGTATTTTGTTTTGAATAATTAAAATGGGGTGTTAAGATCGCTCTCATGGTGCCCCGTCCAAACGATCCTACTTTCCATCCTTAGCCTTAATTGGGGAACAATGATTTTGTATCATGTATCGATGTTATTGAAAAAAAAAGTTTATGTAACCGCGAGTATGCGTCCATGATTGACAGTCCTGGGATGTCTTGTACTATATAGCTCGGTGACGTACAGACAAATGCCAGTGAGTACCAGCAGGCGAGATGTCTAGGCTACTGTGATTTATGAATGAATTGCGTTGAGCTTGACACATCTGTTGTCACACACCTATATGAATGACTTGCTACACATATATATACGCTGTACCGACGTCAATAGCATTACACAACACGTCTCTCTGTCTCTGTCTCTCTCTCTCTCTGTCTCTCTCTCTCTCTTTCTTTCTTTCTTTCTCTCTCTCTCTCTCTCTCTCTCTCTCTCTCTCTCTCTCTCTAACTCTCTCTTTCTTTCTTTCTTTCTTTCTTTCTTTATCTCTCTCTCTCTCTCTCTCTCTCTCTCTCTCTCTCTCTCTCTCTCTCTCTCTCTCTCTCTCTTTCTCTTTCTCTTTTTCTCTTCCTCTCTCCTCTCTCTCTATCTCCAAATGCAACAAAATCTATGTTATCTAATCAATCAAATGATATCCACGAATTCCAACTATTTCTTATTTATGAATGAGTAGTGTTGCACTTGACACATCTGCTGTGACACACCTTTGGATGACTTGCTACACATATATATACGCTGTACACACGTCAATAGCATTACACAACACATCTCTTCTCTCTCTCTCTCTCTCTCTCTCTCTCTCTTGGTGTCATATTTATTTATTAAATTTAATCACGTCCAATAGAGGATTTATAAGATTATTATTATCAAAATAACAATAGGAAATAGAATGTTAATCATATAGACAGTCAGCTTTGAGTACATAATTTATAAATAATAAATGAAAAAAAAATATATATATATAAGAAAAAAAATATTTAATTTTTTTTTTTTTATCAATAAAAAAATAATATTTGAATGTCTAGATATAAGGTGACACTATATTATTCAAGATACCTGGTGAATGATATACAGGGCCTCGTACAACAAGAATAGTCACGCACAATGCGTGCCAAAGGACAAGACAAGGTCCCACGGTAATACATCATCTCGTACCAATGGACCAACAGCATCCAGCTTGACAGATCGTTTGTTTCAGTCAAGGATGAATGCCCACAGCCACGTGGTTTGGCTAGTACACATCTCTCTATCTGTATCTTATACAGCAGCGTCTATATTTAGACCAACTTGTTGACCGGTTACACTGGAGACCGTCGAGCCGAACGTATACACACGAATACATTAATTAGAATAAAGCAACTTCGGAAGTACAAGGATATTTAATTCAGACGGAGGTCAGAGTAGGCCTACACTTGCGGTGACATGAATTTTAGTTTTCGATTTTTTATTCGAAAATCGAAAACTTGATACAAAATTATTGTTCCTCAATTAAGGCTATGGATGGAAGATATGATCGTTTGAACGGGGCACCACAAGGGCGATCTTACCACCACAAAGAATAATTAAAGATGAGGTAATTCATTTAACAAACAATAAATCCCGAAGTAATAATGCCAGGGTTAGAAAACAATTCAAACATTCACAGTCGGGAGAAGAGCTCGAGTCTTCTCAACACGTTGATCTCCTTCTTCTTTTCCTCGAAATTTTTCTTGTTTCTCTCTTTTTCTCTGTAGGCCTACTTGTGTTTATTATATAATTGATTTTTTTCATTTTTCTTTGTGTTTATTCTTCTTATAACTTTTTTTCATCATTTTCTTTTCAATTTTTCGAAATTGAATTGTTTTCGAAATTGAATTGTTTGCGAAATTAAAATTAAAATAAAATCCAAGCATATTTTGCCGATAATATTATTCGTATATTTTGCACGGAGTGCGCATGCATATACACTGTATGTCTACGAGTTTTAGTGTATATATCAGTTTATTTTGTTCAGTGTACATTCGATTTTTTTTTACTAGTAACACATTCAGAATGGAATTCTAAGAAAATAATAGATTTAGAATAGTTCATTGCTTTCAATCTAAAATGGTTATAATTATCCTTGTTCGGTGACAAGACCGTCTCGAAGCCTTCTAAACCGCCTTCTATAAACGGTCTCATTAATTCATCCTTCGCCCTAATATATTAAAAACAATGAGTAGGCCTACATATATTAAGATTTCGATGAACTGGTAAATAAATAAATATCTGAAACTAGATTCTAACCAATAATGACGAAACTTGACTCCCTAATTTCCGAGAAAACTAGAAATCATCATCCCAATTTCAGAAATTATAATCAATTCATTTGCCCTACAGAACCCCGCCCTTTTATACGGAGTCGTGACGTAGACATTACCGATTTTGTTCATGTTTCTACACACAATCGGTAGTGCCCACGTCATGCCTCATGGTCTCGAGAGGATAAAAAATTGATTACAATTTCCGAAATTGAGATGATGATTTCTAGTTTTCTCTAGAATTAGGAAAATGAATGACGTCATCATTCATTGAAATCTAGTTTCCGGGTTGAGAGATTCTTTATTCTAGATAAACTAGGAAAACGCTATATACGCGTTATAAGACGAGCGGAAAGTAATAGTATGTCGACTTCATTGCCAAACTTTTGCCTAAATTCGCCAATTGGGTAACATTTTAGTTATGAATGGGTAAAAACTGCTTCGAGTGGTACCAATTTAGCACATTTCATGTTTTTTCTTCAAAATGGCTGACCCGATCAAGCTAAGAATTTCCATAAATGTGTATCAAGATGTTATTCAACTTCACACAAAATTTCAATTTTTTTGAAAATAAATGTTTTTTAATTTTTTTTCCGCCGTGTTATTCTAATGGGTATTTTTGAATTTTCTAAAATTCATAAAAATGAAAGTTACCATCCGATAATGCCACAAAACTATACAGATCTAAGCTAGATAAGGAGCCATGATGAAAAAATGTTTGAAGTTGATAGCTGTAGCCGTTTGACCTGTGGAGAACCGACAAAAAAAACATGAAAAAAAGAGAAGAAAAACATAAAAACGAACACCAATTTTTTTCAGTATGTCAAATTGAATCCTCGCTAAAGCTCGTCTAAAAATATATTTATACCTTCTTACCGGAGGAGGTTAGTTCTAATATTTGTGAGCGAGTTATTTGTGGTGGAGGTGCCATGTCTATTCATCTATTTATTCATTGTTGATATAGGCTTACAGCTTTGGAATCACATCCAGTTGCAGAATATATTTTTTTTCTAAATTAACAATGATAAATTAATGAATGATGAGTGATTAATGATCGATTGATTGATTGATTGACTTACAGACAGTATACGTTGTTCTACGCTCGGTGCCTCACACCATGCAGTATATTGTATAAGGAGAAACTCACCTGCAACAGAAAGAAAGGTGACAAAGTTAGTACAAATAATACGGGTGAAAAATAACAATTACAGAAAATACAGACACAATATCGTACCTAATATTAATATTTGTACACCTGAATAATCTATTGAGCCTAAATGACAAACCCAACACTAAACACAGGTAGGTACGTGGTTATGCCACATTATTGTATAAGCGTAGCGAACACTGGAATACTGAAAAAAAAACATGTTTTCTTTACGCGGTATACAGTTCAGACAAAGAAACCAACCGACCTGAAACTTTTCTGGACATTGATGTCATACCAGAACTTCAGGTTGGGATTGTTTTTCTCAGCAAAATCAGAAACAGGGAACTTGAAAATCCTCATAATAGCATTGGGTGAAATTTTCGATTTCATCAGATCGAAATGAAATTTGCACATAATGTTGATATTGTGCTTGTTGTTGTATAGGCCTACATGTTATATTGTAAATTACATCATATTTGATTTGATATCAATAATAGTTATTTATATAATAAATTTATAATAATAATTTTTTATCCAAATATCGCTTTGTTTCTTATACATTTTTTCATTTTTTTCTGATGAATTTATTTATTTATTTCATGTGAATAGAAAGAATTTTACATAAAAAAGATGTTTGTAGCAAGTTGAAGGACATTTGGTGCTGCCAGGTTTGAGAAAATGAATGTCCCTGATTGTAATAATGAGAAATAAGTTTCAATTTTGTCAGGGATGATTAACAAATTGGCCATGTACAGGCCTATCACGAAGGCGTCTTCACTTGCTTGTTTCAAAATCGAGGTGTGTATATAGGAGGAGTATTGTGTAAATATTGTGTTAATATTCGTGTATATTCGGATGAATTTCATATAAATATCTCTCTCATCTTACTACGTTTGCCTAGTAATTAGTATGCCTATACATGCTCGAACCCAAAGTAAAAGTCTCTTTTCAACGAGGCTAAACCTGTCCACCTTGTGATTTTACATAGAATCCAACAGATATCAAACAAACATAAATATACTTTAACTTTTGATTTGAGAACATCAGGGATGTTTGTAAGTATGGTGGACAGTAGGCCTACACAGAGATGTGAGTATAAGTAAAAATTATTCGGTAAGAAACATTCAACAGTATAATCTCTGTAACGTGTCTCTATCCACGCGAAGGGAACACAAGGAAGTCGAGTTTAAAATAACTCCTAAACTTCCTCCCCCGCGGCCCGCCCCCCACGTTCACAGACCGACACTCCTCGCCGTCAATGCTATCGGCAAGGGACGGGCGATCGGCGGGTATCCTTGTATCAATCACATCATCAGCTGCAGTCGGGTTCAAGACCAACGAGTATTGTCCACATTGGAAACATTCCGATGACAATATCGATGATAATTGTTTGCTTAACGACCCCCCCCCCCCCCCAACAGCTATAGGGTATTTGGGGGTACGAATGAGCGGATGATAGATGAATGATGGGTAAATATGCAATGAACGCTGTAAAGGATGAAAGAAAGAAAACGTTGCTTCAGCTAACCGAGCTATCGAGGATGGCAAGAACTATTCATTTGTGTATCAGAATCTAGTCATCAACACACTCAAAATACAAGAATGTATTCATTTATATTGGGTTTAACGACGCACTGTACTGATGACTGCGATCTATTGGCGTCGGTGGTTGATATATGAGATGATGGTTATTTTATCAGGTGTTTTGGATAGTGAGGAGGAGTCGGTCGTGGCCTGTTGTTAAGGAACCATCCCAGTATTGACCGGAACGACAGAGGGAAACCACGAAAGAACCCTGTCAGGATGGTCGACCATGGCGGAAATCTACAAGAAGTTAAAGAAATGAATGATTTATTTCGTGGACGACCTTCTTCCATAGGTACAACTACAAGTGCACATAAAGTGTGACAATAACAACTTTTTTTCTTATTGGTCACATACACTGATACAGAAAGAAAAACACAATGACAACAAGAAAATCCACAAAGCCCTTCAAAAAAGGCTTAACTGTGGGTTAAAATAGTGAATTATAAGTACAATTCAAATTCGGACTTATTTCTCAATAAATTAGTTGAAGTAGAAAGCAAAAAGCAAAACATTGAGTGATTTGTTAAATTCTACTTACAAAGTGTAAGGTATCTTTGATTATTATTATTAATTTTAATTCAATCAAGTAACATCAAGTGGCGAAAAAAGTAGACAGTTGTACAAGATTGTAAGAAAAAAATAATTACTTTAAACCAGGGTTGGCAAAAACCCGGGTTTTTTCAAAAAAGCCCAGCCCGGGCGGGTATTTTAAAAAACCCGGGTTTTATTGGGTTTTTATATAAGACACAAAGTCACACATGTATTATTATTATTTTTTTTTTAATAACATCGAAACTTGATACAAAATCATTGTTCCCCAATTAAGGCTATGGTCTGGATGAAAGATAGGATCGTTTATAATTATGTGACATGTATTATAATTTAATGAATAAATAGCACATGCTAAATTTAAAAAAAAAATCATACCAGTAATGATGTCTCAATAAAATTACTTTGTTAAGAGAAGAGAGATTGAAATAATGTATGGAAAATTTCTAATTTGGTACAGTATTCAAATTCGTCCATGACATATCGACTTTCTGGAGTTTTGATGCCTTGCCCCCAGATCATGTCGGTCCAGCACTGCGATTATGTAACTTGTTTTCGCCTTTGGTCAAAATCGTGAGAGCGACATAGTTGTCGACAGCTGAAGTCGCTCGAATGACCTCACTAAAAGTTATGGAATACCAAAAGAGCAAAATGAAATCCACTCACTAGCGACTTCAACTAGTTATAGTTACAGAATAAGGGTCCAGAAACGTTATTCTAGCTTTAACTCAATTAACTATGATTTGTAACAAATTTTGATCAAGGACCCTTTGGATTTGAAAGATATCATTCGTCGTAGGGGCCGAGGGCCGTGATAACTTGTACATTCATAATTTTCGTTTGACCGTGACTTTATCCTACTATCCGTGCTTAACTCATTTCCCTAGTCGCTCGGATTTCGGGGAACTAACATTTGAATAATAAGTAATGCATAAAATAAACTCGGCCTGATATTTATATAATAAGTACGGCCTAATGCATAAAATTAAAAAACCCGTTTGTGGGTAGTTTAACCGGGTTTTTTAAGGTGGGTGTACCCAATAAAACCCGCCGGGTTTTATTGGGCTGGGTAGTTACTTGCCAACCCTGCTTTAAACCAGTTCTAAGACACTTTGATCAGATAAGTATTACGGCTAAAAGACACATAACATAGTGTATTTTTTAAATTGATAAGTCATAATAATATTAATAGTATGAATAGTACATAATGATCAATCAAAAATTGATAAATTGAGTATTGACACCCCTAATTTCACCAATTTGAACTGCGAGGCACAAAAACATGTATGATAATGTAAATCTAGTATGACGTTCAATGCACTTCGTTGCGCCTCGAACTCTCCCACAGTCACCGCCATGTAGAGCCCGTCTGCGAGCCTGACCCAATGAGTCATCCCATGCAATCAAACTTGCATCATTCTCGCCGGGTAGAGACAAACAAAGAGAATACCAGTTTTCAATTTTACACGATGTGCCAACCTAGTTTCTAGAAGAGTGAGAGTGAAATGAAGAGAAGGGGTGAGAGATTTTGTTTCTATTTTAATGCTGCTAAACGACCTAGTCAAACCAGCTACATGTTATTCGGGGGTACGAATGAGCGGGTCTCAAGTGATGATAGATGAAAGGATGTTCACACAAAACCCATGCCTTATGCGGGACTCGAACCTACGCCCGACCTAACTTCAATTCCTAATGAAGTGCGTATAGTTGACTGAGCCACAGGGGTGACAATTGTGTGTGTGATAGGGGAGAGTGGGTGAATAATAGGGTATGGAGATGGAGCGAAAGAGAGAGAGAGTGATAGGAAGATATCAGATATCTGATGTGGATGGAACAGAGATGTGGAGATAGACAGATAGGGGTTAGGGTGTGTTCTGAGACAGAGATAGATTTAGTGGGGTGCCCGAAGAACATATACCAGAATAAAGTCGACTCGGTTGTGTGACATGGGTTAAATTAGGTGTCCAACCTTACACCTGAACCCTGACTACATATATTTACAGCCATCCATTGGGAAATACCCCGAAGCTCATGTCACACGACCGAGTCGACTTTATTCCAGTATACGCTCGTCAGTGTTCTCAGATTTAAGAGCCCGCATCTTGGACAGATTTACAGGGTGCACTTCCGCCACACATATCTCAAGAACTACAAACACTACGGACTTGCGGTAAAATGCAATACATAAGTAATACCCCCACAATTAGATATGCTTTATCGAAAATTGAAGAAAAGTTTTATTATGAAGCAATAATTGAATCTAAATGTGCGTAATTTGATGGTTTTCATTGCCTTATTCCCGGTTACCGAATGATAGTAAAGATAAATAACAAACGTATATCCTCAAGTTCAACTTTGCTTATCAATATTTTAAATTCTGATTTGCCTATAATTCTACAGTTTGCACAATTTCCTTGGCCAAAATGTGTCATGTAACTAGATTTTGTCCAAATTATGAAATGAAAAACTCCCCCATCTAGCGGTGGTTACTGGAACTCTTTCAATATCATCCCTTTTTCACTTTTCAACCCACAATCAAACTTTTGAACGCACATCGAACTTGGGTCGAGCATTTCGAAGAGTGCATTCTGCGAGACAGATATGGGAGTGTGTTTATATACTGTATGAGAGAGAAAGAGAAACTCTTGTCGCCATTCTATTCCAAATAATATACCTATTTAAGGCATCTGATACAAACAACATCAAGTATTACAATGTAGCCAGGGATATCCTTGATAGTGCACGTCATCACTTGCATGTCCCCGACCGAAGGTCCGATCGCCCGTCCCCGCTATCTCACACCATTAGCGCACGGGTGGTTCACACCTTCTATCCTCGATACACACATACTAGACATTCTAAAGGTAAACATTGCTGACGTCACTCCCCAACTCGTCAGTCTCGCGTTTAGTGTACTTGCACCTATGAGAGTGTACCGAGCGACCGTCCTCCCTATCCCAGAACACTAGCGCGCGGTTGGTTCGCACCTTCATCGCTCGTCAATACACGTAAATAGTACACAGGTAGGAAGTAATTTGAGTATCGTCGCTTCCGTGTTCGAAAAAACGATCGTATCAATAGCTGGGGAAGGACCAATGACAAACATGCACGTACGAATAGCTCGGAAATGACCAATTATTTCTCAAACGGGAGGAGTGCAACAATGCATTATGTAGTAGATTGCGTGCGTTGAAAGGGGTCATACGCACATCATCACGTTTTATATGCTGATAATAAAATTTAGTTCATTATGGTGGTGATTGTTTGAATAACGACCCCACCAACAGCGATGTTAATTGGGGGTAAGGATTGACGGGTGGTATGCGAATGAATTTTGAAGAAGTTCACGCCGGACCTGACTTCAGTATATCCGCGGAGGTTTAGTTGATGAAGCCACAAGGGCGGATTGATTAAATTCTATAAATAAATTATAAATTAAATAAATTAAATTCTATAAATATAACTGTCATTAAGTGAGCTCCACTTGAAACTATTGCAATATATTCTAGTTATTAGTTATTAGTATGTCCTCAAGTTTATTTGCAATTTTCTATGTGATATGCTATATTCTAGTTTTTTAGTTCAATGTTTAGTATATAGCCTAGTTATTAGATATATTAAAGTATTTTACATATTATGTCTATGTATCTGTCTATGTAAAAGCGGTTAAGTATAAGAGAAGCCATTGGCTTAACTTCGCCGGATTAATAAAGACCTTTTATTATTATTATTATTATTATTATTTGGGTAAATTTTTCAAGCTTATTTATACGGACCTGTAAAATCAAATCTACATCTTAAAGGGATGCATGCATGGTGCTAAAGAAATTAATATTTACTATTTTTTTCCATGTTCACGAACCAGTGTATAATTGAATGCAAATTATATCAACTCTAAGATGATTGTGTGCTCTTCAATTAAAATTACATTCTACTGTGGTGAATTCAATCGGTCTCCTGAATGATGGTTCGGTGTATTAACCACTCGGCCACACGTCTCAGTTACGTGGTATTTGCAAACCAAAGCAATGTCCATGTTGAAATATGCATCGTTGAAATGTGCATGGAATTTTTGTAATAATCTCTTAAGCAATTAGTTTTCATAAAAAAAATTCAAAAAAAGAACCCGTTCCATTGATTATTAGTCAAGATTACCATATGAAATAACAGAAATATTTCAAACATGTCGCCGATTAGCATAATCTCCTGTTCATTGCTCTTGCCAGCTGTCAAATCGAACCAGCAACAGTTGTCATTGTCAAGTGAAATGTGTGTCAGACAAGTAGGCGTGCACCACAGTGGCACACTCTGGTGGCAATGGTCACCATTTTAGGTAAACACACAGTTACACTTTTTTCACTTGTCATTCTATCTCATCCGATACGATTCTCTTTCGTTTCGAATCTTGGCATGGACAATACAATGCACTGTACGACCTACACCTAGTTCCAGATATCGCAATCTCGCACCTGTACAATAGGTACTGGACTAGTTGGACGTGCGTGGGTTCGAGTCCTGTCTATACGTGTTTTATTGGGTTTGCAGACGCACTGAGATGACGCACCAAGGTCTATTGAATGATGAAATGAGATGATAAGAAGATGAGCTGAAAGAAACTGTATGAACAGTTAGTTGGAATCGGTCATTCCAATATTCGATTTTTTCATTTTTTTATATATATTGGGTTTTAACGACGCACTCTAATGATTACTAAGATCTATGGCGTCGTATGGCTGATTAATGAGATGATGGGATGATGAGATGAAGGTTTTTCTGGGTAATGGGAAGGATAGTGGGAAGGAAGCGGTCGTGGCCTATATTTTTGGAACTATACCGGTATTAGCCTAGACTAGAGGGAAACCACGAAAAACCCCTGTAAAGATGGTATAGCGGGGATCGAACCGAGTCCGACATGCCCACTGCCACCCGGGTCACATGGAGCAATGCGTTAACCACTCAGCTACATGTGCCGGTGTTCCTGTCTGTTTTTTTTAAATTGGGTTTTAACGACGCACTATACTGATGGCTGCGATCTATTGGCGTCGGTGGATGATGAATGATATGATGGGATGATGAGATGACAGGTTATTTTATTAGGTGTTTTGGATGGTGGGAAAGAGTCGGTCGTGGCCTGTTGTCGAGGAACCATCCCACTATCAACCTGAACGACAGAGGGAAACCAGGAAAAACCCCTGTCAGGATGGTCGACCATGGCGGGAATCGAACCCCGGCCTCCCGGATGACGGTTCAGTGTGTTACCACTCGGCCACGCGTCTCGGTCCTGTCTCTGTGTACTGGGTTTGCAGACGCACTGTGATGACGCACCAAGGTCTATTGACGGGTGAATGATGAAATGAGATGATAGGAAGATGAGCTGAAAGGATACTGTATGAACAGTTATAGTTGGAATCGGCCATTCCGATATTCAATTTAAGGCATTACTGGTTATAAGTAGTTATAACTGCCTAGGGCAAGAAACTCCACCAGGGTGTCATCACAGATATACAACCAAGAAATACTTCATCTCAGAAAGGGCAAGAAACTCCACCAGGGTGTCATCACAGATATAAAACCAAGAAATACTTCATCTCAGAAAGGGCAAGAAACTCCACCAGGGTGTCATCACAGATATAAAACCAAGAAATACTTCATCTCAGAAAGACAATATTTGTTGCGAAGGATGAGTCAAATTTTGAAATGACAAAGGTGTGAAGATCATTTGGATTTATAACAGTAACACCACAGATAATCGAGCTAAATATTTAGCTCGATTATCTGTGGTAACACTGGATATTTTTTCCATCAATTTTTACCTCACAGCATGTAACGTAACATACAAATAGCATTTCGATGGTTGAGAAGTAAAACCTCTTATCTCCAAAATCTATAGAATGTTCATGAAGCAGTAATATTAAATTTTTTGCACTGAGAAGTAACAGAGTTAGGTACGAGGTAGCGCTGTATTCCTCATCTAGCGGCATTTCTGATTTCTGGGGATTCAGGAGGTTTCTGCATTAGACGTGTGGAATATTTTACAGAATCTTCTGTCAGAGGGAAGCTTTTCGGAAAAAATGGAGATAGGAGGTTTTGCTTCTTAGCCATCGATTTAACATATTCTGAATGTTTATTATGTTGTGAATGTTTATTATTTTAGAAGATACTTTTCTACACGTTGTGTAGCAGTTTCACTACAATATGTTCATCCGGAATGTCACTGCGATCGTTTATATGTTATGTTGACATTGAAAATGTTACGTTGAGGGTGGGTCATATACCATGCACGGAAAACCTCTCGGGATGGTTCACCATGGCGGGAATCGAACCGCGGTCTCCTGAATGACGGTTCAGTGTGCTAGTCAATTCACTCCGTCTCGGTAGATACGCACTGGGTAATAATGTACACATTGAAGCATACGTAAAAGTCTCTTTCTACCTGTTCAAACCACGTGATATTGCAACGGATTTACCAGATATCAACAAACAGACTTTTACTTATGGTTCAAGCCATATGTACGTACTCAACGTCCAGTTTTTGAAAAAAAAAATTAGGAATAACCGTAGATTTTATTTGAATTTAAATTAAAATTGTGAAAAATTCCACCTCGTGTAAATAGAATATGAACGAATAAGCGGTAAAATATGCGTAATTTTTTTTATGAAATTAAAAAAAAAAAGAAACAATTCATTTGACCGTCTTCGTACATGTGCGACTGTTAGCGGATATATACCAATCAATCAATTGTAATAGATATCTTACCTGGGATTCGAACCCGCACAACAGTAGGTGTCAACTCACAAATCAACTATTGCAACACTTGTGCAGCTACAAACTGACATGCCAAGTCAAGACACTTCAGCTACGCACACACACAAGCACACACGCAAGCACACTGGTATACTATACGCAGGCTGCCGCAAGAACCTTCCAGAGGCGCGAGTTTCACCGGACTGCGGACCGTGCAGTGGGTCAACTCAGTGGTTTATCGTGCGACAACTGGCCTAATACGTGACTCAACGCGCGGATCGGAAGTCGTCCTGCCGTGCTTCTTATGCGCTTGCGCAATATTGTTGCAGCGGGCTACTTATTGGTATTAATTGAATTGAGCGTATAAATATGGTGTTTGGTCGAAAAGGTTATTAGATAGATTACTATTCTTTCACACGCACAAAAAAAAATATATATCTCGAACAGAATTGATCGGTCGAGGCAAAAACGAGACAATCAAAGACAAAATAATCAAATAAAATCCAATATCGGTCACGAAAAAATTCCAACCCGTGGACAAATGCATTCACTTGATATATATATATATATATTTGTAATTTAATTTAAAAAAGTACCGTGGGGAGGATGATTTACTGAGACAGGTGGCTGAGTGGTTAATACACTGAACCGTCATTCAGGAGACTGGGTCCCGATTCCTGCCATGGTTGATCATCCTTACAGAGGTTTTTCGTGGTTTCCCTCTGTCGTTCAGGTCAACACTGGGATGGTTCCATATCAACAAGCCACAACCGACTCCTCCCTACTATCCAAAAACACATAATAAAATAACCTCTCATCTCATTATCCCATCATCTCATTCATCATCCACCGACGTCAATAGATCGTAGTCATCAGTATAGTGCGTCGTTAAACTCAATATGAATAAATGAATGAATGTGGATGGGTTTGAACACTGGCCCCCTCGAGCAGAAGGCACGCGCCGCGTTCCTTTGGATCACGGTTTGCTTACGGAAAACCAGGTGTATAAATTGTTACGCATCCGTGTTACAGGTTACAGCTTCCCTCGAGCTGACTGTCACTGAGATGTCATCTTTACAGACACGGTCGATTTCATGATAACTGACATTAGTTTTGGTCGAGAGAGAGAGAGAGAGAGAGAGAGAGAGAGAGAGAGAGAGAGAGAGAGAGAGAGAGAGAGAGAGAGAGAGAGAGAGAGAGAGAGAGAGAGAGAGAGAGAGAGAGAGAGAGAGAGAGAGAGAGAGAGAGAGAGAGAGAGATACGGTATAGGAACAGTCGATCACAAAACTTGGCACGTTTCGCAATCAGCTCAAAGCCTACACGTAAACCTAACTATACGTTCCATTGGTGGCGCTCAAGCACCGACACGGGCTTTATTACGCCATTCAGGTAACACGTTCGTACTCAAGTCTCAGGCGGAGGTGTTGGCGGGGGCGGGGAGGCATTGGGTGGAGGTGGGGGGGTAGGGAAGTAGGGGGGTTTAATCGAAATCATATGGTTTTTCCAATCATGATAATGTAGTGGTGACCAAATATCTATGGCGGTGACAGCGGTATCGTACGTCACAATGGGATAAAAAGTGCGAGTTGCGGAATATGTTGCCGGGGGGGAGAGGGAGGGGGGGGTATCTGTTTGATAAAGATCATTATTAGTTTACCGATCATGAGAATAGAGTGGTGACCTACCGTACGTGACAGCGGGGTCACCGAACGCCAGTTGGGGCCCAGCCGTATACAAGTGGGGGTATATAGAACGGCGATGATTGTTAGCTTTCGAAACAGCTATAGGTTATTTGGGGGTACGATTTAGCGAGTGGCCTAGCTGAAACCAAAAGTAATTTAGCCTTCTTCCATACCTGTCCAAAGCAGTCAGCCTACTGGTATATTGCATGGGATCTAGCAGGTATCAGACAAACAGAAAACGGATTTCAACTTTATGGACAAGCTGTACAAGCGCGATGTTTACATAAACTCATGCCTGACGCGAGATTCGAACCCACACCCCACTTGCCTCTAGTTTCTGACGCTGAGCCGTCTGATCGAGATCCTATATCAAGGTATCCGATCATGGGAATATAGCTGCAACCTAAGACAGGTCACGACGGGGTCACTGTGAACATTACATGAGGCCCAACGCTTGAATTCGTGCAAGTATAGGGGAGGTGGGAAGGGAAGTGATGATCAGGGAGGACTGGGGGGCGTTAAAGAAGATTATTGTTAGCTTTTAACTAGACAAATGTTAACAAATCAGATAACCGGCACATGTAGCTGAGTGGTTAACGCACTTGCTTCATGTGACCCGGGAGGTAGTGGGCATGTCGGACCCGGTTCGATCCCCGCCACCGTCCATCTTTACAGGGGTTCTTCATGGTTTCCCTCTGTAGTCCAGGCTAATGCCGGGATGGTTCCCACAATATAGGCCACGACCGCATCCTTCCCACTACCCTTCCCAATACCCATAAAAAACTTCATATCATCATCTCATTAATCATACATCCGACGCCAATAGATCTTAGTCATCATTACAGTGCGTCGTTAAAACCCAATGAAAATAAAAAATTAATCAGGTAGGACGTGTTATACAAACACGTATGTGTAATCTTACAAAAAGCCATGTATTGAAAGCGATATTCGAATCGACGTTTCAAAGTTTCTGACGTTTCGAAGTTTGTTCCGAGATCCTAAAAATGTTTTTTTCCGATGGTGGGAATCTAGCTGTGACCTAGTGCAGGTCACGGCGGGGTCACTGAACACTAAACGAGGCCCAACACGAGGTCAAGAACACTGACATCTGGTAGAAGTCACACACATGTACGCCAGTGCGAGATGCCAATTACATCGCTGTATTTCTGTACAGCACTTACAATATTATTATGACATGTACACTCGTATAAATAGCCTCTCTCTCTCTCTCTCTCTCTCTCTCTCTCTCTCTCTCTCTCTCTCTCTCTCTCTCTCTCCCTCTCTCTCTCTCTCTCTCTCTCTCTCTCTCTCCCTCTCTCTCCCTCTCTCTCCCTCTCTCTCTCTCTCTCTCTCTCTCTCTCTCTCTCTCTCTCCCTCTCTCTCTCTCTCTCTCTCTCTCTCTCGCACATGATGGAGGTGCGGCTATATACGTGTTGGTGCGAAGGTGTCGAGAAAATATAGTCAAACAAGGAAAATAAAAATGTATATAAAATTATAAATGGTTCCTTCTGCGTTCAAGTCGTGGGAAAAAACGTATAATGACATGAAAAAACGAGATTGAGAAGGAAGTTGATATTTATAACAAGATTTTACAGGATTTTTATTATATTGTTCCTAATGTTACATACTTAGCACCATAAAAGAAGGAGAGAACCATCCGTTCGCTAATGGTGTGTGATAGGGGAGACGGTCGTTCAGCACCTTCCTATTTCGTATATACACGTAGATAAATAACTCTGCTCATAATAATTGTGTTTAAAAAAAAAATTGTTCGTTCAACGACCCCGCCAACAGCTAGGTTATACGGGGGTACGAATGAGCAGGTGATGATGAAACGATGAAGTGATAATTAGTGAAAAGACGTTTACAAAACCCCACGCCTTGTACGGGACTCGAACCCACGTCCAACGGTGACTTCAGTTCCTGCAGCGGTGCCTCAGCTGACCGAGCTACCAAGGGTGGCCAATTATGAAGTTAATTTATCTAATCATAAAATTGCTTCAATTAAAACGTGAATGTATATATATATATATATATATATATATATATATATATATATATATATATATATATATATATATATATATATATATATATATATATATATATATATATATATATATATATATATATATACTGGTATATTTTCGTCTAATTTATATGTCAATAAAACCAAGTTTCACTGTATGTGTGATTACAGCGCGGTAAAGAGTTTGATGCATGTATTACCACTGATAACAGTTTGTAACGAGGTCGAAGCGGAGTGCAGGTAATGATAGTGTCGTGGAATAGCGGTTGTCGCGTGCGACTTTCATTCGTGACGAGTGAAAGAGGGGATACAAAAGTCAAGGATGTGACAAAGATAGGAACTATTTTGGAATACTGTCACTAACAACGTCTACAGAACTATATTCTTTTGAATTGACACATACAATTTTTTTCATCAATATCGTAATTTTGATATATATATGTAATCAGTGTTCTGCAATAAGGGTTGAGAATTAATTAATAAGATCATTTCGATGCGGCATCTGACTGCCAAAACGCATAAATACGATTAAAAAAAGTATATTTCAAATATTCCTCGAAGGGGCTATTTATCTCACCCCCCCCCCCTGCATATTATTATGTAAGTGTATTCGCACAGTAATACTTTACGAACAAGAAACTAAAACGCTATTCCCAAAGTAAAAAATTGCCTAAAATGGTCAAACTGCCTAAATCCTGCGAGTTATGTGGACAAAGCCAGGTTGGGGACAGTAGGTTAGGTTTTTGAGGTTATAGTGTACAAACCTCGCGTATACCGCCGGCAGGCGGAACGGAACCGGGTGTTTGTCGCACAATTTACTTGGCGAATAGCGTTTCCGGTCCTTGTTCGTACAATTCACTTTGTGAATAGGGCCGGCCTATTATTATTTCAGAGACTCGAATTACCAACCCCGTAAAAACTGACCAATTCTTTGGAAACAGAGAGTCACTCAACTAGGAGTACGTGAAATCTGGAAACAGCTAAACCAATTAGAAACAGTGAATACAAGTGACTCCATTAAAACTGGGAAACGTTTCCTCCAGCGATTAAAAACAGGAGGTGACCGCAGGAAATGTCTGTCTTCCATCTCTGCACCAGTACGTGGCCTATAGTCATGAAAATACGCGTCACTTCCGAGGAATTCTCCGAGCAGTGCTTGCTATGCGTACAACAACACATGACACAACGTGGAAGATCTGACGATTGAATTCAATTACAAACTGTCGGGAATGCCGAACTGAAATCATCTCCAAGAACAATGAAAAAGCGTGCTTTGATTATCGATCATTAGATTTAACGCCAACACATATCATGCTCTCTCTCTCTCTGTGCCTATACCCTCTCTCTCTCTCTCTCTCTCTCTCCCCCCCTCTCTCTCTCTCTCTTTCTCCCTCCCTCTCTCGCTCCCTCTCTCCCTCCCTCTCTCTTTCTCTCTCCCTCTCTCCCCCTCTCTCTCTCTCTCTCTCTCTCTCTCTCTCTCTCTCTCCCTCTCTATCTCTCTCTTCTTTCGTTAGAAATCTATTAAAAAAATGTCGTAAAAACCGATGTGTACATTACAATTAACGTGATGTTGCCCAGAGACACAACTGGTGTTTTTAGCTGTTTGGTTTCTAACAGATGTACAACTCGATGTAACAAGAAGATTCATGGTAGGCCTATTGCAGACATTTGCACCGACGTTTCGGCAAGAGATTGAAGACTGTTCGTGCAAAGTTTTTCCGATTTCCAAGAACTATAAGAACCCACTTAACTCCGAATATACGCGTCTATACAGTGCCATTGACGTTTTCTGAACTAATATATATAAAAAAATAATCAAATTGATTTGTCTTTCTTAGAAAGTGAAGGAAAATATCCCGGTTCAATGAATGGGATGCTATCAACTGTTCGAAAGCTACTTTTCGAAGAATAAACTGTACGAATTGCTGAATTTGTAAGATTAAATATCGGACCCAACCTATGATAATATCTAGATTCTTGGCATACTGAATATTATTTTCATACTTTTGTTATCTACCCTTAATTGAATTAGTTTTATAATATTTCAGGATATTTCTGTAATCAATTTTTCATCACTTTTGTAAATAACCATTGTACTTATATGTATTGACCCCATTACGCTGTACCATCTTGGTTTCCCGCTTTGCGGACAGCCGTCAAATAAATTGTCATTCTCTCTTATATCAAAACGAGATTATCTCTCGAGCAGGTTGTTTTTCGGACATTTTTTGTTCGAACATTTTTGATCATTTTTTTCCGATCACTTTTTCTAGATTACGCTCCCTTCGAACAGTTAGTGCAGCTGCCTCGTGAATAGTGGATCAGACCTCTCCGAGGGTGAGGGAGGATAACGTGATGATTATTATGTTTGTTTAGCGAACCCAACTTATACAGGAAAGTCATTTGAGGAGTAGGAATAAGCGTGCGATAGACGAATGATGTCGACAAAAACCCATGCCTCATGCGGTACTCGAACCCACGCCAGGCCAGAATCAAGTTACCAAGGCAGTGTCTGAACAGATAAAACTTGGCCCAAGTCGGTTCATTTAGGTTCATATGTATACGATTATATAAATGAAATAAAACATTACGGAAAACAATCAATAAATTATTGGGGAGGGGGGGGGGGGGGGGGAGAGAGGACAAAAATGTTAGTTCGATATTATTTTTGAGTTTCGAGACGAAGCAAAACTAAAAAAAAATGATCAAAAAATGACTTTTATCGACCAAATTTTGAGAAAAGTGACTTTTACTAACGTTCAACAAAGTAACTTCTGGTTTTAAAAAAAGGTGACCAGTCGTGAGAGCAATGCCCTGATTCGTCTGCTATGTGTCCCAGGGATATGAGTATGAACCCTGACCTCCCTCCCCCGCTCCAACAGTACCATCAGAACGCCACAGACAGAACAGGGAGGCAAACCGGGATCGTCAAATCCTCCACAATCGATTACACCGTTATTTACCTCGAACAAAAAAACTCTTTCCCAGCTATCTAAATCTTTTATATTTAGTGTGCCGATATTTTATAGGGCCAAATCTCTCCGTTTGACATTTACTACCGGCGTTCGGTTCAACGTGGGAACAAGGCAAGAGATCTCGACTTCAGCACATCGAAGTAAGGAAGGAGAGAAACACCTGTGCGTTAGCGGTCCCGAATAGAGAGGACAGTCGATCGAAACCTTTTCTCGTGGACACAAGGAATCGTTGGGTATTGACGAGAGATAAAGGCTCGAACCACCCGGGATCTAGTGTTGTGGAATAGGGGGAACGGTCAATCGGAACCTTTGTCTTTCGTGGATACAGATGTAGCAGGCCTTTTCTAATTAGGTGACGCCCTACACCTTAGTTATATAGTTGTACTTATATATCCACCAGTAATTGACATTTTACACCCCGATGAGGAAGATAAATTTATCACATCTACACTCATCGTCAAAAGGAAGTGGTAATGAGGATGTTAATGGTTGATCGAGTATTAGCTGATTGAATCTATAAAACCAAACCCAGAACCAAAGGAAGGTTCAATGAATTTAATGATTATTGTTTGTTCAACGACCTCACCAACTTATTTATATTGGGTTTAACGAGCACTGTACTGATGACTACAGGCGTCGGTCAATGATATATAAGATGATGAGATGAAAAGTTATTTTATTATATGTTTTTGGATAGTGGGAAGGAGTCGGTCGTGGCCAGTTGTTAAGGAACCACCCTGAACGACCTGAACGATAGAGGGGAGACCGCGAAAAACTCCTATCAGGATGGTCGACCATGGCGGGAATCTAATCCCGGTCTCCTGAATGACGGTTCAGTGTGCTAGCCAATCGTCCACTCGTCTCAGTTTGTTGTAATAACTACAAATTATGTTCTCCAATCACAACTTCAGTAGGTATAAGTTTGTTTGTAACTCATTGTTTCTAGTTATTTTGTAACCTGTCAAACATGCTATACATTTATTTATTTAATATTTGTCCAAATTGAACACATATCCATGTAGTACAACAGTGGTTAAAATGTGCGTCATATGGCCCGTCATGATGATTAAAACAAGAACACACATAATTAAAATAAATGTACAACATATATAGGCTTACATTAATAACATTTGATATCGGTATGGATACAAAACAAACACTATTACACATCAATATATTATATACACATAAAAAACAATAATTATCGGCCCTGCTCTTACTGATAAAAGTTACATCCCCATGATCCCAGTACGCAAATCGGTTGGCAGTTTTTTCCCGTATGTCCTGTTTGTGAAACTTCTCGGCCTTCTGGATGAGCAAGTTCCAGTCACGTGTCATCACACACGTCATCAGTCAGTAGTTATAACGGTACAGTTAACACCTCTAATAGCCCGCACTCAACACCTTCAATTATCACCAGACCGGCCGTCCGGAGGCAGGCGAGCGGTAGTCCCGGCAGGAACGATCGAGCGTGTCGAGGATCAGGTAATTGAATACGGATGTCTGGAGGGTAATTGAAACCACCCTATTACCCCTCACATTGGTGTGAGGACTTTATACGGCAAAGATATTTCTCATGGGACTATATAATTTACCCACGATTACGTTCATCGAATTACCACATATAGCTAGGGAAAGATATAAAGCCAGATCAATTCAGCCCGAGACGGTTTAAATATTTTATTTCAATTGAATGCTCCTGGCATAACACATTCACCACGTTTACCACACAGTCGGGAAAAGGTTCAGCAGGACCCTTAATATCGAGATTATGAGATTATGAGATGAGATTATTTAGGTGGAATTCTGGTTATCTCTCTGAAATTGCTATGAAAATACCATAGCATAATAATCTCATCTCAAAATCTCGTCTTATCTCATAATCTAATAATCTCGAGAATAAGGGGTTCAGAACCGATTTAGCCTGAAACGGTTCAAAAATGCTGATACAAATGTAGACGATATTGGCCAAAAACGATCCAGTTCCAAAACGGTTCAAAATGCGATTTTTGGCACAGGTCAAATAGCATCTGGACCCCTATTCGTGAGATAAATGAGATGTGACAAAAATAAAAGTGAGTGAGAAAACGACGATATCTCACTCAAAATGGCTGATTGGTATTCCTGAATCAATTTTTCTCACTTTTTTCCATCTCACATCCTATTTCGATGGAGAGAAAAAAGTGACAATTTAAAATGTAATGAAATAGCGGTTGCTCTGTACTTGTATGATATAGTGGATGATGAAAATGATGAAATTAAATGTAAAACAACTCTCAGAATATATAATGTAAGACTAAATGCGCTCGAACTTGACAGATTTCGTCTCCCTCTTGTTGCTGGCACGAGATTTGATTGAGGTTATGTATACGAAAGACGAAGCACATCAAATACAAATGATGTAGATTCACACAATACTTCCAATTAATGATATCGAGTGGTATGGTGGAGGTCTTAAATAGCATCTGTAGTGTGTAATAAACCGGTCAAAAGAGATTGGAAGGGGCGTATAGCCGTATACCTGCAACTAAAATAAACGCAAATGGCCGTCGATTTTCGATTTCTAAACTGTTAATCCTGAAACCATTTAGGGTATATCATGATAAACTTGTAATATCTGAACCGTTTCGAAAGCTAAATCGATGCGGCTTAACCGTTACCAAGTTGTGGATTGTTAGATGCGCGTATAGAAGATTCCATTTCACATACCGAAAAAACATGGGCTTGGTTTTTGTGTTTGTTTTTGTTTTTTTGTGATTTTGTATGCGGCATACAGGTCAGGAAAAAATACCTATCGACTTGAAACTTTTTCCACATATTTCTGTCATACCAGAATAGGCTGGGTCTGCTGAGATTTTTTTCAGAAAAATTGGTCCGGAGGTTTTTCCGGAAAAAAATCAAAAAGTTTGAGAATCCTCGTAAGAATAACACAGATGGAAAATACTTGAAAAACAAAAATTCTTTAAAAGCTCTCAAATTTCCACCGAATATGAACAATATTATTATACACCTTTTCAGAGATTTTTGCAGCAATCGGATGGGAAATAACTAAGAAAACGCAATAAAAGTGTAAATTTTATTAATTATTTGAATCAATTGGTTTTGCAAAGTGTATATGCGACAGGTTGCAGCACTATAAATATCAACAAGTTGCAGATAAGGTTTATGAACGTTCGAAGTAATCCAAGGTCTTTAAATGTGGATTGAACTGACAGAATATTTTTCATTCTAGATTTCCATACTTCTAAGCTCATCTCACAACGCACATCCCGCGTTTTCCTATAGTATTATGCACATCTAGTCACATGATGCACTCAATGTAAACATGGGCGCAAGGCGTTATCTCGCTGCATTGCCTCACACATGCCGTTATCAGTGACCTACAATAAGGAGCCGGTTATTTCCGTCAACAGAACTTGCCCAACATGTGACATGCATGATCGTCGCCGAGGGGTGAACAACTAATATTTTTTTGTACACTTGATTCAGGATTTTTTTGATTCACGTGATTTTTTTGATTCGCGTGATTTTTTTTTGATTCGGGTGATTTTTTTTGATTCGCGTGATTTTTTTGGGATTCGGGTGATTTTTTTTGGATTCTCGTGATTTTTTTTGATTCGGGTTGATTTTTTTTGATTCTCGTGATTTTTTTTCATTCACGTGATTTTTTTGATTCGCGTGATTCTTGCTCGATTCGCGTGATTTTTTTCGATTCGCGTGATTTTTTTTTATTTACGTGATTCTTTTTGATTCTCGTGATTTTTTTCGATTTTTTTGCTAATGTACACCTGATTTTTCTAGTTGTTCACCCCTCGATCGTCGCTATATTCGTCCCCTCCCTCATTGAATCATTCATTTATGTATTTATTAATATCGGGTTTTAACGACTTACTGTACCGATGACTAAGATTAGCGTCGGTGAATGACGAATCGACAAGATGACTGGGAGACGAGACGAAAAGTAAATCTTCATTATATATGTATTTGGATAGCGAGAAGAAGTACGTCGGTATGTGGGCCCAGTATTGACCTCAATGACAGGGAAACCGAGAAACAAAACTGTCAGAATGGTCGACCATGGTGGGAATCGAACCCCAGTTGATAAATGACCATCATCTCATCATATCCTCTCATTCATCATTTTACTGATGACAATATACCTTAGAGTCATCACTACACTGCGTCGTTAAACCCAACATTGATGAATTACAAAAATTATATTTTTTATACATCCAAAATGTGATACAAGATGTGTATTTTTTCCCGAGGGGTAAAACAACTATAGTACATTTGGTGTACACCTGGTTTTCAGATTTCAAGGGATTTCAGGGAGATTTCAAGGGATTTCAGGGATATTTCAAGGTATTTCAAGAAGATTTCAAGGGATTTCAGGAAGATTTCATGACAAGTGTACACCTGATTTCAGATTTCAAGGGATTTCAGGGAGATTTCACAGATTTCAGGAAGATCTCATGACAAGTGTACACCAGATTTCAGGAGTCGTCAACCCCTCGGATTCATATCACTCATCACTTATTCACTTATAACTTATTTGAGATGTGCGGTTCAGCAGAATCGGTTCATATCTCGAGATATGCATGTCAATACTCGGCAAGATCCTTTCGTGAAGCGAAAGCTCGAGTTAAAGTTCAAGTTGAAGATGATGCGAAAGTTGAGAGTGCCTCAACTCTTCACAGAAACGTTCATCGCACCCCGGGGGCAATAAGCGAATGTGCGGACGATTACCGTTGTACGGTCATTGTCTGAATTAAGGTCACGAAACCCTCTTAAACCGCGTTAAACTATGCCATGCTTTAATTACAACCATGGACACGTGGTCTTGTATAAAAGAAGGTTCCGATCGACCGTCTCCCCTATCTCACACTGCTATCGAACGGGTGGATGAGACTTCATGGCTCAATGCTAGTGTATTACTACCAAGAAAGGTATACTATAGTATATAATGCTGTAGGGCGCATACCACAATAACCTACATTTCCGCCCCACTGTTTAAATATCAACAAGAAAACGCACTACGTTGCGTTGTAAGACGAGCGAAATATTTATATATAATTTTTTCCGCGTACAAAATTACAAACAAACCAACAAAAAACATCACGGAGCCTGATTTTTTTTCGGTAAGTGGAATTGGAGTCTTCGCTACGCTGATTGAACTATGCATGTCCAGTCAGAATGAGAAGATAGGACAAGCTTTCAACTCAAAAGAGGGTGTAAACTGAAACGAAGCGTACCAAAAATAACTGATGCATTCTTTAAAAATTGGGTTTAATGACACATTGTACTGATGATTACTATTGGCGTCGGTGAATGATATATAAGATGATCATGTGTTTTCATTTAGTGGGAAGGAGTCGGTCGTGGCCTGTTGTCAAGGGACCATCCTAATATTGAACAGAAGGTAGCCACAAAAATCCCGCCAGTATGGTCAACCACGGCGGGAATCGAACTTCCCCTGAAAGACGGTTCAGTATGTTAGCCACTCGGCCTCTCGCCTCAGTACTGATGGTTATTGTTCGCTCGAAGTCCTCAACAAGGGGCGCCTGAAGAGCGTAAACCGGAATAAAGTCGGCTTAATTGTGTGACATGGGTTTTGGATATCCAACCTTACATGAGCCCTAACCACATTCCATTGAGAAGTACCGCGAAGCCCATGTCACACGACCGAGTCGACTATTCCTGTATATGCTCTTCAGCGCCCCCCAACAACAGCCAGTTATTTGGGAGTTATTTGTTCCGCACGACGGAATCGAGGAGACCACGAGCAAACGGAAACCGAACCGCAACACAGAAACACGCGTGGATCGAGGCTGCACACGCACACTTCTCACGCATCTCGAGACAACGAGCGGGCGTCCCGGGTCGTGCCGACGAACGGGTGTCTACTGATTGACAGGCGGCTGGGCCCGATTGCTCGGTCGATCGAGGTTAATGGTTACGAATCTTGTTGTGCAGAAACTTTCATCTCTTTTTAGTTTTTATTCACACATGGTTGCATATACGTACACACATTTACGATCATCGTATCGAATGTTATTTTTTTCCGAAATTTACATTTGAATTTAAATGAAATCTATAGAACCAGGCATATTCAACTGCTAATTTTCCATAACCTGTTGAGCTTGAACCAAAACTGAAAGTACGTTTTTCTGTTCCTCAGATATCCTCAGCCTTCATTGCAGAGCGTCGTTATGAGGCGTCGTTATTCATGATAACGATTTTCTATCTAACATGCCTATAATATGTTGTATTTGTATTTTGTATTGCAGCTAACTCTAGTTTATGGACTGGTCCTGCTAACCAGCTATTCAATAAAATAGTTCTCTTTGGTTTGCCGGGATGGTAGGCCTATACAAAGACGATAAGTGCGCTAATTGACCTGAATTGGTTTGCTAACTACAATCCCCCCCTCCCCCCCCTACTGTGTCATGTATTGATTGAGTATTATATAGGTTCCTCACAGTCTAGCACGGAGGTGATAAAAACTTGACGGGACTGCGTATATGAAAGGTGGAATAAGTACACGCTATATATATATAAGGGACATATCATATACAGCCAAACGCATTTATTCCCAGTAGACGTATGTAATATTGAGTCCAACTCGCTCTAGATATATTGGGTTATTGGGTGAATGGTTCAAACGCAGCAATGTGAAAAGTTCATTTTTTTCAATAACATCGAGACTTGATACAAAATCATTGTTCCCCAATTAAGGCTGTGGATGAAAGATAGGATCGTTTGGACGGGGCACCACAAGGGCGATCTCATCACCCCATTTCGATTATTTAAAACCAACGAACTTCAACATGAGTGTATAGTGATGACTATAAGATCTATTGGTGTCGGTGAATGATTCATGATGTATAGAATTTGACATGAAATAGAAACATAACATAACAATCCCATCTCCAAGGGGGATATATCATGACAAAAGAAATACTAGCATCCGGGATTCGAACCCACGCCCGACTTGTCATCACTTGTCACCTTCCATGAACGCGGTTAGCGTTTCTCTGAGCGACAAAGTTGGGCCGAGCTCAACATTCAGACACCTCACCGCTCTCGTCACTGATTGGTCCTTTTTCCAAAATGGCGGCTAAAATATCCGCTTTGTGAACTCGCTCACAGAATTCCGCGTTCATGGTTATTTTATTTATTTTCATTCGTTTATTTAAACTCTTGCAATTGCACATAAATGTGTGGTGGCAAGTTCCCCAACTATCTCTATCCCACCGCCCCTTAACCCTCTGACGGAATAACTTTAACCCTATTTCATCCCCCTGAAAAACACTTATACTAAGCCCAATCCAATCCCTACCAGTCCTATTCAAGAAAGAGAATTTATTGACATCTAATCTAGCCCCCTTTATAACTTGCCTACCTCCATACTTGGATTCATTTCTTTCTATCAACTCATGCAGCTCCCCCATCCCCCTCTCCCTCCGATACCTGAAGAAATTACTCCAGCCTTATAGTTGACTGAGCCACAGACGGGCGACTTTTGCATATCTGATATCTATAAATCGATCTGAACCGAGCGTGACTTGTGAACTAAACCACCACGAGAGCATGTACGCCCGACCGCCTCGCCACGGCGACATCAAAGCGACATCACCGCCACGACATCGTGTCGCTGTCGCCGGCGTGCAACACCGACACGACCGATCGTCCAATAATCCGACATCTCACCGCTGGCGAGCGGGCGTCTCGGTCGTGCTACTCGGCGACACACGTTTCGTTATCTTCAATAAGATCAGTTATATATTTTTCAATTATCTTGAATATTGATCAAGAAGATCAGTTTTATTGTTCCGTGTTTTGTAGGATATTACTAACATGCTTTCTATAGTAGTATTATAGACGAAATAACCACTAACTATGGACATGCCACGCACTGTTAAAAACTTGAAATTAAACTGATCCGCTCTAACTCTATAAGACTGATATATCTTCACTCTCTTCTAACTCCTCACGATGTAGTTCATTTTCCGACCATAAGAAAGAGCGACAAGCCTGCTGGATTGGGGATTGTGATAGGCTATCGGCCAGCCCGTCTATCGCGCTTTCTAGCGGGCGGAAGATGTAATAATTGCAGACAGGCGAGGGGAATGGAGGTGTGCTGTGTGCAGGGAATTTTTAGTTTCGTTCTGTTATAAGCGTGGCGTGTCTTGGCATTATATCTTTCGTATATGGCATATCCGGTAATGATTATTAATTAAACGAGCTATAATGAACACTTATTTGATCTTTCCCCTCTAGTGGACACACGTACGTATGTAAGCGAGTATACCACGAAAGATGAAGGCTCAAACCACCCGTGCGCTAGTGGTGTGTGATAGTGGAGACGATCAATCGGAACCTTCATCTTTAGTGAAACACAAGTTTAGTATACGTAAGAAAGTACCACGAAAGATGAAGGCTTGAACCACCCGTGAGCTAGTGGTGTGTGATATGGGAACGGTCAGTCGGAACCTTCATCTTTAGTGAAACACAAGTTTAGTATACGTAAGAAAGTACCACGAAAGATGAAGGCTTGAACCACCCGTGCGCTAGTGGTGTGTGATAAGGGGACGGTCGGTCGGAACTTTCTTTTCTCGTGGATACATCTTTAACATGCCAAGAGCCACGAGCTGGCAGGACGGTGTGTGACATTGAAATCCGTGGCCACCAACAATGTCTTCAATAGTTTATTGCCAACACACTACAATAATCCATCTCGATTCAACCCACTGCTGCCAACAAAACAACACAGACTTATGTCACGGCTTATACAATATACTTTCTCAAAATAAAGGCAGGTTCACAATTGTCGTAGTGTTCATTGTTCAAGCGAAATGGATGTTGGCGTTTCCATAACAGTTCACAATAATGAATTGTGGTTGAACAATCGATGTTTGAAGTTTATGAAATGATATCATATAGTGAGAAAAGAGAATGAAAAATGTGCTTTCAACTCGGAACAAATTGCACTAGTCTCTTCTATATACAGCACTACGCATCCAATGTGTAGTTTCGATAATATAATTAAACTAAATAAACTTCTTTCCATAAGTGAAAGGAAAAAAAAACAGAATGACAAAAATATACGGTGTTCACGTAAAATTTTCGCCCAGTTAAATATCTTCAGTATATTTAAATGAATGAACTCTTCTTTGTAGAAGATATCTTGCAAAAATCAGAAAAAGCAGTACACCAGCAAACAAGTAAAAGTCGAGGGTAACAATAATCCGAATTCTGAATCACAATATACTTTATAATAATGGTAGCTCTTAGCAATTCACCCACATGTTTCTTAGCTATGCAGAGAGTCTGCATCAGGGGTCGAATTCACAAAAGGTCATAGCCTTGATCGGGATCAACTCTGATCCCGATCAAAGTTGCTACAAAGATATTACCGATCAACTTTGATACTGTCTCAGAAAAAATGATAGTAGATTGATAATAATAACAGATTTAACTAGAAAAAAAAAAGATAGATAGAAATATGGTAACCTCTTGAAATTGTCGTAACTCTGAGCCGGATCAAAGTTACGACAATTTGTGAATTCGGCCCTAGAATTGCATGAGTTGCGTATCTGTAGGATGACTATAACCCATCAAGCCTTAACCAACATTTTAATACCAGAATGCAGACAGGAATTCTTCCGAAATAAACATTGCCGTACGTACTACACACGTACCACCGGCTGTTGCACCCACCCTATACTGTTATTGGACGGCCGACCTTGGTCGTCGGTCGAGGTCGTTAAACACATGTCGATGTAAACCGCAAAAATAAAAGCAAGAAAAAGCTTTTAGAAGATTGTATTTCTAATGATGTGCTAACAAGAACGTGCGCTCGTCTCATTCAACGACCGCGGGTGGTTCGACTGTCTTATCAATGGAAGATATTAACACATCATTGTACATTTGACTAAAATGGCATCTAGCGAGATGGAGGTGCGAACCACCCGTGTGTTAATGGTGTGGGATAGGGGAGACGGTCGTTCGGAACCTCTTCAAGCGGAAACAAGTAGGCCTATCAAGTTAGATGGTTCCGTAATCTGTATACTTATTTTCACTAAAGAAGAAAATTGACTACCAACTACACAATCACAAATATCACTGTTATTATTACTTATTTCAATGTTCAATTTTTCACTTTTTTCAATTATTCAACTATATTTCATGTCTATATATATTGATATCAAAATTGTATTTTATACTGACTATTATCCTGTAAACTTTTAATAAGCCAGGGACCAATAAAGGTTGTTTATATATTTTTTTCTCTGTCAGCTGTGATATTTTTAGGGTAAATTACATTGTTTCAGAAAGGATTTACGATAGAAAACAAAACTACGTCATTCTATATATCACCGTTGGGCGTGGGTTCGAGTCGCGCATAAGGCATGGGTTTTTGTAAACTTCCTTTCACTTATCATCACATCATAGATTCATAATCACGTGCTCATTCGTACTCCCGTATAACCTAGCTGTTGGTGGGGTCGTTAAGCAAACAATAATTATCAAATATCTACAGCATGGATACATTGTACAAATTATAGTAAAAATGTAATAAATGAATATAGAAAAAAATTGTTGAACACTGTGTATATATATGTATATATATATATATATATATATATATATATATATATATATATATGGGATTTTATAGTTATGTCGAAAAAGATACGCCTCGACCGGGATTCGAGCCCGGGACCTTCTACTTGCCGGGCAGGTGCTCTACCACTAAGCTACCGAGGTATTACTCCTTCGACATAACTATACTCAGACTCACGATACTTCGAGGGGACTAGCCCTATAGGGGGCTTAGGTTCACCCAAGGTGTAGTTATATATATATATATATATATATATATATATATATATATATATATATATATATATATATATATATATATATATATATATATATATATATATATATATATATATATATATATATATATATATATATATATATATATATATATATATATATATATATATATATATATATATATATATATATATATATATATATATATATATATATATATATATATATATATATATATATATATATATATATATATATATTACTATATATATAACTTTGATATTACCTCTCACCAATCTCACACAAACAACAACAACAACAACAACAACATCGAACAAACAGACGAAAGAGAGAGATAAACTCGCTGAATGTGACTGTAGAAGTACATTCAGCACTAATACAAGGTGATAAATTACAGGTTACAAACACGCGGGCGAGAGAGGACGTTAGTGAGAGTGAGAGAGAGAGAGAGCACGTGGGACGATAGTGCCAGGTTGGGTGGCAGCTATTCTGCTAATGTTGGCTGATTAGCTATATAGTCAACGACAAAATCGCAACTGGGATTGGTCAACTGTAATGAAGGTGACTGTCCTAAAACTAGACTGAACTAAAAATCGATCGACTGTACTTAATCAACTGCCCTAAATTTCTGAGCAACCTTATGTGAAGATGTCGGAGTGGAAGTTTACTCCTCCCTTGAAAATTGGTACCTGGAAATACAAAATTGGTATTCATTTAATACGTTTTTAATTGATGGTTAAAGTGGGTGATATTTGTGTCAAATGAAATTTCTGGTGGAAAGGAGCCAAATCTCCCACTTGAAATTTTGTACAGGTTGGTCAAGTAGTAGAAGTTTAGAACAGTTGGTTTTTAAGACAGTTGGTTTTCCATGTTTTCATGCAATAAGGGCATCGCATCCCCTTCCAACAGACTAAAGTTAAGAAATTCACTACCGGTAATCAGAACACAGATTTGTCCAACACTGGTAATAATAATATTGAGAGGTCAACAACTCCTGAAATCCAGTGTAAACTTGCCATGAAATCCCCTTGAGATCCCTGATACCACCTGAAATCACCTGAAAACACCTGAAATCCCTGAAATCCCTGAAACCATTTGAAATCCCCTTGAAAGTCTCTGAAATCACTCGAAATCCCTGAAATCACTTGAAATCCCGGAAATCACTTGAAATCCCTGAAATCACTTGAAATCCCCTTGAAATCACTGAAATCACTTGAAATCCCTGAAATCACTTAAAATTCCTGAAATCACTTGAAATCCCTGAAATCACTTGAAATCCCTGAAATCACTTGAAATTCCTGAAATCACTTAAAATCCCTGAAATCACTTGAAATCCCTGAAATCCTCTTGAAATACCTGAAATCCCCTTGAAATTCCTGAAATCACTTAAAATCCCTGAAATCACTCAAAATCCCTGAAATCACTTGAAATCCCTGAAATCACTTGGAATCACCTGAAATCGGAAATCAGGTGTACACCGAATTTGCGAGTTGCAAATCCCTCGAATAATATCCATCTCACATATATCTTTCACCGACCCCAATGAATCGCAGTCAACAGTACAGTTCGTCGTTAAAAACTCATATATATATATATATATATATATATATATATATATATATATATATATATATATATATATATATATATATATATATATATATATATATATATATTAAAATGATTGGATCAGCAGAACGCGAGAGAAACATTGAAATGGATCTTCTAAAAAACAATAACTGCACTTTCGAGTTCGTCCTTGAACCGAGACGGAACCAATGCTGACTCCATCAGAACAGATGTGGCCATGTCGCAACTGCATTCAACAGTGGGAAAACTGAATCGCAACGCTGCATCATTGATAACCCTGGCTAAATATAAACAAGATCTATAGCTCGGCTCATTTTTTATTCATTCATCTATATTGAGTTCAACGACGCACTGTACTGATTATCAAGATCTATTGGCGTCGGCGAATGACATATGAGATGATGGGGTGGTGAGATGAAAGGTTTTTTATTATGTGTTTTTGGATGGTGGGAAGGAGTCGGTCGTGGCCTGTTGTAAAGGAACCATCCCATCCAGTATTGACCTGAATGACAAGATGAAAACCACGAAAAACCCCTGTCAGCTGGTCGACCATGGCGGGGATCGACCCCCGGTCTCCTGAATGACGGTTCAGTAACTAACCACTCGGCCACAAGTTTCAGTATATATATATATATATATATATATATATATATATATATATATATATATATATATATATATATATATGTATATAATATATATATATATATATATATATATATATATATATATATATATATATATATATATATATATATATATATATATATATATATATATATATATATATATACCGGTATATATATATATATATATATATATATATATATATATATATATATATATATATATATATATATATATATATATATATATATATATATATATAATATATATATATATATATATATATATATATATATATATATATATATAATATATATATAAATATAAATATATAAATATATAAATATATATATATATATATATATATATATATATATATATATATATATATTATATATGTGTATATATTTTCACAGATCTGTGGTCTACAATTTCGTTTTGATATGCGACTCTACCCCAAATACATATTCCACCACCCAAATAACCTGACTGTTGATGAGCCGTTAAGCAGACAATCTCAATAACGTATCTACATATCGAGCCACTGCCTTGCACTTCTTCCGCATGACCCCTTTTGAACTATTCACGACTATCGACTGTCATATGTCAACTGAAGAGCCACTGTCGTGACGTGCGTAGAACCCATTTGTCGGTGTAGTTCCAGTCCTTTAGGCGAAATTATAATGGATTAGAGTTGGTAAAAACAATGAAATTACTTGTGTCACGTACATGCGTTCGTAATCGTCTGAAGTGGGTCAGACTTTTCTGTTTTTTTCTTCCTGAAATACATAAAACTTGTGTCTCCGAAGACAAATAGGCGCCGCCAACTTCCAGCCGTAAATACAGAGCATGCACAAAACAGGGTTGACAAAATAAACATTGAAACAAATAAAAATATTGGGTTAAAAAAAATAACAGTTTAGGCCTACAGGTACTGTAGTAAATAAATAGACATTCTGGGCATAATTGAAAAAACATATTTTCAGTTCTTTTTCTATATATTAGTCATCAACCTAATTATCGAAGATGAATAAAATGAAAAATATTATTGGGCCTACACATGGAAAATTAGGAAAATACACATGGAACAAGAAAAGATCCGCTTCGGAATTCATGTCGTATATATAGAGCCTATATGAAAATGCCACTTTTAGATATAAATAATAAACTGAGTAGCGTAATAAATGCGTATCAAATTAAAAACCCCGTTACTGAAGGTATAGACTATAGCATAAGAGTGCTTTTTTCAAGGTGTGTTTACCCAATGAAGCTCACTGAGCTTGATTCGACTGGATATACTGGCCAACCCTGGCACGAAATATTATAAAAATATTATTATTATCATTATTATTATAATTATAAATATACCAGGTGCTTGTAATTAGGACCTGCCGTATCGTTAATTACTAGAATCCACACTAACCAAGCGTCTGTGTGCGTGCGGATACCACTGGACGACAGATAACCTACTTTCTATCGGCACGACACACGAGCGAGGCGTTATCCACAGCTCGGCATTGGTTTACGTCAGTCGTTACATTGTTTGATTGATGAGTCGCTAAAGGTATGTCCTCATTTGTGTGAATTTCATTTTTATTAATGTGTAAAACTCGACAGAAATTCTTTGTTCCCCGATTAGCCTAAATAGAGAAAATTATTTATTTATATTGGGTTTAACGACGCATAATGATAACTAGGATCTATTGGCGTCGGATGAATGATTAATGAGATGATGATGGGATGGTGAGATGAAGGTTTCTCAAGTATTGGGAATGAAATGGGATAGTGAGAAGGAAGCGGTCGTGGCCTATATTGTAGGAACCATCCCGGCATTAGCCTAGACTACAGAGGGAAACCACGAAATCCCCTGTAAAGATGGACGGTGGCGGGGATCGAAACCGAGTCCGATATGCCCCTTCACCTCCCGGATCACATGAAGCGAGTGCGTTAACCACTCAGCTACATGTCTCGGTGATCTTTGAAATCTCTTGGAATCACCCAAAATATGAAATCAGGTGAACACCAATTTTGCGAGTTGTTAACACCTCGGCTTTTCTGCTGTTTTCCATCGTATTGTCTTCATCATATCACTAAAACCAGAATAAATCGTATAGTGTGCTCCTCGACTGCGCGGTCTGAGACCATATTTTTTCGCAGCAGATAAGTCTCCAAGTTTCAAGAATAAATAACTGTAACCAATGAATAAGAAATAAATAATATTTAGTCAACTAAATGCGATCAGGGATATGAACAATTCGAATATTTGCATTGATAATTGAATTGAAAATAACAGAAATTGGACTTATCCATAAGTAGATATAATTATAGGCCTACATTAATTCGATTAGAACGTAAGAAATTGCTTGATTTTCGACCGAAAAAAAATCTCTAGTAAATCGATCAATGTTTTTCGTCTAGGCTAGTTGATGCGCGGAGACGGCAATTATATCACACACACTGTGTGCCGTCTGTGTCTCGCTCCCCCATCTCTCGTGGGAGCTCATTGGTCTCGCTCATTGGTAGCGAGACCACGTACGAGCTCACCGGCAAACACCGACGAGGGAGACCAAGTTAGACTGGCATTATTAGCCTGCTGAACATACAGATACGTGCATCTATTGCCGTGCATGACCGATCAACTATACAGTACCCCACGGTACATAGACGAACAATTCCAAACTGAGCAGTCATAGATATATACCTTACCGAGATACGTTACTCCTGCAGCCGATAACGACATGTGCTCGTTGCAATCTCGGCGGCCATATTGGACATTACAAATAGAATCTGAGCAAGGCATTCTATACATAAGAGAGATTTCCATATCTGTGTGAGCGAGCGTGTGAGCGTGGTGTGTGTGTTCGTAACGCTGGATGAGGGGGATGGAGGGCTGGCGCGGTGGGATGAGAGAAGAGTGGAAGGAATGACGGAAGGAAGAAGGAAAGAAGGGGGAGTGGAGGAAGGAAGGGAGGAAGGTTGGAGGAGGGTTATACCAACTCGACTATTTGTTGGAGTGATAGTACGTCTGGGTTCTATTACTGTACCAAGCACAGTGTTGTAGCCTACACGGACTACATGAACACCATGTGAAAGATCTGGGTTCGATTACCAACTAAGATATGTAAATTGTAAAGCATACGAATGCGCGGCGACAAAATGACAACACAATAACGACACAGGAAATGAGCTATAAACCGCTGACAATGACAGTTTATTATTATCATTATTATTATTATTAACGGTCCTTAGTCAGTCAGTCAGTCAGTCGGGTGACAAACAGTGATAGAAATATAAATACGTACAGGTCCCGTAATGTTTGTTAGAATATAAATGACACAATCACAATTGAACGTATTATTATGAGTCGTCATGCACATAAGCCTATAAACACGGTCTATACTCTATATATGGCCTATTGATTGTTTTTTCATTTCATTAGAATCGAAACTTGATATAAAATCATCAATCCCCAATCAAGGCTATGAATGAAAGTAAGATCGTTTGGACGGGGCATCACAATGGCGATCTTTTCAACCCATTTCAATTATTTAGAACAATGCACTTTAACATCAAGGGCCCGAATTCGCAAAAAAGTCCTATCCTTGGAACGTCCCAAGTTGGGAACATTTTACTGAGTTAGGACCAATATTGGTCTCAATAGTTCCAACTTGAGACCAATACTGGTTCTAACTCGGTACAATAGTCCCAACTTGAGACCACCAATATTGGTCCTAACTCTGTAAAATGGTCCTAACTTAAGACGTCCTATAAAGATAGGACTTTTTGTGAATCCGGGCCCAGGACTGCGCTGTCACATCTTTGACCATACTTTTCTACCGCAGATAAAAGTATTTTCCAAATTATAGTATTTACTACCCCATGAATTTTACTATAGACCAACAAAGTATACCAAGCCACTCCGCGCTTGTAATGGGAAAACATGGATTCTCGAAAAATAAAATTGACGCAAATTTGCACATATATTTGATGTTCACAAGCGTGAACTGTCAACAACTTCAATTATTGATTACCAAACCATGAACATCTCTAACCATGAGCATAAATAATAACCCTATACAGTTCTGTAATACGCCTACCTCGTAAATTTATAATTACCAGATCCTTCGCGTAGTATGCCAAGTTTATTTTTATTCACAGTTTACGACACGAACAATAAATGTGTTAAAAACACTGTTATAAATATCAGACAGACCCCCACATGTATAGAACAGTATACATATAAAATATTAAAAATATAAATATATATATATATATATATATATATATATATATATATATATATATTGTATATATATATGTAACAAATATATATATATATATATATATATAATATATATATATATATATATATTATATATATATATATATATATATATATATATATATATATATATATATATATATATATTATATATATATATATATATATATATATATATATATATATATATATATATATATATATATATATATATATATATATATAATATATATATATATATATATATATATATATATATATATATATATATATATATATATATATATATATATATATATATATATATATAATATATATATAGGCCTATATATATATATATATATATATATATATATATATATATATATATATATATATATATATATATATATATATATATATATATATATATATATATGCTGGACAGGTGGAAAATAAATAGCACGCGGGATGACGGCTCAGAACGTACGACCGTCATAGACAACCATTACGAGCGAGACGGTTGCTCGCCTTGATGCGTAAAGAGAGGATGCAGATGGCAGACAACAAAGCCATGGTATAAACCGGATCCCACCAGCAAACGAGATATAGGGGACTGTAACAGCAATCATGACACACGATACTCGCTGGCGCAGTGAACCGTCTCTCAGGAAGGAGACGGCGGCGTTCGGTTGCCGCTTGGGGAGCGTCCTAACCGAGATTTTTTGGTTTTCCTCTGTCGTTAGAGATGACACTGAGATAGTTCGTTGATATCACGCCACGACCATGTCCTTCTCATCATTCCAAGAGTCTTGAGAGATTCACGCAATACTAAATAGATTAGCCCTCAATACAACACGTACATCCAGTGATGTAAATTTTCAATGCATATTTTTTTTCTTTGAAAATTTTCATGACAATTTTTTCAAAAGCTTGAAAATTTTCAATTTTGTCAATCAAATCATTTCTTTATGGCGTGTAAGTTGTCACAAAAGAAACTGGAGTTTGAATTCACTCTTGGTGATACTAAAACAATTTGTTGAACCACCACATTGAAGGTCCATCTGCTTACAAAATTGTCAAGACCCTAAATGAGTATAGGGCATACATAAAATAATAACTGTCTTTTTGATTAGTTTGTCAACATGCATTGATAGATCCTCGACTTCTCAGCAATAACACGTAGGTGGGGCCAGTACTCGCAATTGTACAGTCCTCTTTTCAAAAGACTTTTGAAAAAGACCTAGATCGAATAGTGAATGAGTATGTCGAAAAATTCCAATACAAATTCAAATTGAAAGAAATCCAATGATTTTATTTTGAAAATCACTGAAAAAAGTCAATGGGGATTGATTGGATGAATTCATTCAATTCCACTAGATTCACAGAAAATTGTCAATGAACGTTTTCATTGAAAACTTCAATAAAGTCGTATTGAAAATATTCAATGAATTGAAAATTGTCAACGTCCCATCACTCCGTATATCATGCAACCATACTGCTCGAGTTCAATATCTCAAAATGGGTCTACATATCTCATGGAAGGAGGAAGTCTTGACACTATTGTGCATAGGTTCCACTCATTTCCGAGTATGTACCGGTAGTTACAAGTATTCTTCCAGGATTTCCTGGCGTCTATTAGTCACGCCATATCACCTTCGATAACAAGTGGTATAAATTGACGTTTCTCCAAAACCCCATTCCGAGTGAAAAATAGTATTTACTTTATTTCTTGTCTGACTTGACATGAAACATAACCGGCCGGTAGGCCTACTAAACTTGTTAGACCTACTAGAGGAAAAGAGGGGAAAATATTATAATTCATTATCCAGCACTTTTTCAGGTTTACGTCAAAACCTTGATGAATGTAACAATTAAAACTACCCCAATAATAGTTTCATAGTTATAATGGGGTCATTTTTACTGTTACTGACGTACGAATCTCGAGAATTAGCGTTAACAGTACGATTAGTTTGAAAAAATTGATTTCCAAGCTGTTCAACAACATTCATCTTGACTTTGGGTGATCCAAGAACCAAGGTTATTGAAACCAACCACTACCATAAGGGGGCAAATCTTCCGGATGTTCCTACCACTTTTGACCTCTTTTTCCTAGCGTTTCTCTACAATTCGAGTGGCTGATTAAAGCCACGTGTAGTTGTCATAGTCAAATAAGGACTACGTCTTATACAACACAACAACGTAATCAACATATTCATAAGGAATCACTACGACTTTTTTTTACAATAATTCCTAGAATGAACCGAAACAAAAAAGGATAATTGTAGAGAATGAAGGTAGTTTTGGGGTCACAAACCAAATACAGTCGCATCTTATGAATAATGCAGATGATTTAGTCGAGTATCTTTATAGGCTGGTTGGATTGGCGATAGCGAAAATTTCTATTATTTATCATTTTGTATTTATTTTACGACTCATTAACGACCCCACCAACAACTAGGTTATACGGGGGTACGAATGAGCAGGTGATTATGAAAATATGAAATGATGAAAATTGGAAGGACACTTACAAAAATCCATGCCTTATGCGGGACTCGAACCCACGCTCAACGGCGACTTCAGTTTCTGAAGCGGTGCCTCAGCTGACCGAGCTACCGAGGGTGATTTGACCAGAATAGTTTCGGGTAACCGTCAGGCAGGCATTTATTGAGAAACTGATACCGGTAAAATGACATTTTGGAAATATCCACATGAATAACATACGGTATGTCAAAAAAGCAGCGAAAAATATGTTTCAGCTGGGGGGGCATTCATGTACACCTAGCAAGCTCTAGCAAGGCATGAAACCTGTTTGACTACTGTCATGGCGGCAATTTGCTATCAACTTTGCGGGGTGCTTTTTGATGATCGCAAGTTGCGACCGCTAGCATCTTTGCTGGACGTACATGAATGCCCCCCTAGCTACTGGGATGGTTGCTCAACAATAGGCCACGACCGACTCCTTCCCACTATCCAAAAACACCTAATAAAATAATCTTTCAACTCATCATCCCATATTTCATTCACCGACGCCAATAGATCGTAGTCATCAGTACAGTGCGTCGTTAAACTCAGTATAAATCTTCAAAAAGAGACTACATCTTTCAAAAGCATTACGACCTTGAAGTTTATACAATTATTCAGTTGGTAGACGTCTATCCTCTGGTTGTAACAAGTACAGTCATGTAGTTGGCGAGTTGAACAACTGGTGTCAGTGGCTTCAGGTGGAATACAAGGTGGTTCAGCCGACGGCGACTTGAAACAGGCCCTAGCAGACTTGCTAACCAGGTCCAATGCTGAGACAAAGGAGCCGTGTATGGCGAGAGATGCGCGTTAATGAATCGAGCCTATCCGTTCCTGGAACGTCTTTTACTACACAACCTGCGCATTTGTACCCATGAAAACCCATGAGGTAGAAGAGAAAAAAAAAAAAATAGCATAGCTGTTGTTGGGGTCATTAAGATTAAATTGACTATCGTTTGCTTAACGACCCCACCAACAGCTACGGTTACACGGGGGTACGAATGAGTAGGTGATTATGAATCTATGATGTGATGATAAGTGAAAGGACGTTTACAAAAACCCATGCCTTATGTAAGACTCGAACCCACGGCCAACGGGGAATTCCCTTTTATTTCATTTCTTTTCATTTTTTTATGTATTAATTTTTTTTTCTGAAGCACTTTCAAAAGCAGTGCCTTATAGTAACTGAGGAACAGGCGGGCATATGTCTTTCTTATGTTGGTAGACGACCTTATCGGCTTCTCTTTGTCGATACGAGCATATTACTCGCGTGCATGTCCCCGTTAATGGCAGTGATGAGTTAGTACCTCCATCATCATGTTCGTCGCTCACCCGTGTAATCGCGCCGCGCAAAGCGTCGGAAGCGAGCCACACTATCAGCTGACGGAAGGTACAACTGGCCAACTGTCTCATCCGGCTCCGACGTACATGCAAACTATTAGATTAATGGCGACAATCAACCGTTTAAAACTTTTACCCCGCGAGAGAAGGAGGTGGAGGGGTGATCAGGCCCGCGAGACCCGGACATAGGGCACCAAGTAATCAGGGGCGCCAAATTTTCACAAGCTTATTGAAATTTTAAAATAGGGCTACTAGGACAGTCCCTTGAAATTGGGCCGCTTCCCTCATTCCAACAGGGTCAAGAGGGCTATCCACCGCACAGATTTAAGCCATAGGCCTATACTGGTCAATAAACTGAAACATTGAAAAATATCTCCGGATGAAAATAAAATATAGGCCTAGTGGTGAAAAGAGCCCAGAGAGTGAGCTAGAGGTGTAGAGGCCTGGTGGGATTAAAAAATGGCGGAAAACATATACTTGAGTAAAAATTCCAGCATGAGAAAATATCTAGGTCCCTGTAGGTCGTGAATAACTTTGTAATTGAAAAAGTGAGGCCTCTACAGACAACTATACACTCAACCTTGAAACAGACTTAGTTTGCGTTGACATAGGCCAAAGCCTATTTATAGGGGATATTTTTCAAGGGATATTTTTTCCCAAAAATGTTTTCCGCTTACCCAATAGTCATTCCACCCTCGCAAGTAGGCATTCCGCATTACATTTTTACGTGGCAGTATTTACCGAAGAGAAACGTGGTGCTTTTCATGTCAAGGCTCTAAATGCATTGTCAACCGGCGACATGAACAAGCTTACACTTGCAATCACGAGAAATGACGGTTCCGATCGACCGTCTTTCCATCACGTTCACCACCAACGCACGGCTGGTTCGCGCCTTCTCTAGTGGATTCAAGTATAGTACCAGCACAGCCATACAAACACAATGTGTTATCATAAAGCAAGCAAAAACTAGGCACGGATAAATTATTCTACTTCTTTATCAACAAACTGTGATATCTAGGCATAGGCCTACACGCAGTATGCTTGTAGTTCTTTTATTCTATGATACAACACAGAAGTTAGGGTAAATTCACTGATTAACGTACCACGCCATTTTTTTCGATTTTTTTCAATTCTTTCTTCATTTTTTTAAAGTATACAAGCTCCGTTCCGCTTGTCGGCGGTATACGCGAGGTTTGTACACTAACCTGACCCTAACCTAACCTACTGTCCACCTTTGTCATCTTAGTCAGATCACAAAGCATCAACTTCAAGTGAGTAAAAAACATATTAAAACAAACAAAATACAAAATGTTCAAACTACACACCATAGATATGAACAAGATCTATCAGAAAACACAAAAAACGCGAACATAGGACAAAAATTGGCCATGGTACGTTAATCAGTAAAATTACCGAAGTGGAGTCTACCAACTTGGGTATATAGGGCCGGGTATTTGGTTTAATGATAACTAAGATATATTGGCGTCGGATTAATGATCAATGAGATTGTGGGATAATAAGATGAAGGTTTTTCAAAGGAAGCGGCTGAGACATGTCATGTGGAAACCATCTCGGCATTCACATGTCAGGCTACAAAGGGAAACCACGAAAAACCTAGGCCTATGTAATGCTGGTCGGTGGCGGGGCTCGAACCAAGGACCGATTTATATCATCCCGGTCACATGGAGCAAGCTCGCGCTAGTATTCGCGCTGGTCCGAAAAAATGTCATTATAAATCCACGCATCTTGGTAATTGCTTACCGTACTCCCAAATTTGTCGTTACGTAATAACAAAATTAAAATATTTCGAATAAAAACACTTATTATTTCAGTTTTTTTTGTGGGTGTTTTCAAAACTTCAACCAGCACTTTTCCAATAATCTACAATTTTGTTAGTTACCAAGTTCGCAGATTTTCAAATTATGAATAGAAAAAGTTTCATGTAGATCGGTCTTGCCTTGCAACCGTGTGCGCGTGGACAAAAAAAATCCGATTTGAATGAATGAATATTAGGGTTTTAAGGCGCATCGACAGCGAGGTCATTTAGCGCCTGTCAAAATAAGTTGCTGAACAAAAAGGTACCGTAAGTAGGCCTAGTATTTGAATCACATGGATTACGACTTCGAATGAATGAATGAATGAATATTAGGGTTTTAAGGCGCATCGACAGCGAGAACCCTCATCCAATCATTTTGTACATGTGCTTTTAGACGGTATACTGGTTTTTACGATGCACTGTAATGACGACTGCGTCCGTGAATGATGAATGATACGTGATCTTGGAAGATGAGATGAAAGGTTACTGTATTAGGTGCGTTGGAATGGCGAGAAGCAACGAGGAACGATCGTAAAAAAACACAAAAAATACTCTTAGGACGGAAGAACATGACGGAAATCGAACTCCGGCCTCAAGAATGAAAGTTCACTTCACTAGCAACTGAATTACCCATCTCGGTTTGACGGCAATTGAACAGTACGATTCGAGTTTACTTTATTATATTGGGTTTTAACGACGCACTGTGATGATAATTAAGATCTATTGGCGTTCACATTTACTGCAAGTTATATGATTCCTATCAAAGACCTAAATTAGATCAAACAACTTCATTGGAATTCGGAAAGGTCTACATTTCCGTAAGTGGTCCTGATGACAGTCATTAAGGAAGTGTCGAACTACGAACGATAATAAAGTTAATTGATTCGTGATGAAATAATATAGTGTCATTGCTTCATAATTAAAAAATCATACTGATGGGGGGTATCATTAGTAGGTAGCCTATTCATCTAGGCTATAGGGTCTAAATAGCCAGTATCAATAGTGTTAAATCTAGAATTTGAAATTATGACATGGGAAAAGAATATCGAAGTGTCTATTCGCACGGTAATGCTGTGCGAACAAGGACTTGAAACGCTATTCGCAAGGTAAAAGATGGCCGACCTCGAAAATTTACCGTGCGAACAAGGACCCGGAACGCTATTCGCAAGGTAAAAGATGGCCGACCTAGGAATTTACCGTGCGAACAAGAACTCAAAACGCTATTCGCAAGGTAAAAGATGGCCGACCTAGAAATTTACTGTGCGGACAAGAACCTAAAACGCTATTCGCACAGTAAATTCTAGTTCGCACAGTAAAACCCCTTTCCACATTTACCTTGCGAATAGCGTTTCCGGTCCTTGTTCGCAAAATTTACTGTGCGAATAGCGTTTTCGGTCCTTGTTCGCACAATTTACCTTGCGAATAGCGTTTTCGGTCCTTGTTCGCAAAATTTACTGTGCGAATAGTGTTTTCGGTCCTTGTTCGCACAATTTACCTTGCGAATAGCGTTTTCGGTTCTTGTTCGCAAAATTCACTGTGCGAATAGCGTTTTGGGTCCTTGTTCGCAAAATTTACCTTGCGAATAGCGTTTTCAGTCCTTGTTCGCACAATTTACCTTGCGAATAGGGCCGGCCAAAGAATATTCAAGTCAATTCCAACAAATAACAACTGTTGTGTTGATTAATAATCTTCATCATGTAATAGCATTTTGTTCAACAATGAAGAAATACAATACAACAAAAGTACTACGCCAATCACGTTTATTCATGGTTTGACATAGCTACCATATTACGTCGTCCCTACATTCCTCAACACAACAATAGTCAACATTCGTGACAGGAAGAATCGTGTAGTCTGAAGAGCTATAGGCCCAAGTAGAGGCCCAAGTAATTCAATTTCGGAAGTGGGAGAAATTTGGTCAATGGGGTACAGTACAGCTGCTTGGGAAGCATGTCAATCGCAAGAAAGGTCGCCTCGTCGCCGCATGTGCCATAATTGAATTATGTAAATAACGTGAGGCCTAGGCCTAGGCCTATTCGAAGAAATCTCTGAGAATAATGAGGGTGATTAGTATGCACAGTCTTCTTACGAACAGATGAATAAATGAAGAGATGTCCGTAGGCGGCAAAATATAGGCCTAGTATATGCAATAGATTTTCATCGGATTAAATCGAATCGATGAATATGAATAGGCTTCAGTCACTTTGTGCATAGGCAATCTCTCCTGATTACAATAACTGAGGACCTACAGGCAGATATTTCCTGCCCCTAAACCTTCGACTGGGCATAAACTAGCCTAGTTCCTGCCTCTTCTGGGTACCGAGGCCTTTATTCATTTTGATCGGAATGGGGGTAGGCTATGCCTACGCCTAAAGTAGAGGCCCTAGATCAAGCTCCAAGCCCTAGGCTCGGTGTGGTCTAGGATTCACTTTATGCCCTACGGTTTACCGGAGCTGTGCTATGGACCTAGAGACCTACCTACCCCAGACCGAAGTTCCCTAGCAGCGCTGGAGAAGGTCTAGGCCAAAAATATTAGTAGGCCTATGGTCTAGGCTAGCCTAGGTCTTGACGTACGGGCTAGGGCTAGCCCCACTCGTCAACTGAACCCAAATTTGTAAAGGACCCTACAAAACGTAAATCAACAAGGTCACTTGGGCCTATATCACTCTCGAATGCAGCAAAAATACAATGCTCGGAAAAGTTACCAGTTTTATTAGGCTACTGATAACCTTTATCGAGCCTGGGCCTACCTTTATAAATCCGAGATGGTTACTCCTGAATGTTCGTTGAACTGCACACACTTCACTGTACAATCGTAATTACCACACTATAATTGACTTTTGCTATCAATTGTTACACAGATAGGCCGACTGTGCACTTCGCACGAAACACACGAACAATGAACAAAACACTACTGACAACTAAGCCTACCTCCCGCAAACTACACAACACAACGGCAATCAGTAAATGAGAAGATGGAAATGGAAAGTGATCACAAATCTGACTGTCTACACCAGAGTGCAGCACTTTCTGTTAGTAATGTCACCACCTGTGTAGATCATTCTATTTGAGAGGCCACAAGGCCGTGATTAGTTCTTCAAATTCCGCCAGAACATGGCGACGTCAGACGGTGTATTAGGCAAAATCCCAGCGGTCTAGGCTAACTGTCCAAGTTCAATTTTGTTAATAAAGTTAGCAGTATACAGAAAGTCTATAAAATGGATTACCCAGATGATGATGAGATGGACGAATTGATGAACTGTGAAATGGAGGAAGCTCAATGGCAGAATGACTTTTTTAACAAAACTGTACAGGATCCTGTTGCTGTACGCCATAAGGTAGGGCCTAAAGCATTAGTTTCATCATTGAGTAAAGAAGTATTATTGTCATTCTGTCCCACTTGTTCGCTTGGCGTAGGCCTAGACCTACCTACTTCAATTTGTAAAAATATGAGGGCATAGGACTAGGCCTAGGCCTACATGAAAGATACCAATGATGGAAACATGAAGCCCCGCTAGACGATTCAAGAGGGATCGGCCAGATAGTGTTGATTCTGGCAGCGCTGATAAACAGGAGTCTTGTTTCCATCTTACGTCTAAGCGACAAAATCACCGTATAAAATCTTACGACAGACGGTGTAGGCTACTGTAACTTTCCTTTCTTTTCTTTTGTAATTTAGGCCCTACATCGTACAAAATCATTGTTTCCAGGTAGTAGGGCTATGGGTGAAAGGTAACTTGTTTGGTAGGGGCACCACAAGGTCAATCTTACCATCCCAAAGAATAATTAAAAGAGGATATGGTACCAGTAACTCATTTAACAAACAATCAACCTTGGAATAATGATTCGCTAACAATAATAGCTAATGATAGCTAACAATTCGAACATTCACATCAGGGAGAAGAAATCTTCAATGTTTAATTAGGTCTAGGGCCTATCTTGAGTTTCATTTCATTCTTTAATTCTTCTTGAAAGTATCCTGTCTTGACGAAGAGACAGATCTATCAAAGGCAGGCCTAGTGTATCTAGGTCTCGTTAGGCCTACAATAGGTGAATAGTTTATGTTGTGCTTCAGTCCAAGCCCCCTGGAGTTTGTAGTTAAAAACTCAATGCCTTGATGAAATCCATCTTCATTGTTAACACGAAAATTATGAAAGTATGACAGCTTGGCAATTTACACTTTGAAATATTATTACATTTTATGCGTACATATTTTCGTTATTCATCTGTATGCCACTCTCTACAATTTTACAAAGACTGACCATCTAACCTCTGATTCAAAGTAATATTATTTACTCTTTTTAGTGGCAATGAGAATTATAAGCGAGATAATTGTACTTAGACGTACAATGCTTCGCCGGGCAGGCCTCCTTCGTACATGTTCCATTATCCAGCGTAGACTGGCATGTGTAGGCCATCAAGTAAAAGTAAGGAATTTAGACATTTAAAAATATTTTATCACGTAATTTATGTACAAATTTATCTGGTGGCATATGCCTGTCCTAAAAAACAATACCGGTGTGTTAGAGGCCAAACTTGGTTGACATGGAAATATAATGTCACTTGGGAAAATATATATTTTTTTTTATAACCATGCCTTTGCATAACTTCGCCATAGGCCTAGGCCTATTCTGAATATTAAATAATTTTTCAACCTGGTTATTAGTGTTTTCTTGTTATTTCGGTTCCATCGATTGGATGAAGCTGTAGGAAGTATTTGTTGTATTAGGCCTAAATATAAAAATTCCAGTTCACTTGAATATGCGAATTTCATATCGGATTTCTAAGTACTACGCCTGTACTTTGATTGTACGATGGGATCATTTGTCGACATTGAACATTATACCGGTAGGCCTACGGTACCGGTAGTTGAATATTGAACATTGCAAAGCCGTAGGCAGACCTACCCAGCGTAATGCCGCACGAGTTTCGTCGAGTTCTATTTTTAAAACATCTTCCAACATGTACCTCTTACTAATTACCTGAGCTACAGACTCTCCGTGTTCATCAAAGAGTTATTTTTGTATACATGACAGCACTTGTCTAGGTTCCTTATCATTAAAGGCTCCTCTAGCTCAGCTGGAGAGCTTTAGAAACAGAAGTCAAGTTGGGTATGGGTTCAAGTCCTGCATAATGCGTAGGTTTTTGTAATCGACATTCGTCTATTACCCGCTCATAAATTCATACCTCCAAATAACCTGGCTGTAGTGGGTTGCTTGGAAACAATAATCATCACATTCATTCAAACAGACATTTAGTGAATACGTTGAAGTGTACATGTATCTTTTTTTTTCAGGTAGATGATTCTGTAGTTCCAGACCCAAACGCAGACCATCTTGCAGTTCTAAAAAACTACTTTGGCCACTCACAGTTCCGGCCAATGCAATGGAAGATTATTCGCTCAATTATAGAAGTAAGGGCGTTATTTTTATTAGGTACAGGGTGCTACTCAAGTCACCTCAAAATTTATGAAATTTCCAAATACTGTTGAGAAAGCTCATTTTTAAAAAGTGTTTTTAAAAATTCCATTGTCTTCTTTTTTTATATAGGTCTATAGTGTTGCCAGTAAATATGTAGGTGAATAAAAAAATTGCTTCATCACCTACTGGTACTGGTTCTGGTACCACTAAATTGTTCATGCCCTCAATATGAAATCTGTGTATTGATTGGTTCAGTTATGTAGGCCTATGACTGTCTCTCTCACTCCCAAATCCAAGTTATTGGACACAATAATTATGTACTTCCAGTAGGCCTAAGTAATTCATAGTATGACCTTCAAATTTAATGGTTGAAGTAGGCCTACATTACAGGACGCAAACTTTTGCAAAGTTCAAGTAGCCCTACATTCGATAGAAAAACGAATGTATGAAGTATTGAAGACGATTTCATTCATTTAAAAAGTTCAAGTTCCTTGAATTTGGGGGAGCTCGAAATAAGTTCACTTGAGTCACCTGAATTCATAACCTTTACCAACAATCTAATATAATAATTATATTTTTTAAGTGCAACGTAACAAGTGATCAATCAGTGTAATCTGGAATGGGTATTCTCTAAGTAGGCCTAGTCGGTGAGACAACTGGACCATGTTAAGTGTGTGTTTCGGTAGTATCGTCCTCCGTAGCATAGACAACTAAGGCTCTGCGTTGGAAAGTGAAGACACCGTTGGACTTGGGTTCGAGACCCATAAGAAGTACAGATTTTTGTAAACATCCTTTCACTCATCATTTGTAAACGTCCTTTCACTCATCATCACTTCATAGTTTCATTATCACCTGCTCATTCGTATTCCCGTATAACCTAGATGTTGTTGGGCTCGTTAAACTCCGTTATTATGAACCATGTATCGTGTAGAGGGTGTGACATAACTAGTGATGTAAATTTTCATCAAAATTTTTTTCGTTGAAAATTTTCAACAAAAAAATCAAATTGATTTTTTTTGGTTAGTTCATTGTTACAGAAGAAGTTGGCGTTTGAATTCACTCTTTTTTTTGTGATAGAATATTCTTAAGCTTCTTTTCCATTTTGTCACCAAATTATAACATGTGACAACAAGTGAGGTTATGTAGGTACAGCTCTATACAGACAAAGTCAAAGAGTGAAAGAACAAAGAACTTAGTGCCAGGAAACATCAAACAGGAAATGAGTATGAAACCAAAAAAGCCTCATTTGAAAAGGGTAAGAGAAAACATGAAAAAAAATATTCATTGAAAATTTTCATTGAAAATTTCAATAAATTTGCATTGAAAATTTTCAATTGAAAATTTTCAACGTTCCATCACTAGACATAACTATATGCGGTTGTATTGCAGGATCGTCGAGACAACTGCGTAGTCATGGCGACTGGCTACGGCAAGAGTCTCTGCTACCAGTACCCAGCCGTGTATTGCGACGGAGTCACGCTGGTCGTGTCTCCGTTGATCTCGCTCATGGAGGACCAAATCATGTCCCTGCAGGTGAGTAAACTTCTGCGTTCCTTTTTTTTATATTGGGTTTTAACGACGCACTGTAATGATGGCTACGATCTATTGGCGTCGGTGGATGATGAATGAGACGATGGGATCATGAGATGAAAGGTTGTTTGATTAGGAATTTAGGTGTTTTGGATGGTGGGAAGGAGTCGGTCGTGGCCTGTTGTTAAGGAACCATCCCACTATCAACCTGAACGACAGAGGGAAACCACGAAAAAAAAACTGTTGGGATGGTCGACCATGGCGGGAATCGAATCCCGGTCTCCCGAATGACTGTTCAGTGTGTTACCACTCGGCTACGCGTCTCGGTTTTCTGCATTCCTGTGATGGCCTAGTTTGCAAACGTATAGTGTTGCTAATTTCAATGCAGCTTGAATAAGGAGGTTCGATCATGACTCTGTCTTGATACAAAACAGCTTTATTTATAATAGATTTATAATTTTAATTTATAATATTTACAGCTAGAATAAATAGGCCTAATAGAATAGAATACACAATGTTTTTCTTAGGTACTCATTTCATCCATCACAAATTGATATTAGGCCTATATAAACTAAAACTGAACTGATCCCTACAACTCTACCTATTGCGTCTCAGAATTTGACTCGGAAATCGAGTTTAAAATTACTTCAACGTGTCAGGTTCTGGCGGATGATTGAACTCGGTAAACTCGCACACCCGTAGAGGTTACCTATCGCGCCCGGGCCTATACGTGCTTGTCTATCAGCGCGCGCAGGTAGTGATGAACGCCAGGAAATATTCTCCGGGGAATATTTCTCATGTTTAAATAAATTCCCACTTTCAGGGATTTTATTTTTTGAAAAAGTATATAAATATACTGCCCATGATATTTTATTTGTATTCAATTTTATTTGCTTTTCAAATGGTGAGTTTTCAGAATCCTAGGCCGTACTGTTGTTGGTAGAAATGTGCTGACAGGCCTCAACGAGAAGATTTATAACTTACCTTTTTTGTTTTTATGTACGGTAATGTTTTGTGATTATTTTTCATTAAGTAGGCTCAATAGTTGCGTTTTTTTCCGTATCCTTCCTGTAAGTTGTAATATAATATTTACTACAAATCTTGTTTCTTATCTACCCACCATCCTAGAAACAGCAGATTATGCATCCAAGTTGAAATAGCCATATACAGTGAGACCTCTTTAGTACGTTTTCTAGGGGACCAGACTGAAAAAATGTAATAATATGAAAAACTTATCAAAATAACTACAGTATTTAATATGAGCAGCATGCATGGGTGGGATCAAAAAATGATTCAACTTATAAATATATAGTGAAAATGTATAAACGAGAAACTTATAAATGAGGTTCTACTGTACAAAGAATAAAGGAATATTAGTACTTTTGTATACACTTCAGTCTGTGTTTTTTTTATTCTATATTAAGTGTAACCAAGAAAAAAAATATATGCCCTGAAAATTCCCTTTTTGTAAATATTTCTTCACTTGCAAATTCCGTGAATTCGCTACGCGCAGGTGTCGAACATCAACGCGTGCCTGCTGGGGTCGGCGCAGACCAGCAAGGGTTCGACGGTGGCGCAGATCATGGCGGGCCACTACCGCGTCGTGTACATGACGCCGGAGCTGTGCGCCAGCGAGTACGGCCGCGAGGTGCTGACCGACATGAACAGGCAGTGCAACCTGACGCTGGTCGCCATAGACGAGGCTCACTGCGTCAGTCAGTGGGGACACGACTTCAGGCAGGCGTACAGGTACGGTGCGGACTTCGGGTCGATTGTTGAATAGTAATAAACTAATAGAGGAGTGCAGTCTTCGAATTCAGCTGAACTCGAAAATTCCGAGTTTCTTTTTTTTCTTTTGATTTTTTTTTTTCAATGTTTCTGTAGGCCTACTTGTACTGTCCTAAATAGGCCTATAATAGGTCGTGATTTTTTCCAATCCTATGGAGTTGCTACTGATGCAAATCTTGTGGCCTAACAATTTTTTTTCCTAATTTTTTTTCTCAAATATGTCTGTAGGCCTACTTGTATTGTCCTAAATAGGCCTATAATAGGTCGTGGTTTTTTTCCAATTCTATGGAGTTGCTACTGATGCAAATCTTGTGACCTAACAATTTTTTTTCTTAATTTTTTTTCTCAAATATGTCTGTAGGCCTACTTGTACTGTCCTAAATAGGCCTATAATAGGTCGTGATTTTTTTTCAATTCTATGGAGTTGCTACTGATGCAAATCTTGTGGCCTAACAATTTTTTTCTTAATTTTTTTCTCAAATATGTCTGTAGGCCTACTTGTATTGTCCTAAATAGGCCTATAATAGGTCGTGATTTTTTTCCAATTCTATGGAGTTGCTACTGATGCAAATCTTGTGGCCTAACAATTTTTTTTCTTAATTTTTTTCTCAAATATGTCTGTAGGCCTACTTGTATTGTCCTAAGTAGGCTTACTTGTATTGTCCTAAGTAGGCCTATAGGACGTGATTTTTTTCCACTTCCATGGTCGAGAGTTGCTACTGATGAGTAAATCTTGGCTCAACAATTTTTTTTTATTCATTTTTTTCCAATGTTTTTGTACATGTTTTTTCAATGTCTACAGGAAACTGGGCTCGTTGAAAAAGCTGCTCCCAAGCATTCCGTTTCTAGCGGTTACCGCCACGGCAACGCCCACGATACGGAACGACATCTGCGACTCTCTGCATCTAGTGTAAGCGAAGTTATGTTGAACTCTTTCTCTCCTTATTCTCTCCTCAATGAGAGAGGTCAAATGCCTTATATATTCCAGTATATGAGTTATCATATCAAGAGAAATAAAATACAGGCGCTAAATGACCTAGCTGTCTAACGCGCCTTAAAACACTAATATTCATTCATTCAGAAATAAAATATTCATATTGAAATGGTTACATAAAAAATTACAAAACAAATTTTAATGTGAAATAGCCTACGTCAAGAAACTACAGAATTTTCATTGGCATACCAGAAAAGCATGTCCAATTCTTTTTATTCGAGAGGCTCGCTGTGCAAACCCATTTGGGACTATTAAAGACATTTTCACTCAAATCCAACAAGAAATACCTACTCAGTTTGTGAAGATACAAAATGATTAATACAATCCTACCTTCCATCCATTGCTTTTAAAACTGAAGAACAATGATTTTGTATCAAGTTTCGATGTCATTAAAAAAAAAATGGATGAGTATCTTATCCACAATAATTTGTCACAGCAGTTGAGTGATATATTCCTAGTTATATATTTTGAGTGATATATTTTGATTTTGATCCATCAGTCACTATATTTTATCTTCTCTACTGTGACCAAGGCAATAGCCGAAATGTCAAGATCTCGTTTGTACATGATCAGCTCTGTGTTCTATCAACGGGCTCTCCACTATGAGTATTTCTATTCATGAACCTTGGTAAGCTGCTGTTCTTTCTTTCCATTCTACCCGATTCGAGTTCAAGTATTTCGAGCGCTAAATGACCTCGCTGTCGATGCGTCTTAAAACCCTAATATTCATTCAAGTATTTCGAAATTAGGTAGGCCTATGATACAGTAAACCCTCGTTGATCAAAACTCGGTTAATCCGAAATTTGACATATTTCGAACCTAAAGTCGGTCCCCGGCTGAAGGTATGGGCATTTCAATGTTGATTAATGATGTTGATCCAAAATCCAGCTAAACTGTAATTCGACCTAATATTCCGTCCATTCTAGATTCAGGATTCGGAAATGGGATGAGAATGAAAGGGGGGAGAGGGTAAGAATGTTGGAGAGTCCAACTGAGATGATGAGAGACCTGGGGTGGCAGAAATTGGAAATACGGAGGAAGGAGGATCGTTTATGTAATTTCTTCAGGGTAATGGAGGGAGAGGGGGGGTGGGGGGAGCTGCATGAGTTGATAAAAAGAAATAAGTCAGGGTATGGAGGTAGGCGGGGTCATGATAGAGCGGTAGTCATAAAGGGGGCTACATTAGATGTCGGTAAATTCTCTTTCTTAAATAGGACAGGTAGGGACTGGAATGGGCTTAGTAGAAATGTTTTTGAAGGGGATGACATCAGGTTAAAGTTATTCCGTCAGAGGGTTAAGGAGATGGTGGGATAGGGGTACTTAGGGAACTTGCCACCGCGCATTTATGTGCATTTGCAAGAGTTAAATAATAATAATAAATAATAGCCCTTGGGCTGGAAAGTTTTGGAGACCCCTGCTTTTAGAGGTTTCAGATGTAAGAATTTAGCATTGATGAAATAGACTACCGGTATGAAATCTGAATCTTCACAGGGATTTATATTTTTGACATTCTTTGTGTTTCACGGTATTTCAATTCATTCAACATTAAATTATATTTCACTATTTCTCACTATAAGTGTCTTTTTCAGAGTATTTAGCTAGGTCTACATCCATTTAGCTATTTCGTGAAAATTTGCTCTAAAGATGCTGGAGCTGGATCGTATAAATATTATTTTTGAAAAGTGTGTTTAAATATGAAATTGAATGGAGTAACCAATGAACCAAATGTCAAGTTGAAAACAATTGTTACCCTTTTCTTTGAATACCTGTCAAAAATAAGTGGTACGTATTCGTATTCAAACAACTTACTGAGGCCTCAAGATTGAAAAGTCTGAACGAATGTGTAATTTTCGTTGAAATTCCCACAGTTGTTGATCTAGGGATTACAGCTCCTGTTTTTAGTAGTTTGCTATAAAATGCTATATTTCAAATAAATATAGGCTAGCAAATTTGAAAATTGATCCTATAGGGGCCTACAGTATTCCTACAACTCTTATGTATAACTAGCCGGACCCCTCATGTTTCAAACATGAACACGTCAATTCACCACTGCCCTGGACTTTTACGTTTGATCATTTCTACACATCGCCAGTCTACCGCGTTTACGCAATGACGTACGATCACTCCAAGAAATAGCCAAGTTGGTAACCTCCCCTTCCACTCTCCTTGCCTACCCACGTGCTGGGGTGAGCGCACACGCGTTACGAACGCTCGCACTCTCGCACAGATCTGGAAGACTGTATAATACTGGCTGTTGTTTCAGCAATCCTGCCGTCACCTGCACCGGGTTCGACCGTCCCAACTTATACTTCGCTAGCGACGTCAAGAGCAGCAACGTCTTTAACGACCTGAAGAAGCACATGGTGCAGGAGGGGGGCACATGGCGCTTCGAGGGCGCCACCATCATCTACTGTCCGACGAGGAAGAAAACCGAAGAGGTCACAAAGATACTGAAACGTATGTTATCTCTCGAACTTTCATTTATTTCATTCATTTCTCTCTCGTTTTCATCTGATTAATTGTCTGTTGTCAATATGTAAGCTATTAGGATACTTTTTTTCATTGTTCACCACAATTAGTTTGTGTTTGTTTAATTTAGCTAATAATCTTATATCCTACAGATAAGCCTTTTAGGCTCTGTATGCCTTTTGAGAACGTTTATGTGTACCGATATTCATTAAATCTTTTTTTGAGTCAATGAAGATTTTAAATACTCACACCGCCAGAACTTTGGCCACCCCCGTCGACTATTGCACTGCATTGGGAACTGACGTCTGGTCGGGTGTGGGTTCGAGTCTCGCATAAGGCATGGGTCTTTGTAAGCGTCCTTTCACGTATCATCACTCCCGTCGTTTCATCAACACCCGCTCATTCGTACCCCCGTATAAGCTAGCTGTTGGTGGGGTCGTTAAGCAGCATTGAATTAGTAAATTTAAACATCAGAACTATGGCATTCATCGTAGGTTCAAAGTACAGTCGTCGGTAGATCAGTGCTTTCGTGTCTCTGAACGTAGCTTTAGCTGTGGCAAAGTCTGTTTGCAGCTAGACCTGGGTATGTCATATCCCTTGGCAGGCGTTGCTGCTGTTATGCGTAATCTAAACTAGGAAAACGCAGTAACGAAAGCTACTATCGTAAATTAAGGTCGTTGATAAGTTTACTGTTGCTGACTAGAACCATGTTCAATATGAAATGCTCTCGCAGGAATATATGCAAGTACAGTGAAACCTCTTATATCTCTATCCATTGATTTTCAAGGGACCAGGAAAATGAAATTATACTTGCAGGAAAATGATGCATCCAGGTAAATTCAACATCCGCATAATTCATCACTAGTAGCTGTACTAGCGTTAGGATGATAGTATTTGATGTCAACAAGGTGTAAGTGTACCAAACTTACGTCAGTTTCTGGCCCGGATTCTCGAAGAGATCTATCTTTAGGACGTCTTGAGCTAGGACCATTTTACTGAGCTAGCACCAACATTGGTCTCAACTCAGTAAAATGGTCTTGACTTGAGACCAATGTTGGTCCCAACTCAGTCAAATGGTTCTAACTTACGACGTCCTAAAGCTGACTCTTTGTGAATCTGGGCCCAGGTGTCTGTGTTTTCTGGCATTGACGCGTTTGCGTTGACCTGGAAGATGAATAGCGATGTGAATGTCATTTCCCAGGTAACGGGATCAACTGCGAGTTCTACAATGCTGCGCTCCCGTTGAACAAGCGCAAAGACGTGCACGAACGGTTCGTGCGCGACCAGGTGCAGTGCATCGTGGCGACGATTGCGTTCGGCATGGGCATCGACAAGCCAGGTACGTCTCGATTAGACCTTGACCTGGACATGACATCAAACAACAACGTTATAAACAAGTAAAACTTTACTCAAAGTCATTGTTTTCTAAGTGTCTCTCTAATGACTCATCTCAGTGTGTTCATCTGAAAACAAAAAAAGAAGCAAAATGAATTGCTTTCATGCAACATTTGAGACTTGAAAACATTATCAAAGGAAATCACAAACAAACATCATTTTCCCGAGAATCCACAATTTTTTTCGCACTCGAAAAGAACTGAAATTTGAACTTGATGAAGAAAAAACAGTTCTCGTCTATTGTAAAGCTATCGCCCAAAAACGATATTTTGCTTAACCGCTGCCTGTGCGTGACCGTTCCAGACGTGCGCTGCGTGATCCACTACGGCTCGCCGCAGAGCATCGAGTCGTACTACCAGGAGGTTGGTCGCGCGGGCCGGGACGGGCTGCCGGCTCACTGTCACGCCTACTCAGCGCCGGCGGATATGTCGACAAACAGATACTTCCTCAGCACGCTCACCGGTAAGACAGAAACACGTGACACGAGATGAGTCATCGCCGGTTTTAGATCTAGTTTTAATCTACACAAGTTGGATTGAATCTCTTCTCGACAAGATTTGATGTGGGCTGGTTATTAGTTATGCCATTGGTACCAAGTTTTGAAGACCGAGTACCCGTTTGTAAAGACTGGGTAGGACTGGTCGCGAACTTATCTGGTGTTTTTGGTTAAACTGATTCATTCAATTACAGAAAAAAATGTGCACAAAAATTGTCAAAACTATGTTACGTATTTTATTAGAAAAAATCCTCTATCCCTAACATTAGCGGTCGGGGGTCTATACTAGTGATGCGTCACATCCAAGGTTAAGGTTGTTCACTCAACACAGCTGTCAACTGCAAGTGAGTAAGGTTGACTCAACAGTCTCTCTCTCTCTCTCTCTCTCATTCACACACTTTCAAGAGTCGAAGGTTTATCTGTTCCTCTGTTTCACTATTGCACACTGTAACACTATAATAGCATTTTAATGAATAAATAGGGGTGTGTGAGTATGAGAGGTCAACTTTGAGTCGAGTTGGAGAGAAGATCGCAAGTTTGGAGTTCGGGCCCCAAAAAAAAAAAATTGTCTTGCCAAGATTTGCATATCAGTAGCAACCTCTGAAACCAAAAATGAAAAGAAAATGAAAAATCATGTTTCGTATTCAGGACAGCACAAGTTGGCCTAGACCCTAGCCTACAGAAAAATGAAATGAAAAGATAACTCGAAATTTTCAAGTTCAGCTAAATTTGAACTCGAAAATTGGAGTACTCGCACACCCAAATAAACAATCCACTAGTTGCTAGGCCTACGAGACGACGTGTTCGGCTGACGATTGTCCGTTCTTGACAGGTCCGTTCTTTGAGCACCGCGAGGCCATGATGTACAAGATGGAGTCGTACTTGACGTCGCGGGAGTGTCGACGACGCCAGCTGCTGTCGCACTTTGAAGACAAGCCGGTCGGAAAGGTCGAGCCCACGAAGAACTGCTGCGACAATTGCACCAGAAGGTATCCACTGACATAGCCCTCGGGTCTAGAATCTGTAAACGATACCTTGGATGGGAGCTAGAGATGTAGAAATTTGTCATAAATGAAATCGACCAGGGCTTTCCAACTGAATACCTCACCCTGCGAGGTCGGGGCATAACAAAATTTTTTTTTTGGGTGAGCCATAATTCGAAAACTAGGAACGCTAGAAACACAAAATTGTTCGCGATTGTTCTAGATGCAAGGCTACATAGATTTATTAAGTTTGATCAAAATCGGAGATGGTCAAGTTAATTTTGCTTCTCGACTAAGTCGATTTGATGAGGAATGATTATCACTCTTCCATGTCATTCAATCAATAACCTGGTTTTGATTAATATGTACCATGATATTATTTTAATGAATGGAAACTACCCTATAAAAATGAATCCAAGTAGGCCTAACCAATAACATTTTTTAATTACGTTCATTTCATGTGGAAATATCAATGATTTTTCACCAAAATGAAGTAAAAATAGCATCTTGATATTTCCTACAAATGCCTTGAATAAAGCAAAAGAAATGTCACAATATGTGACATTCTCTCCCGAAATTTCATTTTCAATAAAGTCCTACTTATATTTCTCCAATGTATAATTATTTTCGAAATTACTTTTCAACTCTGCCAATCAGACAAGAGAAAGACTTTAAAAGTAAGTTTTCTCAGCTGGTACCCCTGAAAAGTATGCTAAACACTGCGTCGCTCGTTGCTCTCCAGGCTGCTGCCGGCGTTCGAAAACAGCGTCGTATCGGACGACGGTAAATACGACTTCACGAAAGACGCCACCAAGTTGCTTCAAGTCATCAAACTACACGGCGGCAAGATCGGCGTCGGCAAACCCATCAAGTACATACAAGGTAGCGTTACGCCTCATCAACGTGAATTCACTCTAGAGATGTATCGAGCTTACATCTAGTGGTCTCACTGTTAATCCTAGGCCTGTTTGTTTGTCTTGCACCAACCTGCAGTAGTGTTGCTGGTGCAGGAAGGAAGTGCATCATATTACAGGTTATGTGCAATAAATGATCCCTAAATGTTGAGGTACAAACAAACACGATAGTGCCGATTTCAACGGTTCCTAGACGCAAATTTTGAAAATTGTAAAAATTATTTGGGTAAAATCACGGGACGTAATTCTGTATGTCAGCTTGCTTGAAAATAATTACAACCAGTATTAAAATATATCATTTTTCATTCTCATCGTCACAAATTTAAGCGTCAACAACTTGTAAGCCTAGATAGTGTCTGCTTACAATTTTATTTTGGCACCTGCCGTCTTGAACTGAACTAAGCACACCAGCCGTGTAGCAGGTGTATAACTACTTGAACTAGTTCTAGTGAACTCGGACAAACGAACACGATGGTGCAGCTTTGGTGCAGCACCACGGTTCCAAGCAAACACGAAAGTGACAATCAATCAGAACAAACAAACAGTCATCTTGTTCTTTTTCATGAGTAGGCCTACTGTTTAAGATGCACTGAGCGTTGCGTTGGCTTGCCGGTTCTTCATGGTGTATCAATTCCCTATCCCTTCCATGTTAGAAATATGTAACAATTTACCAGCCAAATTGTCTCCATCAGTATATATATATTTTTCTAATAACATCGAAACTTGATACAAAATCATTGGCAAAGACTGAAAAATGGAAAATATGGATCAAAATATGAACTCGAATCCGTACGCGTGTAACAGGCATTCTGTATGGACCATACTTATCAATAAATAATCTAGTGGAATCAAATATATCTTAATGTTTGTGTTTTCCCTAAATATACATCTCCAAGCTATATTGGAAACATCCGTTTGGCAGGTTCGAAGAGCAAGGAGATGTTCCAGAATCTGCTGACGAACCCTCTGCACGGCTGCGGCAAGCACAGAGACGAACGCTGGTGGAAGTGCCTCGCTCGCATGCTCGTCCTCAACGCCTACCTGACGGAGGCGTCATGCAACACCGGCAGGAGTGCGTACTCAAAGACTTACACCAATTTCACCACCACCAAGCTGTCGCAGAAAGGCCTCGATGTCGTCCAGAGGTGAACATGACCAAATAAATTACAGTGCTAGCTTGCTCTAAGAGGCTAGGACTTTGATTGGTAGATATTCACTCGAAGACCAAAGTACCATGGCAACATGTCCACTTCTTGTATACTTGTGCGGCCCGTCATGTAAAACATAACCTCAAAAGACCTGAAAAAGTGTATTAGAGAGACTGACATATGAGGGACAGAATGAAAAAGCACGTCATTTGACATTGTTGAATAATATACGCAGTCCTTCTCAGTGTGATGGTGAACACAGTTACGTGCTAAAACTGTCAGTTACTTGGTGGGAGGAGTGGTGGTGGGTGTGGTGGGGGGGGGGGGGGGGGGGAGGAGCGGAAATGTGGCAGAGGTCTTTCGCCAACCCGTGGCAGGGTACGTGCGCAAGAAGCGTTACCAGACAGACAGACGCACAGATCTAGAAGACTATGTATTAATTTTCATTGTTGTTAGCACGAAATCTTAGCACTGTGCATGAGGTGAGCTATAAAACATGTCAAAGTTTTGCGATCTAAGAGACTGTGACTTCATTACCTCGTATTGTCGTGGTATTTAGCTACACTAGGAAAACGCGGGATTTGCGTAGTGAGATGAGCTTAGAAGTATGGAAATCTAGAATGAAGAATATTGTCAGCTCAATACACGTCTACGGACCTTGGATTACTTCGAACATTAAAAATGTTACCTGCAACTTGTTGATATTTATAGTGCTGTTACCTGTCGCATATACACTTTGCAAAACCAATTGATCCCAATATTCAATAAAATATACACTTTTATTACATTTTCTTCGTTATTTCTCATTCGATTGTTGCAAAAATCTCTGAAAAGGTGTATACTAGTAGGCCTATTGTTCCTATTTGGTGAAAATTTGAGAGCTTTTGAAAAATTCTTGTTTCTCGAGTATTTTTCCTCTGGGTTATTCTCACGAGGATTTCTCAAACTTCACGATTCTTTTCCGGAAGAACTTTCCGACCGATTTTTCTGAAAAACAATCCCAGCCTATTCTGGTATGACAGAAATATGTAGAAAAAGTTTCAAGTCGATAGGTATTTTTTCCTGACCTGTATGCCGCGCACAAAATTACAAACAAACAAACAAAAAAACATGAAAACGAAGCCCATTTTTTCTCAGTATGTGAAACGGAATCTTCGCTACGCTCATCTAACCAGTGAACATTATCCAACCAAAGTCCTTGGCTCTTGGTGCTGGCACATTATTTCAAATGGTTCATAATGTCTGGAGCGCTAGATGTAAAGACCGTTTCAGCCTTATATAGAGTAACGACATAGAATAAAGAGTTGAACCTGGTTCCCACTCCAAATTTTTTGTATCATCAAAATTAAGGCCTTTTGAATGTATACTTGATACAATTGCAAATAAAGACATCTATCCATCTATTTACCATTTCCAGGTTTTAATTGTTCAAATACATATTGAAGTTGAAATACCAAGATAGGCCTACTTTTGAACAATTTTGTCACCCCACTGGGCACTGACTTGATGCATCAGGTGTGTAAATTCACGTTTCAAGGGTACATTGCTTAGAGGTTGTTTGAGGTTATGTTGACATGTGTCTCTGGTACGAGTGTGACGAGTCCATGTCTATGAGGCTGTTTGAGGTTATGTTGATTTGAGGTTGTTTGAGTCATATTGATGTGAGGCTGTTTGAGGTCATGTTGACTCGAGGTTGTTTGAGGTAATGTTAACGTGGAGCTGTTCGAGTTCATATTGACGTGCCGCTGTTTGAGGTTACGTTTACGTGAGGTTATTTAAGGTTATGTTGACGTGAAGCTGATTGAGGTTATGTTGACGTGAGGCTGTTCGAGTTCATATTGACGTGCCGCTATTTGTGGATATGTTGACGTGAGGTTGTTTAACGTTATTTGAGGTTATGTTGACGCGTGTTCTAGGTACGAACGTAATGAGCCCGTGTCTGTGAGGCTGACGCCAGCCAGCGACATACTTGACATCTTGACGCTCGAAGCAAAGAGGAAGAAGATGGACGAAGCGATATCGGCTAGAGCTGCTAAGAGACGCGACGAAGAGCTGCGCATAGCCAAGTGAGTTGAAGTCAAAAACAATTACTGACAATGCATAACTTCAAAGTTTTCCCAGGGAATACAATTTATGTGAGCGGACTCTGACTGCATGTTCATAGATATATATAGGCCTATATATTAGGGTTGCCAGTTGATATTCGATACATCGATATTGTTCGATATTTCCCATTTGATATGATAATCAAATACGATTTCAGTATCAATGTATCGATTTAATCAATATAATCGATATATTTGATACGTATTTTCAATCGCCACAAATATTTCAAACGTTTTCGAAATATATCCAATGAAAGAGTATGGCGGGAGAATGCTTGCGCGTGATTGGTCAACAGTCCCGCCAATAAAAATGCGTACTAGACGTGTCACGTGCGCGGGGGAAGTCACAACACGTTTTGCTCAGTCAGTCGTCTGCCAGCCAGATGGCTTGCTAATGCTTGCTGCGTTGTACTTTGCGCCTTTATTTTTCAGCAGAATAAGAGGAACCAATTCATTAATAATTAATCAAATTCTTCTTATCACTTTGTTGTTGTCATTGTTATTGTCGTATTTATATTTTCAATAGGTGACATAATACACAATAATGGACTCTGTTAGCTTGTATAGCTTGTGTACAGATGGTAACTTTTTTTTTTTTTAAATCGATTTTTCGATTTGAGAGTCATTACATTATTAGAATCAATTCTTGATTGATTCTCGAATTATCAATGTTATCACTAATTTGTTGGCCCTTTTGTAGAAAACATGTCACTTCTCCATAAAAATGTCATTAAAACAACAAGTGAGAACTTGTTATCAGTGATTTCATTCACACTGCCCAACAAAACCTAAGAACATGACGTAATGTTTCTCCCGCCCAGCGCTCTACCGGTTGCGTCAGTGGACACGTGGCAGGCATCGCGGCGCACGGAAACCGTCGCGGCGGCGTCCTCCACCCCTGCCGGCCCACCCGTCGACTCTGTCCACGACCAGCAGCTGCAGCTGCGCCTGTTCAAGGCGCTGAAGGCGCTGCGCGACGTGATGGCGTGCCGCGAACAGTGCATGCCGTACATGGTGGTCAGCGACAAGGCACTGCTGGAGCTGGCCGCGATGAGGCCGTCCAAGCTCGAGTATCTCAAGCTCGGTACGTAACTTGTTATTGTAAATTGTCCTGTGAATTGTTGAATTACTGTATGTGTGTATAGGAAAATAGCCTGAGGCTGAATATATGAATTGGGTGAAAGGGAAAACCGAGACGCGTGGCCGAGTCTAACACACGGAACCGTCATTTGGGAGACCAGGGTTCGATTCCCGCCATGGTCGACCATACTGACAGGGATTTTTCAAAGTTTCCCTCTGTGGTTCAGGTCAATACTGGAATGGTTTCTTATCGACAGGCCACGACCGACACCTTCCCACCATCCAAAACACCGGATAAAATAACCTCTCATCCCATCATCTCATTTATCATCCACCGACGCCAATAGATCGTAGCCATCAGTGTAGTGCGTCGTTAAAACCTAATATATATATAAATGGAAAGAAAGAACAGCAGCTTACCTAGATTCATACCGATATTTGCTGATTCAGTATGCTGTAAAGTTATGCTGTCAATTTGCAATCCAGTCGGCTGTGACTTACAGCTTGAGTAAAATCAGGAGCAATATTTGGAGTTGGCAAATGTTGCTCTTATGGCCTATACCATTCTTATGTAACGTCCGCTTATTGTTCGTTTTTAGTGGATGGTTTTGCTGCATCGAAAGTAGCAAAGTTCGGTGCATCGATCATTGAAAAGATCGACGAGTTCTGCAACGTCAATAATTTATCTCGCGACGGTTACCTGCTGGCCGTGTTAGCGGCATCTGAGTCGTCAACAGCAGCGCAACCCCCCACCAACGATCAGCTGTTCGTCGACGCTCCGACGCGAAGCATAACGAACATTCCTCAAGCCGACGTGTCGAGTACCAGTCGGCCGAAATCGCTGCAACAATTTGCCAATAACAGTGCCGTAGTTAAACTAGAACCGGGTAGTGTGGCGGAAAGTTCTCGTTCAAAACTACAGCGATTCTCTTTTACTAATGATAGCCATGCAACTAGTCCTGCGTCAACTCAGCCGCCCGAGAAAACGAATTTAAATAAGACTGAAAACTACGACTGGGACGCCGACGACGGATTTTTCGATAACATCGATACTTCGTTGTTGGGCGACGTTTCGAAGAGTGGCGAAGACGATTATATTTCGTCGCCAAAACGGACAGGTAGAAATTTGAATGTTGAAGATGACAACGATGAGACACTTTTGGACATCGAGTTGAACGAAGAGCGTGTATTGTCACCGAAACGGCTGGGAAAAGATTCCAACGTCGGTAAAGTACCTGCGGTTCAAGCCATGGACTGGGGCGACGACGATTCTTTCGACAATATCATCGACAATCAAGTCTTGTCAAGTCTGGATAAAACTGTGGAGAAAGTGATGGAAGAAAGCTGTGTCGTGGAAAGTGCGACGTCGAAACGTGAACTGACGTACGGCGGACCGAGTATAGACGTCACCAGATCGTGCGGAGACTTAGCGAGTGTCACCAAATCGAGTGCGGACGTGCGGGACGCGGACGTTGAGAGTCCTGTTGAAACGGTGATATCGAAACAGAAACGTAAGCTGCCCGCATGGCTAACGAAACCGGACGCGGCAAAAGAAGTCAAACGTAAAATGAATGCAAGTAGTTTGTTTAAAAGATGAGAGGCGATGTGTGATGGCATCCCTGAGTTCTAGCCCATAAGTTCAATGCTCAATATTTTGATTCTTCAAATTTTTATAAATTTTATGGGTACTGTAGGCTCTATATTAAGATGGTCTGTTGATTTTTGAATTGAAAGGCTTTTACAGTGTACGATACAGTAAAACCTCTTTGATTTGAAATTCAGTTGAGATTCCCAGGCCGATTTATAGAAGTTCGATACGTAGAACCTCGTTAAAAAAAAAATAGTAAGTTTCTCTTTAGTACAAATTTTTATCACTTTGGTAGTTTCATTTTTTTGATCTCATCCATACGCTCCCACATGTTGAATAGTTTCTTTAGTAAGTTTTTCACTATAGTAAGTTTTTTCTGTCTGGTCCCCTGATCAACGCACTAAAGAGGTTCCCTCTTTCATACAATATAGAAATGTATTCAACAATGAACAAATGGTCAAAACTCTGTAGGCCTAGTGAGCAGAACTTTTGTTTGAATTACAGCAAAATTTGAATGATCATAGTTTGACTTAACGAGGGCTTATGTAATAATCAAAATATTGTAATCAGCTGAGTGAATGATGTAAAGAATCTCCATGACGTAAGTAGGTATGTTAGTTATAAATAGTGAACCGTTGAAAATGTTATTGATGAACAAATTTCTGATATAAAAGATGATCACCATGTCGATCAAGAATCTGGAATATTGAATCAACGAATCATTTAGAATAGGATATTTTTGTAAAATAAAAAACAATGAATTTTAACAAGTCTGACTAAGTGCTTCCTACATCATTAATTTCTCCACAGGTACCGAGACACTAGCCAAAACATCTGAGTATCCCGTGTCATGTTCTTGGAAATGTTTTTGTTAGGATTTTATCCCCCCCCAGTGTGAATGTTGAAGGCGATAAATCTTGAAATATGTTACAATTTGATGAACTTGTGATCCACACTTCAAACAATTAGTTACCTAGAGAAAATAGTTCATTGAAAACACTGCAGCCATTGGTTATACCACTTAGACCCCATATTACCAATAGTAAAAATGTGTTAATTAAGCTACCGGTAATTCATTAATTAAGGTACAAAAATACCATTGGTAACCAAGGGTAATAACAAGTTAATCCACTAATCATCGCTTAATCAACACATTTATTATTCGTAAAACGTAACCTTAGACTCAGTGCAGTGAGACCTCTATGCATCGTTCCTGGATCCATCGTTTTCCGGCTTGTATCATTCATTCTGTCTCACCCCACTCCCATTTAATCAATGTTAAATTTTCCTGGATAGATGGTTTTCCTGCATGCATGGTTTGATTAACTTGATCCCTTGAAAAACAATGGATAGAGGTTTCACTGTACAACAATATGTATAAAATTGAAAACAATTCATTATTTGGGAAAATAAAATTGAATTCAAATAAATATAATGGAGAAAGAATTGCTAATGAAATGGCTTATATATTTATTTCAAATAGAGTCAATATTTGCTCTGAAGCCACAAGTCTATAACAATATGTATTAAAAACAATGCGTTATTTGGGAGAATAAAATTGAATTCAAATAAATATAATGAAAGAATTGCTAATGAAATGGCTTATATATTTATTTCAAATAGATTCAACATTTGCTCTGAAGTTACAAGTGTGACGGTAAAAGTACCTACCTATGTGGTGATGGAGATTACGGTGTGTATAGCTATCACTTGTCAAGAAATTAAGTCAATAATAATCATGATAATTATTGACTTATTGTTGTAATCAATTGAAGGCATGTGACTGTCTAATCGATGAAACTATTTTCTGTTTTTGGTACTCAACACGGACTGTATTTGGAAGACGAGAGAGTTTGAGATTTGCAAGATCATGAAGGAATGTTTACAATTTGTATTATGTTTGCGATAATAACGCAATTACAGTTACACGTACTCAATTCCACTGGAAACATTTTGCATTTCGTTTAATGTCTCATATTTACGTGAAATATAATATTCATCAGAATTGCATTATCAAATATGAACAAGATTATTAAACTGACGCCATGGTGTATAATCATAATGAATAAACAAATGATATTTCATCTTTCTTCACTTCTCAAGCATTCAAAGTGCTATCTATACACATGAATGCTGACAATGTAGATTCAAGAGACTGAAGGGTTTGAACCACCTGTGTGCTTGTGTTGTGAGGTACGGGAGAGGATACCGCAGAAACTTTACCCCTCGTAGATATGCGTATACACAGCGAGAAGCTTCAACAGGCCGGCCTGTGATGACCGGACTTTCAAAAGACATTCAAAAGAAAATAGGTTTCATATAAAGTCTAGCTCACCTCACAACGCACATGCTGCGTTTTCTTAATAACTGGTTTATCATCTCAATTGACCACTAGTGATGGGCGTGGCTTATCGGCAGACCACCTTGATCTATTCTTCATGTGGGCATTCAGAGATACTGTGATAGGCTATGTCAATTTTCCCACATAACAAACAGCCCATTTGATTGGATGTATTGTTTTGTGACGTTTGTGGGCGGGTCAATCACTAGTCGTCAATTGTTTAGCTCATAAACATTCAAATGATGTACCCAAAAAGCATGAATGAATAAATGAAAATAAAATTATATACATTTTTTTCGCATCTCTTGTCTCCCCCTCCCTCCACGTAAGCTACTAGATCGACAGCACATACTAGGCGGTGATTGAAACCGATTTAACTTTGGCGGCGGAGGTAGGTAATGCAGTAGTCTACTCGATCGAAACTACTACTCAGTAGTCAAAGTGTCACTTGTTGTTTTCGCTCGCAAATTATTGTATCACTTGTAATTACGCTTTGTAATCCACATAAATCAATATTAAAATAAGCTCATATTTAATATTCATTCAAAAGTTGAATAAAATGTACTCAATTTTCAAATATTCATGTCTGGACGGCCGTGCTCTTCTGAATCTGACAGTTTCGGATCACTTCTCGGTGAGAGCAGCAGCTGCTGCGAAACGGTGCGAACAAAGTGTTGTATTGTGATTTCGTTTCCTGTATTATTTTCCACCGAAATGCACCGATAGTGACGTGTGCATGATCACTCAAAGTTTAGGTGAGTTAATATTACATACATACATTTTAGTACATTTTTCCGCAGGCTTAGCTTGGGCTGTAGCCCTAATAAGTCAAATGAAATTCATGCTCACTGTATGTTGTGAAAGTCGTTACATTTTGCAACCTGCACGACTTTGTACTTGGATAGGCGTATTATGCACTTCGTAAAAAAAAACTTGTTTACTTTATGAAGCCTAAACGCAAGAGCTTATTCCAGTCACGCCTACGCGTTATTCAATCACAAGCTCTATTTATTCTGTTTACATACAACAACTATTGTCTTCCAAGTGTTGTTAGATGCTGCCTTGAATGTTAATGAACTAATTAGGCCATAAAACGTGACAATAGCTATGGTATTGTAATGCTCTATAGTAAGCAAACCATGACAAATATTTGCCTTGTACATTCCTGCTCTAGGCCTAGTATAGGCTTAGCTTATGGTTATAGGACTATAACCAATTTCAGTGTTTGAACAATTTTGACTCCAGCAACCTCGCACTAGTCGCACCAGGGGTGGCGGAGCCGGGTGGTTAGGAGGGTCGACTGACCCCCAAATAGTAATGTGATAGGCCTAACTATAACAAATGTGACAACTTTATTAATCTTGACCCCCCAATAATGTTTGGGCTCTGCCATCTATGTACACAGAAGGTCTACGCTGCACAGTAGGTCCAAGTTGATGCGTACCATCAGACTGTGGTGAGGTTGGCGAGATCACTGTGTAGGCTATACAAACATTTGAAAGTTACGATATACACGTAATATTTCAAAGATACGATTTACACAGTGGCTCTGTTTGTACTGCTACAGTGCACTGAGCCATTTCCGGTATTCCGACACCTGAAAGTGGAATCTAAGCTCAAATTTTGTGAAACAATAATTTTACTTACCGGTACCGGTATCTTTGGCCTCCTTACTAATAAGGGCACATTGGTTTCGTTAGTTTTGTTTCATGAAGAAGTAAAATTAATTGTTAATGATGTCTTGTTTTACTATAATAGAAATCACCTTTCCGCATGTTTTCACAAAATGTTTCTCATTCACATTGAGTAGGTACAATTATTATTGTCTACACCTGATTATTTATTCCATATCTTTCACTGACCAGTAATACTCTAGCCTATGATCATTTACATTTTGTAAAATACCGGTACCCTGGCAGAAATAATTTTCCTGCATTATGCTGGATCTCTGTTAACTTGGATTTCTCCAATATAGAATTATTTTCAAAATTGGTTTTTCACTGCTGACCAAAATGATGAAAAGACTTCAAATTTTGTTCTTTTATCGTGTACTATTTTACAGTGTATTCGGCAATTATCACATACCGGTACAGGTAAATAATTCTATAGGCCTGTAATATATGTGTTCAGATTTGGATCCACGAAAGAAGGTCGTTGAGCAACAATAAGACACTATCGGTAGCTCAGTCAGCTGAGGCAGCGCTTCAGAAACTGAAGCGTGCGTTCGAGTCACGCATAAGGCATGGGTTTTTATTTATTTATTTATATCGGGTTTAACGACGCACTGTACTGATGACTGATCTATTGGCGTTGGTGAATGATATACCGGTATGAGATGATGGGATGGTGAGATGAGAGGTTATTTTATCGGGTGTTTTTGGATAGTGGGGAAGTCGGTCATGGCCTGTTGATAAGGAACCATCCCCCCAGTATTGACCTGAACAACAGAGGGAAACCACGAAAAACCCCGGTCTCCTGAATAACGATTCAGTGTATTAACCAATTGGCCACACGTCTCAGTGCATGGGTTTTTGAAAACGTCTTTTCACTAGTCATCACTTCATAATCACCTACTCGGCCGTACCCCCGTACAACCTAGCTGTTGGTGGGGTCGTTAAGCAAAAAAATAATCATCAGCAACAATAATAAATACATACAAATAGCCCTAACATCGTTGAATTTGTGTACAGCAGGTGACATTTTGAGGACCAGTGAATTTTCAAGACTGGAGATAATTCAGAAAAATATACTCATCACAACATCCTCCTTTAATATGGTGAAACGAACGCCAACCCTCTTTTAATCTCGTTACATACATGTAAGCGGTGAATCGTGTTAATCTGATGCTTCTTTTGACGTGTGTGGGCGTAATTGAAAGCAGTGTCTCCTGTACCGTGAAACTACCCCCCCCCCCCCCTCCCCTAGACCCTCACCACTTTGACCAATCATTCAAACATTCAGATGCACCATGGATTTAATATCATAGCGATGTATTATTAGACCAATGAGGAGTGTTCCATCGGTTTGGTTCTGGGCTTCTGGCAATTCTTATTATTGAATATCTATTTGAATTTATTGAATATTTTTAATTGACATTGAATCTAAGTTGTAAAATACCAAATCGGCCCAAAAAATCTGAATCGAACTGTACGGTAACCCTCCAATAAATATAAACTTAAATTAATTCCCCCTCTCTCTCGCCACTCATGCTAATTTTGCAAAAAAATGGTTTTTTGTTTGATTTTCTCATGTCACTTCTCATATTCATCTAAAATTCATCTTTATACGGTATTGAAAAAAGTTTGAAAAATTTAGAAAAAAAGTTTGAAAAATGAAGAATTTTTTTTTGAAATTTGCAGCCTTACTCAAAAAGACTGAGCTGTATTATGATATCATTATCGATAGTCCCCATTCTATTTATTCACTTGTTTTTATTTTCATAGGCTACCTGCCTACTTATTAAGTAGACTTTGATAACCAAGCCGTTGAGCGCTTCTAAATAGCTCTAGTTAACAATGAATTCTGTAATTAACCTGTTCATTTTCTCATTGTAATGCTAATTATGTGTATATATCATTCTTTTTCCACGTGCAATATGCAACATGTGTGCATTTCAGATTTGGTTTTAAGCTAGGCCCACATATTAAACATGAGATACAGTATTTCTAATAGATTGTATAATATGTCAGCAAAAAAGTTTTGAAAAATCAACAATGAACTTAAAATGGCATTGAAAATACCTAGTGATGTAAATTTTCATGAAAATTATTTTCATTGAAAATTTTCAAAAGCTTGAAAATTTTCAATCTTTTTTAAAAATATTTTCTTTATGGCACATAAGTTGTCGCAGAAGAAACTTGAGTTTGAATTCACTCAAGTAGTGATACTAAAACAATTTGTTGAACTACCGCATTGAAGGTGCATTTGTCTACAAAATTGTCAAGACCCTGAATGAGTAGAGCCTTCATAAAATAATAACTGACTTTTTGAAGTTTGTGAACATGCGTTGAAAGATCCTCACTAAATGTGTCGACTTCTCGACGATCACCCGTAGGTGGGGCCAGTACTCAATTGTAGGCCCACTGTCCTCTTTCAAAAAGTCCTTTGAAAATGGCCTAATTGAAAAGAAAACGAGTAAACATGCTAAAAATTTCCATTGAAAATGTGCATTGAAAATTTGCAATGTTCAAATTGAAAGAAATCCAATGATTCTCCAATGAAATCACTGAAAAAAATCAATGGCGATGAATTAGGTGTATTCACTCAATTCCATAAGATTTGCAGAAAATTTTCAATAAATTGGACTTTCTCTCAAAAATTTCATTTTCAATTTTAAAATTTTCAATTTTAAAATTTTCAATTTTATTGAAAATTTCAATAAATTTGCATTGAAAATTTTCAATGAATTGAAAATTCAACGTCAAATTCAAATTTTCAACGCCCCAACACTAAGAATATCTATGCCATTCAAAGCCTTTTTATTCGATTACAACATATGCGGTTATGACCCATGAGATTAGGCAGGGAGTCACTCCTACCCCATGACTTATCATGACGTAGCGTACAAACCGAGCCATGTCCGTGATGAAATTGTACATTTCTTCGATAAGTTATTGAGCAATTAGTTTTCATTTGAAAATTTAAAAAAGAAATTCATACGGATGATACATTGATTTTTAGTTGTTGATTACTCCATAATTTTTATTCATTCAAATAAAGTTTTCTCTCAATATATATAGTATATACTACATGGGTCGAATTCATAAAAGGTCATAACTTTGATCCGGATCAAAGTTACAACAATTTCTTGAGATAATACCATATTTGATCTATTATTTTTGATTTTTTAATTCTAATAAATAATAGATTGATGTTAATAATGGATTTGATCAAAAATTGAGATTGAAAAATAAAAAATAATAGGCCCAGATCAAATATGATATTATCACTAGAAATTGTCGTAACTGAGCCGGATCAAAGTTATGACCTCTTGTAAATCTGGGCCCTGCATTTTGGATTAACGTTAACGAGGGTTTATTGTATGTTCATGTCGTGAAGTCTATTGCCACTGCATTAGCGATGTCAATCTACTCTACAGCTGTACTCTCTAATCACTTGGTCAGTCAATTTGCACGTCATCCAGCTGGCAATGCTGTCGCTAAGTAGTATGGCAATTGTACTAATTTATGTTTCCTGTTGTATTGTCATCTAATTCAGTACTTATGCTGTCTCTTTATTACGTTATATCGTTACAGTGCCATATTGATATTAAGTACAATATTTTGATCAATCTGTATGTATATGTAGTAGAGTGATGGGCCTAATTTTATAACATTATAGACCTATCACTAATTTTTTTCCATTTTGTATAATGATGAACTTTACATCTGCTGTTAATGGAAAGACACTTGATCATTGCCCAAGAGACTTACTTCAAAGTGGAAGATATCAACATTCGTGTGTTTTGTGTCCAGATACATATCACAGAAACAGTTATAATGTGTTCCGGACTTTTGTAAAATGAAAGACTTTTATCTAATTAAAATGGGGTGGTAAGATCGCCCTTGTGGTGCCCCGTCCAAACAATCCCATCTTTCATCCATAGCCTCAATTGGGGAACAATAATTTTGTATCAAGTTTCGATGTTATGAAAAAAAAAAATCTGTATGCTTCTGTAACATTTGGGGACATGTAAATATAGCTTCTATTTTTTCTCTTTATAGCATTTTGAATTTGACAAGTAGCACTTTGGTGCATCTATTATTTTGAAACATCGTGTTTTGTAGGGCAACAACGTTCTGTAGTGTAACAATAGTATGGTACACTAGAAGCCATTTTATAACGTACAATAGGCATAAAAGTGGAACACTCATTTTGATAGTTTTAGTAAAATGGTGTCCACTACTAGATTAAATCTACGCCTCATCTGCCGCCTGCATTTGCAGATACACTCTGGTTTTTGAGATTCTTTTACTGACTCCACCTGTTTACTTCACAATTGATAATATTATTATTATTATTATTATTATTTATTTTGATACACAATACATTATATGCATACGAGTTTTAAATGTGGTGTATCGCTGGTGGTAAGAATAGAGCAAGCCCCGTAAGAACATGTGCCTTACCACCAGCCTAAACTAAGATAACTAGATTAACATACTGGAATAATAGAATATAACATTTAAGGAATTGAAAATGGGAATTGAATAACATATTGGAGTAATACAATGAGAAAAAACAAAACAACAAACATAAATATCAATTATCATTATAAAAAAAAGAAATAAAATAAAATTTGAAAAAGATGAATGCACACAGTCATGTGGGGCCAACTTCATATTCACGTAGTGAGTCTGCTCTTAATAACATTTTAAATCTGGAAATATCATCTTCTTGACAGAATTTTGATTCAATTTGATTGTAAAGGTTTATAGATCTGATGTAAAAACCACTATGATATTGCTGGGTTCAAGCAAAAGGTGTTAATATTGTAGGAAAAGGTGTTAATATTGTTAATATTGTATTCCAGATACATAGGGACTATATCGCTAATACGTTGGAGCATAGCAGAATCTGATGTTTGTAGTGCTTTGTCCCCTTTTCAAAAACATGAGCAAACAACATTAGGCTTAAATATATAGAAAAATGAAGAAATGCAAGAAAGATATATGATTTAAAGCATTTTCAGATTTAGTCGCCTTTATAGCAATTTTGCTATTTTTACACACGTCTCTAGTTACGATTGAAAGGCTTTCTTGGACAAATTTAATTTTAAATTTTAACCTACAAAATAATATTGTTGGTGATTTTAGTAAACAGGAGTATTGGATGTTTGTTTGTCAGGTTACCATGGCAACTGAAAAAGTTGAAGGCAGTTGTGAAGTTGTGATTGGAGAACATAGTTGGCGGGACATTGTAGTCGAATATCATTGCAATGTGTGACATTGCTTGAAAGAAGCCGTAGCATACGTTGGTTTTCTGGAGACTTATTCCTTTACGAATTGTGACTGTTGTAAGTGATCACTTTCAGACCTAGCTTTAGCATCGTTCATTTCCTATGAATATAGGTGAGAAATCTTTAAAATATCATTTAGTAGAGTAATTTGATCAAACTTACGGTATATAAAATACTACCATACAACATGAATTTCACTCTATTGCTAGCCTTCCATGAACGCGTTTTGCGTTTCGCTTTCACAAGGCGGTGGAATTGAGGCGAGCTCAATAATCAGAAATCGCATAACTTTCGTCACTGATTGGTCGTTTTATCATCGTTATGGCTTAAAATACTGCTTAACAAATTCGCAATCTGAATAACGCAGGTATGGAAGCCCAGCATTAAATGAATAATATATTGAAGGTAGGCCTACTTCAGGCTACGTTATCACTTACAACAGTCATAAAGTTCAGGAATAAGTGTCTTTGACTTCTGATGAAGTATATTGTTTCAACACTCACTTAAAAAGCATTTTAGACCTTGGAACTCTTTACGGAATGTTGAACTCAACATTGCTCGAGTCCGAGTATCGTTTTAACCAGTGTTGGGGAAGTAACTTTCAAAAGTAACGCGTTACTTTTAAAGTAACTTTTAGGTAACGGCAATAACTTCATAATATGGCCTATGTGTATTTTTTTTAATAACATCGAAACTTGATACAAAATCATTGTTCCCCAATTAAGGCTCAGGATGAAAGATAGGATCGTTTGGACGGGGCACCACAAGGGCGATCTTATAGGTACCAGTAACTTCAACGTTTCACATGTTACTTTTACTAGTATCGTTTATCAAAAGTTAAAAGTTACTTCGTTGTTACTTTGATGCCATCAACAAAAAACTGCTTATGTGTTTGATGTGTTTTTATTCTATTTTGAACCAGATTGATAGAACCAATATTTTTTGGACAAGATGATGTTGTTTGCTCAACGACAGCTAGGTTATTGGGTTACGAATGATCAGGTGGCAGTGAAAAGTGAAGTGATGGCATTGAGTTTGTAGTGTTGACAATACAAACTACAAACTACATTACAAACTGAATGGTGATGGTAAGTGAAAAGACCTTCATAAAACACCATACCTTATGCTGGACTCGAACCCATGCTCAACGTAAATTACTTCAGTTTATAAAGAGGTGCCTTAGTTGGGTGAGCTACAGAGGGCGACGTTTCAAACAATAATGCGCTAAATAAACATGAACAGTTCAAATAATTTTGGCATAACATTATTGTGCGGTTTGGTTTTGCGTAAATGACGAGCTTTTAATAAATAGCCCTTGATTTTCTAGCTTTTTGCTAAGTAACTTTCAAAAATAACTTATATACACTTTTTCGAGTAACTTCTGTAACTTTCCATTACTTTCAGTTTTTGGTAACTTTAACATTCAAAACGTTATTATTTAAACCAAGTAACTTGACTTTTAGAAAGTTACTTTAAAAAACTAACTTTCCCCAACACTGGTGTTAACAACAAAAATATGGTCTATAGGCTTCATGATATCATAGGCTTGGAGTTATGATTACATTCAACAATATTGGTATTTAATGATGAATTAAAATAAAGAATAAAACTCCAAAATCCTAAGAAACTCCAAAAATCTGTGATTTTTTTTTTCATTATCCTGCACCCCTATAGCAACCCTATAGTGTTGGGTTTCTCTTAAAGCCCTTTTTTGTTACTGCAGTTGTCTTGTCAAGAACTTTCTTACATCAACATTTTATATTTCAACAATATTCATTTGCAGAACATTCCAGCAAAAGAAACCCCATTTTATTGTTACCAATATTTTAAAACTTGAAAAGTGAGGTTAATATTTCTTAAATGATGTGTTCCTTCTGTTTTACTAATGAGTGTGTTCAACTTGGATAATAGACCCAGCTGTTAATTTGAGAACAAATTCAAAGATACTATTATAGGATTGGGAACTGAATTAATGTAGACATGTTAGCCATGCTAATTAGTCACTTCACTATCTTGTACTTGCAGTAATTAATGCTGAAATACCTCAGACATAGTAACTGTTCTTCTAATTCAAGTTCAAAGTTGAATTAATATGGAAGATTCTACACTTTCCCAGCTTCTCTTCGAGTCACAGCCCAATTATTTCAATATTTAACAGCTAATTAAATTTCTATATTCTTTAGAATTTGGTCTCATCATAATGTGAGTGGGCCTGGAACTACAATTTAAATACACAGTTTTCTGTTTTTAGCTATTTAGCAGGTGCTTATTAGTAGACCTATTGTAAGGTTATTTACATTATTGGAACTGATTTTCAATTTCAATATTATATTTTGTGTATTTGATAAGTATAATTATAATATATAGCCATGTTAGTTTATCAAGTAATGATGACCTTGTGTATACATAGGTCTTACATAGAAGATAAGTTACTGAATGTTTATTTGTGTCCCAGATCAACTGGTAAAAGTTTTGTGGCATTGACTTGAAGACCTTATGAAGGTTGGAAAAGTGTCCATTGTGGATTGATAAAGTATTGGGAAAACTTCATACTTATGTTTTGGGATGAGCAAGTTTGCATTCAACTATCCAAGAAACTATCCAGCTCAATAAAATGTCGAGATTTCATGATGTTACTACCAATGTTTTTAAAAAAAATGGAACTACTGGTACACACAAATGGGTTTTTGAATTGATACTTGGCTTTGACTATTAGTTAATGTAGTTATCAATTGGCTGCTAATTTGTATCCACAAATTGTTACTATTTTCTTATGACACTTGATCCTTCATTACTGACCTCATAAAACTTTAAAATTAGATTGTGGTCATTATTCTTTATACCAGTATCATAGGACTAGGCCTAATTATTTCATTTTCAAAGATTGTTTTTTCTTTTTCTTCATTTTTGTTTCTCTTCTGTTTTACACCAATTTTTCAAGGATTTTTTAAAAACCCATTGAAAACCAGTTCTGTAAAAAAAACGGGGTGAGCTGTGATTTTTTTTAAAAGGTTCTTGTCAACCCTGATTAGTTTAGGTTAGAAATTGGTCAAATAGGTTAATTATGGTAGTTGGAATAAAGTATTTAGCATTTTTACTAATTGTCCAACACTTCTCTCGCAGAGGCGGCCTCAATTGAACGTGGCCGCCCTCCGTAGCCCACTCAACTAAGGCACCACTTCAGAAACTGAATTCACAATTGGGCGTGGGTTCGAATCCTGCGTATAGGGCATGGGTTTTTGTAAACGTCCTTTCAATTATCATCGTCTGCTCATTCATACCCCCATATAACCTAGATGTTGATGGGCTCATTAAGCAAACAATAATCAACCATCAAAATGTTCACTATAAATAAAAACAAAAATTGTTACTGTTCATAATAATGTGCTTTTAAAATTGTTCAAAGCACCCATTTTCACCTGAATAGTGATCCCAAGAGTATTGAATGCTATTTTCACTGTCCAAATAGTTTAGGAAAGTTTTAGGTTTGATTAGATTAGTCTAGGTTGAAATAGGTTGAATTGGCTGGTATTTGTTTTAGCCTATTTTAGCCTATTGTATCTGACTTGAATTATTATTATTGTCTCTAACTAACCTCAATAATTCTATTTTACATAGTATGAGATGAGTTCAACATCCTATTAGGTACCTAAATTAGCAACGTGGGAGCTCTAACTGGCAGTTTGAAGGTGCTATCACCATGGTTACCCATGCTTTTTGCTTTCACCAAGTCTCAGATGAAGGCTAACTGGACTTGGTAATACCAGGCATAAGTGTATGTCATTTATGTATTGTGATTTCCAACAAACAAATAAACAACTAAACTAAACTAGGGTTTTCAGGATTGTCCAACCATGGAGTTGTATTTAATACTGTCGTACTGGAGGCATAGCCCCGTGTTAACTCGTACCACTTGATGGCATTAAATTGTGGGTAATGGCGGCCATGTTCGTTGTTCATTGTTGTCAGGTGTAGGCCTACCGAAACTAGTTTTATATTCAATGCCCAAACAAGGCCTTCTATATTATCACATGGTTATAATAGATGTAATAATATAGAAAAACTTGGTTTGAATTACTAACGTGGGAGTAGTTTCGCAACTGGCTGTTGAAAAACGAATATGGCCGCCGTTTGGAAGTAATCCGAAGCACGCGATCTGGTACATGGCTCGTTGCTGAGATAGATCTCCAAATATTTACAACTCCGTGGTCCAACACTAGCAGCGTTACATCAGTAAAATAGAGGCGGTGTGAATGAACCGTGTTTTATTGTTTTCAGCCGCGTGAAGTAAGATGTCGGAGTCGGACGGTGGCATCGAGTGGCTGTACGAGCTGCTGCAAGACGTGCAGCTCGAGCAGTTCCTCACGAGGATCCGAGATGACCTGCAGGTAAACGTCGTTACGATCACGTTTCAACGCCCGCCTGAAGAGCAAATACTGGAATTTAGAGATAGGCCTACTAGCAAGAGTGAATGTGGTCTTGTGGTGTTCATTTAGGAAGAGGATGTTCCTATTCGAGGAACAATCAAAACCTGACGAAATAACCCTAACCGCAGCTCCTCTGTGTTGTAACCAATTCCCCGAAATAGCTCCTACGGCATTATTACGTGACAAGCCCACCTTCACTCTCGGTAGTATATCTATTCCAGTACTCGCTCTTCAGCGCTCCTGTTTCAACCGTATCCAGATACATGTACAAAACTAGGACTAGGAGAGGAATCCCGTGAAACTGTATGTTGATCTAGGATGAAATTTTCAGGACTATTTGATTGAAAAGCACTTGTTCCAACGTTAAAATGTTGATTTGGAAACATTGTTCAGGGCTGCTTCATATGATCAGGGCTGCAATCTGTCATAAACCTGCAGAGGAGAATGCTCAGAATCATTTCCAATTCCTCCACTAATAATAGCTTGAATTTAGAACGGAACAAATTATTTCATTGATGACTCATGGGTAATTACCTTTAACGCATTGAAAGTGTACTCGCTAACCAGCAATTTTCAGTACCAGACAGGAAAAGGGTTTATTTTGTACTCACTTATACCCTGTTCACACCGAAAAGTTAATCTCGATCAAGCTAATTGCGATTAAATGTACGCATGGAATTTTGGGTAAAAAACTAACTGCGTTAACGTGCTAACATGGTTTGCTGAACGAGATCAAGACGTTAATCACTGTTAACGTTAATGGAGTTGCGTTCACACTGCACGGTAATCGAGATTACGTCGTTGATCGTGATTAACATTTTCGGTGTGAACAGGGTATTCGTATTATTATTGCCCCTCACTGTTTATCCTAATATTTTTTTTCTATGTTTGTTACCGGTACTATTATATTATATTTTATACATGTATGTAACTCTTTATTTCAGGCCTGGTCTTTATGTTGTTATCCAAACTTTATTTTACATTTTATTTTGTGTAGGCCTACACCTTAGTTTGGTTCATTATGTTGATTCCACAGTCAAGCCCAAATAGGCTTTGTGGGTTTCAGTGTAAAATACCATGTATTTTCTCCATAGTATATGCAATATCAATTAAATAACAACAAATCCATTTTTTAATCGTTTAAATAGATGGGTCGATTAGTAGTTGACGTGTTGATCCATCAAACACTGTTCAATTCTCTCCGTAGTCTTTAATTTGATTCTTGTTCATCACCCATATCATCACGCATATCTACAAGAATTATAAACAAAACATAGGCCTACATATGTACGTTTTTACTATGTTGGCTCAGTCCAGGTCAAGGATCGTGATGTCCTTTAATATTTTTTTCAATCTTGCAAAACTGAGACGGGTAGATCAGTAGCTGGTACCTTGAGCCATCATTCACTCTTCAATTCCCGCCGTAGTAATTATTCCGATTTTTGTTTATTCTATTTATGCGTTTCTTTATGTTTGTTATGTTCTCCAGGTGACGCGGCTGGTGCACTTCGACTTTGTCCAGGCGGAAGACCTGGAGAAGATAGGCATGGGCAAGCCGGGCGTGCGTCGGTTGCTGGAGGCGGTGAAGAAGCGCAAGACGCAGCAGTGGAAGAAGAACATCCTGACCAAGCTGATACCGGCTAGCGCGGCCAGCAAGCAGTCGGCGCTCGCCAAGAAGGGGGCGGCAGCCGAGGGGCTGCAGAGCCTCAGTCTGACGTGCCTCATACAGGAGAAGGACATCATGTGAGTCGAACGAGGCGTGACCCGAGGGGTTAACAACTTTACATTTTTGTGTGCGCCTGATTTTTTTTTTCGCTCTTTTTAATTTTTCGTGATTTTTTTTTTCATATTCCATGAATTTTTGTGATTTTTTTTATTCTTTAATTGTTAAGAGAAATGTTTTTTTGATTCACTGTAATTTTTTTATTTTTTTATGCATTTTCGTGATATTTTGTGATTTTTCTTTTTTCTTCGTGATTTTTTTGATTTCTTCTGATTTGTTTCTTGAATTATCTGTATTTTTTTTTTCATTTTTGTCAAAGTGAACACCTGATTTTTTCAGTCATTACCCCTCGGCGTGACCGCGTGACATGACGGTCGTGCGGGAGTGCGAGGGGCATGGAAATTAAACCTATCAATTTTTTTTTTTCAAAATCAAACTCTTGATGCACAGTGAATCCTCTTGTCACCATTTTTTATGGGACCGGGAAAAATGAACTATCCATGCAAGAAAACGATCCATCCTGGAGAATTCAACATTGGTGAGAGTAGGGTAGAAAAAAATGAATCATAGAAGCAGGAAAACGATGGATGCGGGAGCAATGTATGTAGAGGCTTCAGGGTAGAACTTATTCAAAGTTTGTGTCTCTTGCTCTGCTCAACCACCCCTACAAGACGTTTGACCGTCTTCCTTTGTTTGACCGTGTTCCGTTGTTTGACCAGCCTGTCGACGAAGCTGGGCGACGGGTCGTTCGGGGTCGTGCGTCGCGGCGAGTGGACAACTTCGACGGGTCGCACGCAGTCCGTCGCGGTCAAGGTGCTCAAGCAAGACGCGCTCAGCCAGCCGGGCGTGTTCGAGGACTTTGTCAAGGAGGTTCAGTCGATGCACCAACTCGACCATCACAATCTCATCAGGTGAGTCCGCGATACACACCCTCAACTAGGGTTGTTCGTTGAAGTGAAAATTTGTATCGATTATCGTTCACATCAGATCGATAATTAATTGTCCCATTCGATAATTATAGCGACTGTACAATTATTGTATCGTATTATTGTTACTTTCAATGTGTGGTAGGGTTTGTTTGTCGTTTCAAGTGTAGGAGGAAGATGTTTTTGCGCCAATGAGGACCCCTACAGGTGAAAAGGAAGTTTTAAAACGACTAAATCACAGTTTCGAAAATCAGAATTGAGAAAATCGATTAGCGTATAGTTCGGAAAAATATTGACAAGGCCTAGATTCATTGTTCACAACCTTAGTTCAAAGGAGAAACCCTGAAACTAGATTTCAATGAATAATGACAATATATATTTCCTCAATTTTAGATAAAACTAGGAATCATCTCTCAATTTCAGAAATCCCAATCAATTTATTTGTCCTCTGGGACCCGACCCTTTTTCTGAGTTGTGACGTAGACATTCTGTTTATATTTCTATACAGAATCGGTAATGCCTATGTCATGACTCATGGTCTCTGGGGGAAAAAATTGATTATAATTTCTGAAATTGAGATGGTGATATCTAGTTTTCTCTCAAATTAGGAAAACATTATCGTTATTATTTGTTAAAATGTGGTTTCAGGGTTGTGATGACGCTGGTCAAGTGACAAGTTTAGTTATGTTTTTCACCAAATCTCCGATCGATAACCTCGCTTTCCACTGAGGTGAGTGATCGCACACTGAACCATCATTCAGGAGACTGGGTTTCGATTCCCGCCATGGTCAACCATCTTGACAGGGGTTTTTCTTGGTTGTTTAGTTTGATACTGGGACGGTTCCTTAACAAGACGTCCCTTCCACTATCCAAAAAACACCTAATAAATAACCTTTCACCTCATCATCCCATCATCTCATCTCGTAATAATAATAATAATAATAATGATAATATTTTTTGATTACCAGAAGACTGAACAGTTACAGAATGATGATTGTCAATCAATGAAAATAAATGATCAATAGTTAATACCGGTACATAAGTATTCGTTAATAGAATAGAACGATTTCTCAAGCAGAAACTTCTTTATATATTGGACTTAAAATTAGTTGTACTTTTCATTTCTTTAAACTCAGCTGGTAAGTGATTTGGTTGATATATCACACAAATGCCAATAGATCGTAGTGATCACTACAGTGCGTTCTTAAACCAATATAAAATGATAATAAGAACGTCGCTTCCCGATTGTCCGTAGGCTGTTTGGGGTGGTGCTGTCGCAGCCGATGATGATGATAACGGAGCTGGCGCCGCTCGGGAGCCTGCTCGACTACCTGCGCAAGCAGTGTCAGCACACGCCCATCACGACGCTGTGGGACTACGCGCTGCAGGTCTCTGTCGGCATGGCCTACCTCGAGTCCAAGAGGTTCATCCACCGCGATCTCGCCTGCAGAAACGTACTACTGGCGGCCGTCGATAAGGTAACGCAACGCGCCTTGGTTACGTCAAATCATACAAAAACAATTGTTGGGAAGTTTGTTTGTTCGACAGCCCTTTACGTCGAAATTCCATTTGTTCGAAAGTTTGTTTGATCGACAAGGTGGGGCGTGGGCGTAAACGTTTAGTCACTGACAGCAGTCAGTTACGTCAAATCATCGAAAAAATAATTGTTAGAAAGTTCGATAGACTATTATATCGAAATCCCATTTGTTCGAAAGTCATGAAATCAGCAGCCGTGAAATGTATACCTTACTGCAGCTGCGTGCTTCAGGAGGCTCGATTGAGCGATTAGTCAGAGGGCAATTTGCCACGCTAGGTTTCTATTGAGGGTAGGTTAGGTTAGAACAGTCTGGAACAGTTTTTAAAGTAGCCTGGCAAATTTAACCCAGAAAAATTGTCCGCGGACATGATTGGAGTGTGCGAGATTTAGGCCTAGATGGATAAAATGGTAGACCACAAAATGGGTGCGTCATTATCATTTCTTTGGGTAGTTGGTTACAGTATATTGTGCTTATTGACAATGTAGCCCTTCGGATGCGTGTTGATTGATGGACATGGTATTTGTTGGAAAGACCATTTAATCAAAATCGTATTCGTTTGAAAGTTTGTTTCATCGACTGTTTTTGTCGAACATTTAGTCTTACGACCAATTGAGATTTTCGTCAAATGGTATTAGCCGATGGCTTTGGTTAGTGAACGTAGTGAGTGGGCTCAAAGTTGTTACAGCCGGTGTGTTTGTTCGCAGGTGAAGATCGGTGACTTTGGTCTGATGCGAGCGCTGCCGCAGCAAGACGACTGCTACGTCATGACGGAACACAAGAAAGTGCCCTTCCCTTGGTGCGCACCGGAGAGCCTCAAGGTACGTCTGAGAGAGCCGGATATTCAGTCCTACCTTGATGCATCGTTTCCCGCTTAACTGTCATTTATTGGCAATTTTTGTATTCGCCCAATACAGTGAAACCTCTATGCATCGTATACATCTTTAGATTGAAGTTTATTTTCAAATTGTCATCTATATAATATTTGTTTCAGACGTGTAATAATTTTTGTTTTGTTTAGTTCTGACCTTGAATATGTTTTTCTATATTCTAAATTATTCTCTTAGTACCACTTCAAATCTAAACGCCCTACTCTTTGGCACAAAACGCATTCCTTTCTTACATCTTAGTCTGAACTTTACATATATTATATATTATTTTTTATTTTTAACCCATAGATAAGCCTTCCTAGGCTTTGTGAAAAAGAGTTCAATTTGTCCATATATGTATGTTCTTCGTTCTTTTGTTCAATAGAAAAAAAAATCGAGTCAAATAATGACTGTATATATCATTTGTACAAAGAAGGACAATCGTTTTCCTGCTTGTATCATTCATTTTTTCTCTTCTCACTCCCATATAATCAATGTAAGATTCTCCTGCATGGATGATTTTATTTTCGTGGTCCCTTGAAAAATGATGGATAGAGGTTTCACTGTCCATCGTTTTTCAAGGGACCAGGAAAATAAAACCATCCATCCAGGAAAATTTAACATTGATTATATGGGAATGGGGCAAGAAAAAATGAATGATGCATCCAGGAAAACGATAGATCTGGGAACGATGCATAGAGGTTTCACTGTATTTAGATTTGATGGTCTATTTCATAAATGGTAAATTCCTACACCTCCACTTACGCCAGCGAACCTGGACGCGCCAGCTTGAAAGCTGACCGTCGAAATGCGTTACCTTCGATACTGACGCGTGCAATGACGCGTAACGTTTCAGGTTCGACAGTTCAGCCACGCGTCAGACACGTGGATGTTCGGCGTCACTCTGTGGGAAATGTTTGCGTTCGGCGAGGAGCCGTGGATCGGAATGAACGGGTCGCAGATATTGCGCAAGATCGATCGAGAAGGTGAACGCCTCCTTCAGCCGGAAGCCTGTCCGCCGGAGATCTACCAGCTGATGTTGCAGGTAGGAGATGCAAACCGGGTCAAACTGACGGCTCGTACACTGCTAATAATTCTTTATATATATTCTTGTTCTTCGTTGCAATATTACCACTAGCAATCTTTACAGATTTGCAAATGGTGAAAATTTTGAGTTAGTTAGGGCCTATGATTTTTTGAAATTTTTTTTAATAACATCGAAACTTGATACAAAATCTTTGTTCCCCGATTAAGGCAATGGATGAAAGGTAGGATCGTTTGGATGGGGAACCACAAGGCCCCATTCTCTTTTTTTTATAACTTCAACACTAGGACTGCACTGTCTTCGACCATACTTTTACGCCGCAGATAAAAGTTTTTCAGTTTTCAAAAGTCCGGAACACGTCATAAGTATGAATCGTTTTTGTGATATACGGTATCCAAACATTTCCAGCATTGGTATTAAGAGTAAACGTGACACAGGAATGTTCATATCTTCCACTTTGAACAAAGTTTAAAGTTAGTCTATAACAAAAAATAATGAACTACCAGTAGTATTAAGGAATATAAAATAATGAGATAGGCCTAATTAAAATAATAAATTGAATATGGTCCCTATTCATGGTGTTGAGTATCAAGGTGATAAGTAGCCCTAATATGTAGGCCTACATTTCTTTGATAGTGGCTTACAATCACAGTGGCTCATCAGTGTGTTGGTAGAGGTTTAGTTGTACGTCTGCATGAATATTTGCCCAACGTTAGAATGTTTGAGCCGCCCGCGGTAGCTTGGTCAGCTGAGGCACCGCTTCAGAAACTGAAGTCGCCGTTGGACGTGGGTTCGAGTCCTGCTTAAGGCATGGGTTTTTGTAAACGTCCTTTCAATTATCATCATTTCATAATTTCATAATCACCTGCTCATTCGTACCCCCGTATAACCTGGCTGTTGTTGGGGTCGTTGAGCAAACAATAATCATCATACAACGTTTGACGTCCTCTCTAACCTCTCTATCTGTTCCCGCCAGTGCTGGGCCAAGGTTCCGACGGACCGGCCAACGTTCCAGGCGCTCAAGGACTTCCTGACCGAGTCGTACCCGCTGGTGATGAAGGCCACGAGCAAGTTCGACGAGCCGGATAAGCTGCTCGTACACCAGGGCGATAGCATCGTCGTGATCGACGGGCGAGCGGAGGCGTACTGGTGGAAGGGGCAGAACCAGCGCACGTTTCAGATAGGTGAGGTCCGAGGGAAAGTACGTTATTGGTTGTGCTGGATAGGCGTAGCTCGAATGATGAAATCATTTAGTGTGCTACAGGAAAAAATTGAGCGGTATCGTATCGCAGTTTGTAATGTTATTACAACTTGCAAAGGGTTTTGATTTTTGTGTCAATATGTTGGGTTCTTCTGTATTTCTTCTTCAGGTTGTAATGTTTTTTCATTATATTCTTGTCGCAAAATACCCAAGCATTTTTATCTTTAGCCTACCGGTATGTATTGAGTTTTTCACCTCTGACATAATGTTGCAATATATTTATGGAGACTGTGCAACATGACCTTCAAACACATATTTTTTCTTATTTTCCAACTGTGATGCATAGGCCTAATTTTTGGAATGTTTCGCAATTTGAAATTACGAGTAGTATTGAACATTTTCTACTTTTCTGTATAGACATTCAATTATTTATATCTGTAAAAGGACTCGAAGGTTTGATTTCACAATATACCAGTACATGGGCCCGGATCCACAAAGAGTCCTATCTTCAGGACGTCGCGATTATACTTTTTGATCCCTAAAATTCAGAATTATAGTGATGCATTATCAGGTTTTACTGTGCTTTTCAGTTTCTCAGTTGGCGAGATTTTCATCTGGAGTTAGGTTACGGTAACAATTCTTGAGTAGACGTTATTTGTATTCTCACGATCGTCTCCGTGCTGAACAGGCCAGTTCCCGCGTTGTTTCGGAGACCCGATGCGCAAGAAGGCGGTGGAAGACATCAGCCGACCGCTCCAGCACTCGTTCATACACACCGGGCACGGGTCGCCCATTGGCCAGTCCTGGGGCAGCCCGGCGTTCATCGACGAGGTCTACCTGAAGAACCCGATGGAGCCGCCCGATGTCCTGGGCATGGCGCAGGAACCGGGCGCGGCGCCCAAGCTGCCCGACAGGAAGAAAAGTGAGTGCGAGAAGAAGTGAGGTCTTGATGTAGCTTTGAGGTTTATATTTGCTTGAAACTTCATACAATGAAACCTCTATGCATCGTTTTTCAAGGTACCAGGAAAATAAAACCATTCATCCAGGAAAATTTAGCATTGATTATATGGGAGTGGGGTTAGAAAAAATGAATGATGCAAGCAGGAAAACGATGGATCCGGGAACGATGCATCTAGAGGTTTCACTGTAATGTGAAACCTCTTTAGTACGTAAGTCAAGTCAAGCGTGTGTTTGAGACCCCCATGTCACAACGCATCTATTTTTTTAAATATCCATCTATCACTCACTCATTCATACTCCTAAATAACCTAGCCGTTAGTGGGCTCGTTGAGCAAACAATAATCATCGATACCGGTATTTAATCGTTCCCTGTTGCCCACGGTAGCTCAGTCAGCTGAGCACCGCTTCAGAAACTTGAGTCACCGCTGGGCGTGGGTTCGAATTCCGCATAAGGCATGCATTTTTGTAAACGTTCTTTCACTCATCATAGTTTCATAGTCACCTGTTCATTTGACCCCTGTTAATGGGGTCGTTGAACAATAATCAATTGATCATCAATGGCTACTTTACCTCATTAATCGCTCACTGACTCCAATAGATCTTCATTATCATTACAGTTCGTCGTTGAACCCGATACGATGAAAAGCAATTTGCCGGTAATGTGATGTCTGTTGTCACAAGTTACCTCGTGTTGTAGAAACGGCGCAACAAGCCGCCAAGTCTCGCAACACCAAGCCGTTCAACTACGCCAAGTTCACCAACGAGGTGGCGGCGCAGCGCATGGCCAATGAGGGGGCTGCGCAGCGCATGGCCAATGAGGGGGCGGCGCAGCGCATGGCCAATGAAGGGGCGCGACTACCGAGCCTGGGAGACCCAAGGTCAGGCGACGCGGTGCTGATCGACCTGACCAACGGAGGAGCGGTGGGGCACGACGCGAGACAGGTGAGGGGGCTGCGTAACATTCTATAGAAATCAAATTCGTTCGAACGACTGGATGTTCGACAGACGAACTTTCCAAATTATATTTTGAGCAAACGAGCTGTTGATAAAACGAACTGTCAAGCAAATGGGATTTCGATTTTTTTTTTGAATCGTGTGACGTGCAGTGGTGAGGGGAAGAGAATGAAGAGAGGGCTGGTACACTAGATCCTTGAATTATAGCTAGACACGTAAACGTAGCTTCTATTTTATTTGGTTTCCAATTCGTTGAAAATTTCAAAAGTATCACTTTGGTGCACCTATTGTTTTGAAACGTAGTGTTTGTAGCGCAACAACAGTACGGTATTGGTGAAACTATTATATAACATACAATAGGAATACAAGAGAAACTTGGCAATTGATATTAAAAAAAAAAATAGTGGCTACCAGTGGACCAACCTATGCCTCATCAGTCATCAGTCATCTGCATTTTTAGCTGCACTTTGGTTTTCCAAATTTCTCGACTTCACCTTTCTCTACCCAGTTCATTTAATTTTCGGTAAAATAGCATCTATAACGTTTTCATCCCGAATCACTTTTATATCACCAATGTGTTGAAACGTAGCAGGAACGTGTGTGGAACGTAGTCAGACGTATGCAGCTCTATTGCCACCTTCTCAAAAACATGATAAAACAACATCTAAAAGTGTACTAAAAGTGACCCGATGAAAACTCCAAGATTTGTGACTTCATGACTTGGTTACCGACCCGTGCTACGGAATATTATAGTAGCAGTATGCCGAGCATATGTCACTGTGGCGCTATTGTTGGTATTGCTGCTTCACGTTCTACAGGTCCATGGTTCGACTCCTAACGCAATAACTTTCTTAAAACAAAAACTATTGAATGCTGTCCCGAACTGACCGTAAATTTGAAAGTCGAAAAATATACATTTTTTTTTGGCGGGGGGGGGGGGGGGGGTCATCATCTTTGTGACAACAAGGGAGAGGGAGGGGGGGGGGTCACCCTGAAATTGTGTGATATCATTCTTGGACGGAACCAAAAATATGTAGACAAATATTGTGATATACAACTTAACTTTTTAGTTCCATTTAAAAAACTACTTGTAGAAAAATTCTCGCCGTCATCAGACTATTTATTACATCTAATATATAATTTTGTAATATCTAATATGTAATATACCACTTAATTTTCTGTGGTGAAATATTGAAATGTTTTTGCCGAGCGCAGTCGTTTGAGCAGCAACCGAGCCCCCGCCAGTTGTCGAGCTCGATCCTGGACGAGCCTATCGAAGGTGCCCCGAGCGAGAACGACTCCGACGCGTCGAGCTGGGGCGACCCGCGTCGGTACGACCACAGTTACGCCAACCTGCCGGCACCGATATCGTACAGCTACGACCCGCCAGGAGCGGACTTGCCCGCGCAACAGACGCAGCAATGGAGGAGTGTGACGGTTAGTTGGACAGAAAAATCTGGAAAAATAAAAATGATATCATCAAATAAAATTGAGTTCATATATACAGTAGAACCTCTTTAGTAAGTTTCTCTTTAGTACATTTTTCACCTTAGTAAGTTTTATTTTTTGATCCCATCCATATGCTGCTACATGTTGAATAGTTTCTTTAGTAAGTTTTTCACTTGGGTAATTTTTTTTGTCTGGTCCCCTGAAAAACGTACTAAAGAGGTTCCACTGTATTTACAGATATTCGTGGGGAGTTGAGGTTAGCCACCCTTGGTAGGTCGGTCAGCTGAGGCACCACTTCAGAATCTGAAGTCACCGTTGGGTGGGATGGATTCGAGTCCCGCATAAGGCATGGGTTTTTGTAAACATCCTTTCACTCATCATTATAGTTTCATAATCTGGTTTCATAATATAGTTACATCATAGTTTCATAATCACCTGCTCACTCCTACCCCCGTATAATCTAGCTGGTGGTGGATTGTTAAGGAAACAATAATCATCAGTCGTCAGTTAAGGTTAGTTTGGTTAGGTTAGGTCTATTAGGTCAGTTGGATTAGATGAATCTAGACTCATTCAGTTTTTTCAGGTCACTGTCTGGCGCATGCGCACTAGTGTCACTATTGCAAGAAATTCGTGGCTATAAGGGCTGCCAATTATATTTTTATATTTTGTAATCTAGTTTGTATGCTCATACATTCAACAGTTTGTCTTGGTGTAGGTTCACCTCTTATGATGTGTTTGTCTCTGTTTTGCAGGCTGCCGTTCAACGTCCGACGTCTCCCGACCCGTTCGACACCTCCCAGATATACGGCTCGACTCGCTACTACTCTCGCGTGACCGCCGACACCGTTCGACCGACTTACGACAACACGAACAGCACGTACCTGAACATCGACTACGCCATCGACGCCCCCGAGCCAGTCGCGTCGCGCGACTGGCCGGAAGACGTTCAAGTCCCACCGTCAGACAAACTGACCGTACTTCCGGTGTCTGTTCCCAATCTGAACTGGTCCAAAGAACTCCAAAGAAAACCGCCCGCGGACGAATGGCCGCAGGATTTAATCACGAACAACGAGCCTGAAAGTGAGGTTATGTCGACATTCTCGAATGTTCTAAACTTGAATTGGTCTAGTGAAATTCTGGCTAAATCCTTACCGAGTGACTTTGCTGGGTTGGCAATCGGTGCGAGCGCTAAAACAAGTGACAACGTAGAATCCCCCGTAAAACAATTGGACGCCAAGTTCATAGCGGAGTTAGAGAAACATTTAGGAGAGAAAGAAGCTAGTGCCAATTCGTTGAACGCTTCGAGATCGCCGAATTCGATGGCCTTACCAAATCAAAACAATGTTGTGCGTAAAAGTGAGTCCCCTGCAGTGATACCAACCTTAAGGCCTCCACCACCTTCCAACAAGTTATCGCACAAAGCCTTATCGCTCGTTCAAAATACTCCCAACGTGACGCAACCGGATGCGCAAGCTATGATCGTACAAACGCCACTTCCTCTCGGCTATGACTCGAAAGTTCAAAACTCTTTATATTGTAAGACCGTAAACCTAAGACAGAACGAATCGCCGAACAAAGCCGCGAGATCTTTGAGTGTTTGCTTACCGAACGCACAGTATTACCCTCAAGAAAGCGTCATGACTACGAGCAGCGGAAGTAACTACGGCAGCTTGTCTAGAAGTGACGTCAGTTCATCGAACTACGGAACGGTGGGCCGCCAGCCAAACTATCCTAATTACCAGCAGTATTTTCCGCAGTCAAACGCGCCCGCGTTTCAAGACAAGACGGTCCTCGTTCCGAATCCTCTTCCCTCGTTTCAGTCCGCCTTCCAAAACAGCGTGCCAAATACCGCGACGAACCAGCAAAGTGCGGTTAGGTGGGGCGACGGCAACGTCTCTCCGTCGCAGATGTTCCCGCCGTCGTCGTTTGACTCGCCGAAGCGGATCGTGCGGAGTCACCAGCAGGAGATGCGCGCGCTCCAGCTGCAGCTGGGTCGACCGCACTCGACCGTGGGACTGCCGGCCGTCGAGTCAGACACCTGGCGGACCGGGCACAGCGGCGGCGCGGCGGGCGGAGCACAGTACGGCGTCGCCAAGTACGGCACGATGCCGACCAACATGGACAGAAACGCGGCAATTGAGAAACAGCGGAAGGAGTTCCAGTTTTACCAAAGTAATGCGGGAAAATTGATGGAGGCCGACAAGTCGGTAAGTGTTTGCGAATCTACATATGTGTTGCCTTTTAAATGACTGTTGAAACCACGTTTATTTCGTGAATCCAAGTCACCGCATAGTATTGCACAGTGGCATTACAAATGGAAATCTTAAAGAGCCCCCCTGTAGCTCAATCAACTGTCGCACTGCGTTAGGAACTGAAGTCAGGTCGGGCGAGGGTTCGAGTCCGCATGAGGCATGGGTTTTTGTAAATGTCCTTTCATATATCATCACCTCATCACTTTCATTATCACCCTCTCATTCGTACTCCCGTACAACCCAGCTGTTGTTGGGATCGTTGAGTAGCATTAAAAAAAAAGGAGAAAATCGTACATTATTTTCGTATATTTCCTATCTGTGGTCGCATTGCTCGAATATGAATTCTGGTAGGGTAGCCAATTTCAAAGCTTAGTTCAGGTTAGGCCTATACCCCTACTGATACGGTAGGGCCTGGTAGACTATTGGTTGCTTTTTGATTTTTGATATACCAACCCATCATCACACAGAAATTTTGAATTAATTTAAGAAATTACATCTTATTAGAGAATTTTATCCTATAGGCCTACATGTCCAGTAAAACTTCCAGACATCGTCCTTAAATCCATTCTATGATTTATACTGTTCGGCCTTACTCCCTTATGAAATTTTTAATTTTCTTGCATGAATCGTTTTCCTGCACAAATGTTTTTGCCTGATCCATCTATAAACTTTTAATGAAGGTCTAACTGTACCGAGATGAGTGCCGTACGTGATTCCGACATAAACAATTGAGTTTGCCTAGAAACGTCCGTCCACTCTTGAAAGAATCTTCTCACGTTCGTAGCCGACTCCGGTTGCTCACGCCACGTTGTTATCTGTTGTTCGGACAGATGGCGCCGCTGGTGAGCGGGGAGCTGCGCAAGGAGAAGGTGACGCGCTTGCTGCGTGATATAGGGGACGCCACCGAGGAGGAGTGTCTGGCATCGCTCCAGGCCACCGCGTGGGACGTGATGGCAGCCGCCAGGCACATGAAGCTGGAACGCCTGCTGCGGTAAGAGATCTGTGCTTGTCGACGGTCTAGAGAGGTCTTGTATTGTGCTATGTCCGCGCGTCGGAAAGCTGATACAAACAGTACTGCTGTTCCACCAAAATCCGTGCGGATCGCTAGGTGAAAATGAGCCGATCACTTGGTCCAGTTGATGTTTGACAGCTGACGTCTTGCCGCCAACAATGACATACATTTGGTGCGCGCATGCTTAGAGCGTGGCCCACCGGCCTCTACACTTGGCGTTCCGCAAAGATTTTAGTGTAACTAGCAGCATTGTTATCATACGAAATAGCCTCGACGCAAGAGCTCTATTCTAGACCGTAGTTGGCCTTCACGTAGATGAGTTTTTACGTGACTTGTCAGTTGTTTTTTTTGTTCCCGCTGTTATTTTTGTAATTAAAGGACTTCATAACCGTGAAACTTAATTGAATGAATAGTGATGAAATTTACTTCCTTCATTTTGCAGAAATCGTCATCTGAATTTCAGAAATTGTAATCAATTTGTTTGTCCTCCAGGACCCGTTTTTTTTTCCTAGTCGTGACGTAGACATTACTCGATACTGTTCATGCTTCTATGCAGAATCGGTAATGCCTACGTCATGAGTCATGACTCATAGTCTCTCGAGGAGAAAGAAAATTGTAGGCCAATTTCTAAAATTGAGACTATGATTTCCAGTTTTCCCTGAAATGAGGGATTTGAATAATGTCATTATTAATTAAAATCTAGTTTCAGGTTTGTGATATTTTTTAGGGATAACATTGATTAATCGAGAATCGATTAAGAATCGATTCTGATGTAAAACAATTCTCAAATCAAAAAGCGATTTGAAATTTTTTTTTTTTTTTTCGGTTCAGTGCTGTACTTCTTTACGTCGTAATAAGTGCTCATTTCGTTGTCTATATTATTCTGTATTGTTGAGATATTACTATCTGGACAAAAGCTATCCCTTCGGTTACGTCTGACAGCCGAACGTTGACGGAAATACCCAAATGGTACAGTACAGTTCAAAGAAGTCTCTAACAGCTATTTTTCACGTGGACGCCTTGGGAAGGTTGAAAAAAAAAGTTTCAAATTACACTACTTTTTTGAGAATAAACTTTTTTTTTCAATTTTTTTTTCAATTTTTTAAAATTTTTTTTTTTCAAAATCGATTTTTAATCGATTCTGGAGCATAGAGAATCGATTCCCGATTTTGAGAATCGATGTCATCCCTAATATTTTTCAATAATTAATAACTAGCGTCAATTTACACATTTTTGTGTGAATTGTGAAATGTTGTATATCTTATTATCAGCACACAATGACGTCAATTTGCGAAGACCGAAGAAAATGAAAAATAAAAAAGTGTTTCAATAAAACTAATTAGGCCCAGGTACGATATCTAAAAACTCGGATCTAACTCCAAATTATTTCTGATGTCCACTCCACTAAATTACATTAGACAGTAATTAATTAAAATGAAAATAATATTATGTTGGGCGCCCACTTTTGCATAGAGTTTGGAATCATTTATAAATAATTGATGAGCGTAGCGAAGTCTCCATCCCACTCTTATAGAGCTTTGTCTGTGTGTTTTTTTTTTTTTTTTTTTTTTTGTAAGCACTTCACAGGTCGCAAGGGTTGACTGATGAACATGAAACTTTTTTTGTACACGCAAACTCATCCAACTTGGAACTGATAGTTTTTGGAATGAATCGGTCTGACCAATTTTGAGAAAAATCTTCTCAAAGTTTCTAAAAACCCCATAAGATTTGGCTGGGCAGAAAATGTTGAAAAATAAAATCTCTCCAAATGGGATGAAATTTTCTTCAAATGTGTATACATGGATTTTACACATTATTACGATTTTGTAAGCAATTCTGATCAGTCGTTTTGGAGAAAAAAAATAAAATGACTGGTAATATTCATAAAATATATCATAAAAATTATGACAGAATTAAGTTGTCGAGATTCACTGCTTTCTAGATTCAAGAGTTGACCAACAATGAAGTATTTTTTATATGCGTCAAGGTGTGTAGAATACCAGAGTCAATGAAGTGGCAAGAGTAGAACTTCTTTAACGACTTTTATAGCTTATTCAGATATCAAGGTGTGTAGAATACCATAGTCGATAAAGTAGCAAATGTAGGACTGTTATTATACCTTATTCAGATATCTCGCTCATCTTACAACGCATATTTCGCGTTTGACTAGTGCTATAAAAGCGATGAAATTCAAAAGTGCCTTTTTACATTTTTTTCTGGTATTTTTCCATGTTTCAATACGTTTGTTATTGTTCTATCATGTTTTTGAAAAGGCGACAAAGCGCTACAAACGTCTGAATCTGCTACGTTTCAATGTATTGGCGATATAGACGCTACATTCGGAATAGAAGCATAATAGATGCTATTTTTACAAAAATTATTCCAATTGAGGTGTAAACGGATGAAGTTGGCCGGGGAATTTTGAAAAAAGTGTAGTTGGAAATGCAGGCGGCAGATGAGATGTAGGTTCAACTTGCTTGTGGAGACTATTTTTCTAAAAAATATCAATTGGGTGTTTCTCTTGTATTGTATTATACGTTATCTAGTGGTTTCAACGGTATCATACAGTTGTTATGCTACAAAACACGATGTTTCAAAATATTGGATGCACCGAAGTGCTACTTCGCAAATTCTAAATGCTCTGAAAAGAAAAAATAGACGCTTCATTCACATGTCTCTACCGATGATCAATAATCAGCGGCATCCCAAGTAATTCCTATTGATTCTGGTTCCAGGTTGGGTCTAGCTTCCCGCCACCAATGCGAGATGGCGCTGCAAAAGTCTGACTGGAATCTAGAAGTTGCCGCATCGTCGATCCTAGACGAAATGGCCAAGTAACGAAGTCTTGGCAATAATCTCACCGAACGACATTGACTCCGTCACTACGGAGATGAGCGAGTCTTGAAGCATGTTAAGACCCTCGGATAGGTCTGCTTGTATTGACGAGAGATGAAGTCCAAGCGAACCACCCGTGCACTGGTAGCGGGGGAAAGGGGAGACAGTCAATCTCTTGTGGATACAATTATTGATCAAGTCGCTTGAAAAATTTTAAGCACGGTTCCCATTACAATTTTTTTCGTGTCTTCTCTCACAATACTGTACATAGGTTCAACCTGCTTTTTTAACTGGCAAGAATTCCAGTTGTTTGGATATCAAATCCAGTGTTGTATAACTGGAAGATCAGATAAGAAGTCAGGTGCCATGGCAACATAACAACGTTTTATGCCTAAACATTTGATGTCGTAAAAACATCCGTTTTTAAGGTCGAACCAACGTTGACAACACGATTTTTTGTCGAAAGAGGAATTTTTCGGTTGCTTTCAGGTTTGTGATTGTACCAACAGTAATATTGTAGAAAAATTGTGACGGACGGCGCGAAAAAACAGTGGGAACTTTGGTTTATATTTTCAAGTCTGATAATTCTGTTGTCGAGCAAACCATGGATCCAGATGACAGTGGTTCATCTTTTTGTTGTTACTAATGATTGTAGACTAACTGAAGGCGACTGTATTAAGACGGGAATACGACAAGATCGACCTTTGAACCGTTAACATTATATAAGCGCGTCACGTTACTGCTTGTTACATCTTGAACTGATGAACTTTATATAGGCTTATACTGAACAACTTCCATGAAAATCTACGAGTCTGTACTTGTGATAATCTGTCTTCTTTTCGTCTTCGCGTTTAGGTCCTGTTTTACGAACAGTAAATTTGTTGCTTGAGCGATTATTAGCAGATGATCTTGTTATTACCCTTGGTTACCACTTACCAATGATATTTTTGTATGTTAATAAATAATTACCCTAATTAACACTCTCTTATTATTCATAAAACTTTGTCTTGGTGAAGTATTTGACGATGTCAAAAGGGAGAAGTGTACCGTATGTTTTTTCACATATCAATCAACAAAGTCACACTATTCATGTAGAAAAGAAACTTAAAATATGATAGATCCCATCTGCAAACTTTTACAAAATCTTAATTCTAATTGTAACTTTGGTCCAATTTTTCAAATAATAAAATGTATTGATTCCAAAGGCAAAAAATTAACAGATTAACTTGTTATCACCCTTGGTTACTGATGATATCTTTGTAATTCAATTAATAATTAGCTCGATCAACACATTTTTATTGTTCCTAAAACGCAGTCCTAGTACAGATCTGACAAGTCAACTATTGTACTTAAATAAAATAATGTCTACGCCTTGATATAGAGACTCGATAACGGTCAACTAAACACTATTATTTCAGTGTTATTATGGAAAAGAATCATGTTTACGCCTAGTTGTCCTTGATACTAGACTTTTGTGTGATGTATACACGAAGCGTGCAGGTCGCCGTCTCTCCTCAGAGACGTGAAATGAAATACGCGAGCATTTACGTCTATATGCAACTACGTGTGACTTTAATATATATGTATATATATATATTAGGGCTGTACAAGCAGAGCTTTTTCAATTCGAGAAAGTTTTGAGCGAGTTTGACTTATTTTCGAGCAAGACTCGAGCACAATTTTAGTTCGACCGTTAATTCAAGTCAAAATGGAAGAGAAAAATACTAGAGAAACAAAACTTTTGTACAAGTTTCAGATACTTTATTTTCAATACCGATCTGTCAAATGATGAAAAGATGAAAAGTTTATCCTTCCACTCTCCCTCGCTTGAGATCTGAAAGTATTCCGAGATTTGAAATTTTAATCTCGGAAAAAATATTCTTGATCGAGTTTTGAATTGACTCGGATCTCGATCGAGAATTTTGAGACTTGCACAGCCCTAATATGTATTAATGTGCGCTTTTTTTAAGGAAATGCATTTGATTGCATTTAAAACTATTGAACTTATGAACATTTCGCTTGGATTGTTCATTGAAGGGAGGATATTTATTTGGTTCAGATAAAAATGTCATGTGATTATTTTTCACATTGAAAAAATATACTTTTATGATTATTATTGTGTGATTTTATGGAAGAATTAGTTTATTATCGAGTGTAGAGTCGACGCGAGATTCTTCTGCACTGCCAAAAAAGCTTAGTTTTATTCTTCTAGAAATCAAGTAATTGTTAGGGCCTTCAAAATATGCAGCCGTCCATTTCTTGTCAATCTGTTAACAGTTGAATTAACACATAAAAACTTGTCAATATTCACAAAGTAATCCTTCATTAATATTCTCACTTACTAGTTCAACACTCATAATCAACCAAACCCTCCCAAAAGAAGTGTTTTAAATTGATGAAAAAAACATGGATAAAAAGTAAAAAACCCAAGCAATTACTGTATATAGCATGCATTTACATCCTTCCTGTATTCTCTATAACCTTTGTAAGTAGTTTTAACTCGATTATTGTTCATGTAATCATAGTACGTGATAATGTAATATAAACTCAATTGTTATTTGATTATGTAATCATATATTAGCAGGCTAATATTATTAAGTACGCAGCCGAGGAGTTCACCGTCTTGCAGTGAACTCGTTGAACTGTACAGTTAGGTTTAAGTTTGATAATTATTATTGCTTCTGTGATCAGTACGTTATGGTATGTAGGCTTTGTTGCTTCCTCAATCGTTGGCGACCAGTTAGGCATAGATGTGCGTGCAGGAAAGGTCTGTTATACACGGTTTTTACTGTATCCATTACGCTGTGTCTCCCTTCTCGTGAATGTCGAGAATGAAGGCCAGTACACAACTTAAATTAGGAGTAAACATGACTTTGAGATTGAAGTTTGCCTAGTGATATTTAATATTCCCGTTCACAACGCAGTGTAAGCCGTAAGAACAATATTATGAAACTCTACACGTAGCTCCTAATTTTACGTCAAGCTGTATGCGCCCCCAATTGAATTACAAATTTGACAACAATATGAAAAGTTGGAGATCAGTTGCTGTTATAAACAAGCTGTCTTATTGGCTTATTCATTGTGTAAATTGACGACTAGTGATTGACCCGCCCACAAACGTCACGAAACAAATCGTCCAATCAAATGGGCTGTTTGTTATGTGGGTAATTGGACATTACCTATCAGAGTATCTCTAAATGCCCACATGAAGTATAGATCAAGGTGGCCTTACGATAAGCCACGCCTATCACTAGTGGTCAATTGGGTTTAACAATGCACTGTAATGATAACTATTAAATAAGAATCATTGAAGTCAGATGAATGAGTAATGAGATGAAGTAATGATGAGGTGTAGGTTTCTTGGGTCGAGGGAAGAAGCGGAACGGAAACGGTCGTGGCTTAGATTGTAGGAACCATCCCAGGACTGAGACGAGTGGCCAAGTGGTTAACACACTGAACTGTCATTCAGGAGACCGAGGTTCGATTCCTGCCATGGTCGACCATCCTGACAGTTTTTTTTTTGTGGTTTCCTTATGTCGTTCAAGTCAATACTGGGATGGTTCTTTAACAACAGGCCACGACCGACTCCTCCCCACTATCCAAAACACCTGATGAAATAACCTTCTATCCCATCACTCATTCACCGACTCCAATAGATCATCAGTACAGTGCGTCTTTAAAACCCTTTATGAATTAATCATCCCAGCATAATGCTGGCCTTCCATGAACGCAATTTGCGTTTCGCTTTCGCAAGGCGGTGGAATTGAGACAAACTCAATAATCAGAAATCAAGTAACTTTCGTCTCTGATTGGTCGTTTTATCCAAAAAAACTTTTTTGGCTTAAAAAACTGCTTAGCGAATTCGCAATCCGAATAACGCAGGTATGGAAGCCCAGCATTAGTTTGAGCTACAGAGGGAAACCACGAAAAACCACTGTAAAGATGGACGGTGGTGGGTTCAACCGATCCGATCCACCGCTCCATACGGAGCAGACATGTTGTTACCAAGCTACATGTGCCATTACCTCATCGACTTTTTCGTGTTTATAAAATTGTTGTGGATAGCTTTGAAAACTCTCTCCTGCTCTTGAAGTCAAGTTGACTCATAATTTGCCTTGTGAATAGGCCTTAAGGCTACTGTAGTTAGTTAGCGATCAGTAAAGTTGATAGCTTTTAATAGTTTGTACATGGATTTGCTCAAGAATGAAACGTTGAGTTGGAAAGGAGCCTTTTAAACAGAGTTCTGACACTAGTGTTCATAGAGCTGGTAATTGAAATGCAAAATGCTACCAATTTATTTTTCAATTCAAAAGTTATTTTAAATTTAAATTTCACCAATTCATAACGACATATTTGTTCTTATGATGACACGGTCAGAGTGAGCATTTCGTCGCTCGTAATCTTGTGCTTCAACAAACCATAAACCAGTTTGATTAAAATATATTTTTAAATGAATAATGGAAACATTTCATTTCTTTATAAGTCAATTTCAGTTGTTGATATTCTAGAAGAATAATAGAGGACATCTTTTAGTCTTATTGATGATTATATACATTAGAACTTATATTTTATAAGAGAGGCAACAAATGGATAAAGTTTCTTATTGGCTACTTGATTCTAAGTACAATAGTAAGTACGACTTTCGACCCCTCAAACTTTAAGAAAAACATACCAATGATAATTGATATTGGCCAACAGATTGCAGCCTTAACCACCAAGAATATAAAAAGTTGCATTTCTTACAAAATATGACTATAATAGTGTATTCGTGAATTACTATGATAACCTTTCGTAGGCCACATACAAAATATCTAAGTAAAACATTGATCTGTAGGTTGCATTTTTTATTTCATCATTAAATTATTCAAATTTGTGTTTCTCTGTCGTAGCTCTGTATTATTTTAAGAAGAGTTGTGTCCTGATGTGTCTAAAATAACGAGTCTGCATAACCGTCAGTATTACTGTAATCTTATGTCTCGCTTATCTAAATAATAATAACCATCAATATAAATATATTATAATAGTGACGTAGCTCTTGTAATCGCACTGAATGTCCATCGCACGTATTGATCCCGCCCCAGGCTCGACAGCCGAGTTTATGCAAGTACGCTCGAGACGCAATGGTGGAATAATTTTTTCAAAACTTGAACCCAACAAATTTGGTCATTGAATCGAATACAAATGAAAGAAACAACTCTCAAACGTTGACAGCTATTCGTTTTCTCGCCATACATCTCCGAGAGATTTACTGAGAGATGTTTCTGCAATACACCATCGGTCTGTCGAACTTGGAGTGCGAGCTTCAATCCTACATAGTACGTGAACGTATGCCTTTGTACACTATAATATACTCTTATCTAAACAATATAATCAAATGATGTCTGTAACGAATAGTACAACCGTTGATACAACTGCAATAATAGCACATAGGCTACAATAGTGATATTGATATTAATACCTAGTACGGTAATTTACCTAATATAATATTATACAAGTTCAATATACTCTTATATATATATTAGGGTATATACGCAAACTGTATTGGCCGTTTGATTCAGTCAGCCGAGGGTCTGTTTTGGACAATTACCGTGAGACTACTACTTGAAATAACATCCTGGGCATCTCTAGCTATAAGGTACTAGGACTTTTCGGGGGTTCTTTTCATTCAAACGTTTAGTTACTATGGCAATAATTATTTATATAAGGACAAAGTCAAGATTTCTTCGACTGGAATTTCAATTTTTCAATTTCAATATATTTATTTCATAATTGTCACTCACATGCACATTTTAATAACATAAATGACTCGACGTATTCCATAGCTCACCTCGTGAACACGGCTAGAACTTTGTACCAACAACAAAAGAAATACACAAAGATTAAACATGTTGTCATAGTTACTAACCCGTTTGATGAACATTATTCAATTGAAGTCCCAATTCCTCGGAGCACTCCAGGACTGGGATTATTCCAAGCGACAGTCGCAGCGAGCTCAAGTCAGGTCTGGCGTGGGTTCGAGTCCCGCGTTAGGCAAGTTTTATGTAAACATCACTCATCTATCAACCGCTCATTCATACGCGCAGATAACCAGTTGATGGGGTTATAAGCAAGCAATAACCATGATCACAAATTCTCTTTGAAGCGGCTTCATTTTGTTATATTAATTGTGAATATTTCAGTAATTACGATGCATAATTAGAAACTCCACAAAAATGTCACAGTGTAGTATATAATTACCCAATAGAAGGTTTCTAGTGTATTTTTGTTAGTTGTATCCACAAAAGAAAACGGTCGTCTACCAGTGTAACAAATATTACCATTATATTTGTATCGCTGTGCTGTTTTGAGAGTCGATGATATTCCAGGGCGAGATCAACTATTAACGCATAACTACGTCTATCAAAGGCATTACAATTTTTGAAACTGCGGTGAGTTTTACTAGTTAACGAAGTTTTACAATCGTTTAGTTCGTACACGACATACTTCTTTAGTGGATACAAGTGTACAGTTGGTTTTGTTCAATGACGAATGTGTCTCTTATGAAAATGCTCTACCATCAGAATTCAAGTTTAAATGATACGGGTGATGTATGTACAGTAGAACCTCTGTTATAAGTTTCTCGTTCATACATTTATTACATTTATAAGTTTGATTTTTTTTATCCAACCCATATGCTCCATTTGTTGAATAGATTCATTAGTAGTTTTTCACGTTGATACATTTTTTTAGTCTGGTCGCCTGAAGAACGTATAAAAGAGGTTCCACTGTAATAGCAAATACCGCGGAACGACTGATAAGACCTTAGCTCAGTGCTTGATATCTGAGAAAGAATTTTATAATCATGACATGAATTAAAATACAGTATGTAATATCAATATTCCATCGTAAAATTACATAATTAAATCATTACATGTGTATGAAATATGAATATTGGAGAATATCCTCCTGTATTTATCATTTTCCATAAATGGAAAATATTTGAACAATATTTTTTCAAATCTTTCCAATTCAAAGTGGATATCAAATATCAATGTACAGCACACAAAGAAGTATGATATTTAATGAATCATTTTTAAAATTAAAACGTCTTATGATAAACATCAATCTTGTATTCCAAGTAACTTTGTCCCTCACATTTCATAATACAACGGCTGAGGCTTATACAAAACTACGTTTATTTTTATATTTAATAATAGTATTATTACAGCTTACCATAAAGTTGGGATATTCGCTACGATTACGTCATCCGTGTCTTCTAATTGATGATCGTCTTCGCTTCCCATTTCCTCCCAACTAGGGACCTTCCTTGTAGAATGTAATTAGGAACAATTATTATAATTATTTATTATACACTCTTTCATATTGTAAAGTTCTGTTTTACATGTTAATATTATCTGATCTAGCAAATTGAGTTGTAATATTGATATAAGAGTGCAACCTGTTGTATTACGCACTGTATATTTATTATAAGCCTTGTTCTGTATTTAGGAGTATTATGTTTGCCTACTGTTTACATCGCTTGAATCTTGTGATGTTGTAAACTTGCAATGTTTGAAAACGAGATTGGAAAACATTAAATTATTTTACTATGTATAATTGTGTTTATTTATTGGAAAAAAACCCTGGATGAATAAGGAATATGAAGGAATTAGTAATGAGAATAGGATAGTGATGAATGGGAAGCTGAACAACATATGGGACAAGGACAAGAAAATGCTGGAACAATTTCTGTCATTCTGGAAATGATGGAAGATTCAATGTCTCTTACCTGCAACGGAGGAAACTTGGTGTATTGTACTTACGAAGATATATTGAGGGTTGCGTTGGTTTGCCTGTCTCTTAGAGGGGCTTGGCTTCATATCCCGCCAATGTTGAAAAATATGTAATAATTTACCGTTTGAATCTATAAACCTACCGATAGTGAGTAATCTCGTGGTGATACAAGAAACTAAATTTGTTTACAAAATGACATTTATGTCAGCTCAGCTGTAGCAATATTAATCTGGAATTCCAGTATTTTAGGGTCGCAGAAGGCATGCAGTATAGTTTCATATTGTATACTAGGGCGAGCAGTGATCGGTAAGTTCAAGGACAGTACTCGTGAAATAGAACAAGATTAACAGCCCAGTAAAACCACCAGGTAAGCTTGATACATCCTAGTATTAAAAGTGGAAGATATCAACATTCGTGTGTTTATACTGAAAGACTTTTATCTACGGCGAAAAATTATGGTCACAGACAGCGCAGTCCTGGTGTTGAAGACCATTAGTTTTAAATAATCAAAATGGGGTGGTAAGATCGCCCTTGTGGTGCCCCGTCCAAACGATCCTACTCTTCATCCTTAGCCTTAATTGGGGAACAATGATTTTGTATCAAGTTTCGATGTTATTAAAAAAAAAAAAGTATTAACATACATGATAGAGAGAAAATACAAATTTATTACATTCATTATTATGATCTATTACATTAAAAATTTAACGCATTGCAACAATGACCAGTGCTAACGCTCAAGTAGCGAGTAATGGAAATAAAGTCACACCAATTGCAGTGGCGGTTAAGGGTTGGAGATGTGGATCAGTATGATAGCTGTTATCCAAAATCGGACAGACAAAATACAGATTTCATCAAATCTGATGTTTTGTATGATATTGTTCCCTATTTTCATCTGCTGTCTTTCAATTTTGTGTGTTTTTATATTTTTTAAATTGATTATTAAAGAATGATGATGAGTAAATGCTCAAGTAATAGAAGCTACAGGGGCAATATTTGAGTCTTGTTTATATTTTTTTGAATTCACAACAAGACAAATATTTGGTAGTCAGGTTACATGGCATTATGCAAAGCTATATGTAGTTTTTATTTTATTCTTATCAATTTTATTCTCAATACGTATAATAATCAACATAATAAAAGTTCGGAGTTACATCGACTATCGAGACGTTATATGTACTAGGCCAACATGAAATGTTAGGATTATCTCTTGAATCTTCACCAACAATATTTTCTTCTAATAATAATTGATGCTAAAGAAAGCTTTTTTTTTTAAAATTATTATTCAATTTTTTTCAAATAAATACAAAACATGAATACATGATCATTATACTAACCATAGGCCTTTTGAACATAATTTCAATACCTCCTTATATATTCTAGAAACTGTTTTATTTGTGAAAGATAATATCCACTTATTTATTTGTTCACACTTTATTTATTTTATTATTCACTTATTTATGATTTCGATACAAGGACGAAACATAAATTACAATTGATCAACCACAAATTGAAGCTTACAAAGAACGATCAAAATATTTGCATGGCTCAAAAATCTATAACAATTAGCCAGCATATTTTAAGGAAATATCTAGTCGACAGGTTTTCAAAGCCAACGTGAAAAAGTTTCTGATCGACAATTGTTTTTATAGTTTTAATGAATTTTTTACTTAGTCTTATTGGTTTTTAATAGTTTTACTTGTATTTCTTTTTAATGATAACAGTTACACGTATAGGTACGTAAATGCCTATGTACAGATTGTTCTGAGTTTCTTTGCTACAGAACTATACATCAGTATTTTTTTGGGGTCTATATTTATTTATTACTAGGAAAACGCGGGATGCGCGTTGTTAGACGAGCATAGGGGTATAGAAATCTAGAATGAAAAATTATTTGTCAACCCAATCTACATCTACAGACCTTGGATCACTCCAAACGTTCAAAAACCTTACGAGAATCAGTTGTGTCTCGGCCTTCCTCTTCATTCATTTCAATCGTTTTGAATTAATTGGTGACACTCGTTGCTATAGATTTAATTGGTTCCCGTAATAGCCTAAATTGATGGGAAAATGCTTTATAAATGCGTTTTCTTCGTTATTTCTCATCCGATTGATGCGAAAAATCTCTCAAAATGTGCATAATAGTTTCCTTTATATTCGGCGAAAATTTGAAAGGTCTTGAAAAATTTTGATTTTTCAAGTATTTTCTTCCGGGTTATTCTAATGGGGATTTTTGAAATTTCTAAAATTCATAAAAAAAAAGTTATCACCCGATAATGCCACAAAACTATACAGATCTAAGTTAGATGAGGAACCATGACGAAAAAAAGTTTGAAGTTGATAGCTGTAGCCGTTTGACCTGTGGAGAACCGACAAAAAAACATAAAAAAACAAAAAAAAAACAAAAAAAAAACATAAAAACGAACACCAATTTTTTTCAGTATGTCAAATTGAATCCTCGCTAAAGCTCGTCTAATAATAATAGTTATAGGCCTTTATATAAATATTTTATTTCAATTGACAAATCTTTATAACCTTTGTAGGTACAATGTAATTATGTCATCATGCAAGTTGAATGGTGTATACTATGGAATGCTAATGAATACAAATGCAAATACATAACATAATGTCTGACATTGGTTGATCAGTTCACAATAATAGAAACTAAAATTGAATGCTTGAAAGTATGAGAATTTATTTTAATTTTCATATATTATATAGAATAATTGAGAAAAAAAACACCTGCTGATAAGCTAAACACATATAAGCTGTGTGTGGGAAATGAGGAAAAGTTGATTAGATGTGAAAAAATAAAAGCCAAGAGGGAAGGTTCTCGAAAGAAAGTTGGTACATAGATTTGTAAGCTGGGTAAATTTAATGGATTTCGAGAGAAAAAAAAGTGAATTTAAAAATAAATTATGACATATAGTAGAAATGTGGATGGTTAAAACTGAATGGTGATGAGGTTTATTTCATCTAGACTGTTATAGGCCTACTCTAGGAGACTGAATCCTATTATAGTGACTGAGAAAGTGACGTTATTATCCAAAAGGTAATTCCAGAAGTCATGAAGTCAGCGAATCAATATAATTATTCTTGAATGAATATTATATAGTTTATTGATGAAGTTATGATTTGAGGTAAATTGTTGAACATTTTTAGCCCTAGATATGCACCTTGCCTTTGTCCTAGTGATGTCAACATTTTAGGAATTTTCGATTGAATTTATTTGCCGACCTAGTGTGTTGGATTTGATTGGAAATTACGATGGTGTTTTTGTTTTTCAAAGTGTGTAGTAGTAAAGTTTCAACATATGTTAAGTTGCACCAGTTTGCATAAAGTTTTAATTTTTATTTTAGAAGGTTTTTAATTTTCTAGGATAAGCTTTGCAATATTGCCTATGAGATTATTTTTGGTACAAAAATGTTGTAGGGTTAGAATTAGCCATCAATAAAATGATGTTAAATCTAATTTTTGTTCAATAAAATTTCCATTAATTTTAGGAAGTTCATTAGAATGTTATTTTTAATTTAAAAAAGTTAGTCATAATGATAAAATTAGTATAAAAATTGATTATTATTTAAATTTAAAAAATTTAAAGTTATATAAGTTATAATTATATAAGTCATTCAACTTGACAGTTTTCTTAAAAATTCAATGGATAATGAACAAGCATCATCTTGAATATCATCCTCTCCTCCCAGTCCTTCTGGCCCTATTATTCCTCTCACGGAAAATTTATTTTAAATGTCCCTAATATTTGTTCATACCAACTCTCCTCCGATTAAAGGGAGGAATGAAGAATCTTGTTTGCTTAACGACCCCACAAACAGCTAGGTTATACGGGGGTACGAGTGAGTAATTGATTGTGAAAGTATGAAGTATGAATTTTGTAGAAGATTTAACCTCAGTAATAGTTTTATTTATAGTATAGTCCTCCTAGCCTTGAGAGGTTCAATTTCAATTCTTAGAAACCATTCATATGGTTTGAATGAATCGTGTGTGTAGGTCTGAATTTATCGCTTTTATATCATATGCATTTTTTTCTTTTTAAAATAACTTTCGAATATTTTTTCCTCTCTTTTTTCTAATATTTCATTTTTTTACTCTTCTTATTCTGAATGAGTAATCAATTATAATATTCAATTTTCTAGATTATGGCCCAATATTATTATTAATTTTTTCATCAAACACTTTTGTATTGTCTTTTTGCTCTATTTATTAATATGTTATTTCCATTTTTATATTATTCTGTGTCTAATGGGCAACCTTTTGTAAGGCAGAGACCTTATTTTTCATTAATAAAGTATTCATATATAAGTGAAAAGACGTTTACAAAATCTCATGCCCATGCCGCAACTAGTTGTCATGGGCAACGACTGTTGGTCAGTTTTCTTCGCGTCCGTTGACTCCAAGGGGTTGGGGAGGGGGTGGCGTGGGTCAGGGGAAAACCAGTCGTGCCAGGCTAATAAACCACCCACTTGTTGGCTTGGGCGCTTCAGTCGAATTTATTCTGTCGCTTCTTACGTTTGTTTGTTTAATTACCAACCCTAGTTTTGGTTTCCACGCCGCGCGTATCGGATCAAGGTTGATACACTATAATTCGGTAAGTTTATCACCACTGCTGATTAACCATTTATTCAATAATCAATCAATTGAATTATTTATTTTTATATTTACCTGTTTGTTCAAAGCCTTTTGGTGACCGGAGTATATGGTGGGAGAACTGAATCTTACGTTTGTATTCTATATTTAATTTCCTTGTCACTCTTCTCCTCATCTAACGTCTTATTTTATTTTATATCATCTTCTCTTACTTTACTCTTTTTTTCCCGCATCCTCCATAATTATGCTTTCAACATTCTCAAACGTTGACAACATGCCACGGCAAAGTACACGGACACGAGCATAAGTGCAAAATGACCACGCTGTCGAAGCGCCTTTAAACCCTAACAATCAATGAAATTACCATTAAATCTCAGTAGAATACATTTATTCAACCAATATCTGAATTTTTCCACAAACAGTCTTTGGTCAATTTTATCATCATTCCAGTCTCTCCTACAGTTCTCTTGAAAATGATTACTTCCCGTCCTTATGTGCAACTCTCACCATATACTTAATTCCTTCTGTTTATAGTTGTTTACCCCTCTGTCGACAAAGAAAGTTAAAACTCACAACCAATAGATAATTGTTTGATAGCAACTAACAGCTAAGCTATTTTGGGAATAATTATATATCTATGGACCAGGTCTAGTAGAATCAATATAATGATCAATAAATTCAATACATAAGTCTGTAGTTTGTACTATAATATTAAAACACACATGTACTCATGTAGCTATGGTTGGTTACATGCACAGAATAGCTGGCGCAATATTTTTCCATTCTGTTCTGTACCCGGGTAATCAATCACTACAAACCCAATGCTCTAATATAGTATAATACACTATTTTATTTTATGATGAAAGTTACCGAGACGCGTGACCGAGTGGTAACACACTGAACCGTCATTCGGGAGACCGGGATTCGATTCCCGCCAAGGTCAACCATCCTGACAGGGTTTTTTCGTGGTTTCCCTCTGTCGTTCAGGTTGATACTGGGATGGTTCCTTAACAACAGGCCACGACCGACTCCTTCCCACTATCCAAAACACCTAATAAAATAACCTTTCATCTCATCATCCACCGACGCCAATAGATTGTAGCCATCAATATAGTGCGTCGTTAAAACCCATCATATTTTATAATGAAAGTTTACAGTATTTTCTTGAAAATGCAGTTGTGCAATTGTTAACAAAAATGCATTGTTAACTTCATGGAGTTTGACCAACTATCGTACATCTGAAGAACTCGATACAATGCTTTGTCTATTGACTGTGACAATTGTCTTTATCAGCAGCCTCTCTGTAACATGTAGCTCAATCAGTCAAGGCATTGCCTTGGAAACTGTAGCTAAACCGGGTGTGGGTTCGAGTCCCGCTTAAGCTATCGGTTTTTGTAAACATTCATCTATAATCCCCTTATTCGTACCCCCAAATAGCCTAGTTGTTGATGAGGTCGTTGAGCAAAGAACAATCAATTATGTTGAATATATTGTACCAGTCAGATTCTCAAGATTTTATCTGAGAAATAAGGAGATAGAAGGAATCAACACCAATAGACTCTGACGTTTTTGAAATGCTGCCGGTACACTATAAAATGCCACAGCCACTTATACTATAAACCATGATAGATATGATCAATATTTGAGTAGGTTTATCCCCTAGAAATGCTTAGAAAGAAATCAGGAAAAGCTTAAACACATTGACATCTTTTTGTGATGTTGTAGAAGGCCCCATATTTTAAGGTTAGCCCTATACTAGCCACATATGATTGTTCAGGACCTAGCAAATATGAATAAGAGTATAGATATCTCCCTGGAAATATATAGGAAGAAATCAACATTAGCTTATAAACAATGATATAATAGAAATGCACTATATAGCCCCCTACAAACCAGTTGGCTAATATCGGCGACCACGTCTAGACAATGTAGACCTACCTACAGGCGCGATATATTCCCTTGTCGACTTATTTGTACCGACGGCCTAGTCTATTGACCCTGGCGGCTTTCGGCAACAGGTGGGATTCGTTGTTTGACAGTAGTTTTTCCTGGACGAATTACGTGGCTCCTCTTAATAAATACAAATGTGCGATTATCTTAGAGTATCTGCATATACATGTATATTGGAAACTTGAGGCGCAAGGTAATTGATTAAATTCTTACTGGTATCGTGTATAGGCTGTTGTTATATGTAATGTTGCCAATTATTCTGATTTTATGATGGATGTATCTCAGCTTTTTGTCAAGCCTTTTAGTGCTTGAAAACATCAATTTGAAGCCCATCAAATTCTTTAAATCGTGACTACTGTCACATCCATTATTATATCGATTCTGGATGAGAATAAATAGATTTAATATTTACGATCAGGTGTTATCAATTGGTTTTGGATGGAGATGAATCTAATCTAAGATGGTCGCCATCTTTACATCCCCTTCAGGTTTTCGGCTCATTGGAGCCAACCTTGAGAAAATTATACAGAGTAAAATATTAATTATTAGAAAGAAATGTAGATAATATGAAGTTCATGGAATGTGAAGTAAAAATGCAAGAAAAGAATTTTGGGGATATATTTTCGAGTACAAATTATTTTTGAAACAAGTTTCAGGAAGGCTTTTTGAAATGGTAAGATATTTTTTAATTTTTGTAATGTTGATCGATTTTGCTTCGATCTGTTCCATTTATTTTAAATTTTCTTAGCCAATCAGAGGCGTCGATAGAAAGAGTAGGATCCGGTTCGAAGGAGAAATTCGAACGAAAATTAGTGTTCCGGTGGAGATCGACGAGATAAGTGCTCCACGCAGCAAAAAAAAAAAAAAAAAAAAAGCTCCGGAAAAACGTTATATTTTTTTTTTGTGGGGTGGAGATTTTTACCTGCTATTGTTTTTTTTCAATTAGTGGTGGGCATATTGATTTTTTCGAAGTGTTATTTAATCAAATGAATGTTGTGGCGGTGCTACTGAATAATTATTTATTATTTAAACCGTGTGATGTATTCTAGAAGTGAAATCGAATCTATTTTTGCAAATTGTTATTGATTATGCGAGTGATTATTTTCAGCGGTTACATATATCGGATATAATTATTTCTACAAGTGTTTTTTTTTATTCAAGCGAACTTTTTGTGTTGTTACATTCAATATATCCGTGTGAAGAAGTTAATTGAGTGATCGTTTCCAGTGGTCATATTATTTTTTTAAACGTTTTTTTTCATTTAAATAGCCATAAGGGAAACATTTTTAGGTAGTTTTAAAGAATTTCTTGTTGAAGCAAAAGAACATTTTTCCGTGGTGAACCTAAATAATTTATTTCGAAGTATTATTTCAATCGTGTGAATTACGTAAATTCAGTCGTGACGTTGAAAGTTTCAAGGACAATTTCCAGGATAAAACTCGTCGACTTGGTGAGTTTCTATGACAACGTAACTTGCTTTTACCCGTTCAATGCAATCTCTGTCCTCACTTCATAGTATCCACACATTATTTTAAGCAATCAAGATAATTGTTTGCTCCACGACCCCACCATCACCTATGGTTTATTTGGGGGTACGAATGAGCGGATGATATATGATTGTATTATGCTACAATGATGACTTCAAATCCTAGAGCAGTGCCTTACTTGACCGAGCCGAGGTTACGAATTATTAATTCTTCAATTTGATATTTATTATTCATGAATGAATATTAGGGTTTTAAGGCGCATCGACAGCGATGCGCCTTAAAACCCTATTTATTTATATTTTGTTTTAATTACACACGATTGATTTCATCTTGGATCAGTTAGTTATCTCCGATGCCAACTGATAGGTTGTATGGTTTTTGTGGTTGGTGAATGAGAAGAAAGGAAGATGGGGAAATTTAGTTTCTGACGGTATATAGACAACTGAAAGTGGCAAGCAAGCAAGCGGTTGTGAACTGTTCCTAAGGAACCATACCAGTATTCACTGGCGTATCAACTCTCTCAACTGTATAACTATAGTTATTTGGGTAATGAATGATTTTATACTATATAGTTATTAGTAGGCGCTATGAATTTGTACATCATGAGATAATTTTTAGGTTTTCATAGATAGAAAATTTACTTCGCGTTGCAAAACTGACGTTCGAAAATGTCGATTAGTTATATTTATTTGCGCCCCCTGAAATTATTTTGTGGACTGGCGGCGACGATTGTCAACTTTCAAGAAGGCGGGAGAAAAGAAAAATAGAACGCCAAATATTCGAGTGCGTTTGAATCGATTGTTGGAGGTGGCTTTCTTGAAGGAAAAATATAATTCAGGGGAAAAATAGAATTCTCATATTTTTCAGGTGTATCAAGATTTATTGAGACCTGCAAACCATGGCAACTTTCAGGCTTCAATACCTCTTGAGGTGTACTGTACTATATATATTTATGAATATATACTTTATTAGTGAATTGATTAGTAGTACCATTTAGTCGTTTTTCAAATTAATCTTTGAATAATCATACCAGCATTGAAGAAGCTAAAATGCAGTTGAATATCAAATAATAATTTGAATGAATGAATATTAGGGTTTTAAGGCGCATCGACAGCGAGGTCATTTAGCGCCTGTCAAGATAATTTATTCATATAATATCATACAGATAATATATCGTTATATTATATATAATTTATATTAATATATTATATATATATATATATATATATATATATATATATATATATATATATATATATATATATATAAAAATATATGTCCTCATTCCTACTTTCATGTTCATATTCTTATATATATATATATATATATATATATATATATATATATATATATATATTCCATTTTCATAACTTCATGATACTTAATAACTTTATGATAACTTTTCATAGATTTAAAACTCAGAAAATCAACTCAAGGGGTGTTTCCACCAATTCTCCCAGGGCAGACATCTCATATCTCAGTTTCTAGTTTCTATACCAGGGTTCCGAGTCTTGTTTTTATAAAATGGAATTATTTTCAATATGCTCAGTTCGATTAAAAATGAAAAATGATGAAATTTGAAAGCTCCTTGCTAAAATATGAGAAAATTCCAAAATTTGATTCGATATAGGGGCCCATCACATGTCCTAATCGATATCATTATCCACTACAGTGAAACAAATTAAGAGCCCGTATCTTAGACAGATTTACAGGGTGCACTTCCACCACATATATTATTATTATTATTATTTATTTGATACACAATACATTATAATACATATGCATTTTAAATGTTGTGTATCGCTGGTGGTAAGAATAGAGCAAGCCCCGTAACAACATGTGCCTTTACCACCAGCCTAAACTAAGATAACTAAATTAACATACTGGAATAATAAAATATAACATTTAAGGAATACAAAATTGGAATAAAATAACATAATGGAGTAATACAATGAGAAAAAACAAAACAAAAAACATACCGTATAAATATCATTATGAAAAAAAAGAAATGAAATAAAATTTGAAAAAGATGAATGCACACAGTCATGTGGGGCCAATTTCATTTTCACGTAGTAAATCTGCTCTTAATAACATTTTAAATTTGGAAATATTATCTTCTTGACGGAATTTTGATTTGATTTGATTGTAAAGGTTTATAGATCTGATGTAAAAACCATTCTGGTATTGCTCAAGAAACCATCAACAATATATCTCAAGAACCACAAACACTGCAAACCTGCGGTAAAATGCAATGAATAAACAATACCCTCAAAATTAGATATATCTAGTCGAAAATAGAAGAATGATTTCACCATGGAGCAATAGTTGAATCAAAATGTGCTTAATTTGATGGTTTTCTGAATGGTTACTGAATAATAGTGGAAATGAATTACAAACGCATATCCTCAAGTTCAACTTTGCTTATCAATAATTAAAATTTTGATTTGCCTATAATTTTACAATTTTCCCAATTTCCTTGGCCAACATTTGTAATGTAACTAAATTTTGTACAAATTATCAAAAGAAAAACTCTTCCATCTAGCGGTGGTTACGGGAACTCTTAAAATATTATTCTCTTTTCACTTTTCAACCCACAACCAAACTTTCGAACGAACATCAAACTTGGGTTGAGCATTTCGAAGAAAAACCTTCTCAGCTAAGATGCGGGCTCTTAACTGACAAAGATTTATATCATTGCCATTCCTATGAGATGACGGTGGATAGAATTCACCCTATCTGTATCATATTCTATCTATTCTTCTATTATTATCAATCGATTGCAAACAAGTTAATAATATATACCAACTTGAAAACAAATGATTGAAATGAATACTTATTCACGCACTAATTAAGAGTAAATCATGACTAATTCATCATTTCATAACCGCGAGAATTGATTTATTGAACAAAAAACATTGCCGTGTACTGATTTAGACTACTGAGGCCCAGTATTACCAAGGCCAGTTAGTATTTATCTAAGAGTTGGTGAAGACAAATAGCATGGGTAACCATGGTGATAACAAGCTGGAACTGTCAGATGAAGGCTAACTGGACTTGGTTATACCGGGCCTGAGACGGGTGGACCAGTAGTTAGTGCCCTGAACATTTATTCAGGAGACCGGGGTTCGATTCCTGCAAAGGTCCAGTATCCTTACAGAGTGCATAGTGGTTTCCCTCTGTCAGTAAAGTGCATGCTAAGATGGTACCTTAATAAGAAGCCATGACCGCTTCCTTCTCACATTCCATATCACCTGATATAACAAGAGATCATCTCATCATCCCACTACTTCAAGCATTATTCAACGACGCCGATAGATCATAATTATACTTATAATAAACGTTGTCAAACCCGAAATTGAAATATTTTCAACTTTTTCTTGTTTCACAGTGCCGGTAATGCCAATAAAAACGAGGAGCTCAAGGCACCAACACATGAAAAAATACATCTCATACGAGACGATGCTGTGTACGCTCATCTCATTGAAGTTATGTTGGCAGTTCCCAGTCTCTACCTCACCATGTTGGCAGTTCCGAGTCGTGGTGTTTGCAGTGTTGGCGCTTGGTGATGTGTTAAACTCTCTCTAATGTTGTTTGTGATTGGTTGGCATCGAGTCGGGAGTGAATGTCGTATGGTAGCCCGGGCAACGGAATGAATGTGTCAACACGTCTGGTACTTGGACTTTCAGTCCGCCCCAGCCCGCCAGACTGTTGATAGGTTGAACGTGATGAATGGCTCGATGTTACTATGACAACCAAGCACAAACTTCGGCTAGATATTCCCGCAGTTTTGATTAATTTCCCTCACCATCTTTCAGCTCCACGTTAGGTTTTATCCCACATGTACATGTTTCCTGTAACCCTTAAGCTGCGGGAATTTTAAGGTCTAACCAACTGATTTGAAGATGGTTTACCTTATTGAGAATATCCCTTCTGGATATTTCTTAGATTCGGGAATAGTGGTCAGATAACTGATCACCGAAGAAAGAAGAAAAGACGACAGCACCCAAACTCTATTTAGGCTATCATATGTCACGGGGTGGGATTAATTTTCAGAGTCAATTCAATTGGTTTTGTGATACATAGATTGTTTATTGGACACCTCAGGACGATTTGTATCATTTGATATTTTACTTGAATTCATAAGACGTTGACAGTTTCTGATTCGATAACACACAAAAAATAGTTACAAGTATTGAAACAATTTTTTTATTGATGTTAATCTGGATTTCGTAGGAAGTATAAGCACATGGTTTTTGGGAGTTATTACGGCTTGTCAGCGTAGGTGAACCAGTGAGGCTCGAATTTCAAATAGTGCTCTTTGAGATCTAGCTTGTAGAGAATTTAGAGATGGGTAGGTTCGATTTTCAGTTTCCAAGTTTCCAAGATGCAGAGTTGGTCAACACTTTCTTCCAGCTGCAGAGTCATCTACAATTTATTTCAGCTGCAGAGTCATCTACACTTCCTTTCAGCTGCAGAGTAATCTACACTTTCTTTCAGTTGCAGAGTCATCTACACTTTCTTTCAGCTGCAAAGTTGGGCTACACTTTATTTCAGCTGCAAATTCATCTACAATTTATTTCAGCTGCAGAGTCATCTACACTTTCTTCCAGCTGCAGAGTCATCTACAATTTATTTCAGCTGCAGAGTCATCTACATTTTCTTTGAGCTGCAGAGTCATCTACATTTTCTTTCAGCTGCAGAGTCATCTACACTTTCTTCCAGCTGCAGAGTCATCTACAATTTATTTCAGCTGCAGAGTCATCAACACTTTCTTTCAACTGCATAGTCATCTACAACAACTTTCAGCTGCAGAGTCATCTACAACATCTTTCAGCTGCAGAGTCATCTACACTCTCTTTCAGTAGAGTCCGAATCGCTTGGCTACCGTTGGCCGATTTTGCCGTGATGCGTTTGGTCGACCGGATGGTGCCTCGCGCGGGACTCGAACTCGCGCGACCGAGTAGACGATCGTCAGTGCTTTCTGAGATGCATCCTCGCAAGATGTATCCTGGAGCTTCGAGACATCCTGGAGCTTCGAGACATCCTGGAGTCTCGAGATATCCTGGAGCTTCGAGATATCCTAGCTGGAGCCTCCATTTTTTTGAGCCTCTACAAATGCTCGATTTTCCAAACATTCATGATACCAACTGGTAAGTATATTTTTCTATTTTCATGTATAATTATATTATGTTCTTCTCGAAAATGAATAAATTCAAATGTTCTCTGTCTGATATAAATATAGAATAATGTTTCACTTTCTTCACATTTTTCTCTAATAATATTCTCCTCTTCTCTTTGCAGTGAGGTTGTTCTTTCAGAATACGTAAATTAGGGCTAGAAGAATCAATGTATAGCATCCCGTATTCCCTGAGGCACTACTGGTATACGACACCAATAGATCATCCCCGAGCTGATTTCAACTGTTATGACGCCAATAGTTCCTCGTGTCGGCCTCCTGAACTTACTTCTTTGTCTCAGCAGCTTCGTCTATATTTTTATGTAAGTATCGAGGTCATACTACTTGATAACTGGTTCAACGACGTGCTTCAACAATGACATTGACATTTTTCAAGATCTATTGGCGTCGCTGAATGAAGAATGAGGTGATACAAATTTGAGATGATCATCTCAAATTAGTTTTCTCAAGTGGTATTTTCCACATTGAAAAGGATCCAGTGAATATCTTGGGTGTTCTATCTATATCTGCGATTCCCTAAGGTGTTTAACGCAAGTCTTACATTTTCGTAAGCCTATTACTCTCACCAATAATATGTATCCTTCTTTTAATATCAATTGACGACTCGAAATGGGCGTGGCTTCACTAGTAGGCCAGTTGGATCTATATCATTTGTGGTCATTGGAAGATACCCCGATTGGATATTTGAATTTCACTACAGTTCTAACAGCCCTGTTGATTGGACGGTATATGATTTGTGACGTCAAGGGGGCAGAGACTGCGAGTCGTCAATTGACTGAATGTTATTGCTCAAAATGCTCTGTGCTGTGGCTAATGAGGTAAAATGAACAAAAAATTGTTTAGGTACATATTACTCTTTGAAGTTTTCAAAAATTATTGAATAATTCATCACAAAAATGACAAATTTAATTTGCAATTGTTTTGTTGCTATACAGATAGCGCCACTGTTGGAAACGTTGATGGCGCATTGATTCATCGTCATCACTGGAAATGGGCAACCATTGTAACTCGCAGATTACTTCTCGCAAACCCTCTTCTTGTTAAAGGACATCAGAACCCTGGAACCCACAACCCTGGAACGAATAATGTCGAAATTTATTTCCACAATTTTCAAGAAAACTAGAAATCATCATCTCAATTTTAAAAATTATAATAATATGTATTGGTACTATACGACCGGCCTATTTTCTGTGTCGTGACGTAGACAATACTCGATTCTGTCCATGTTTCCATACAGAATCGGTAATGCCTACGTCACGATTTATGGTCCCTAGAGGACAAATAATTATTTACAATTTCTGTTTTCGGAATGATTTCTAGTTTTCTCCAGAGTTTAATTATTTTTTATAATTATGAGAAATTAATTTTCTTCAAAATTAATTTCAAATAATATTAATATCTTAATCATTAATTAGTTCAAGTTTCAGGGTTGTGATGTTCTTTGAAGACTATTTATATTTATTTATTTATATTTATTTTATCGATACATTTTGATTCATGGCTTGAAATTTAAACAGAATGATATTTTAAGAAAGCTTGGTGAAAATAATGACTTCAGAACACTAATATTTTGTATGTTTTCGTTATCATCATTTAATTATTTCTTTTTTCTACATTTTCTTATTCAAACCTAGTCAAATTATAACTATTTTGTTATTCTCTAAAATGTTGCTATCGATAATTTTTTTATATTTTAATTAATTGATTTTTATTTTGTGTTTTTGCAATCTTATTATGTGAGACAGAGTCTTGAATAAAGATACATATATACGTAAAATAAAATGATAACATCAAATACGGATTAGATATCACTTCTATGTTGTTTTTTTCAATGTATTCAAGTTATATTCAATTTCTTTTTGCATTATTAAATAGATAGTGATCGTTCACTGTTTTGTTTACCGTATAGTTATGTCCAAAGATCGAATCTAACTGACCATATTCATGTTTGCTTCGTGAAAATTACAAGTCTAAATCATGTGTTCAACTCTTCCTGTCAAGTCAGGGCTGGGCTCATTGGGCTGGGTTGGCTTTGGGTATAAGGCTCGGGTGAGGGTGGATTTTAAGGTATGTGCTAGTTAAGGTTGGGTACATTTTTGGTGGAGAGGGGAGGGAAGGAGATTGGTTGAGTTGAAAGCACAGATATTATTCTCGTACACTTTCTAGTAAGCAAACAAATACGAATTTGGTCCATTTTGAGCTTCTGGAAATAACTTGAATCAGCTTTTTCAAATATTTATACTTTCTCATAGGTAGGTTAGGTCAGCTGACTGTACCTTACCCTTTTTGATTTTATACATGATAAATATAAAGACTTTCTAGTCTATTCTATAATATTTTGAACGATATAGTCTGAACCACTTGAACATGCTACAGTTCTAGTCTTCTTAAAATAGCATTCTGTAATATTAAAAGTTAATACACATGTATTTCAAAGTTAGACATCAGGAATATTTTAAATCAAACCATATTCCAACATATATCTATTATGGTTTGTCGTTCCTTCACTCCTATTTGAGGGGGAGTTTGAACTGAGAACAAGTAATAAAACGTTCTCATCCTAGTCCCATGGGTGTGACCCTTTACAGCACACACATGTTCGGTTTCAACAAATTAGTGTATAACGTCTAATAGACACTTTAGACATAGTTTAGTCTTAGTCTTGATTTAATGTATTGTGTTGTTCCCATCTAAATTTCACTTCCACCTTTATATCACACTTTTCACCTTTTGTTGCAACTTATTTCGACAGGCGCTAAATGACCTCGCTGTCGATGCGCCTTAAAACCCTAATATTCATTCATTCATTCAAAGTAAGTAGTGAATTTTTCAGTTCGCGATCACGGGTGCTGTCTTAATCGTGGCTGTCCAACTTGTCACCCTCACGGTGAAAAGATTCAATAGTTTTAGTTACACAAACATTCTCATTTAGTACATGGATCAACCATTTTGTATTATTCAAGTCAACTTCTACTTGAATTTCCCGGGCTTTTTCACGGCCACTTCGGTCTTACTTGTCACTTGTCCGATTGGTCGTGGCGAAATGCCGTTTTCTGTCCAGCATTTAATATAAATCAATAAAATCCATGGTTGGATAATCTCTTCATAGTTAGTGTAATGCCTTGTAACTTGCTACCACATCTTCATTGAGAGAACGAGTGTCGTTTGAGAGTAGCTAGCCTTGTCTTGATGTAAACGCGAGTAAGTCTAGTTGCCTGTGTGAGAGCTTTTCATGGTTTGCCTCGCCAGTTCGATGTTCGATACACTGCTTTAAAAGCCAGACTCAATTCATTATGAGGTAAATCAGACAATATACCAACGGCCATGACCTAGAATACTAGCTTACTCGAACGTTGGTAATTATAATTTTATATTTTAAAATTATATTATTACAAATTATAATATGATATCATTACATTTGACTTATCCCCTATCTCAAGAAATGACTGATTGCCAAAAGGACTGGACATTTAATTTCTAAATATGTGTAATAAATGTGACTTATGCTGTGAAGAAGTTGGCCCAAACCTGTATTTCCATATTCTAAATAAATTATGTGAAAATAATAATTACATTTTTCATTTTTCATTAGCAGAATTTTTTTTACAAAGTTTGGTGAGTGCACAAAATAGGGGAAACATGTCGACTTAGGTTTGCCATGACACATACCTCTTCCAAGAAGAAGAGGCAATTGAGATCAGAAGTAGAAGGTGAATTAAAAAACAGACAGTGGATTCAGAGCTGGAAGGTCGACAGTAGATTTGATAATGAAGTTGAAATTGCGTTTATTTTTCAATATAGGTATACATCATTGAGTGTTTACAAAATAATAATGATAATGATAATTATGATGATACAAATAATAAGAATATGTTCATTGTCCTCAGATTGATCAATTACATGATATTCAGACAGTCAACAATGGAAATTTTTCAACTAAAAATCTATATGCTAGTGAGACAAGAGATATAATAGAAAGAAGATGGGAAGAAGGAAACCGTATGCACATAGTGTTTTTGGATCTAGAGAGAGAGAGAGGGAGAGAGAGAGAGAGAGAGAGAGAGAGAGAGAGAGAGAGAGAGAGAGAGAGAGAGAGAGAGAGAGAGAGAGAGAGAGAGAGAGAGAGAGAGAGAGAGAGAGAGAGAGAGAGAGAGAGAGAGAGAGAGAGAGAGAGAGAGAGAGAGAGAGAGAGAGAGAGAGAGAGAGTTCACTACTACTACTACTAATAATACTCATAATATAAATGTGTAACAATGTACATTCTTGTAGAATACGTCAAATGAAAAGATAATACATAGATGCTGGTGAACTGAATTACGATAAAACATAGCATAACAAAGCATAACAAGAAGTCACAAAATTATAGCACATAAGAGGTTTGTTATGTGTTGGAATGAGCCTGTAAACTGAACCTGAAACCTGAAAAGAGAAATCTAAGAGAGAAAGAAAAGAGAAAACATATAATGCTGGTATATTGTCCGGATATATCACATAAACGATTCATACTTATGTGGTCCAGACTTAACTGAATCACTTTTATCTACGGCGAAAAGGTACGGTCACAGACAGCGCAGTCCTGATGTCAAAGCTATTTTTTTTTCTAAATCTGAAATCCAATAAATGAACAGTCACGTGATGCCCACAAAGCCCCAAAGAGCTTGACTGTGGATCAAATATGGAAAAATAATGGAAATAATATTGTATAATGCGATGATTGAAACAGAAGTATGTATAACAAGGTCGAATAAATTTTAAACTGAATTAAATATGTTAGAAAATGAAGAAGGTGGAGTTGAACAGTGAAAGTGAATAATAAATATAAATATAACAAACAATAAGTGAATATGGTTTAATATTTACAGTTTGATAATGAGTTATAATATAATCAATTACTTCCTCTTTGGTGACCCGTCCGAACGATCCTATCTCATCATCCGACCTTTTTCTTTTGTAAGTGATCGTCTTCCAGTCAGGTTCTGCAACGCTCCTGGATTGATGAACAACATCCCTCATTCTTCCAGACACGATACATTGTTGAAATACTATAATACATTTTTTCATCGGGTGATAGTGGCTGGGCCGAGTTCTCTCTCCAGGTTATTCCTTTTCTTCCTGCCACATCCGACAATGCTCTTGAATGCTTGACGGAATCCCTTGTTCTTCCAGCCGTAGATAAACGGGTTCGTCACGGACTTGGCAAAGAAGAGAACAGTGGTCAGCTGGAAGTGGAATAAAGTGGATTTTATGTATTGCATTGTTCGAATTAAGGGGGGGGGGGGGGGGGATACGTACGCTGTTGAACCACTCAAATCGATCGGGGAAGGGGATGTGGGAGGATTTTTTAGTCCATTATCCCACCCCCTCATAAGAACTTTACTATTTTTCATAAATATATTGCACGAGCTTCCACAAAATGACATACCGATAATAAGTTTTTCTCTCATGAGTTAATTTCCCTTCATATAAATTCACAACTATTAACAAAAAGCATTGCTGAGATCCTGTAATACAGCAGTGTGATTTTACACATCCTAGACCAGATCAGCGTAATTTTCAGTACTCGTAAGTACTTTTGCGTGGTAAGATCATCCTTGTGGTGCCCCGTCCAAACGATCCTACCTTTCATCGATAGTCTCAATGGGGCATTCACGATTTTATATCATTTTTTCAATGTTATTAAAATAAAAATGATATGCGATTGAACTGAATGACTATATAGATTACAAAAAAAAATAGATAAAAAAATAGATTCAAACAAAGCATCACTTCAAATACTTGCACCCCTCCTTGTTGCTTGACATGTGTAGGCCTATATTTCCCTCTGTAACTTCAGTTACATAGGCCTAGTTTGTCTAATTGTTGGTGGCGTTTCAACTACAATTCGCCGGCCATATTGCATATATAAGAGCGCATTCTGTTGTTTTTTGTATTAGCGCTTTGCTGTTCTCTCCTGCTCTGTCAATTACATCATTAGAAATCAAAGTTTGTATACACTTGAATCTTCTCAAAGAAGAAACGGCCGTCGTTTGGTCGTGTACTCAACTTATATCACAAGTATGTATATTCATGAATGAATATTAGGGTTTTAAGGCATCGACAGCGAGGTCATTTAGCGCCTGTCGAAATAAGTTGCTGAAGAAAAAGGTGAGAAGTGTTGTATAAAGGTGCAAGTGAAATTTAGATGAGAATATGCATCCACAAGCGGTTCGTATACCATTTGACAGAAGGCTGCCTATGCTTGGGCTTGGTACTTGAACGCTTGCACAATCTCTTGTATTTATATTGGATTTAACGACGCACTGTACTGATGGCCAAGATCTATTGGCGTCGGTGAATGATATATGAGATTATGTGATGATGAGATGGAAGTTTATTTTCATCAAGTATTTTTGGATAGTGGGAAGGAGTCGGTCGTGACCTGTCGCACATTCCAGTATCAACCTGAACGACGGTTCAGTGTGCTAGCCACTAGTTGTAGGCTATTTTTTTTCTCAAAATGGAACGTATACAAATGTTTTTTGGCATAATCAGGTTAGTGGATACCTTATTTTTTGCTATTACAAACCAGAAAACCGTAAATAGAGATGATTTCACATGGGTTGATTTATAGAGACCATCTTTTCAGTCGATCGGTCGCTATACCCGCTCATGTTATTCCATCGACTGCAAAGCACTGTAGAATGAACCTTGATGTGGAATATCTACCTTTTTGATCTCACTGATAGCTGAAGTCTGGGTCGATGTGAGAAATCTGGCACACACACATGCGAAGTACGGCAACAGCGCTATCAGGCTGAGACCAAATACAATGACCTGCAACAGTAAATACAATCAGAAAAGTTGATAATTTAATACCTGGAATAAAATAGGAATTAGTGATGAACAGTGTATTATCACGAAAGACATCTGATTATTTACGTGTTATAAGGCAAGCTGAATCTAAGACGAAACGACTTTGATTGGTCGAAGATCTTTTGAAGAGATACCAACCAAGGCAACATGACTGTATTGTCTCTTTTTTGAAACCAGCTACTTTTTCAGAATACGTTCTATAGGCATACCTTTCGTGATTCCCGAAACTTGTATCATTTCCATCCAATACGCCATAATATCCAATTCTTAGCATGAGAAAATAGAGAAATCCTTGTTCGAAACATTACAACAAAGAACATCAAATAATAAAAAAATGAAGTCATTATTATTAGAGAAAGACAAATCTTTGTTGAAAACATTAAACAATGAAAATCAAATTCAAAAACGCAGTCTTTATTTTTACATTGTTGAACATGCTTCTATCATGTAACAAATGACAAACAATCGTTACCATGGCAATACAGCGAACTAGTTGCCTAACTACCAAACATTCTGATTGATCAATTCCAACTGACGGACATTATTATCTGTCTCTTTCAACAATGAGTAACGTCACTTGACAGAATCCTATTCTATATTGCAAGCAATATTCATGGTCAACAGAGATTACCAATATTTTTACCATCATCTTCGATGTTGTGTAATCCTTTCTCAGGCGCGGAATATTCAACGCTTCTTCCTGTTTCTTCTGTTTCCACGCTTCCATAAATATCTTGGTGTACAACACCGTATTAATAACTAACGCTAACGCAATATGAAACAACACCGCTGTCATCGTGTAAGTCACATTAAACATGAAGTAAACGTCACATTCCTCAACAATATCATCAATTGTGTTAAAAACATCACTAACTATCGGCAGAACCATAATAGTCCCCATATAGATCCCAGTTCCCACACTGTATCCCAACACCAACCGTGGCTTTATCCACGACGGATAATGTAAAGGATGTAGCACAGCTAAATAGCGATCTACAGTCACTCCAATCATCAGCAATAAAGACCATAAAGCACCAAACATTGACCAGCTGACTCGGATCAGGCAGGGATATTTCGAACAGACGTAGGGGACGTCGAAGTAGAAAGACACGTAGTAAGGGATGGAGGTGCCGACGATCAGGTCTGCGATTGCTAGCGAGGTGACGAAGTAGTTGGTAGGCGTGCGAAGACGTCGGTAACGGAGGACGGCGACGATGACGAGGGAGTTGCCGATGATGGCGCCGATGAAGATGAGAGTGTGGAGAAGGAGGAGTAGGTAGCTCCATCGATCGGCGCCGCCCAAAGAGCAGTCTTTCACTGTTTCTATAAAGAGTTGGTTGATGAAAGTTATAGAGGATGCTATACCCAAATACCTTATGAGTCCATGGGAGTCGATTTAGAGAAATTTCATTATTTTTGGTGATTACTTTGAACGGTATTAGATATCAAAATTCGAATACGCGACGAACACAGATAATTACAATAGCTTCAAGATGATATAAGTTATAACTATTCAAGTCATGAAACATAACTGTCAAGCGTCGCTATACAGCTGAAAGAACAGATTTTTCAGCTGTGTAGGCCTACGCTTGACACTTGACAGCTATGCGACATGACTTAAGTAGTTATAACTTATATCATTTTGAAGCTATTATCTGTGTAACTTGAGTACTAGCATTTCGATATCTCAAACCTTTCGGAAGTTATCACCAAGAAACTGATATGTCGCTAAATCGACTCCCATGGACTCTTAATATTATCCAATTAATATTCAACGTAGTTGAGTGATTAGTTATTTAGTATAGGCCCATCTTTATTGTATCCAAGGAATTTGTGACCGCGAGAGAAGGCCAATATAACAAAGAAATATGTATCACCGAGTTCACAGTTATATTTTTATAATTGTGGAATTTTCAGGGTGTTATGTATTTCTACGATATAGTTTACGACAAGAAACACAACTACAACTTTTAATATCGTTAAATATCTAAGGTTGCAACGACATTAACACAATGAATCATTTCAACTTCTTAAATGACTTTGTAGCTTAATGAAGTTTTTACAATTATTTATTTGTTAGAAGACCTTCTTTCGTGAATGGAATCAAATGTGGATCTTATTTCAATGCATTTTTCACATTTGTCATTTACCAAAATTGTTCTTATGTCCATTCAATGCATTTTTTAAAAATCGATTAATTTTCTTCAGTTTGATCTATCGGCTAAAAACATGTAATTTCCAATGTCCCATTTGCTAAAAGTGATAGCACCGAAATTCAGATACTTTTGTTGCAAATACGTGAGCAATGGCATAATTTCAGCATTGCCAGGAACAGTCTTTTCAATACAAGTGAAATGTATATTTATATATAAATATATATATATTTATATATAAATATATATATATATATATATATATATATATATATATATATCTATATGATATATGTATATACATATATATATATATATATATACATATATATAATATATATATGTATATATATATATATATATATATATATATATATATATATATATATATATATAAATATATATGTATATATATATATATATGAATATATATATTTATCAATACAACGTTGGTCATATGTAAATGAATATTATCACGATTTGAAACTGCCCAGTTTTACTCAATTCATCATATGTAAATATATATATATATATATATATATATATATATATATATATATATATATATATATATAAATGTATATAAAAAAAAAAAAAATATATATATATATATATATATATATATATATATATATTTATATGTATATATTCATATATATATATATATATATATATATATATATATATATATATATATATATATATATATATATATATATATAATAATAATATCAATAATAATTGTTTTCATCATCGGCGACTGTACCTAACAGTATGATAAAAGTCATAACATTAAGAGTAAAAACATTTTTTTAAAATACAATGATCGTAATAACATTCATAGATGGCTTAGATAATCATCAACAGAATAAAAAGCATCAACAGGTCATTTATATATATCTATATATATATTTATACATATAACTATATATATATATATATATATATATATATATATATATATATATATATATATATATATATTTATACATATATCTATATAATTATATATATTTATACATATATCTATATATATATATAAATATATATATATATATATATATATATATATTATATATATATATATATATATATATATGAATATATATGTATATATATATTTATATATAAATATATATATATATATATATATATATATATATATATATATATATATGCATATATATATACATATATATTTATATATATATATATATATATATATTTATATGTATATATTTATATATATATTTATATATATATATATATATATATATATATATATATATATATATATATATATATATATATATATATATATATATATATATGTATATATACATATACGTAGAGACACGTATTGTGATAATGTGTCTGATGGCAACCTTTTTTTTCAGGCAGGATCTTAATTTTATTGTAAAAGACATAAAAAATAGCTGAGCACGTACCTGCATGTTGGAGCATTAGAGCTAGGAGGCGAACTACCAGGAACCAGGACGAGAGGTGGCATTTATCGAGCCGTTATCAGAGAATATTTCATTATCTACAAGACTTATTGCTATCGTTGTATTCACTACTACCCTCACAATTTGATCGTACAATAATTCCACTTCAAACATGTGATAAGGACTAAAAAATCACCTAAATAAAAGAACTAAAAAAAAGTATATTGCTGTTTTCAAACATTGGTCTTTGCATAGTTCATTTTCAAACATTTTCTATGAATATGAAAATTTGAATATTTTGATATAATTATGTTCACTCAACAAACTCAACAACAAACTTCACTCCTCAAACGTTATCTATATGGTCAGTAACAGAGGAAAAGTTAAAGGACATCACAACGTGGTACAACATTTGAATGAATACTGTTGCAATTTCCCCCCCAATTTTAAGGAAACTAGAAATCACCATCTCAATTTCTGAAATTACAATTGATTGATTTTTCCTACAGAGATTCTGAATCATGACGTATGCATTATCGATTCTGTATATAAACATAAACATGATCGGTCTACGTCACGACTCAGAAATATTGAAATGGTTTGCACACTTCTATCAAAATACACAGCTATCTATTTTGGTATGGGCACAATTTTAGGATACCTTATCAGTTTTCCGTTTGGGTTCCAAGAAAACTGTAAAAAAATAAAATAACGAAATGCGGTAAATAAATACTCAGTTCAATGACAAACTGAATTGATGAATACGGATGTGTCCAAGATCTAATATACACATCGTTCGAGGGAGAGAGACTCTCTCTCTCCCTCTATCTCTCTTCTCTCTCTCTCTCCCTCTCTCTGTTTCTCTCATCTCTCTCTCTCTTCCTCTTATTTCTCTCTTTCTCTCGCTCTTTCTCTCAACTCTCTCTCTCTCTCTTTCCCTCTTCTCTATCCTCTCCTCTCTCTCTCTCTTCCCCTCTTCTCTCTCTCTCTCTCTCTCTCTCTTTCCGAATGTTTAATCAAGAATGTGACTGATTGTATTCTATGTTCTGTGATTCGATCATTACAACTAATACCGTCGTTATGTAAATGATTGTGCAAGGCTGGTGAAATCCCCATCTGTTACCTGTGGGATCAACAGTGATTGAGGTTAATCCCAGCAGGGGCCTACATGCAGTGCTATCCAGACCGTTGTCATGGGAATATAATTGACACAGGTCTTATCGTAATCCAAACGTAATCTTTATAATTATATTGGCTAAAATCATAATCACAAACACCGACAAGGTATGATTACTTGATTAAGCAGTATACATGTATTATAGCAGTATTAGTGGTAACTACATAAAATGAAATATTATATTTTCAAACACAACAATGGAAAAAAAGTAATATACAATTTTCTCATATCAATTAGATGAGCGTGGCGGAGACTTCCGTTTGACTTACCGAAAAAAATCGTTCTTTGAATGATTTTTGTTGTTGTCATTTTGGACATACAGATTAGGCAAAGTGACCAATCGGCTTGAAACTTTTCCTGAACATTGTTGTCATATTAGAATAGCTTGGAATTGTGTTTTAGCCAAATCGTTTCGACAATTTTTTTGGGAACGATTTGGAAATCGTGGAAAATCCCCGTAAGAACACTCATAGGAAAAATATTTGTTGAACAAAAATTTCACCAAAAATTCAACAATTTTACTGCATATTGGAACATCAATTTTTCAAAATAATGTTTACACCAATTGGATAAGAAATACCGAAGAAAAAGCTTCAAAAGCATACATTTTATCGAATATTTGACTTAAGGCGACATTGATAGCATTTTTTTTTTCATATAATTTTGATTTTGATTTGGCTTAACAGAGGTGGCGTCAGTGGAAACATATAGCCATGTACATGATGCATATCAACAGGTAGTAGTAGGGTTTTCAAACAGTTGCAGTAATTTAAAGACTATAAAATCACAGTGGGCTGACAAAATATTTTTGATTTTCATGCTTCTGAAGTCACCTCATAACATATACTACGTTTTCTTAGTATTCATTAAATATTCAACCTATCTAGTAACCATGCAGAAATAAAACTTGTGTTGATGACTTTTGGTGAATAATTATATAAAAGAGAGATATTTTATATCAATATTGCGAGTTTTCTCCATAAAAACTTCTCAAAGTGAGACTAAATTTGTAAAAACATGAAACAAATATCACTAAGGAAGTAGTTTATCTACCAACATAACAAACACAAAATCATAGTTATATTTGTGTAACTGTAGTATTGTTCACGAAAAGATTTACGATAGAAAACACAACAATTGAAATGAAGTAGAATACATTTTTCTCATCTTTTTTATTTATAAATCATGTTACATTCATCAAATATCCAATCTGCAAAACAACAGTACAGAAAGAAAACCATAGGCTCCTGTCAAGTGACGTCACTCATTGCTGAAATTAACATACAACAATGTCCATCAGTTTGAATTGACCAACCAGAATGTTTGGTAGTCCACCAATTCGCTGTAAATTGCTATGGTAACGATTGTTTGCAATTTGTTACGTGACAGAAGCCTATTGTGTTGAATACTTTCCGTGAATAATTCCATGATAGAAAGATGTGTACTGACAATAATTATCAAAATAATACTACGTGGTTTTATTTATGAAAACTTTTCGAAGCGAGATTGAATTTGTACAAACATCAAATGAATGAAATTTTGAAGTATTCATTGTGTTTTGTTGAATATCTTCTCCCCAGAGTAAACTTTACTCAGCAGCGTGTGCGAATAATAAGTGAACTTACACGCCTGGAAAAATAAGAAAGTATTCACTTGAAAGTAATCGAAAATATCTATCAAATTATTATTATTATTATTATTATTAAAATTATAATTATAAAATGTATTAACAGATGGCATGATATAAAATTGGATATATTTATTGAATATAATAATATTCATTCATGACAT
>OZ023334.1:7633569-7706069 GCA_964007535.1 Brachyptera risi
ATGAAAAAAATTAAGAATGATACAAAAATAATTATAGAGAAGAAGCTGAAGACTTGCGTTATTAATGCGTGATGATGTTTCACCCAATTGGCTAGAAACTGTTCCATTTCTCGATCAATCTGTTTTTGTTCATCCGACAAGATGCTCATGCTCGAAAGTCGTCCGCTTTCTGTCAGCTCCGCACTTTCATCGACTTCTAGACCAGTCCTAGAACTGCGGTCCGGCATTTCCGCAACCACGACGCCGCCTGGTGATTCTCGCAACGAGACGATTTCCAGCAGTTCGCTCTGCTCATCTTTGTCAGGAGCACACTTTTCAGTGTCGAGAACAGTCTTTTCATTGGCAATATCATCGACTTGGTGGGTGACAATCGCTCGCACGTTTTCTAGATTATATCTATAATCATATCAAAATGTTAGGAAGAGATTATAGCATAATTTATATTGACTTCATTTCATATATATATATATATATATATATATATATATATATATATATATATATATATATATATATATATATACATATATATATATATATATATATATATATATATACATATATATATATATATATATATATATATATATATATATACATACCGGTATATATAAATATATATATATATATATATATATATATATATATATATATATATATATATATATATATATATATATGTGTGTATGTTGCGACGAATGTTTTCGCGGGTTGGGTGAAATGTCAAGTCGTTTTCTCGGGTTGACCACGTTTGCACTTTTGACATAAAATTACTGTCCCTTCCGGGACCTTTTCTTCTGTACTGTTCCAACGTTGTGGCAAGATATGACCTGCCATCATCAGCGATTCTACCTACGTTCGCCGAGCTATTGAGAAGAATCCCTGATGATGGTAGGTCACATCTTGCCACAACGTTCGAACAGTATACAGAAGAAAAGGTCCCACAAAGGACCGCAATTCTATCCCAAAAGAGCAAACGCGGCGCTGATGTGAAGGATGTTTTTTCAATCAAATACGTATATAAATATATATATATATATATATATATATATATATATATATATATATATATATATATATATATTTATATATGTATATAATATATATTCATAAGTGTATGTCTCAAGAGCGCACATCTTGGACAGATTTACAGGGTGCACTTTCGCTAATCGCTACATATATTTCAAGAACTACAAAAATACAAAGAATGAGTAATATCCTCACAATCAGAAATGCTCAATCGAAAATTGAAGAATGATTCTATTATTGAGCAATAATTGAATCAAAGTGTGCCTAATTTGATGGTTTTCATTGCTTAATTCCCGGTCGAGGGGTTAACAACTCTTGAAATCTGGTGTACACTTGTCATGAAATCTTCCTGAAAAACCTTGAAATCTTCTAGAAATCCCGTGAAATCTCCCTGAAATCACTTGAAATCTGAAATCAGGTGTACACCAAATGTACTAGTTGTTCACCCCTCGTTCCCGGTTACCGAATAATAGTAGAAATAAATCACAAACGCACATCATTAAGTTCAACTTTGCTTATCAATATTTGAAATCCTGATGTGCCTGTAATTTTACTGTTTTCCCATTTTCCTTGGCCAAAATGATCAATGTACCTGGATTTTGTTCAAATTACAAAACTGCAAATTCTCCTTTATCTGAATGTGGTTACTGGAACTCTTCCAATGTCATCCCCTTTCCACTTTTCAACCCACAACCCAACTTTTAAACGCACATCAATCAAACTTGGGTCGAGCATTTCGAAGAGAAACATCACCAGCTGTTATATTACCTCAGAATCTTCAATTGCGCATACACTTGGATGATGAACAGTGTTATCAGAAATATAAACATAATTTGTACTATTGTATCAATTTCACTCAAAATGGCAATCGTGACGAGCGTCAGCTCAAATTGTGGAGATGTGTTGCTCTCGTAAGGCAGCCATCGTCTAGAAAAAGTCATGAACGTAGATAAGTAAATACATAGAATTGAGAGGCCGCAGGCGCTCTACACGGGCTCGTTGTTCGCTCGCTTCAGACTCTAGTTTAACATGCATCGTGTGTTGGGCGCCGCCCATAGACTAGCCCGCCGAACTCAGATTTACATGAACGCCGTTAATTCCCTAGCTCACACTTCTGATATATTTCAAATTCTATATTTTTTTTCGGTATTGAAAAATATGTATCTAGGTTTTTTGTAAATTAGAAATTTTTTCATTTTCCATTTGAAGAAATTGAAAAATCACAAATTTTTGGTTCAGAATTCTGTATTTGCGGTAACCTTCGTTTTTCAATTACTAACAGAATGCAAAAACACTAATATTGATATCTCAAAAATTACGGCCGTGAGAGTTTGCGTCGTAGAATACGAGCGCCTGCGGCCTCTTGATAACATCAACAATAATGTTATTAAATCATTGAGCTGTGATCGATTTCGATATTTCAGGAATTCGATTCGATATCGAATGGAAATATTCAATAATCGATATCGTAACGATGATGGATATCGATTTGAAAATTGTAAATACATAGAATAATACGCTGCTGCCGGGATATTTTTATTGGACGTTGGAAACTTGGAGTTCTTTTGTTGGTCATCCAAACAGATCTTTTAAGTCGTTCAATTGACCAATGTGGATGGGCGTGACTTATACGAAGCAGGGGAAATTTTAGATGCCTTGATTGGTTATTTCCCTATTTTCCCCTGCTTCACTGTCCACTTGATTGGTTTTTATATTTTGTGACATCACGAGGGCGGACGATCTACAATGGTCAATTGTTTGTTGATGAGATATTTAGATAATAATATCAATTAAAACTTCCGAAATATTCAGATCAAATCTCGATGTTGAAATTTCTGTATATTTTGAAATTTTTCTGTGAAAAAGCAAAATAAACTAGATCATAAAATCACAATTGAAAAAATAAATCTCAACAATAAAAACAGTTTTGAAATAACTTTTTTCGAATATGCTCACACTTTGTTTGTTCTGCGTTTTTTATATGATGCCCAAAATAAGCTAACCGCCACACAGGATTTGTGGGTTCTATCTAAATATCTAGATGGCAGTGAACAAAACTGTTTTGATGAACATACGCTTGTGATATATATATGTGTATATATATATATATATATATATATATATATATATATATATATGTATATATATATATATATATATATATATATATATATATATATATATATATATATACTTACATATGAATATATATATATATATATATATATATATATATATATATATATATATATATATATAGGCCTACATGAGGTGACCACCAGGAGTCAATCAAAACCCATCTTTAATTGCGATAATAACTTGAGATATTTCATTAGAAATCAGGACCCTTATCGCGATGCCACTTGAAATAACGTCTCAGACCTAGGCAGTTCGTCCAAAGGACTTGAACTTTGATTGGCGAATATACCTGAATACCATGGAAACATGAGATGATGACTGAGAGTTGTATTGTTTTGGAGGTCCAACTCAGCGGCGAGCCATGCACTTCCGGTTACTTCCAAACGGCGGCCATGTTCTTAATTCAACTGCCAGTTGGAGCTACACTCACGTTGGTATAATTCAGCAAGCAAGGCCTTCTTTATCATTACATATTAGGTAATGATATAGAAGGCCTTGATTTCCGTTACTGAATATAAAACAAATTTCTGTAGGCTCACACCTGACAACAATCAGTTTGAACGGTGAACATGGCCGCCGTTACCCACTACATTTAAAGTGGTCAAATGGGTTGAGCTTTTGTCACGGTCTTTTGGACTGCAAAATTTGGCATATTTCTTAGCCCACCACATAAGCAGTACTAGCCGCTAGGATGTTGTTCCAAGAAGAATAGAAATACATAAGGACATGCCATGTTGTCGTAGTACTAACTCTTCCAGTAAATAATATCCATTCAAAGTTCTAGTCCTTCGGAGCCAATTTACCACTAGTGATAGGTGTGGCTAATCGCCAGGGCCACTTTGATCCACACTTCATGTGGGAAATTAGAGATACTCTGATAGGTAAATGTGAAATTTCCCACATAACAAAGCCTATTTGATTGGATATTCTGTTTTGTGACGTTTATGGGCGGGTCAATCACTAGTCGTCAAATAGCCCTACAAAGTTATTTCAAGTTGCAGTCACGGTGAGGGTCAAAAACGCGTATAACAGAACAATTGAACAATTAAAACAGATAATTTATACATAAAAAAACAATAATAGAAACAAAACTCATTTTCTTCTTCTTACATGAACGGAATTTTCCTAGATGCGAGGCCCTCCACCACCAAGGTGATGTACCCTGCACAAGTGACAAAAACAAATAATAACCCATGATATTTCGTCATGATTTCACATACGAAATCAGCAAAGTTGAGCACTTTGGCGTTATGTGGCAAGTGAGCGTAGTTCGAGTTGTTTAACGACCTCAGAGTGGTGAAGATTTCTCTGATTTTCACTCGATGTATGAACAAGTTGGAAAGCTTGACGCCAATCAGAAGATAGAAGAACATGACCAGAGCATGTTCGCTCATGTGTTCTACCTCGCCCCAGACAAGACACATGTTGACGCATTGAAAAATTAACGAGTAAAATATACGAAAGAGTTGGAAGTATGGAAAAAGATGGAGTAAGTAAGATTTCCAGTTTGTTATTTCGTGTTTTTGTTGCCATAATCCTGAAAAAAAAGTTTCATATATTAATTTATAAATTTATTATCGATTTCAATTCGGTGAGTGCACTTCAGGGATCTATATAAGATAGGAAGGAGTTACGAAGTAATATATATATATATATATATATATATATATATATATAAATATATATATTTATATATATATATATATATATATATATATATATATATATATATATATATATATCTCCTTCCAAAAGACCTTTATTATATATATATATATATATATATATATATATATATATATATATATATATATATATATATATATATATATATATATATATATATATATATATATATATATATATATATATATATATATATATAATAAAGGTCTTTGGGAAGGAGATAGTGAGATCAAAGCGATAGATTCCCCAGTAAATAGTAAATGCGATATGGCTGGTGGATTGTTGTTTCAAAACTGCAAACAATGGACATTTTAAATGAATTTCATTGTTGCTATTCGCACTTTTTTTCTACCACTCTTACCAAAGAATACATATACATATACATATTCATATATATATATATATATATATATATATATATATATATATATATATATATATATATATATATATAGGGATATATATATATATATATATATATATATATATATATATATATATATATATATATATATATATATATGAAGATCTTTGCTTCAAAATTTCTTCAGTTCACCACTAGCAGCGTATCTGCATCAGTTGTACAAATTTAACATAATCTAAGAGATAGGCCTGGCCAAAGATCTTTCTATAATTATATATTGGCCTGGCTATCTTATATTAGGCTGAAAAAAAGCGTTTCGTAGCGTATGGAAAGAGTGTCATTGGGGATCAACTAGGCCTATAGAATGGGTATAAAGAATGTATGTGTATGTGACACATTCCAAAAAACGTGAACACCTAATTTTTGATTGATAAAAATATGTATTTTTCCCCACAAAAATTGTCCAACCAAAGACCGGTATTATCAAGTCTAGTTAGCCTTAATCTGAGAATTGGTGAAAACAAATAGCATGGTAACCATGGTGATAACAACCTTTAACTGCAAGTTGGGGCCACTTTTAAGCTAGTAATTCCGACAACAAATGTTATAATCTCTCGTAATGATTATTTATAGTTATTTTTAGATTAGTTACCGTAATGATACATTATCAGTATATTGTAGTCAAGACATTTCCTTGGCTTCATATCGTCCATTTTCAAAGCTTTGGTTCGACAACTTTACAGGTGTAACAACTGGGAGAAAATGTACGACTGCTCGTTTCAATGCCAACTTGACAAGTGACACAACTTTGTGGTGTAGTGAATGCTAAGAAGTTGGCCGACTTTGTTCTATTCATAAACTAAATCCATAATTTGTATATTGAATAATACATCAATGAAGTTGATACGTTCTAAGATGTCCTTGGAAATGATGAATAAATAATATGAGTTAAATTTAGGGCCTAGTAACTACATTCTGGCCTCATGAGAATAAGAAGCTTTTATTACAGTTGGATAATCGATACCGTAGCATTCACAAGATCCAAATTATGTTATTTAAAAATATGAAGGTCAACATTTTTCATGTTTCAAATATCAAGATTTCTATGTAACCGATTTCACCAAATAATGATTAGTGAATTGAGCAATAATTGGAGGGATTAACTTCTATTGACCCTTAAGTTCAGTTATATATGTTATTTTTTCATAATTGATGATTAACTGAATATTTGATTAACAGTTGGTATCACCGCCTCTGAGTTGAGTTGAACCTTCTCTGAATACAGAATGGGATTACATATATACACATATACATGAAGAGTGAACATAAATGATTCCCTTTTTGATATTCGCAAGAGAAAATAACAAAGTGACATTCAAACCTTTGTGAATTTCAAAAACATGCCTGATGTTGAAATGCATTATTGTGTCATATTGTGGAAACGTTGCATATTGCATGTATTGTGCAACATGAGATTTCACATATTATAAATAGTGTATAAGTGTAGATTCCATCAAGTAAGTTATTCTATATTTGAATAATAACAATATTTAAATCAGATACAAATTAGTTAAATACCCAAACATTGTTAATCATAAAAAAAAATGTCTCTCACCAGATTAAATTACTTGTTACCATATTTCAGTCCATTTCCAGTCCACATTGTTTGTGTTCACATTTTTTTTTCATCTCTATTCCACCAGCTTTCTTGGTAGTCAGGTGTTAGGCTATATGTTGTTGTAACGTAGTAGCAAGTGAATGAAGTAGTGTAATAATTGTATGCGTACCACGTTATCCACTCGGACATACCCAAAGCCTATGCCACATAGCCGAGTATACTTTTTTTCCGGTACGCTTTCCAGTGTCCCCCATGACTATAGTAAGTTGGGATATAACTGTGAGAAGTTCCATGGAATTCATCAAACAGCTAGTCGACTACTAATGGAGGAGTACGAAATACGTATTTTAGTTGATTTGTTCATCATTGAATTTTTTCTCCTTTCAAATTATATATACCGGTATACACACGTAGGAGGTCATTTAGTGAAATATTAGTTCTTTTGTGATAACTTCTGAACGGTATCAGATATCACCATTCTAATTTAGAGAAAACACAGATAAATTTCCAATACCTCCAAGATGATATAAGTTATAACTATTCAACTCATGTCGCATTAGTGTCAAACGTATACAATTATACAAAATGTGTTTTTAGCCGTATGCTTGACAATTATCTAATACCTTTCAAAAGTTCCCACAAAAAACTGATATTTCACAAAATCGCCTCCTATGGACAATAAATCTATTCAATAAAACCTATGATAGCAAAAGAGTTAGTCGGTACACGATGTAGTGACACTAACCTATTTTATCATGATATAAATAAGGTGCTCCAACTCACATACTGTTAACATTCGAGGCATTTGTGTTTTTTTGAGGTCATTTCAGAGCCATTCGTCCCGATTGCCTGTTGCGATTTAGCGCATCCCCTTGTGAACTATAGATGTAGATATAAGAGTGGCTACGGTACCGGTGGCATTGTTAAACTATCACAATCTAGAATTCTCGTAATCTACTGGGCCGTGTATAGCATTGTTGTTTCAAATAGTTCGATATAAAAGCGATAGTTGAGCTACAGGCAATCGGGATGCTGGACTCAGATTTGACCCCAGAAATATTTCACTTTTAAGATCTGAGTTAAGTCACCTTCTTTATATTATGATAAAATAGGTTGGTATCAATACAAAGGATTCTATCAGAGGTGAATATTTGGTATTTTGTTCTGATGTTGAATCATATTCTGCCTACAGGTGAGCACTTTTGATTACTTTTCACAAGATTCACTTACCTCTCACTGTTCAGAGTTGTAATATTGTAATCTGTGCTAATTTCTCCACTCATTGTGATAATAGACACCAATTACTGTCCATCGTAAGTTTTTAAAATAACTATTCCAATATTGAATTTTTTAACATAATATGGTACATTAATAAGTCCTGGCACGGCCTCCTCTATCAGGGACATGTTTTTTCTATAATAAAGGGTATTCTCAACTGACGTCACCCATTGTTGAAAGAGACAGACAACAATGTCCACCAGTTGGAATTGACCAATCAGAATATTTGGTAGTCCACCAGTTCGCTGTATTGCTATAGTAACGATTGTTTGTCGTTTGTTACGTGCGAACACCCTATTGATAATTATATAGGTGGCCTTGCTCCAAAGTCTCTTCTGTCATGGCCGCCAAAAAATCAAACATGCGTCGGGTACTTTGACACTCGTTGGTTTACTATTATATCTCGTTGGGAGGGAAAAGGAGGAAAGTAAAAAAAGTAAAAAGTAAGGAAAAGTTGAAGAAGATGATGTACAATAAAATGAGGGAAGACGATAGATGAGGAAGGAAGTAAAAAAAGAGACTCTTCAAGGAGATTTTGAAAGGAGAAATCTCATGACAGATATCGGAACATTTTCTCGAGCGTTTCCAAGAAGTTCTAATTATTTGCGCATTTTCAAGGATATGGATAGGCTTTGTGTCTCGTCGCACAAGACAAGTAAAAGGTTGAAGTATGAACTCTGATAATAGTCTTGATATAATATAACACCGAAATTGGACTTCTCGACTCTGGAATGAAATACCAGCGCGTAAAGTTCCCCTGTTCCCGGATTATCGAAACTTTAATTTATAATATACCAAAATAAAATACGGAAATATAATAATAAATTATAATAATAAAGTTTATTCATTACATAATTGAGTACATACATTGATATTGAAAATAGACTTGAAAATAGACTGCACATTGACTCTATTTCATCAAATATTCATCTCTATAATATTATTTATTATTCACTATTCAACTTGGAGCCCAAATAATCTCCATCATTCTACAACCACCAGTACCCCTATTCCTGAGATAAATGAGATGTGAGAAAAATAAAAGTGAGTGAGAAAACGATTATCTCACTTAAAATTGCCGATTTACCATTAACAATCGGCCATTTTAAGTGAGATAATCGTTTTCTCACTCACTTTTATTTTTTTCACATCTCATTTATCTCAGGAATAGGGGTCCAGGAAGGTGAGATTCAAGTATTTGGGCACTTTAAGACTTTCTATATATAATTATAATTACTCAATATATGGTATATTCTGAAGTTGTGAATACATCTTCATTCATTCATTCATTCATTCATGATAATCGATTGTGATTCACGTCGTTTTTCTCAATATTTTCTCTCCAGAGTAAAGTTTACCGAGTAGCATGTGAAGGTAGTATGCGGACCTACAAACCTGAAAACAGAAGTACAGGAATTTTGAATTATACTCAAATGAGATTATATACAAGATTTTTTTGTGATTAAATATTTATTGGTTGTAATTGAGTGAGGCAAAAACCAAATAATATCACGTCGACTGAAACCAACTTTCTTATTAATATGCCAACGAATGTAATTCATTTTCTTTTTTCGGGTAACATCGACAGCGTGGTCATTTCGATCGTCACGAATTTTCCAAGTTTATGATGCATAATTATGTGTTAGAAGAGTCAATAATATTTTACTCAATAAATAAATAAAATTAATGAATTTGAAAAGTTTGTCAATACATTACGAATCATCTGACAATATTCTATTTGATGATGTATCCATGACAAACTTCCATCTGATAGGCGAGTATTTATTTTCTCACACATACTGGCTTCGGCTAATGTTAATTTGATTTCATTTAATTGCAATGCAATTTAATATCGAAATACATTCACACATCAAGTATTCGATCAAGCTGCACTAAAATGCATGCTGGGAAAATATTACGATATCATATGCACCAAAACTAAGAGTCAATGTGTAAACGCACTCCACTCATACTCGGTTAAAAAATTGACAGCCATTTTATTGTGTGTAGATTTTATTTGAATTGAAATATTAATTCCGGATAAAACCACTAAATATGAATTCAAGTACACTTTTAGCTATATACCATGTAAACCATTTGTCAGGCTATAATTTATTTTTCGAGTTATGGATTGTTTCTTGTACTACTGTTCAGTATAGTTCAGGCAATCATCACATATGCTCACTGTAAATGTTATCTATTGTTGCAACAGGAGGGCATTGTTGAGTGAATGAATATTGTGGTTTAATGGCGCGTCAACGACGGGGTTATATTTCACCGGGGAGGATATTTATATCCGAATTAATAAAAATTATGTCACCAATCACAGCTGCCACGTGGACACTGAATAATAATACACAGATTATTATTCAATTAATTATAATCATAAGAAAATAATTTGAAATTAGAACGAGACAATAAAACAAGATTTGAACAAGTTAATTGTGAATGAATTATACAACATTAATTTTCATTCAATTTCATTTTTAAATCATTTTATTCTTGTTTTTGAACATTATTCGCATACATTTTTTCTCACATTACATTTTACAACAAGAAACCAAATAGAAAAAAATTATATAATAGGGCCAATTAACGATGATATTATATAAAATGATAAATATTTTGGAATATAAATCCAAGTATCTTACTGATTTGAAAGTAATCCTTGATAACGATATTCCGCCAGCTTGTATGAAAAGAAGCCGCTGCGTCCTGTTCATAATGATTCGGACAGAACGTTTGAAACTTTCTGACGCGTCCAACCAATCACACGCATATGCCGCGTCGTTGAGTAACTCACTCTGGGAAAAATAAGCGAGTATGCACATTCAATGCGTGATTATTCGAAGTTTTTTTTCTCGGACACAAATGCATAATTATAATTATTATAGAAAAGAAGATTGGTAGGCGAGATGAGAAAATCGATAAGAGTTTCGAATATTTTCTCTCTGCAACGTACACAACTTTGAATTGTTCGATATTACTTCACGTATAAACTTGAAACTTATATTTGTTAAATAAGTTTTAGTATTATAATTTGATTACTCCCTTTAAAAGTGCAACAGGTTGAACCGTGCCGTGCCCCGTCCGAACAATTCTCTACCCAAGCATCTTTAGATTCATTGGGAACTTTAAATTGAGTGGAGTTCAACACATGTTAAATATATATATATATATATATATATATATATATATATATATATATATATATATAAAACATTTATTTCATCCTTTCAATTATCTTTAGTGTCATAATTTTGTATTTTATCGTTAATTTTTTCAATTTTCATTCCATTTTCATATCATTTCAATATTCAGTTGAATAACTTTTCTATTATATTTTCTAATGTATTTTATATTGATTGTTATCCTGTGCACTTTGGAGTCAGGGGCCAATAAAGGTTTATATATATATATATATATATATATATATATATATATATATATATATATATATATATATATATATATATATATATATTTGAATTTGAGCTTTCACAACTCATTATGTGCTATAAATTGAATATTTTTGGATTTTTGTGAAACAAAATGAAGCGATAGCTGAACCCGAGAATCAGAAGAAAGGTCAATCCATTAACTATGGTTTCAATAAAATATACAATCTGAGAGCTGTGTTTAGTATACCACAGCCACTTGAGTTTATATAAATGTTTTTCTTGATTGTTTTGTAATTGTTGTTTTTGAATGAATGAATATTAGGGTTTTAAGGCGCATCGACAGCGAGGTCATTTAGCGCCTCTAATATTTTTAATTTTTGTCATTGCTCCTGAAGAGGTGACCGATAAAGGTCATGAAACGTTGAGCTTTCAAAAATAAAACTGATCATTTTAAATATAAAATTAAAAGAGTTTGTTTTATTTCATCATTATTACACAACTTCATCCAAAAATATTCAATTTATAGCATATATATATATATATATATATATATATATATATATATATATATATATATATATATATATATATATACATATATATTTATATAACCACTACGACTGTGAAAATACGAAATTATGTAATTTTTAAATTACCTCTTCATTAATAAGATCAGCAATAACACAGTAGCAGAGGAATTCGGTTACCATAACAACAATAGAAGCACATGTTATCAGTACTTTGCTGTCGACCAAAGACTCGGCCTGGAAAAAACAAATGAATCCTGAAGTTTGAGAAAACATAGCACACATGTAATTGAAATTTGAAAATTACAAATATGAAAATTAAGCGTAATAAATTGGACAGTTTTCACTCATACCAAGTCGAAGGTATTGAATTTATCTTCGTTTCCCTGTATTGGAATTTTCATATCTCATACCTTTCAAGTTCTCACAAAAAACTGATATTTCGCTAAATCGTCTCCCACGCACTCTATGTTGTATTTCTCTTTCTTGTAGTGAAGTCTTTATTTATTCTTTGAGGGTTTTAACGAAGCACTGTAATGATGACTAAGATTTATTGGCGTCGGAATGAATGAATTAATAAATATTTGGGTTTTATGGCGCATCGATAGGGAGATCATTTGGCGCCTGCCAAAAAAAGTTGTTGAATAGACAAGTAAGTAGTGTTGAATAAAGGTGCAAGTGAAATTTAGATGGGAACACCTCAATATAATGTCGATGAATGATTAATGAAATAATGGGATGATGAGATGAAGGTTTTTTAGGTATAGGGAAGGATAGTGAGAAAGAAGCCGTCGTGGTCTATAATGTAGGAACCATCCCGGCATTAGCCTAGACTACAGAGGGAAACCACGAAAAACTCCTGTAAAGATAGACGGTAGCCGGGATCGAACCGGGTCCGATATACCCACTGTCTCCCGGGTCACACGAAGCAAGTGCGTTAACCACTACGCTGCATGTGCCGGTAGTTGAGTCTGAATTGTATAGATACTGAAACTCATTGCGTTACTTACCACTGTACTAATATAGAGTCCTCCAAATCCCAGTAACGTTGTGGTTAACACCTGGAATGTCAAGGCTGTCCTGAAGACGTGGTTAATGTCCGATGATAACCTGTGTCCGGAAAATATCAGAGAGAAAACAAAGTGAATGAATGATTATTAGGGTTTTAAGGCGCATCGACAGCGAGGTTATTTAGCGCCTGTCAAAATAAGTTGCTGAACAGAAAGGTGAGTAGTGTTATATAAACGTGCAAGTGAAATTTGGATGGGAACACCTCAATATATAAAACTAAGACTAAACTATTACTAAAGACGTTATACACTAATTTGTTAAAACCGAACATGTGTGTGCTGTAAAGGGTCACACCCATGGGACTAGAAGGAGAACGTTTTATTACTTGTTCTCAGTTCAAACTCGCGCTCAAACAGGAGTGGAGGAACGACAAACCATGAAAAAAAATCTATGTTGAAATATGGTTTGATTTAAAATATTCCTGATGTCTATCCCAAGTGATCGACATCAAGAATAAGTATCAAATGTCAAATCATAGTTTCGTTCACAACAATATCTAGATTGATCGATGTAAACGACCCCACCAAAAGCTTGGTTATTTGGGAGTATCAGTGAAAAGATGATGGATGAGTGATATTTACAAAACTTATACTTCATGCGGGACCTGAAACCACGCCCAGCTTGACCCTCAGTTTCTAGTGCAGTGTCCTAGCTACTTCACTGTTCAAGTCAGAGAATATTCAATTAAATCAATAATTATTTTTATTCTTTCATTTTTTATTGAAAACTTGCAATTGCACACAAATGCGCGGTGACAAGTTCCCTAACCATCCTTATCCCACCGCCTCCCTAACCCTCTGACGGAATAACTTTAACCCTATTCCATCCCCCTCAAAAACACTTCTACTAAGCCCATTCCAGTCCCTACCTGTCCTATTCAAAAAAGAGAATTTACCGACATGTAATCTAGGCCCCTTTTATAACCACCGCTCTATCATGACCTCGCCTACCTCCATACCCTGATTAATTTCTTTTCATCAACTCATGCAGCTCCCCCCATCCCCCACTCCCTCCATTACCCTGGATAAATTACATATACGATTCTCCTTTCACCGTATTTCCAGTTCCTGCCATCTCAAGTCTAGGGTACCCGACAAAGAGGTTATCAGCGTCAAGGTATTATCACTACAATTTCAAAACAGCTAAAATGCCTGATCTATAAATTGAACAATATCATTCAACGGAAAGAAACTTAAATTTGTCAACTTCATTTGTCAGCTGTTAACAAATAAAAGATGTTATAAAAGATGAGGATTAAAGAGAGAAACTATATATAGTGGACAAGAGAATATATATTAAAGACAGCTGTGAATTGTCAGAGAAAAAAGTTAAAATCGAATAAATATAAACTGTGATTTTAATCAAGATTCAATTCTGCCGAATCTCAAACTTATGCCGTGAAATTTAATTATCTAATTATAAAAGTACACTCACGTCATCAATGTCTGGTGATGCATCACCCAATTAGCCAGAATATATTCCATTTCATCATTAACTTTCTGTTCTTCCAACTTTTTGCTCGAGATTGTGCGCATTGCAGTCATCCATCGCTTCTTGACGCCATTGATAAACGCATCGTCATTGTCGGTGACATTAGGCATAATGCTTTCAAATTCCACGACTCCATTTTGAATTTCAACGTTGCGACTCTGGTCGTCCATGTTGACTGTGACATCAGCTGTTGTTGGTAACGAGGAAAGATCCAATAGTAATGCATCCGCTGTTATGTTCCATCTTTGTACAGCCACATCTTTCTTTTCGACTATATGCAGACGGTACTTGACGATTTCTCGCAGGTTTTCAAGGTTGTATCTGTGTTGGAATTGAACGAAAATAGTTTATTTATATTATTGACATCTATAAAATACATATCTATTCCATATTATATATTGACAGTTAATTAAATGGTTCACTTGATATGGTGATTAAAAATTGATTACTATTATTGCATTTTTTTTTCTGGTGCCATGTACAAACCGCCTTTAGTTTTAATTGGAGAACAATTTTGCGTCAATTGGCTGACACGTTAATAATTTCATTTTATTAGACGAGCTTTAGCGAGGATTCAATTTGACATACTGAAACAAATTGGTGTTCGTTTTTATGTTATTTTTTTTTTCATGTTTTTTGTCGGTTCTCCACAGGTCAAACGGCTACAGCTATCAACTTCAAACTTTTTTCATCATGCTTCCTCATCTAACTTAGATCTGTATAGTTTTGTGGCAATATCGGATGTTGACTTTTTTTTAATGAATTTTAGAAATTTCAAAAATACCCATTAGAATAACAGGGCGGAAAAAAGGAAATATTTTTATTGAAAAAAAAAATGAAATTTTGCGTCAAGTTGGGTTACATCCTGATACACATTTCTGAAAACTTTCAGCTTGATCGGGTGAGCCATTTTGAAGAAAATCCATGAAATGTGCTAAATTGGTACCACTCGAAGCAGTTTTTACCCATTTCTGAATTAAATGTCACCCAGTTGGCGAATGTTGGCAAAAGTTTCGACATACTATTACTATCCGCTCGTCTAACAACGCATATATGGCGTTTTCCTAGTTAGTAGTCATTTTGCAATGCTCGATTGTATTTACATTGTCATCAAGTAACCTAATTGAATAGGTCGATATCCTTGATATCGAGCTTGTGTAAATTGGGAATATATACAATTGATTGAAAATAAAAAAGAATTGAAATGATCAAATTAATGATTAATTAATTACAACATTGATAACGATGCATATTGATATATGCCCTATACAACTTGATTGACAAACTGAACAAGTGTTATTGTTCAACATATACCAGTCAATGGCGGCTCGTCCAGTGAACCAACTGAGACGACGCTGCAGTTTTTCGTTACAAGATACGAAAACAAAAAAAAAAAATTGAAAAATAAGAAAAAGTGATAACAATAATATTTTCAGCCTGAATATTCATTCAAATGATTTAATGATTAGAAATCTCACTCAGAAATAAAAAGAAGAAGAAGAAAAAAGAACGCGCGCCTCAAATATGCATTTTTGCACGAGCCGCGCCTGATCTGTTTTTCAATGAATGATGTAACGATAATATTAACGGTGTGAATTGATTATATTTTCTTTCACAATGTATAGGAATTCGAAGGCATTCAGTGCTATGAAATAATCACCCAATTGAGCTATAACAGTGATGAATATAATGATTAGATGGAAAATAAATATGATGGATGTTATATTATCAAGTTAATGATATCATAATATTAATAATATTATCCAATATAACGATCTTATCAAGTTTTTAAGTTATGATAAATATAATAATATAACAAGACTCCTATTCTATATACTGAATATGTATTATCGATATAATCATTTATCGATATTTGTAGAACTGTAAAACTATACTTAACAACAGGCCACGACCGACTCCTTCCCACTATTCAAAAACCAAATAAAATAACCTTTCATCTCATCATCTCATATATCATTCACCAACGTCAATAGATCGTAGTCATCACTTATCAGTAGAGTACGTCGTTGAACCAAATATAAATACAAACAAAAAAATTACCTCAACACCTTCAGTTGTGCGTACATGTGAACGACAAGATTGACTAAAAGTGACCCCGAAATGAAATCTATGAAGCAGTCGAACATCACAATAACATTGTTTGTCACAGCTGTGATCTCGAAAACTGGCGTCGAGCTGTAGCCGTAAGGCAACCACAGTCTGGAACAGAAATACAAAACTCTCAACACATCAGGTGGACATTCAAATAATTAGATGAGCCATCGAGTAAAGAAGTACGAAGTGTCTGGTTACATTCAAGTGTCATCAGCCTTTAAGGCTCGAGGAGGCTGCCGACACTCAGTTTAATTTTCGGATTCTTTCGGGAGGGTTCGGCTTCTTTGTCCGAGTGGTCAAAATAAAGGAAATGGCCAAAATAACGGTATCACGTAACCGTTCAATGCAGTTCAATGTTCAGCACACCTGGCTCACATTCCAGGGAACTCTGAAAACCGAAAATATCCTACACCGAAAATCTCGTTTACCGAAAAGAACGATCTTTTCATACTTGATAGTATATTATTCTGGCGGAAGGGGAATACAGTAGCTCCAACCTGAATCGTTCTTCTACTTGGGTCGTGTCTCCTAGCACAGCCACCCTGTAAAATAAAATTTTCGGTGAATGAGATTTTCGGTGTAAGATTTTTTCGGTGAAAAATATTTTCGGTGAAAGATATTTTCGGTGTAAGATTTTTTCGATGTAAGATATTTTCGGTGTAAGATTTTTCCGGTATATCAGAGCAATCCCATTTCCCAACAAATCGCTTGATAATTACCATAGAATGTTATTGACATGGGTGGATCATAGACCTATTGATTTTCCATTTTTTTTATTGTGTGGTCATTAATAATAGCTCTCTTTTGATATACCCTTAGGCCTACACGACAAATTTGACCCAACTTCAAATTATTCAGAATTAAATGAATCAATACATTGATTTCATCAGTGACTGAAAATTATCTAAACTCATTTTGGGACCCTCAAAATTTGAGCTCATCATCTCCAAATGAGTGATTATATTCACCTGTCATTCATATGTGATTTTCACCGTTTATGTTTTTTTTTTTTTTTTGTAACAGAATAAAGTAAATATAAGAATGAAATTTGAATATTTTTCAAGGATCTTACCTGAACGGCACTTTTCTTGTCGTTAGACTCTGCACCGTTGCCACAGCACTCAATACAGCAGACACGAGAATAAAAACTAGTGCAAGATATTTCGTCAACCTTTTACTCAATCGATTCACTTTGTCGAGCACGTCAGCGTTGTGAGGCAAGTGGGCGTAATTCGAGTTATTTAACTTCTCCAATGTAGAAATGATTTCTCTGATTTTCACTCGGTTTTGAAACAAGTTCATCAATTTAACGCCAATAATACAATAGAAGAATGTGATCAATGCATATTCACTCATGTCTCTTACGTCGCCCCAGACAAGATACATGTTGACGCATTGAAAAATTAACGAGTAAAATATTCGAAAGAATTGGACGTATGGAAACAGATGGAGTAGGTACGATTTCCAGTTCGTTATTTCGTGTTTTTGTTGCCATAATCCTGGAAACAAATTATTTATTTTTATTTATTTCATTACAGTACATTGAATGAATGAATGAATATTAGGGTTTTAAGGCGCATCGACAGCGAGGTCATTTAGCGCGAATACACATGGTTTGAATAGAGTGAGTGTATCGTAACAAAGTGTGTCTCACAACATGTACAATGATCTAACCCTACAATGAAAAAAAATATCTGAAATCTGTGAATCTGTATTCAATTACAATATTATCTCTTCTAGACTAAAGCGCAACATTGTTTTCTGTATCCAACATTATTTCATCATCATTTTACTCTCTGTATTCTTTTTATATATATATCATTGTTTTATTCAAGATGCATTGAGGGTTTGCGTTGGTTTGCCGGTTGGATTAGATCCGACAAACCAACGCAACCTTAATATATCTTGGTTTCGATATTCTGTTTCGAATGGGCAACATTTATGAAGGCAGAGTCTTTATTTTTAGAAATCATATAATCAGTGACGTCACTTCCAACAGTAACCATATTGTAACGATCAATCTCGTACCTGACAGCCTAACCAAGATTGGTTGGGCTGTCAGATCAACCCAACTGTGAACCCAATCAACGATCAGGTCCAACCCAACGATGACAGTGAAGACAATGAAATGGAGGTGGAAAAAAATCAAGAGAAAAAAGTTTGTCGTTATCGTCAGGGATATCCAATAGGGATTCCGATAAGGAAGGCCATCAGGCCGGGAAAATCAGGGACATGTTGACCATCTCGAGATGAATATCAAACAACGACAATTGGCTATGAGATATCGTCACAGCTAGAAAGTCTGAAATTTAAAATTATAAAAAGGAATGCCACACAAATCCTGATGTTGACAGTATAAATGCTACACCAAGTATATGCATTTTTTTTTTTTGAGAGGAGGGGAAATCTTGCATGATTTTTGCGGGGAAATGAATTGCGGGGAGTGTCGGATTTTTAGCGACTAAAATCTCTCCTCTTTTTGGGTGACACCGACAGCGTGGTCATTTCATCATCTTTTTTTTTCTATTTAACGATTTATTATTATCTTACTATTCGTCAATCCTGTAGGTCTACTGTAATGTCTTACAAGTACCACCGTAACCTAATATTAACATTACGACACAACAAACAATATTACTCGTGTGCTTCACTAACCCATTGTATCTTTTATAACGAACACAAGTTTTTACTTTCATAAAATTCCACATAATATGAACGAATACAAAGCGGTCTTGAGCCCCCAAAAAAATACAGACAAAAAATGATAAAATTATGACTTTAATTGGTATGTTAAAGCAAAAACATGGCGTGTATTCAAATGGAAGCGTGTTTGATTGGTATCACAGTGGTCATCTCGAAGGAAAATATTCAGGAAATATTTAGTTGTGGGCCTACATATAAATTAGATTTTGTGCTTGTAAACGTGGTAAACATGTTTTATAGTTCATCAAGTAGAAGTATACATGACACCATGTGCGACTTACGAGTACCGAGACATAGTTGGTCTTGCCTGCAAATAAAATAAATCTATCCCTCTCTTTCCCAGTCTCAAAAGACTTTCAGAAGACTCGATCGTGTTGATCACATATACATTTTCAAAAGTATGGAAGTCTTCGGATATAGTAATGCACAATTACATGCATCAGCCATCAGTTCAATGATTTCCAAAGCTAAATCAAGACTCATTATATAAACGGTCAGATAACCGGTATAATTATGTCCATGGCATTATTTGTCATTGCAATTTAACCGCTTTTATTCTGGGCTTGCGACCGTGATGATGAAACTACCAATCAGTGACGAAAGTTACGCGATTCCTGATTGTTGAGCTCGCCTCAATTCCTCCGCCTTGGGGAAGCGAAACGCAAATCTCGTTCATGGAAGGCCAGCATTACTGCACTTTTATTCCAAATTGTCAAGGTTGAGTACCCAACCCATGACATAACTCAAAGCATGGGGATATGCCGAAGATGTACTAGATGCAATTGAAAATATCGATGAACTGCTTCTGATCAAAACGAAAATACCAAACGTCGAAAGTATCGAGCGCGAGAATGAACGAACAAAGATGTGAAATTATACAGCTAGGTAACCAAATACAAAACTACGATAGCATAGCTCCTGATTACAAGAGACGAAACAACTCGCAATGCTAGGAATTAAAATTCAGAAAAAATCTCCAATTGAAATATTATACAGCACTGGAGATCGACGCTCAAACAATTGGAAAAACTCAACATAAAAACAAATTTCGTATTTTAGATTTTTATCTTCGTGCAAACAGGAATGTGAAATCAACAATAGTGTAAATCGCACGAATATTCAATTCCAGAATCATTAGCGACGCGTACAACACAGCTGTGTTGAGATGGTTCCTATGGCAACGGGTGAAATCTGAAACAACAATCCTACCGAACTGAGGCGGCGAAGCCCTAACATTGTTGCGGGTCAAAATTGAAAGATTTATAAAGTCATGGAAAGAGATTTAGGGAATAAGTGGATGGGGGAGCGCAATTGTTTGATACTTGCAGGTGTCAGGTGTTTGATCGATATACAAATATAAACTCAGTTGCGAAAATAATAAACTACATATAATTATTGTTGACACACCTGCAACAATAGAAAATATTTTGTGGTGATATGTAATTTAATTTTGCCCAAAATCGCTCTCAGTTTTTCTTTAGATCATGAATTATTATATTAGGGTATTGACAGGACAATAAACTAGAAGAAAAGGCTCAATTCAACATACATAACACATTACAGGCTTACACCACGGAAGTAAACCAAGCTGGTATAATACACAAGGAACTTTAATTCTTCCAAGATTGTTTCCTTCCACTCATTTAAGACCTCTTGGCGTGAAATATGATGGGCTTACAATATTATACTTGAAAAGTGTGTAATTCATTTTCACTCTTTTTTCTCCATTATTTTAATAAAATTTCAAGTTTCATTATCCTTGTGAATATTATATAAGTTTGCATATGTGTAAAATTAATACATTAATGATGACGACTGAAAAATATGTTCAATGGAGAATGTGAAGAAAGGATATTTTAACATGATAAAAATGAGGGCAACACGTATTCGCTCGTTTCCTGACGACAATTTAATCTTTATCTTCAAAAATCTCCCGTGCGCGTAGATTTTATTCAAAATTTGATTTCAATAAACAAGGAATAATATAATGAGAAAACATCGAAGATCCTTCGATGATCGAAGATCATCTTCAACATAAATGTTTAGAATATTGTTCATTGTTCTCACAAACTTATTATTTCAAGTTTTACAGTTTGTCAAATAATTAAATAATAGTATATTCAATTATTCTTGTGCGTCAGAAAGATCGATATTGTGTTGCCCCCTCCGAAAGATCCTACCTTTCATTCAACAATGATCACGTTACGTGCTCAGTTGTTATTAATACAATGTTTACAAAATACACGATTTTGTAACCACTATATTGTACATTTACTGATGTCATTGTCATTGTTCATACATTGTTGAAATACTCAACACTGCATAATTCAAATGAATTATTTCATTGAGTTGGGCTTCAAAGAGTTGATATTACATTCAATGTAAGTCACCTACCTTGATAGTATAGAAGCATTACAATGTGTTCCAAATATTTTCGTGGCTGCAAATTCTCCATTTTGTGATTCTTATCCAACTATATGCATGTTAAATATTGTGTAGATACGAACAATACATGTCTTCGTTTCAGTGACAGCTCAGTAACTACGCGATTGTCTGAGGGAAACCAAAGCATCAATATCGAAGATTGCAGTCTACGAATTCGAATTGAAGTATTATTACCTATATCAAATATTAAGTTTAGATATTGTGGTGACTTTAATGAGGTTTGCATGTTGGAGCTATTCTTGAATAAATAGAGATACTAATATTTCCTCATGCTATCAAGGACAAGAAAGCAATGTCTTATATTAGTCCTTGTTGTTATTATAGTCAACTCTCTAGATCAGTTTTATTCATAATATATTTATAACGATAAAATTGAGGTTCAATCATGTGTAATTAATGAAATGACAAAATTTAACTGTCATGACTTCTAGTTTTCTCTAAAATTTATGAAAATGTATTTATGAAAATGCATGGAAAATTTCTAATTCTCATTTCCTTCTGTCTGATTCATTATTTTGTAAATTCTCCATTTTTGCATACAACTAGGCAAATACAGCGTTCTTGCGAGATGAGCGAGATATTTATAATCGGAAAATGTACAGACCTTGACTCGTATAAAATATGATTGTCTTGGCAATCACTATCGATTCTAGAAAGTCGAGAATCTTTGCAACATGGTTCTGCTATTATTTTTTGTATCTATTTGCTGAATAAAAAACATTCAACAATTAAAATGAGCAAATATAAATGAGCGAGAAACATGTATTTTCTTCAAAAAGCCTGTTGCTATTTAAAAAAAAAAATGTGTGATGTTTATCATTCATGTGTTCATATTCGGAGAAAATTTGAATATTTTTGGAGAGATTTTACTTTTCAAATTTTCCCGCCCAGCTTGATCTTATGCTTTTGTGAAAGAAACTTTGTGATATTGTTCCTCAAAAATGATCCAACCGATTAGACCCCAAAACTATGCAGTTCCAAGTTGGATAAGATCGCATGTCAAGAAATAGTTTGATGTTGATCAGTCAAACCGTGTGACCTATGCAGTGCGTTCATCTAATATTGTGTGAGCGATAGCGATGACTTCCATCCCACTCGAACCGAGCTTTGTCCGTGTTTTTCTTGTTTGTATCTAAGCACTGCATATGTCGCACGGTTTGACTGATCAACATGTTGATCAAATTTCATTATGAATCGGATTATTGTGACTTGATGTTTCCTTGGTTGCCAAGTGCACTGATTCTACCGAGTGATATCCTCTACAAAGAAGGCTTCAATGTTTACAACCGAAATGCTGCTTGAAAAATACGTTAACACTTATTTTTGCCTCTCTTTTGTACATATCAAGTTCATACGGGGCATAGTTAAAACTGAACATTAGACGCCTTGTACAATATAGAAGAACCTAGAGTAATTTGTACCGTGATAACAGCACATTTTTGTCTTTCAGTAGGCCTATATCGCTATTTACACAACTCTGAAACGCTGTTGCCCATGTCGGTATAACAGCTATAATCCAAGGTGTTGAGAATTGCTCGATTATTTAATTATTTGTATACTTATTACTGTTTTGTTGGCCCGTTGATAAAGATCCGTTATTTCGCTTATAATACTGAATAACTGGTTCGATGGTCATTTTTCCATCCATTTATGTTCCAGTTATTTAAAATCGCCCTTAAAATCATAAACCCGTGCCCATGTTTCAGACACTGACTGTGTTCCAAATCTCTAGTGTACTTGTAATGGCGCTAGCCGTTTAGTGCACTTACATCCAAGTACACTAATAAGTACACTTGAAATTAACTTTTGGAACACTCCTAACGATCAAGAAAGTCTAGTCAAGTGTGCAGGGAAACATACAAGTGTGCATGCCATGCACACTTGTGGATGCTCCCTTCCAAGTACCCTTGGAAGTGAACACTTTTTGAAACATAGTATTGGAACACCACTTGACATGGCGGCGCTTCCCGTTGTGATGTCACAAGGGCCCTTAAAAGTGCACTTGACTAGATTTGGTACACAGCCACTGACTTGAACACCTTGCTGCGCATGACATCAAGAATGGGCGAGAAATATGTTTCCATTATTGACCAATTTGACTAAATAATAAAAATAAACAATAATAAATATAAAATAAATAGTAAATAATAAATAATAATATAAATAATAAATAATAAAAATGGAAAAATTGGAAATTATTTCTATTTGAAACTGTCTCTTTAGATGAACGATATTATACTTGTATCCACGAAAGAAGAAGATCGTGTACCAACTAAATAATAGTAAACATTCGGTAATTAAATAATCTGGCTATACATTTTCGAAAATTCAACGCTTTTGAATGACGCAGATGCGTTTCTTCTTTGAAAAGTTATCCTGAAAAATCATAAAAAAAAATACCCTGAAAATAACACAGCTTCACCACTATACCGGAGATATTTGCGTTTGTTTTGATTACAGACAACCTTCTTTTCTGAAAAAAGTTTTCTTCTTTTGTTCTTTTGTCCTTTTTCTTTTCTTTTTTTTTCTTTTTGTACTTCTTTCTTTTTTTGGGGCACAAGTATTCACACGTACACGGGTGTTTACTGTATGTTCTTTCTGAATGAATGTATGCTTCGAGGGGTTAACACTGGTGTATACACTTGTCATGAAATCTTCTTAAAATCCCTTGAAATATCCCTGAAATCCCACAAAATCCCCTTGAAATCTGAAATCAGGTGTACATCAAATCTGCTTGTTGTTTACCTTTCGGTATGCTTCTATCCAAATAACTGTTTGTAATAAAGTATTGCGTATAACACTGAACGCATTTCAGGAAGTTGACCTACAACTGTTTTCAACTATGTTTAGAAAAGCAAACTATTGCTCTTAATATGTACGCGTGTCATGCTATAACACAGCCATATACATCATGATATTGTGTATAATAAATGATCGTTTCGCCTCCAAGAGAAGGAATTTCGATGAAAATGATTATGAATATGAGATGAGGCGCTAGGTTCCAGGTTGGGTACATAATGGAGGTACCCCGCCCTGAAAATGATGTTGAAAGTGTGACACAATTGATGGCGTGGTTCAATATTGAACCGTGGTTTATTGCCAGTTTATTCAATGTTGATCACCGATGAAATTCAGGATTTTTATTTAATAGACCATTTGGAAAGAAGTCCTAGTATTCTAGGTATTCTAGGTACCTATAAGATACTTCGACTTCATTAAATTTTTTAGTGACATTAAATGAAATTTTCAAGTGGTAAAAACAGTAATCCACGTATATATCTACAGAGTTAAATCGGCTTGTGTGTGGATAGGCTTGATGTGTGATAGGAGGGACGGTCGCTCGAGACTATCCTTCGTCGTGAATACAAGCAGAAAATGTAGAATTGAGAAAAAAATAATAGATAGTTACTTAACTTGGCCAGACTTATGCACAAGTGTATAATGTTGCTAGTATCAAATGTTTACTTATCCTTATGATGATTCTGTGAGATTTGGTGCTAGGTCGCATCGACACTGATGCCATGATGGCACTTTATACTAGAGAAAAACTAGATATACATTCGCACCTATGAATATATGACGGTAAATAGCGAGTAGGTCTGCATGACCATTCTTCCTTAGCACCCTTGAGTTGTGTGTAGTAAAATTGTCAACGGTTTATATGTTTATATGTTGAACGAGCTAAGCGAGACTGCGAGTAGAGGCAGCAAATAAGTCTACATGCTAGACTTTCTCGTCTCGAACTTCCGGCTCAATTCAGCCACTAGTTCGTCTGAGATGTTTCGCAGGATATTTTGATTGAGTTATTGAGTGAAGTGGAAGCTCAGTTATACTCTCATTCAGGAAATCTTTGCCGCTTGCGTGGCTTTGATTCTTCAGTATACTTTTGGTATTTTATAGCGATTGGAAGACAGCTATTCAGGTGAGGATTTCGATTGTGGAATTTCAGTGACTATTTAGAAGAGTTCCCGAGATAAGTATTTGAATGCATCAGTGACAATGAAAGTGTTGCTGATGGAATGGAGTATCAGACTTCAGTCCAAGATCTAGGCATTTATTCTGCTGGACTTTGGAGTCGTTTCAGGATATGCGGAGAGCATCCCGACTAGGTTGGGTCCGTTGGGCATTCGTACGAAAAAGAGGAATTAGGAGTTGGGACTGTGTTGGGAAGTCGAACCTTGCAACTGGGGGACATGTTTCCATTTTTGAGGATGGAATATAAGAAAGGTAGCTTTCTTTATGCATTCGTTGCGATGTTTTCAGCATGTTCTTTCCAGAGGAGTCTCAAGTTTGGCCTGACTTCCAGGTGATTTTCACTGATTGAGTCCATAAACTTTCTTGGTCTTGCAGATTGCAGTTTGTTTCTTGACGTTGATACTTCTGCCTTTGCTCAAGACGATGGCTTGTGTTTCAGCAGGGTCCGAGTTATATATTGCCTGCTTGCCTTGTCTTTACAAATTAGCACTGAATGATGGGGAATCTCTTGTAGAATTCTTCCAGGGGGTTTCCCTCTTGAGACTACAACAGGTATCTCAGACAGGAATCTCCTACACTACCACGACTTTCTGATATATTCACTTGTATCTGTTTTGTGTTAATTCCTTTGATTTATTCACTTGATTTATTTATTGATTCATTTTGTTTTATTCATCAGATGTATTCAGCACCTACCTACGTAACTACGTCTCACTCGACACGGTCCGTCAAAACTAGGTGAGCTGACACTGGTGACTTGGTTCTCTTCTATTGTCTTCTGTCATTTCTTAGGTTCTCCTAAGGAGGATTTGAAAGCTAGCTCCTGTAGATGGGAAGCATCCGCAATAATAGGAAGGATTTCTCCCCCGTTCAACGAATTACATCTCTGCCTGAGAAATTATATTTTTTGCGTAGCTAATGCAGATTCAGCCATTATCCTCACAAATGATTCGAAGTCCAATTTGAACTATATGAAGAACATACCTTACATGTTAGACCTAACGTCAAACCTACACATACTAATTATTTTTCTTTTCATTAATTTTGGCACAATCTTATTTCGGTTCAGTTTACAGTCGAGCCACTTTCTGATAATTTTGTGGAAACAGTGAAGACATTGTTTCTAGGGATTATCTCACCGTCATCCAATTCGTGAGATTCATCTATTTTTATTCAATTTTTCTCAGTGTATACATGTTCTAAGACGATACGGATGAATAAGTCTTACAAATTATCTTGATGAGAATATTTATTTTTTGTCTCCCAGCAAGAAAAAAGAAGTTCTCCCAGAATACCAGCAGAGCTTTGTAGGAAAAAAATCATTTCAGTGATGTCGTGTGCTGTAATGCTCTGGCTTCACGACAATTGATAATGCGCTTGTGCAACATCTTCTCTGTATTAATACACTTGTTTCAATAATGCCAATGGTAGTTGCTAGTAGCCTAGTAGAAGTACTGGGTACACCGGTACAGTTTAATTCTTTCCTTGATCCGAGTAGGACGTGCGATTTAACGAGCGAGTCGACGTAACTACGTCTCACTCGACATGGTCCGTCGAAACTGGATGGGCTGACACCAGTGACTCGGTTCTCTTCTATTATTTTCTGTAATTTCTTGGGATTGTGGTGTGTTGTGTTGTTTGGGGTTGTAGTAACGAGGCAGTGTAAGAACACAGTGAATACAAGTAAAGTGGATGTATTTTATATACTTCTGTGAAATGTTAAAACATCCTTCTCTCTATCCAAAAGAAAATATAACTAAACTACTAACTGGTTGACAAGGCAACAGCCACAACAATCCCTTTACATGAACAAAACCCAGTATGCAGTGATTCAATATCAATGCATACTGGAAGTGTTGCAGCTACACTCTACAGGTTCTTCTAAGAAGAATTTGAACTGTAGATGGTAGCAGCATTCCCTCCCTGTTCAACAAATTGCATCTCTGCCTGAGAAATTAGATTTTTTTGCATAGTTAATAAAGATTCAGTCATTATCCTTGCAAATGATTTGAAGTTTAATTTGAACTATATGTGAAGAACATACCTTACATGTTAGACCTCACATCAAACCTACACATACTAATTATTTTTCTTTTCATTCATCTTGGCACAATCTTATTTCGGTTCAGTTTACACTTTCTGATAGTTTTGTGGAAATAGTGAAGACTTTGTTTCTAGGGATTATCTCACCGCCATCCAATTTGTGAGATTTATCTATTTTTTATTCAATATTTCTCAGTGTATACATTCTCTAAGACGATACGGATGAATAAGTCTTAGAAATTAAATTGATGATAATTTTTATTTTTTGTCTCCCAGCAAGAAAAAAGAAGTTGTCCCAGAATACCAGCAGAGCTTTGTAGGAAAATAAATCATTTCAGTGATGTCGTGTGCTTTAATGCTCTTGCTTCACGACAATTGTTAATGCGCTTGTGCAACATCTTCTCTGCATTAATACACTTGTTTCAATAATGCCTTCGCTCGTAGGTCAGTTTCTAGTACAGACTAATTCTTTCCTTGATCCGAATAAGATATTGGATTTGACGAGCGAGTCGGCGCTATATCGCTGCTTTTCTGAGCGACAGTTCCGTATGCTTAGCTGTGCATAAGGCTCGCTTGCACAATATTGTTGGAGGCTACTATTCTCTTTCGATTTTACTGAATCTATAAAAATGGTGAATGGTCAACAAGGTTTTTTTGCATTTTATGGGTTATTGTTCTAAGCCAGATCACCGAACTTATCGCAAACAGAAGCTACACGGACCTTTCACTCAGGTCTACTAATAACCATTTTGCATCCTATCCTCTGGAAAAATATCATGCGAGTCTTTGAGGTTTAATCTGGTGTTTTCTATCAATTGTTGATATAATTCTTTTGATACTCATTGAATATCATATTCGTGATCTTACTTGACACAACTTCATACAAACACAGTAGATGTTTATGTGAACATTCCCAGAATCCTTTTTTGATCTCTCTTTTAAACATGAAACCATCATACCGGTACGCAATGATTGTGAAAATTGCGAAATACTGGCGAGATGAAATTTAATTTGCAGCTACAATCGTGGTTTCAATGGATTCTGGGCAAGCATGGGAGTGAGAATATGAAAAGGAAATTGTTGTTTGTACCAATTGTCGAATTGTTTTTCAGTTCAACTTGGTCCGAGTGTTTTGCCAGCTTTACAAGACTTGTTTATGCTCCTGTGCATCTTCACCGCCTCGGTTATGGATACAGCTGTTCCTCACCTAGTGGCCGGTGCCCGGAGCTCATTCGCATCAAGACTGCGAGTTGTTCACGTCGTCCTTTCTCTTTCTCTAATTCTAATACTGTCTTTGTCTTCCAGTAGAGCTTTCTTTGTCTCATCTGCTCTATTCAGAAGTATTGATCGTTATTAATAAGACATAATTTTTGCCTTTTGTTGTATTTTAAATTCAGGTTCATTCCACACAATCTTACAGTTATGATATACATTTCTTTTTCTGTGCGAGTTTGGAAAACGAATAATAATTGTTTGTTTTTAGTCTCTGAAGTCGACCCGGAAACAATGCTGTAGGCCTACTGCTCAACACTGTTCGTACATGTAACAACAATCGAAATGGTATCTAGATTTCAAAATATACCCAATGCAATATTTCCTACACTCTTCAATCCATAGACTGCTACCAACTTTTTCGCAGGTACAGGCCTACAGCTGAAAATGGTACTTATTATTCTATATTCAATGACAAAGGCATATTTTGCCAGATTCTACGGTACTGAGGAACCCGTCCGATGTTTTACGGTTTTACAATCGTCTGGTCTAGACAATGGTCTGGATTGCTTGAATTGCTTTGAATTTGCTGGATTGGTTTGGATTGAAAGGCTTGGATTGCTCAAATACGGGTTGAAAGACCGCGGAAAAAAGAACTAGAGATCAAACTAGAAGAAGTGATCTATTACCATATGATACTGATTGCTTTACGACGATGCCGCCAGCAGCCATGGATCATTTTGGGAATCGTATAGCCCAATATAATGTCGAAATATCCTTTGCTGCGTGAGGTACATCTTTGGAAGACATGGCGGTAAGTCTCGGAGTACAGAACTTTTGAATTATCATTATTATTGCAAACAAATGATTGATATGACCAAACATATATATATACTCATGTTGAAACACGTATACTGAAAGTCGCTATAAAAAAATAATTGAAGTAAAATGCACCCCATTTTTGCTCTATTTTGTATTTCAAGTTCTCTCTTGATTCTGATTCTACAGTCATTCCAAATTTGTCATTGCATTAACAAAGTGAACTCTCAGACTAGGTGTAAATGCCGTCGAATTTTATTCGAATCTTCAGCCCTGACTAGTATGGTCCATCTTTAAAGCAAAGATACGCTCCTTGGTTGGGTTCAACTAGTCATTTCTTGTTGAGAGCACATAAGAACGTAATATTGATGCTTGCCTACGGAGCGACATACTTACTTGCTGTGAGTTCGGCGTTCATAGTCGGGTTCTGTAATACGTCTACAGTTACAGACGAGTCTGTACAAAGTTATGACAGCTCTGTTTGCAGCGGGCTGGTCGTTGGCGGACTCGAAAACTTTGTGGAAGCCACGTATACGGTACAATTGGAGATGGTACCCGACTAATCATTTTTGTTGTATTTGGGGGACATCGGCATTGTCGGAGGTAACGAACAGAAAATGTCAGACTATAGAAGCATTTTGAGTTTCCTTTCTGGGCATTGGCTTATTCATGTTCGGTGAAGATGATAGTATTGGTTATGCTACTGGCGCATTTGGTTGGACGTTTCTTAGACTCTGATGTTCCTATATTTAGTTGATTATTCAATTTACTTTGGGAATGATGTATTTAGCCACACATACGTGTTATAAGTTCGTCCAAAGATGACTGTTTTTTCAATTTCATATTTTCTCTATACTCTGGTTAATTGTTTTTACCTCGTCTTGTTTATTTTCAATCAGTCTGAGATGAATATATTCACTCTGCACCGCTGTGAAGTATTGTCTCAATGACAATGTATAGATATATATTTATTCGTGGAAATGATAATGAATGTTCTCATCAATGGGTTCGAGTGAGATGCTCTCCTCATCAAGAATTTGTCGTGTTCTCATAATATAATTGGCAAATCCTTCCTGCCCTGGTACGTGCTTAGCTAGAATTCCCGTTCAATCGAATGAATTCTTTGAGACGGTATTCAACACGAAGTTGTTGAACCGCTGAATAGAAATGACCTCGCTGTCGATGCCCCTCAAAACCCTAATATTCATTCATTCAGAAACCTGATCAGCCATCATTTTCAAATATCCTTTTACTCCATCACGTGGACCTTCTTCCATGTGACGGGTGAAAAATGACCACTCTTCAGAAAAATTACTGCATTTTTATTCAGGGATTCATTCACGAACGACTATACCTAAGAAGTATTTTGCTCAATTCCGTAACAATGTCGGAGGAGTGGGTTGTGCATCTTTGAAACACTCGATCCCGGGCTTAAAGTGGGAAAGCGAGTCGAATATTACTTTTTTGAGAAATAGCCAACAAATGAACGGAAAGTTACCTCAGTGGTGACATCGCATAGTGAAAAACTGTAGCCTTTCGGCCAGTTCTCCAGTTACGATAAATTACTTCGCCGCGCAATGTTCTATTATGCTACTCATTTCTCCCAGATTGATTGATGATTACGCGCAAGACTTGTTGTGTCGTGGTACTCAGCCTCTGCTACTTCGTGCCGCTTTTCAATGGCCTTCAAGTTTCAAATGCCGGTGTTGACTTTAGATTGTGCATATTAGTGTATAACGTCTTTAGTCTTAGTTTCACATGGTGTTCTCATCTAAATTTCACTTGCACCTTGATATAACACTACTTACCTTTTGGTTCAGCAACTTATTTTGACAGGCGCTAAATGACCTCGCTGTCGATGCGCCTTAAAACCCTAATATTCATTCATTCATTCAATTGCAAATCGCCTTCCAGAATTCTGTCAAATTATCAACAGTAGGGAAACCTGGCCATTCTCGTCCATTATTACCCACTCAACATTGTGAGGTGCATCACACAGAACCAATTCAAGATACCGTGCTCGATTTTTTAGAGGTCTATTCAATGGGTTTATAACCCTTCATCGTACATTGGTGTTGAAAATGGAATCATTTTCCATCATTTTTATCATTTTTTTCTGCACTTTCGATAATTATTTTGACGTTCCGATGCACCATTTCTAGGGGTACCTCGTAATGCACAATAGTTTGAGGCCGATTTTCTGAAAATTTAGAGAGCCTTAGTCGTCTGTCTTGATGCTGTATACGTCTCTTTAAAATCCTCCCTAGCTGGCCAGAATCAGTCGATTTTGCCAATGCACACTTGAGTCAATTTTTCAACGCATTTGTCTTTCTTCCCTGGCGACACCCGTCCAAAATGCTTCTGTAGGCTCAATATTGACGGAACGGGTTGAACACGCGCTAAATGACCTCGCTGTCGATGCGCCTTGAAACCCTAATATTCATCCATTCATTCGATACAGGAACAAGGATTAGGGGATGTAAATATCTCTTTTCACAATTACACCTTCAATGGTGTCATCATATTGTTTAACTTCCCTCTTCCAAGTTGTTCGAAAGTGAAATAACTTTATTCAGATGATTTTTTTTATCAAAATATATTCCTAATTATATATCACATTGCCTGAGTTTCTGAACTTCTCTCTACAAAAAAATATGTAAATTATAGTTCAACAATGAAAAAATAAATGAATAGAATAATGCTATGCACAGTGAAATTGTTGATTGAATCTGCGTGTAAAGCAAAATTCTTTGTCCCGGATGATGGTCCGTCATCACGATACCTGTTGATATGAGTTATTCCATTTCATTTTATAGCAATTCATTTGCTCCCAGCAAGGTCAGATCTAGAGGTAGGGTCCAGACCAAGTTCCAACCCTTTAGGTCGAGTGAAAGCCTTTTGGTGACCGGAGTGGAGGAAGTACTGAACCTTGCGTTTGTATTCTATTTCATTCCCTTGTCACTTTTCTCCTCATCTATCATCTTCTCTCACTTCTCTCTTTCTTCCCCGCTCCTTTCCACAACTCGTTGTCAAAGACCATGGCAAAGTACAGGACAGGCGCAAAATGACCTCGCTGTCGACGCTTATTAAAACCCCAACAGTCACCAAGAAGCATTGTTGAGATGATTATGAAGATTAGTGAATAGTTTTTCTTAGTTTCATATATTGAAGTGTTCCCATCTGAATTTCACTCGCACCTTTACATAACACTGTAGGCCTACTCACCTTTTTGTTCAGCAATTTATTTTGACAGGCGCTAAATGACCTCGCTGTCGATGCGCCGTAAAACCCTGATATTCATTAATTCATTCAAGGAGTGCCACTAGTAATCATTGGTATTTTGAAAATGTATCCCATTAAAAATACTTTGCAGCTATTCTTGGTGAGCAAGTTCAAGGAGTGCCACTAGATCAGTCAGCAGACATGTTCGCTCGAAATATATAAGTTGAACCGAGTTTGACTTGTCAAGTGCATGATCTAAATCTAGTTTTGATGCGTAACTTGATTTTTTTTCTTGTGCTCACAAACTGGACACAGAAGTCACAGAATATCTCCCCTGAATCACTGATGTTGATGTCTCAAAATGATGGCTTTTGTGTTTTACCACGTGGAACAACTGACAAGATTGGGCATCTGTTATAATTTTCAAAACTGTTGTGGCTGGTTATTTGATAGAAGTTAATGCACTTTCGTATTGGAGGCGTGATATGAATTAAAATAGATTACGAATGCTGGTTACTTACATTTTTATTGGTGATTAAATAAAATAATTGGAGGCATAAAGAAGACTCACAATACTTCATCGACAATGAGACAAACTATGTACATTCAGTTATGTTTAATTTTCTTCTAATTGTCACTGTGTAAATAACTGTAGCTTTTGTAGCACCAACGATAGTTATAGCAAATTCCATTTAAATTTGGTATCATTCAATAATGTACTCCAATGTATTTATATGCAGACCTACACTATTCGTATTCTTGTGTGATGGTCTGGATTCATAATGCAAATACGATATTAAGGATATACAATCTGTTTTTGACATTTGTCGACCCACGCCAATATGAAAGCTAGTTGTTATACACTCAGCACGTTTTGCTTTCGTTTACCATGGAATTGACCAACCTCTTATTGGATGGAAAATTACTTGTAATTTTAGAATAGTATACATGCAATACCGATATGAATTTACACAATGAAATCTAATATTTCAAGTGAGAATGATATGCTGCTCCAAAGTATGTGATCATTTCAATGCAAGGTAGTTCGATCAACAACTGGCTGTTAATTCCTGATTCTCTACACTTGATCAACTATTCAATTCTTACAATATCTCTTTATTTCCCTTATTTTACAAATCAAATAATTTTGTTCTGTTCCTCTATCTTATTTTATCCGGATGTTGCCAAGTGTGTGGTCAATTGAAGTTGTTTCGCTTTCTTCACGATATATTATCATAGCGACAGTCGTTGCATTCAACTTTCACACTTGCAATTCTGATGGAAGAGTCGAGTTGAGGAAAAACGCGGTTTCATTGAATTAGTCCAATCCAATAGGATTTTCAGGTTGAGTAAAAGTATGCTTTTTTTCACTATTATTTTTTTCCAAGCTAGTTGGTGTTTTTGTTTCTGTCAAGTTTCTGTGTCTTGTCTTCAGCCAATTGCAATTCTGCTGAAATGGAAGTATATTTCTATACTACTATTTTTATACTCTGTGCAAAGTTTCCTCAAATTATTAAATAATATATGTTTTGTATTTTATGGTGTATATTCCTCCAAAACCCACTACTATCTATTTTTCAAGTGGGTCTTTGGAGGTTTTCACCCTGCAACTTTGGATTTATTTACGTACATGGACTCATTGAAATTTTATCAGATGGGCCAACTAGTCATCTACAATCTCACTTATAAGTTGGTCTCCATTCTGCGTTAGAGAAAATGATGCTAGTTAGAACTTGTTATGCCCAAAGAAGGATTTCCACGACGTTTTATCTATCGTTCCTCACGATTTATCTCATTCCCTTATGTCCAATCGCAATCAAGAACGCGACCAAAATATGTGACGTCTTTTGTCCGTTGAGCGTGTCGTCAAGAAAGTGGTTTCAACTTTGATAATTGAAAAAAATCTTATTCAGGCGTAACGTTTTTTGAAAATTAAAAGTTGAATCGCCATGGCAACTGACGTCAGCCTTTTCTTTCCCGGTCAGAAGTCTGGATTTGTCATTATTCTCACCATAGATAATGAGTAAGTTAATACATACATGCAACACACACATGCATTCATGCATACATATGAATGCTTGTTTCAAGCTACATAACATTACGTTTTAGTTAAATGACCTCGCTGTCGATGCGCCTTAAGACCCTAATGTTCATTCATTCATTCATTCATTCATTCATTCATTCATTAGTTACTACCTTGAAGATATTACAGCGACTTGTGTGATGCTATTTGCGGACACAAGAGAGAGAGAGAGAGAGAGAGAGAGACTTGTATCACACGTGAAAACTCACCACAATTTTTTTCATTTGTTGAAAAAAATTGTGTTCGCCATTGGAAAATTTGGAAAATCATAATGTAAAGCAATGATAACGATGAACAAAAACAAAACAGTCAAAAGAGAATGTGATCAAAATTGATTTGGTTTTATTGTTCTTATCTAAATTTCTCTTGAACCTTCATAAACCTACTTACCTTTTTGTTCAGCAAATTATTTTGACAGAAGCTAAATGACCTCGCTGTCGATGCGCCTTAAAACCCTAATATTAATTCATTCATACAGGGTAACTACTGACCTCAATGTCTATTAGTATGGTGTGAATTGATTTTTGAGTGAAATGTTGAATCTTTCTATTCCCCACATGGGCACGTCTCATTCACTGAAAAATATTTCATTGAAATCTCCTTTTGTTATTACTCGATCACTATGCAGTTTGGCCCATGCTCTGGTGATCTAGGATGAGTTCGTTTGGAACTCTTCGAAGAACAACTACTTGTGGCTGCAAAATTGCGCAACGCACGGGCATTTTCCACGAAGTGTTACGATTCTAATGCGTTCTCGAGGAAGCCGTCTTCGCAGTGGTGTACTACTAAAAGTACGAGGACGCTGAAATCCTTGTGATGATGGATAACTAAAAAAGACTCTTTTGAATTGACCAAATGAATCGGTATGAACATATATTTTCATTCAACGCTTCTGAGGATTGACCAGTATGATAGTTATTATTTATTGGAATTTATTGATATTTATTGGAATGTAACAGATATGCGCTCCTCAGACAACAGCTATCTATGGAAGACTCTCTTTCGAAAATACTGGAGAACAATTTCAAGTCGGTAGATGCAACTTTTAAATTCCTTAGCTTCGCCAAGTTACTTGATTCATTTTAATCTCGAAAATATGTCTATGCAATCATCTTTGTACAGTATATCTGTGCCTTTGACAATACTGATTCTTGATGTTCATCTCTTGTGATGGACATCAGGAATATTTTCAATCAAACTATAATTTAATATTATGGTTTACCTTTCCTCCACTCCCATTTGAGTGCGAGTTTGAACTGAGAACAAGTAGTAAAACGTTCTCATTCTAGTCCCATGGATGTGACCCTCTACAGCACACACATGTTCGGTTTTAACAAATTAGTGTATAACGTCTTTAGTAATAGTTTAGTCTTAGTTTCACATGGTGTTCTCATCTAAATTTCACTTGCACCTTCATCTAACACTACTTACCTTTTGGTTCAGCAACTTATCTTGACAGGCGCTAAATGACCTATTGTTCCTGCATGTTTGGTTTCTTTGCATGAACCATGATTTGTGCTCAGGAGTACTTGGCTCGCGTGAATCGCGCCAGTAGGGCAGTAGTTTGGTTTTACTTGACAAGTGCCTCATGACTGTATACTTACTGACAATCTGTTGAAATTCATCAACAACTGTGGGACGTTGTTCTATCTTTATCTGTTTTCGAGTGGGATTGAATGAAAATTATTCATCTTCATCAACTGACTTAGTAGACCAAATTTAGTGAAATAATAGAATTGGTAATTTAATAACAACACCGTTCTTTGAATGCCATTATAAGCCTACCAATATATATATATATATTCATAGATGTTTTGATACATTTATGTTGATAACATTGTTATTTCTGTTATTGATATCGACATGTTGATGTGCCTTCATTGTTGGCCAAATTGAGGCTGAATATTATAAATTATCACGACCGTTTCATATAATAGTTCATAAAATGTTTCACGTCATTCTTTTCGTTAGACGGCCATGACAGCCACCCACGAATACAAAAATGGAACTGTCAATCTGGCAACAGTTTCATTGCCACGAGGAATTTTTTAGTCGACACAAATACAATCAAATATAATCATTTGCCTACATTATTCTGACCTCGAACTTGTATGTCGATAGATGATCGATACGATATAATATATTTACTTATATAGAATTATCGATATGAGTTGAAACAATACGTTAACACTCGACTTGATAAGTTGATAGTAGTTGATGGGAAATCGAAGATAAGTAAATAAATGCAACCCTTTTATTCTGCAGATTATTGTAATCACATTGGAACCTTCAATCCTACAACAATGGCTTTCCATCCTCTTTTTCATACCATCCTTTGGTTTGTCACTACCAATAGGGTGTTCCCACCTTCATATAACACTACTTACCTTTTATTTTTGTCCAGCAACTTATTTTGACAGGCGCTAAATGACCTCGTTGTCGATGCGCCTCAAAACCCTAATATTCATTCATTCAACAAATGACAAACAATCGTTACTATAGCAATACAGCGAACTGGTGGACTACCAAATATTCTGATTGGTCAATTCCAACTGGTGCACATTGTTGTCTCTCTCTCTCTCTTTCAACAATGGGTGACGTCAGTTGAGAATACCCTATATGATGGATCTACCTGTCCAGGTTTATATATACTGGCGGTATATAATGGGGTAATAATGATTCAATGATGAGTAGACGCAACCGCGCAAAATGACCTGACAATCGACGCACCTCTAAATGATTACATTCATTTATGAACCAATTAATTGAAGTCATACCCTCGCACTTTCACAAGTGTCCTATCAGCAAATTGAATGCTCTCAAAATGCTGTGGCAAATTTATTTCTTGACCATTGATACAGTTTAAATTGTATTAAGTAATAATTATCAAAGTTGAAATAAAACATTGGACACTTTATGAATAGGTCTTTCTTCTATTTATTTCCAAAATCTAATAGGGTGTTCGCACGTAACAAACGACAAACAATCGTTACTATAGCAATACAGCGAACTGGTGGATTACCAAACATTCTGATTGGTCAATTCCAACTGGCGCACATTGTTGTCTCTCTTTCAACAATGGGTGACGTCACTTGACAGAAGCCTATAGTTACCATAGCAATACAGCGAACTGGTGGATTACCAAACATTCTGATTGGTCAATTCCAACTGGTGCACATTGTTGTCTCTCTCTTTCAACAACGGGTGACGTCAGTTGAGAGTACCCTATAAATTAGTTTATAACAGTCATACTTTCTTCTTTTCATACATTGTTGCTACAATATAAGCCCTCTTGGCACCACTCTTGTCCAAGGTGCTCATATCGTAACACAATCCATATACGTAACATCATAAATCATTATTTCCTCGTAAAATGTTGAAAATGTAACGTCATTTTTGGATGAGAATTGAATAAATAAATAAAAATGAATTTAAAAAGTTGTTGTACTATTAATAATGAGTTTAGGATGATGGCATCTCATGAAAAAAATACACCGTTGCCCCATCAACTAGAGTGATCTGCTTTGTCCGCGGAATAGAATACCCCCACCCAAAACAACACCCTCACGCAAAACAAACATTGGAAATTCATCTTTAGAATCTGATTAATTATCTTTCATAGCTAAATGACCTCGCTGTCGATGCGCCTTAAAACTCTAATATTCATTCATTCGAAGTAAACGTAGAATGTATTGTAATTAATAATATTCTCATTCAATTCTGTGATGAAGTTGATCGTCTCAGTGTTGAATATTTTAAATCAAAACTTTATTTCAACATATATTTATTATGGTTTGTCGTTCCTCCACTCCTATTTGAGCGCGAGTTTGAACTGAGAACAAGTGATAAAACGTTCTCCTTTCAGTCCCATGGATGTGACCCTTTACACTTTACAGCACACACATGTTCGGTTTTAACAAATTGGTGTATAACATCTTTAGTAATAGTTCTGTCTTAGTTTCATATATTGAGGTGATCTCATCTAAATTTCACTTGCACCTTTATACAACACTACTCACCTTTTTGTTCAGCAAATTATTTTGACAGGCGCTAAATAACCTCGCTGTCGATGCGTCTTAAAACCCTATAATATTCATTCATTCAATTCTGTGATGAAAATGACAGTCTCAGTGTTTGCAATGATCGGTCTAATGAAGTGTGGTTTAATCCACGCAATGTTGCAGTGCATGCTCGAAATGCAATCGCAAAAGTTTTTAATCACACTCGATCTCTCTATTCTGTGCTATCATATATATATAGCATGTAACAAAATATTATATATTTTCTATCCATTGACTTCGACCTTTTTTGAAATTTAAACTTTTTTCAATTTTTGTTTTTGAACACATACCATCCACGAGCTAAAATTTAAGAATATATGTTTCTGATTAATACCTGTTCAGCTGTGGAATTTCTTGTAATACTTTCTTGATGGTAATAGTCGTTCTACTGATTCACATTTTATAACTTACAATAACTGTACTTGACTGTACTGTACTCTGATAACCTGGCTCTTAAGCGCCTTAACTATTACTACAATAACCAACCAACTAACAAACTAATTCTTTTCTGAGTTGTCATAAGTGACTAACGGAAAGTTAATTCAATTCTTGATATTAATGTAAGATCTTGACTGATAAGGTCTTAAGATATTAACTGCATGTAGCACGTGACTTGAAGTCATTGTTCTCCAGTTCGGGTCAAGGGTGACAGAGTAGGATCGTTAACCGTTATTCAACCTGCGAGGGTCTCATGCAAGATTTCCCCTCCTCACCAAAAAAAAAGGAAAAATGATGAAAATGTGAAGAGATGAAGAGAGAAGGAGAGAACTGTTGATTTTAACAACGAAAGAATTAAATCTAATAACTCACTTTTTGTTCAGCAACTTATTTCGACAGGCGCTAAATGACCTCGCTGTCGACGCGCCTTAAAACCCTAATATTCATTCATTCAATTTCTCACCAGGTCAGCTTCTATGAAGACGCTATACTGTTGATGTGAAACATATTAAATGAAAATTGTCGATAGCAAATTTTTCTGCAAATATATTCCATTTTAAAATGGCAGATATTTTTCTCCATCTTCATTTTTCATTCCATTTTCTCATTCTGAAAATGGTATTGTAATGTATGTGCATTCATTTTGTCGGTAACTGGTGGGGCTTTCAGGTCCGTTTGACAAATCGAAATGTAAAATAATGATCACATACCGCTGAGGCCTACAGAGGGTTTGGTTTGAGAGTTTGGTCTGGGAAGCAGTTTGTAGCTATTTTGTATGTATACCGAGATCCCATATTTAAATGCATTCACTATTCATATGATGATGAATGTATGTACGTTCATTCGTGCAGGTGTTGCCTTTGAATGTGTTGAATGTTAAGTTGACAGTAATCTGCAAGTCAAGAATTCTTTCTCTTCTTGTTTTCCTCGTCATATATATTACACAATAGCAAGGGCGAGCTGTTAACCTCGCTGTCGATGCGCCTTAAAATCTAAATATTCAATTAATTCAGCTGTTAGTGTCAGTTTGGTAAGCAGAGTTTACCCTGAGAAATCGACATAATGATGAAATGGCCCAAAATAAATAAATAAAATATAATTATCTTTCCACACGCAAGCATAGAGTAGGGTATGTGAGTATTTATTCACAGTTATGGTGAATGTTTAATAAATAAATCTTCTTTATTTGCATATAAGAATACATATATACAAAAGGCGATGTTCAGTGTATGACACCAGCTTTCATTCTGGTGTCACAGTGACTGGTCTACCACATAACCCTATATTTTATTTTATATTCAAGATGACCAAAAATTTTCTTCACTTCTATTTTGCTGTGCCAGTAAGTCTGATTTTATCCGTGATTTAAATGCTTGATATTCTAATTTCTTGTAAGTTGATGGAACCTCGTTATATAGTTTCGGTGCAATGTATAAAAACGAAGATTGAAATTTAGCTGTGCTGTGAAATGGCATGTTGAGTGTTTCCTTATGTCTGATCTTCGCTGAGTGCATGGTTCCCCTGTTTTGATTTTTTTTGAAAAGATATTCTGAAGTTTTTTAAATCTTGTTTCAATATAAATATGAGAATATATATATATATATATATATATATATATATATATATATATATATATATATATATATATATATATATAAATACAACTAGAATGAAATGTTGATCATCTCTCTAGATAGGCTTACTTCCTGACAAAATGAATATCAATCGATCGTTACCATAGCAATAGAGCGAACTGAGGTTTCACTAACAGAGATTGTGATTGGTTAATTTTAATGGGGGGACATTGTCCGTCTCTTGCAACAATGAGTGGCGTCACTTCAGGGAGTCTTCATGTTAGCAACAACTTGGCAATATTTTTGAACTACTTTTTCACTTTCATGTCTGTTAGTCCTAATGTATCTGGGGCAAGTCAAGCAAGAAACATATTAACTTGATGTGTTGTGTGATATTGCTATTTTCATTAATTTGTACCAATCAATATCTACTTAGATAATATCAATAAATTACCGATAACTTACAAAGATTTTATAAATGATTGAACCCTTCTTTTCTCCAGGTTTCTCGAAGAGGTCATCGAATGTGATGATATAATATCGAATTGATAACTTATACTGTCTGTTTAAAATCCTAATTGATTTATTTTCATCATGTGTTTGCAGTAGAAATGTTGTCATGGAGTCGAGAATGGTCGGAAAATGATATAACTCTGATCAAGATGACGTTGTTTGTGCAATCATATTTTACCAGTGTACTGCTTTTTGACATCTGATACTTATTCTTGATGCCGATCTCTTGGGATAGACATCAGGAATATTTTAAATCAAACCATATTCCAACATATATCTATTATGGTTTGTCGTTCCTCCACTCCTATTTGAGTGCGAGTGTGACCCTTTACAGCACACACATGTTCGGTTTTAACAAATTAGTGTATAACGTCTTTAGACACTGTAGACATAGTTTATTCTTAGTCTTAGTTTAATGTATTTAGGTGTTCTCATCAAAATTTCACTTCCACCTTTATATCACACTTTTCACCTTTTGTTGCAACATATTTCGACAGGCGCTAAATGACCTCGCTGTCGATGCGCCTTAAAACTCTAATATTCATTCATTCATTGAACTGAGAACAAGTAATAAAACATTCTCATTCTAGTCTCATGGATGTGACCCTCTACAGCACACATGTTCGGTTTTAACAAATTAGTGTATAACGTCTTAGTGGATAGTTTAGTCTTAGTTCCATATATTGAGGTGTTCTCATCTAAATTTCACTTTCACCAATATATAACACTTCTCATCTTTTTGTTCAGCAAATTATTTTGACAGGCGCTAAATGACCTCGCTGTCGATGCGTCTTAAAACCCTAATATTCATTCGAGATGCTTCTATTATTCTATTTCTATTTGACTGTATGTGGACTTATACTCTTGGTTATGTATCAAAACTGTGTAAATATTACCATCTGCCACCGGAAGGTTGCCCCTTCTCAAGCAGACCGAATAAAGATTTGATTTGATTAGACAGTGTAATGTTCTTAACTTCAGCTGCTGAGTATTGCAATTGTAGCTACTGTATTTCTTTTAACAACATGACACCTTCAATGATTAATATATTTGACAACAGTTTGAAATTCATATTTTGCTTCTATTGTATGTGTAACTTTCATGGAGGTAGATGTCAACGCTTATCAGTAGCCCATGCATTTTATTTTTATAGTGACCAACTATTCAAGCTGATATTTAAACTGCACTACTTTCATGAATTGTATATAATACTTTGAAGTTTATATGCAATTTGTCTTTGTGATGTAAATTTACGTGAATTTCGTATAATTTCATGTAATATTTAACATTGCCGAATTTCAAAACTCGTACCAATTTATTCTATGAATTAATGTGCACATGAGTGATTGTTCATTCACAATCACTGAAACCTAATCAGACTTGCCAAGAAATCATCGAAAAACAACAACAACAGCACACACATGTTCGGTTTTAACAAATTAGTGTATAACATATTTAGTAATAATTTAGTTCTAGTTTCATATATTGAGGTGTTCTCATCTGAATTTCACTCGCACCTTTATATAACACTTCTCATCTTTTTTGTTCAGCAACTTATTTTAACAGGCGCTAAATAACCTCGCTGTCGATGCGTCTTGAAACCCTCTTATTCATTCAACAACAACAACAACAAAGAAAGGGTGATGAAATGAACTTGCTGTCGGTGTCACCCCCAAAACGAGGGGTTTTAGTCGGTAAGAATTCAACACTCCCCGCAATTCAACCTGCGGGGGTCTTATGCAAGATTTCCCCTCCTTCTTCTACTCCTCCTCCTCCATAAAAACAGCGTTGAATCGCAATATTTATTGATATCGTTCGATCTCCGCTGATAATACGTGAACATCGTCTCAGTCCTTTTCAATGACGTGTTATCAGTTCTCAGATCGACATTGTCCGCACTGTTATTATTATCATTATTATTATTATTATTTCTTGCAGTTGCACATAAATGCGCGGTGGCAAGTTCCCTATCAATCCTATCCTATCGCCTCCCTAACCTTCTGACGGAATAGCTTCAACCCTATTTCATCCTCCTCAAGTATACTTCTACTGAGCCCATTCCAATCCCTACCTGTCCTATTCAAGAAAGAGAACTTACCGACATCTAATCTAGCCCCCTTTATAACTACTCTATCATATGCTCTATCATGACTTCGCCTACCCCCATACCCTGACTCATTCCTTTCAATCAACCTATTCAACTCTCCCCAGCCCCCTTCTCCTTCCATTACCCTGAAGAAATTACAGATCCGATCCTCCTTTCTCCGTATTTCCAATTCCCGCCATCCCAAGTCTCGGATCATCTCAGATGGACTCTCCAATGTTGATTGCGATTAGTCTACAGTTTTGCTTCAATAGTCGAGTAGTAACTGTAGGCTAATTTGGTGACCTATACATCACGAAACAAACATTGATATGAGAAACAATATTTATATATTTATTTTCACTCCAATGAATAGATAATTTCACAAGAAATATTGCATTAGTACAGTAGATCATCGGTTATTTCAAAAAAATCGTGCGTTGTATAGTGAACATTATCGTTTCAAATAGTCGTTTGAAAGATGCTCTGGAATAAAATTTTCTTCATTAAACACTACTTGGTCTTTTGTTCAGCAACTTATTTGGTTTGTCGTTCCTCCACTCTTATTTGAGTGCGAGTTTGAACTGAGAACAAGTAATAAAACGTTCTCATCCTAGTCCCATGGGTGTGACCCTTTACAGCACACACATGTTCGGTTTTAACAAATTAGTGTATAACGTCTTAGTGAATAGTTTAGTCTTAGTTTGATATATTGAGGTGTTCCCATCTAAATTTCACTTGCACCTTCATATAACACTACTTACCCTACCTTTTTGTTCAGCAAATCATTTTGACAGGCGCTAAATGACCTCGCTGTCGATGCGCCCTTAAATCCTAATATTCATTCATTCAACAATAAAAAAAGCATGACATCCATATAAATAATCTATTTCATGAGTTGATATTGAATCATGATGAATATACTTACACCATAAAATGTCTCCAAATTCAAGGGAACAAACCCCGCCACTTTTATACCAAAAGGCTGATTGGCTTTAGACATAATTATTCGCATGGACTTCCTAAAGCTGACCGAGGCCTCAAACCATTCCATGCCAAACACTGCTTCTCGAACCTTCGAGTTCTGTTGAAGATAGACGCATTTTAGGTTTCAGACGTCTGTTTTGACGCCGTGAAAAAGCAACATGCATGCATTTCCACTACACCTAGGATCCAGGGGGCGAATTCAGGTAGACTTTACTCTTAAATTGCTGTCTTATGCTGGCCTTTCATAAATGCGATTTGCGTTTCGGTTTTGCAAGGCGGTGGAATTGAGGCAAGCTCGACAATAAGAAATCGTGTAACTTTCGTCACTGATTAGTCGTTTTATCATCAAGGTGGTCTAAGAAACCGCTCACCGAATTCGCAATCCGAATAACGCAGGTATGGAAGCCCAGCATTATCGTAAATAGATAGACATCAGGAATATTTTGAATCAAACCATATTCCACCATATATCTATTATGGTTTGTCGTTCCTCCACTCCTATTTGAGGGGGAGTTTGAACTGAGAACAAGTAATAAAACGTTCTCATCCTAGTCCCATGGGTGTGACCCTTTACAGCACACACATATTCGGTTTTAACAAATTAGTGTATAACGTCTTTAGACACTGTAGACATAGTTTAGTCTTAGTTTAATGTATTTAGGTGTTCTCATCAAAATTTCACTTCCACCTTTATATCACACTTTTCACCTTTTGTTGCAACATATTTCGACAGGCGCTAAATGACCTCGCTGTCGATGCGCCTTAAAACTCTAATATTCATTCATTCATAAGACAGAGCTAATTCGATTACGTTTTTGATGTCGTATATGACTATTTACGATGTGTTGATTTAGGCGAATGACTGTAGCTGTCGTATTGAATTTACGCTAGATTAAATTTAAGAGAGTAAAAAAGGTACCTGAATTTGCCCCCTGATGATTACATTGTACATAGGGTTGATATTATTGTTGTGTATTCAAGCGGGACATCCAGTTCGTTGAGAGTTTAGATGCTCGATGTAATGGAATAATGGTACTGAAAATGTGAGATGAAGTTGTCGGTGTCACCGAAGACGAGGAGGGGTTTTAGTAGGTGAGAATCCGACACTCCTCGCAATTCAACCTGCGGGGGTCTTATGCAAGATTTCCCCTCCTCACGAAAAAAAAAAAAAACTCTAATATTTAAAACTCTAATATTCATTCATTCATTCGAATATGTACGATGTTTCATTATGGTCGAATAATCAAGTCGATTCACAGCACTGCTTCCAATAAAATTTAAGAAAGATCATATGAAAAGGTTACACAATATTATTGAGCGATTTTCCAAAAAAAAAGAAAAAAAAATACAAAACCATTCATACTTTATTTAGAATCTAATGCTACTTTCCAGAGCGTATAGCCTCTTCGTATTTTTAAATGGAGCAAACTGTTGGATGAAAAAATACGCGAAAATATGAATACTTCATGAAAGACGCGACTAAGCGAGAATGATGTCTTATCGGAACAAGGGACTTGGAGGTGTAACTCGGGATTGTCCCGTCAAATTCAGGATGTATGGCAACACTAATTGAACACCATGATACATTGAAAATAGTCAAACGAGCTACTGATAGTGATGAAGACTGTTGATGTCGTTTTGTATATCTGTATGTTTTTGTATATGATGCGAGACCTGGGATGGCAGAAATTGGAAATACAGAGGAAGGAGGATCGCCTATGTAATTTCTTCAGGGTAATGGTGGGAGAGGGGGGATGGGGGGAGCTGCATGAGTTGATTGAAAGGAACGAGTCAGGGTAATGGAGGTAGGCGGGGGGGGGGGGGGGGGGGGGGGGTCATGATAGAGTGGTGGTCAGATTAGATGTCGGTAAATTCTCTTTCTTGAATTGGGCAGTTAGGGACTGGAATGGGCTCAGTAGGAGAGGATGAAATTAGGTTAAAGTTATTCCGACAGAGCGTTAGGGAGATGGTTGGATAGGGGTAGGTAGGGAACTTGCCATTCATGTGCAATTGCAAGAGTTAAATAATGATAAAAAAATAAAATAATAATAATCTGCAAATATCAATCTCATCAACAGGTAGGCCTAGATTGTTCAATGAGAATTAAACCGATCAGAATATAGAAATCAACAAATCTAAATACATCAACAATGAATGAATAGCACAGAAGATGGTATATAAATATATATATATGAATATATATATATATATATATATATATATATATATATATATATATATATATATATATATATATATATATATATATATATATTTTGTTGCAACTTATTTCGACAGGCGCTAAATGACCTCGCTGTCGATGCGCCTTAAAACTCTAATATTCATTCATTCACAATGTAAAGAACATTATCACATTCGCAAAAATATGAATATTTAATTTGTCAAGATATGTTATTTACCTCTTCCGATATTTGACTTCCGAACCGTGTAAAGGTGAATAACTGTGCAGAGCAATACAACAATAAAACCATCATTCCCAATCCAGTTATATCAATTGCTTCAACCTAGGAACAAAACAGAACTGCAATACCATATAATATCACATATTAACAAATACATTATTCAAAATTGAAATTCTCCTACGTTACACTTGGTAAGATCTACCCGTCATATAGAACAATTATACTGAAATATCATATCCAATTTTTTTTTATGTATATATACATATTGTTTCATTCATTTTTCATTTCAGAGAAGAAAATAATTTTCGAATTGATTTTTCATTCTTCATTCAATTCATTATATATGAATATATATATATATATATATATATATATATATATATATATATATATATATATATATATATATATATATATATATATATATATATGTATATATATATATATATATATATATATATATATATATATATATATATATATATATATATATATGTATATATATATATTTATATATATATATATATATATATATATATATATATATATATATATATATATATATATATATATGTTACATACCAGAGTAATCCATATGATGCCAGCAACAGTTGCAGCAACATTACAACTCAGCTGGTTCATTAAAGTCAAGAAGAAGACGGATTCAAATTCTTCTGTGAGACTGAAGAGAAAAAATACTTATCAAACGATGATCTTTCAAACGATGTGCTTGACAATATTCTTGGCAAGCTTCTCACGCAGCCATTCATTTTCTAATGGGTGCGTAATGATCCCACCAACAGCTATGTAAAGGTACGTTCATAGAGCCACGGCAACACGAATTTGCCGTGCCGTCAAAATGAATGAGCCAATCACAGACTTGCCGGGCTTGTCGTTCACTGTGGCCTTCAAAGTTGAATGAAGTTGAACATTTTCCCGGACGACAAACTTGCCGTGATGACGTAGACGACATCACGGCCACGTTTATACTCGAACTTTGTGTTCTGCGTACGAACTATCGACTGTCAAACTTGATCACTATCGACGTTGCCATGGTTATCGCGTCGATTTGATATATAATTGCCTTGAGTCGGCGATAGTTTGCCGTGGTAGTATGAACGGTACAAATCATTTGACGCCCAACGGCATCCGACAAGATTGCCGGCCGGCAAAAATGCCGTGGCTCTATGAACCTACCTTTACATGGAGGAGTTGTGAATGATTATATGGATCGAATGAGTAATGATGTGGTTAAATATACTGCTCTGAGGAGACAGCTTCGTATGGAAGACACAATGTCAAAGTCTTTAGGGAATAATTCAAAAACGATGGATACCATATTCAGCTTTCTAAGATTATCGAACCTATTGGATCTCATTTGACATGCTCGTGGATCTGCGTTAGACGATAAAGTCGTCTTTTTACCAGTATCATTTTTCAAACTGCCCTAATTAGGACATTTTCATGTCCGTTCAAGATGACGTGGTTTGTGCAATCATCTTTTTCCAGTGTACTGCTTTTTGACATTTGATACTTATTCTTAGTGCCGATCTCTTGGGATAGACATCAGGAATATTTTAAATCAAACCATATTTCAACATATATCTATTATGGTTTGTCGTTCCTCCACTCTTATTTGAGTGCGAGTTTGAACTGAGAACAAGTAATAAAACGTTCTCATTCTAGTCCCATGGGTGTGACCCTTTACAGCACACACATGTTCGGTTTTAACAAATTAGTGTATAACGTCTTTAGACATAGTTTAGTCTTAGTTTAATGTATTGAGGTGTTCACATCTAAATTTCACTTCCACCTTTATATAACACTCATCACCTTTTGTTGCAACTTATTTCGACAGGCGCTAAATGACCTCGCTGTCGATGCGCCTTAAAACTCTAACATTCATTCATTCAGGATGCTTATAGACGCGTGCGTTCTCCAAGGTTCGAAACCACGGTCGACTCTAACCTAGTTTCTAGAACGATACTCAAGCTGAAAGAATCGCGGAAGACAGCTATATCTAGTTCTCAATCCATACAAGTCTTGGCCCCAAACATCCTTTTGTCGAATTACCTACCTACATAGCTCATTATGATGCCTAATGCACTGCTCAAGAAGGTGCTTCATTTCATCATCAACCTCTTGATTGGTTGAAGCCATTTGCTCCATCTCAATATCGACACCCTGATTGGTTGAAGCCAAATGCCTCATCTGGATATTAACTTCCTGTTCGGTTGAAGTAATTTGCTTCATTCCAATATCAACCTGCAGATTCTTCGGAAGTGTTCGTTTTGATGGAGCTGAAAACTTTGAAATAATATGTTCGGGTTGATTATTCTTCAGCTGAAGTAACGGTGTATTCGGTAGATTATTGATACAATCCCATTCCGAACTGCATTTACTGTTCAAAAGTTCACGCTTGAATCGCTTCAAAATCTCAGTTTCTGGCACATGCTTCAGTCTTTTGTCTGCTTTAGTTCTACCTACATGTTTTATTCTGTTGATTGCTTCAGTTTCTACCACAAACTTCAATCTGTCAACTGACTCGTTTTCTGCCACATGTCTTGGGATGGATTTATTCTTCTTCCTCATTTCGACGACATCCACTGCGTGCTGACGTATATTCCTCAAGTTGTGACGTAGCAATTTGAACTGACCGATTGTTTGTATGAGGATGGCTGCGATGAAATTGTCGACAGCGGCGACCCACATGAGTGCTAATAAATTCACAATATTCACCAACAATGTGATCTCGTAGTTTGGGGATGATTTTACATCATACGGAAACCATCCACTAAACACAAGACATTCAAGTACGTTAGTTTTTTTTGGGAGTTTGAACTGAGAACAAGTAATAAATTGTTCTTATCCTAGTCCCATGGGTGTGACCCTTTACAGCACACACATGTTCGGTTTTAACAAATTAGTGTATAACGTCTTTAGACACTGTAGACATAGTTTAGTCTTAGTCTTAGTTTAATGTATTAAGGTGTTCTCATCTAAATTTCACTTCCACCTTTATATCACACTTTTCACCTTTTGTTGCAACTTATTTCGACAGGCGCTAAATGACCTCGCTGTCGATGCGCCTTAAAACTCTAATATTCATTCATTTAACATCGAAACTTGATACAAAATCATTGTTCCCCAATTAAGGCTGAGGATGACAAGTAGGATCGTTTGGACGGGGCACCACAAAGGCGATCTTACCACCCCATTTCAATTATTTAACGTTAGTGAAGAATTTTCGATTTCTAAATTTTAATAAGGACTTTCTCCTTCTTGTCGCATGGGTGTGACCCTTTACAGCACACACATGTTCGGGTTTAACAAATTAGTGTATAACGTCTTAGTGGATAGTTTAGTCTTAGTTTCATATATTGAGGTGTTCACATCTAAATTTCACTCGCACCTTTATATAACACTGCTTACCTTTCATTTTTGTTCAGCAACTTATTTTGACAGGCGCTAAATGACCTCGCTGTCGATGCGCCTTAAAACCCTGATATTCATTCATTCTTTTTTTTTCGGGTATGGTGAAATTGAGGCTTTGCTTCGCTCATCCAAAAATTCTAAGAAAATTTGAATCCATTTGAAAGAAATATTTTTCCGAATATTCTCCACTAAAGGTATTCTTATGGGGTTCTTAAAAACTTCGAAATGGGTTTCCTCAAAACTATATATACAGTATCGAATTCAAATTTCAACTGAATCTGTAGTTTCGTTTCACCTGTAGAGCGCGAACAATGGAATTTTTTTTTTTTCGGGTATGGTGAAATTTCGTCATCGCTTTGCTCGTCCAATTATGATTGATCCATTATCTTCTCTACAAAAGATTTAATCCAATCAAACCGGCACAGGTAGCTGAGTAGTTGCCGTACTTGCTCCATGTGACCCGGGAGGTAGATGGGCATGTCGGACCCGGTTCGATCCGCGCTACCGTCCGTCTACAGTTTTTTTTTTCGTGGTTTCCCTCTGTAGTCTATAGGCTAATGCCAGGAAGGTTCCCATAATATAGGCCATGACCGCTTCCTTCCCACTATCTTTCCCATTACTCATGAAACCTTCATCCCATCATCTCATTAATCATTCATACGACGCCAATATATCTTAGTCATCCTTACAGTGCGTCGTTAAATCCAATATAAAATAAAATAATCCAATCAAAATGGCTGTTCATCACGTGGAATATTGACAAAGCCAACCAGGATATATCTAAATGCTTCCATGAAAGAGAGGGAAATTTAGGCGGCCTACTGATAAGTCACGTCTAGAGAGCCTGTAGAAAGACTGGCCATAATCATCCAAACAATGCTTTTTCTGACAAAAACAAGGCCACCGCAGCCCCATTTCCTTCATAGGCTCTCAAGACACGTCCACCCCTAGTGGTCAGCTAGCAAAATGACTTGATATTGAAATATACTGAATTATTGTGAGATTTGTTTACTCATGCAGGAATAAATCAATATTTACAATAGAACAAATGAAATTTGTTCAAACAAACAAATTCTCACTGTGAAACACATCGATTGTGATGAATACTCGCCTACTAGACAACAGTTGTTCATGGATACCTGTTTAGATAAAATATTGTCGGATGACTCGAAAAGGATTTACAAACTATTCAAATTCCTTAATTCAGCCGATTCGTTGGATGAAATATGATTGCAATTTTATTTATGCTTCTATGTCTCGAAAATTAAAATGATGATCAGAAAACTGAATGAACAGGAAAAAAGAGTGTAATGAAATGACCACGTTGTCGGTGTTACCCCCCAAAAAGGAGAGATTTTAGTCGGCAAGAATCCGACACTCCCCGCAATTCAACACAAGATTTCCCCTGCTGAAAAAAAAAATAATAATGAAATAAAATGAATAAATATTTTCTCACATGTAATAGAGTAATCTCTTGTTCACTAATATCGGCAACGGTCCAACAATGTAAACAAACACAATAATTATTTTAACCATCGATGCTATGATTGTCCAATTAGTAAACTTCTGCGTCTTATACCGAATCGTTTCTCCTCCTCTGGAACTCGTTTCGTAACGTTCACAAAGCTCTTCCAAGTTCTTCACCAATCGCCTGAATCTGTGAGGTTGTAGGATGAGACCTCCGGCTTTCGAGTAGATCATAGTATTGACGAAGAATAGAGAGACGCATTGGAAATGGGCCGTGTAATCCCCGCCCAACGTGAATATACCAAGCAGATAAATTCTTATTCCGAACCACAGTGGCGGCAGTAAGCCAAGTCGTGGTAAATACTTGTTCACGAAGACACCCAGGCCACTGGTTTCGTCACTCGGTGGCCACAATCCTGAAAAGTACTCTTATTATATTTGAGCATAAACGTGAGAGCGCATGTGTGTCATTTTAGTCACTCCCCCCACCTTTTTTCGTGATAATTTTTGAAAAAGTGTGAGTTAACAAAATTCCAATGCAAGAGAAACAGTCGATTTAGGCCCAGTATTACCAAGTCCAGTTGGTATTTATCTGTGAGTTGGTGAAAACAAAAACCATATGCAGGTAACCATGGTGATAACAAGTTTGAACTGTCAGATAATGGCTAACTGGACTTGGTAATACCGGGCCTTGGTGAAATATCATTTTTTTGGTGATGACTTTCGAACGGTATGAAATATCAAAATTCCAATACAGAATGATAGTCGAGTTATAGATGAGGTTTTCACATTTCTTAGAGGCTTGAACTTGATTGATCTCATCTAGTCATAAGGATAGCCTCCATTACACCGAAAAAATCGAACACCGAAAAAAACGAACACCGAAAATCTCGAACACCGAAAAAAACGAACACCGAAAAAAACGAACACCAAAAAAAAAACGAACACCGAAAAAATCGAACACCGAAAAAAACGAACAGCGAAAATCTCGAACACCGAAAATAACGAACACCAAAAATGTTATTTCTCAGTGTGACTGTACTTAGAGGCTAGGCCCGAGTGGAAGGACGATTCGAGGTGGAGTTATATATATCCAGGGGCTCTTGAACATGCGGAGACGTAGGAAGATCAAACATTCAGGTCTTTTTTTTTTCTTGACCATTCAAGCAGCATATTTAACTTGAGTATTCCAGCTCGTATCATGACGTAGTTAGTGACTGTGAGAGTGTCAAAGCGTAGGCCTATAGAGTGGGAGGATTATTCCCTCCTTCCTCTATTTTCTATAGGCTCATGGTCGACAAAAACTTAAGATTTTTACTTTATAGTTCTAGAAGAGGACACGAGTGAAATAAGTGAATGTTTACTTACCTATATAATACAAAACCAATTTGTTCAAGTGAAGATGTCTATTTTCTCTCAACTTCATTTTCATAAATCTGATCATTTTATTTTGAAGGTGACGTATAAAGTTGTATCTACAAAAGAAGAAGGTCTTTTACCAACTATAAAATAGTTAAACTTCGATAATTGTAGTCGAGTCACTCACACATGTTCGGTTTTAACAAATTAGTGTATAACGTCTCTAGTAATAGTTTGGTCTTAGTTCCACATATTGAGGTGTTCTCATCTAAATTTCACTTGTACCTTCACATAACACTACTCACCTTTCTGTTCAGCAACTTATTTTGACAGGCGCTAAATGACCTCGCTGTCGATGCGCCTTAAAACCTCAATATTCATTCATTCAACAATGAATCTCATGATATCACAACTGAACGGGGATATTTGTATTTGTTATGTTGGCGGACAAACTTCTTAACCACCTCCAAGTACGCCGCAAGTTACTATTATTTAGTTTCCCATTTTTAAACAAATTTTCTCTTCATTCACAGTCTCAAATTTGATATCTTGGCAAAAAATAAAATGAATCAAGTTATTTAACTTTTCACTCACTATATATCATTATATTTGTAACATTGTAATAGCTATTATATACCGGCAAAACGAGTTTTAAAAAATGCGCACAAATGTTTTCTTACATTGTAAATCGACCGTAGTCAATATCAGTCTCAGAAGCAATGTTGGCTCCTTACTCCGACGTGTCAGTTTTGTCGCTCAGGGAAAATACTGAACCTACTTCACACAATTAAGGCGTGGCCAGCACGCATAGGAACATAATTCTGGCTCAAGAAAATAAGGGGGCATTGAAAGCTATTTTTCAGAATTTTAGATTTTTTTCTCTTTAGATCGATAGCGTAATGTTTCGCTATCAATCGATAGCGAACAAATCAATTCGATTGATTTGATTCGATTGATAGAGATCAATCGATCGCGGTCAATCGAATGCTGCAAGAATCACCAAATTATGCGGAGTGGTTATAATTATATAATTTTTTACACTCAACACTTTGTAATTCCACTGCTTATATTTCATATTTCAGTGCTTATGTACTAATATTTTCAAATGCAGTTATTTCATATTATTATTTCGGTTGCCGGTACCTGCATCTCTGAAACTGTTGAAGATAAACTTTCAAAATTCTCATCACATGTATATATATATATAATTATGCCATAATTGTGTAGAAATGTTCTTGTTTCTATGGGGAATAACATCGGGATGAAAAATTGTTGTATGTTATGCCTAAAAATGTGGTATTTTTCTGACATTTTTAAGAAAAATGAAAATACAACCAGTTTTTTTTCCAATGCATGTGTACAAAGGTCTTATATACTCACTGGGCAAATAATATTGATTCTTCTTCCATAGTTTGTTTGAAACAGACATGGAAAAAGTTCACATTCAACAGTGTCAGTAAGGGGCTCTTGATTAAAATGTATACGTGATAATGACACACCACTCGCAACAGAACTTATAACTGTCAACTCAACTTCAAGAAGAAGAAGGAGATTGCATCAAAAATTTACAATAATCATTTAGAAATATAATATGGATTTACTGAGCATGTGACAGAGGTGATTATTGCCGCCGCGAAAGACAGCATTCCTCTTACGTCAACCAACCAACGCCACATACCTGTTCCCTGGTGGAACGAGGAATGTAAGGTGGCGATCCGTAAGAGGAAACAAGCCCTTCGAATTTTCCGGAAATACCCAACCAATATCAACCTTATGGCATTCCGGAAACTCCGAGCAAGGGCTCGTTTCATCATTAAGACTTCGAAAAAAGCCTCATGGAATTCTTACATCTCATCCATTAATACTCACACACCCCTCACCAAAGTGTGGAATAGAGTGAGGAAGATAGACGGCAAATTCAAATCATCTTGTATATCTGGGTTGAACAAGGATGGTAGTCTTATTACCGAGCCACAGGAAATAGCTAATGTTATCGGGTCCTATTTCTCGGACGTCTCTAGCTCTCACCACTACTCGGCATCGTTCCAGATACACAAACGTGCTGCAGAATGTAGAAGATTAGATTTCTCTTCTGCGAACAACGAGGTGTATAACGTGCCGTTTAGTGTATGGGAGTTGGAGAACGCGATAACGTGCGCAAGAGACACAGCACCGGGGATTGATGGAATACACAATCAGTTCTTGAAACACCTGCCAGTTGCCGCTTTGAATGACCTTCTCAACCTGTTCAACCATATCTATTCAACCGATACTTTCCCTGATTCTTGGAGACAAGCTATCCAGGTACCGATCTTGAAACCATCTAAGGATAAGCATTCACCATCAAGCTATAGACCTATATCACTGACCAGCTGTATGTGTAAAGTGATGGAAAGGATGTTGAACAACCGCCTCGTTTGGTGGTTGGAACGAAAAAACCTCCTTTGCACAGTACAGTCTGGATTCAGAAAAAATAGAAATACTTTGGATCATCTTATTCGTATGGAAAGCTTCATACAAGAAGCTTTTCTTACGAAGCAGGAAGTGATAGCTGTATTTTTCGACCTCGAGAAGGCATTCGATACTACCTGGCGCTTCAACATATTGAAAACCTTGTCACAATGGGGTTTCAGAGGCCATCTTCCTAATTTTGTCTGTAATTTCATGACCAACCGACGTTTCAAGGTACGAGTTGGTAATGTGTTGTCGGATGAGTTCATCCAAGAGAACGGTGTACCACAGGGTTCTGTCCTCAGTGTTACTTTGTTCGCCATCGCTATAAATGGTATTGTTCGAAGCGTTCCATCTTCTATCACTTCTTCCTTATTTGTCGACGACTTGGCTATATTCAGTAAGTCAGCGAGAAGTACAACGGCCTCTCGCCAAATCCAACTTGCAATTAGGAAACTGGAAGCATGGGAAGATGAAACTGGGTTCAGGTTTTCTACATCAAAATCAACGTGCATGCGTTTCTCTCGTCTGAGAGGCCTGCACCCTGACCCAGATATATATCTTCGTAGAGAACTCCTTCCATTCGCAGAATCGACCAAGTTCCTTGGGCTGACGTTTGACGTGAAGTTGAACTGGAAATCTCACATTTCGCAACTCAGACTCAAGTGCTTCAAATCACTTAACCTTCTCCGTTATCTTAGTGGTACCAAATGGGGAGCGGATCGCACCACGATGCTGCGGCTTTACCGAGCATTAATACGTTCCAAATTGGATTATGGTAGTGTTGTGTACGACTCGGCACGAGAGAGCTACGTGAAGCCACTCAATACAGTTCACAACACGGGCATCCGACTGGCCATAGGAGCACTCCGTACCAGTCGGGTGGAGAGCCTGTATTGCGAGGCTGGCGAGCCCTCGTTGAAGAGTCGACGTGCATATCTACTTTGCTCATACGCTTCGAAATTATTCTGCAGTAAGCATCATCCCACCTACCAATCAGTTATCAATCCTAGATTTCATGCTCTCTATGAATCGAAACCATCTGCCACCATACCAACTGGAATTCGTTTGAATCATATTTTGGTCGAAGAGTCATTTGTATACCCTCGAGTCTATCAAATCCAATTCAGTGATACCGCCCCTTGGTTGGCTCCACGTCCGGAGTGCTTGATGAACTTGTCATCAAGTACGAAGGCAAGCACGAGTGCAGAAGAGTATAAGCAAAAATACCTAGAGCTCTGCACACACTACCCCGGACATATTAAATACTACACGGACGGATCGAAACTGAACGGCAAAGTTGGCTGCGCATTCGTCAGCGAATCCTCCACTGTTGGTTTTAGATTAGGTTCGATGAGTAGCGTTTATACAGCCGAGTTGTTTGCAATTGTCACCTCTCTACAGCACATTCAACAACGATCTGAGAAGTGCTTCCTGATCTGTTCCGATTCTTTGAGTGCACTCCAAGCCCTTACTCAGATCTTTCCAACTCACCATCTGGTCCAGAAAGTGCAGACACTCCTGACCGCCCTCGCCTCGCAGGATGTCAGTGTAGTGTTCTGCTGGGTACCTGGACACGTGGGGATTGGTGGTAATGAGTTGGCGGACACGGCTGCCAAAGAAGCGACGGAGAAAGAAGATATTGATAACCCGAGAGTACCTATCAATGATTTCAAGGCGTATTTCAAACTACTTTTCAAATCTCGTTTCCAAAAAGAGTGGGACAGGGAGAACAACAACAAGCTGAAAGAAATAAAGCCTACTGTTAGTGCTTGGGAATCTTCAATCCGAGGTTCACGGAGGGAGGAAGTAGTTCTCACTCGTCTGCGAGTGGGACACACACTTTTAACCCATTCCTATCTCTTCACCCCCGATAAAATCGTCCCTAGATGTGAGATTTGTAACGAGATTTTAACTGTTCGACACATATTACTCGAGTGTCAGAAATATACTGCTCTGAGGAGACAGCTTCGTATGGAAGACACAATGCCAAAGATTTTAGGGAATAATTCAAAATCGATAGATACCATATTCAGCTTTCTAAGATTATCGAACCTATTGGATCTCATTTGACATGCTCGTGGATCTGCATCGTTGTTTGCGTGAGACGATGAAGTCGTCGTGTTACTAGTATCATTTTTCAAACTGCCCTAATTAGGACATATACATGTCTGATCAAGATGACGTTGTTTGTGCAATCATCTTCTTCCAGTATACTACTTTTTGACATTTGATACTTATTCTTGATGTCGATCTCTTGGGGTAGACATCAGGAATATTTTAAACCTAACCATATTTCAACATATATTCATTATGGTTTGTCGTTCCTCCACTCTTATTTGAGTGCGAGTTTGAACTGAGAACAAGTAGTAAAACGTTCTCATCCTAGTCCCATGGGTGTGACCCTTTACAGCACACACATGTTCGGTTTTAACAAATTAGTGTATAACGTCTTTAGACACTTTAGACATAGTTTAGTCTTAGTTTAATATATATTGAGGTTCTCTCATCTAAATTTCACTTCCACATTTATATCATCTAAATTTCACTTCCACATTTATATCACACTTTCCACCTTTTGTTGCAACTTATTTTGACAGGCGCTAAATGACCTCGCTGTCGATGCGCCTCAAAACCCTAATATTCATTCATTCATTCATTCAATATGGATTTTTTTGGAAATTACTTTTTCAAATAATTTTTCCCATTTTTTTATCATTTTATATATGTCCTCTTCTTTGCTAAATAAGTGATCAATTACAATATTGAATTTTCTAGGCTGTATAGGCCAATATTATCATTAATGTTTGTATCAAACCTTATTGTATTGTCTTTTTGCTCTTTTTATTAATCTGTTATTTCCATTATTATTTGTATTATTCTGTGTCTTATGGGCAACTTTTTGTATGGCAGAGTCTTTATTTTTCACTGATAAAGAATTTATATATGGGCAATGAAATGGCTCGTTCGAAACACAGCTAATACGTCTCCAGTCATTTTTCACGAGGTAAGCAATTCGTAATCAGATTGACCGGCGATTATAGATTGATGTGAAATTATAGGAACGTTCGGAGTTCGCGTGCAACTTTTGCTCTTACCGCTGAATCTTCACTGTCACTGCGTTGTTTGGTGAAAGACGACATAACATAGAATATCAATCTGCAAACATTAAAAAATGCAATCATCGTTTTTCGGTATTTTGATATTTGATACTTATTCATGATGTCGATCTCATGGGATAGACATCAGGAATATTTTAAATCAAACCATATTTCAACATATATCGATTATGGTTTGTTGTTCCTCCACTACTATTTGAGCGCGAGTTTGAACTGAGAACAAGTAGTAAAACGTTCTCATCCTAGTCCCATGGGTGTGACCCTTTACAGCACACACATGTTCGGTTTTAACAAATTAGTGTATAACGTCTTTAGTAATAGTTTAGTCTTAGTTTCATATATATCGAGGTGTTCTCATCTAAATTTCACTTGCACCTTTATATAACACTACTTACCTTATTGTTCAGCAACTTATTTTGACAGGCGCTGAATGACCTCGCTGTCGATGCGTCTTAAAACCCTAATATTCATTCAGGAAATCTCTTCACCCCCGATAAAATCGTCCCTAGATGTGAGATTTGTAACGAGATTTTAACTGTTCGACACATATTACTCGAGTGTCAGAAATATACTGCTCTGAGGAGACAGCTTCGTATGGAAGACACAATGCCAAAGATTTTAGGGAATAATTCAAAATCGATAGATACCATATTCAGCTTTCTAAGATTATCGAACCTATTGGATCTCATTTGACATGCTCGTGGATCTGCATCGTTGTTTGCGTGAGACGATGAAGTCGTCGTGTTACCAGTATCATTTTTCAAACTGCCCCAATTAGGACATATACATGTCTGATCAAGATGACGTTGTTTGTGCAATCATCTTCTTCCAGTATACTACTTTTTGACATTTGATACTTATTCTTGATGTCTATCTCTTGGGGTAGACATCAGGAATATTTTAAACCTAACCATATTTCAACATATATTCATTATGGTTTGTCGTTCCTCCACTCTTATTTGAGTGCGAGTTTGAACTGAGAACAAGTAGTAAAACGTTCTCATCCTAGTCCCATGGGTGTGACCCTTTACAGCACACACATGTTCGGTTTTAACAAATTAGTGTATAACGTCTTTAGACACTTTAGACATAGTTTAGTCTTAGTTTAATATATATTGAGGTTCTCTCATCTAAATTTCACTTCCACATTTATATCATCTAAATTTCACTTCCACATTTATATCACACTTTTCACCTTTTGTTGCAACTTATTTTGACAGGCGCTAAATGACCTCGCTGTCGATGCGCCTCAAAACCCTAATATTCATTCAGGAAGCTAAGAACATTAGCGATGCAAAATCGAAGTAAAAAATGGTCCTGTGTCACAAAATGTATCCAACAGTTGCTTATAGAATAGGCCTACATACTTTGAGTGAAGTTTCGTAAAAACAAAAGTGGATCGATTGAATGTGCATATTATAGTTGAATCAAATATTTAGTTTATCAGAAGATATAGGCCTTCTTCACTGAACTGTATTACTTACAGTTCCCTTGGAAAAGTTTCAAACGGAAAGTCCCGAACGATAGTTTATACAAATGATATGGTGAGACTGAAATTGTTTCAGGGCGTTTGTATCGAGTAAAGAAAAGGTCGTCTACAAACAAACAAAAACTCGAGAATAAATATTATATTGGTGTAGCTATGGTAGTTTCAAAATACTATGATCTTCAGGACGAGGTTTAAGATAAGAAACGCATTTTCTTCTTTCAAAAGCGGCAAATCCTTGAAGTTGAAGCGTGATTATTTCATTTCATTTTATTTTCGTCTAATGAAAGTTTTTCATTGAAAAAACAACAAAAAATGAGATGCAGATCATATAGACAGTCAGCTAAAAATAAATAATCACTGGAAAATTAAAAAGTTATAAAATGCATAAACTTATATACGGTATTAGATGAGGTGGAATATAATATGATAGATACTATTTTTTATAAATACTCAGCATCTATCAAGTCAGTTAAATAATAAAACACAACAAAAACACACACGTGCTATGAACATTGAACACTCAATTGAGATCCAGGTTCTGAAAATTCATTTTTGCACCCCAACATGAATTCTTCAACACTATAGAAGGCACTCTTAATCAGAAACTGCCTCAGAATATTTTTAAATTGTCAAGAGATCTAATAGAAGATGGTAGTATATTGTACATAATTATCCCAGTATATTTTGAATCTTGTTAAAATAAAGCTGTTTTGTGAGCAATACCACGAATTGTATGTTCATTTCTAGTTCTAGTTTATTTCTAGTTTATTTCTAAATTATATAATTTTCGACATTGTTTGTTATTAGGTATTTGTTGGACGACCTTTGACCTCCTTGGACTATTTTGAGTATAGCTGTGTTGAAAACCTCTCTATCGAACTTCATATTCCAGGAGCTCTAGTAAGTATGTTTATTTAACCGCTTGACTCTCTACCGAGGTAATTGGTACATAGTACATTGAGTGAAAATAAAAATATCGCGATATTTTTTCGGTATTTTGATATTTGATACTTATTCTTGATGTCGATCTCATGGGATAGACATCATGAATATTTTAAATCAAACCATATTTCAACATATATCGATTATGGTTTGTTGTTCCTCCACTCCTATTTGAGCGCGAGTTTGAACTGAGAACAAGTAGTAAAACGTTCTTATCCTAGTCCCATGGGTGTGACCCTTTACAGCAAACACATGTTCGGTTTTAACAAATTAGTGTATAACGTCTTTAATAATAGTTTAGTCTTAGTTTCACATGGTGTTCTCATCTAAATTTCACTTGCACCTTCATATAACACTACTTACCTGAATGAATGAATATTAGGGTTTTGAGGCGCATCGACAGCGAGGTCATTTAGCGCCTTTTGGTTCAGCAACTTATTTTAGGCGCTAAATGACCTCGATGTCGATGCGCCTTAAAACCCTAATATTCATTCATTCATGATATCAATAATAAAAATGATAATGAATAACAGTCCATTTTTTTAAAAAAAATTATTGTAAACTCATTTTATTCTCATCTTACACACTTTACAATTTTCTTTTTTTCCAAAACAATTTTTTAATGAAGTTAAGAAGCCCACATAGAGGAAATTCTCTGTGTGTGGGCTGAAATTTGAAATTATTAAATTAAATGTAATATCCAAGATAACAGTATTATAGTAATGGAATAAGTGGTAAAAGTTATCACATATTAATAGCATTAGATAAGTATATATAGTCAATATTCAATTTCTTGAATTTGAAACAATTTTTGAAGACTTGAACAATATAGACATTTCTTATACATTCTTAAAAATTTCATGTCAGATAATATCCCAGACCCAGAGGTTTCAGGTTTGAAAATTGAAAATTGAAAATTATTTTAGACATTTACCAGCTGTTTAATTCATATCCTCACCTTAATTTTATAGGTGGGAATTTTCAAATATATGAAGAGGAAGGACCTACCTGAGTAACTAGATCTATTTGGTGTTGGATTGAAATTAGATTAAAAGACAATTAAAAGGAATACGAAAAGCAGATAGTAGTTTATAGTAAGAAGAATGTAAATAAAAGGAGCAGGGGTTTTAGTCGGTAAGAATCCGACACTTCCCGCAATTAAACCCGCGGGGGTCTCATGCAAGATTTTCCCTCCTCACAAGAAAAAAACGAATATAAGTTGGGCCTACTAGGTAAAAAAAAAAAAAAAAAAAAAACTTGTTCTGTACTAGGTCACACACTTCCAATACATTTGTACATATTTTTCATACTGTCGGATCATAAATATGATTCAAGGTTTAACGGTCCCCTTTATACCATATATTCGTATAAAGAATGAAAAATTAATGAATAATAAATGAATGAACAATGAAGGATGTTTTAAGATGTGTTGAAATTTCTTCAGGTAATGAGAAGGATAATGGGAAGGAAGCGGTTGTGGCTCGTATGGTAGGAACCATCCCGACATTTGCTTATAGACTACACAGAGGAAAACCACGGAAAACGTACGTGAAGTTGAACGGTGGCGGGCATCGAACCGACGATCGTTATGCCACTCACATCGATCCTGAATCATGAAGTGCGGATTATTTGAATACATCAGCAATTTCGTTTAGATTTCCAATAATTTCTATATTACTGTCATATCTTTCTTATCCTCTCATGTATCTCTGAATCTCTCATGATTACCCCATTCCATCTCCTTTAATTTTATTTTCAGAACGTAGTATTCATTCATTCATTTTGGCAGCTGCGATATATTTTTCATGCTTTCTTGTATTTTTCATTTTATGTATTTTTTCATTTTCAGTTGATCCGAGTCTTCAGTGACTTAGATTGAGAGTCCACGGGTGTCGATTTAGCGAAATATCAGTTTTTTGGTGATAACTTTTGAACGGTATAAGATATCAAAATTCTAATAAGCGAGAAACACAGATAATTATAATAGCTTCAAGATGATATAAGATATCAAGTCATGTCCCATAACTGTCAAGAGTCGACAGCTAAAAAATGTGCTTTTTTAGCTGTATACTCTTGACAGTCACGCGACATGGCTTGAATAGTTATATCTTATATCATCTTGAAGCTATTAAAATTATCTGTGTTTCTCGCTTATTAAAATTTTGATATCTTTTACCGTTCAAAAGTTATCACCCAAAAAACTGATATTTCGCTAAATCGACTCCCGTGGACTCTTAAGTGGTGGAGAAATTCAAATGTTGTACATGACGTAGAAAGACCATACGTAAACAATAAACGCACTGACAGATGGATCCAAAAAAAAATGAAGAACGACTGGACGTGTTGTCATGGTAGGTAACTCTTCTAGTAAAATTTAACCAATTAAACGTTCTCTTTCTATAGTTCCATGGTTGTGACCCTTGCAGCACCCACATGTCCGGTTTTAACAAATTAGTGTATAACGTCTTAGTCGATAGTTTAGTCTTAGTTTCATATATTGAGGTGTTCCCATCTAAATTTCACTTGCACCTTTATATAACACCACCTACCTTTTTGTTCAGCAACGTATTTCGACAGGCGCTAAATGACCTCGCTGTCGATGCGCCTTAAAACCCTAATATTCATTCATTCAAGTACCAGTCGCCTGAAGCCAGCCTAGCCCCAGCATGTAATCAATTAGGTAACGAACAAAGCTTGCGTAAAAATTGTAATATATGCTTCAATATAGATAAGAACGTTTTTTTTTTGTAATTACTTAAATTTAGTCATTCTTCTGTTACTGGTGCGATTTTGAGCATATGCCGCACTTGGCTCAGCAGTAGGTCAGCGCCCTGGATCGCTCTGGCCCCAATATCAAGGTGGCGCCCTGGCCCCAATACTAGGGCGGCGCCCTGGCCCCAATACTAGGGTGGCGCCCTGGCCCCAATACTAGGGTGGCGCCCTGGCCCCAATACTAGGGCGGCGCCCTGAAGTCTCATCTAGTCTTCTCACATTGTCTGGACCGACTGACCGTGGTAAGAAACTCCTGCAGTTATTCGTTATCCACACAGATTCGGATGAGTTCGGAATTCTAAAATGGAGAAAATGGTCCTTTCAAACACTTGTAAATTCCAAGGATAGTAAGGATTCATCTTACCATTCACATGCCACGTTCATAGTCACGTGAGCAAATTGGAAGTAGGCCTATATAAAAAAATCTTCAACGCCCAATATTGGTTCGAGCTATATTTTTAAAATTACACGATCGATCATTGTTTGCATGAGTTCCTCCGTCCATAAGAAAATGAAAAATACAAATTCTGACAAATGACTATATTTTGAAATACCTAATGGTGCACATGCTTTGAAGTGAATTGTTATTGAACTCGAAAAAATAAAATGGAACCAAAAGTAGGCTTCGTTATTTCCGTATATAACATAATTTTGAATTTTAAATATATCACACGTATTTTCTGCCAATTCACCTAATGATTTTCCCCGTGTGAACGCATGTGACGCAATTGGTCTTCGGATTGAAGATGCCATCCCCGGTGTCATAGCAACCAGGGGGTAGGACGGGTGCAAGAGCAGCCCGGGCCAGGTTGTAGGAGCTACAGGCTGGACCCAGTCCTTGCAGTTGCTCGTGGAAATATCTGAAAACAAGCACAAGTTTCGTTGGTTGAATTAAATTAGTTGCCCATCGAAGGATCCGGAGACCTTGTCATGTGGATGCTTGTGTCGCCTCGTGATATCCAGATCTGTCGCCGGGAGCAAATTAATTGTTGTCAAAAGTGTCACCCAAAGCGATAAGATCAGGGCCCTTATTCTCGAGATTATGAGATGAGATTATTTACGTAGAATTGTGGTAATCTCACTGAAAATGCTATGAAAATACCATGGCATAATAATGTCATCTCATCTCATAATCTCGAGAATAAGGGTCCTGGAGTGAGGGTCCAGACCAAGTTCGGACCGTCTCCGTCGAGTGGAAGCTTTTTGGTTACCGAAGTATAAAGAGGGCTCGAATACTGAACCTTGCATTGTTTGTATCCTATTTTATTTCTGTCACTCTTTTCCTCATTTATTGTCTCCTATATAATTTTATATCATCTTCCCTTACTCTTCTCTTTCATCCCCGCTCCCTCCATGTGCTTATAACGTTCACAATCATTGGCAACTATGGCAAAGTACACGGATATGAACATACAGGCGTCAAATGACCTCGCTGTCGACGCACTTTCAAGCCCTAACATTCATTCATCCATTCAATTATTCATCAATTGATCTGCATTGATTGAGCACGATACAGGCCAATATCTCTGAAGCAGTCTGATAATGTCTTCGGCTTTGACAGGAGAAGTCGATACATCGAAATATCTTTGTTTAGGTTTTTTATCTTATCTAGTCATAAGTCAACTGAATTTTTCAGAATCATCACTAAAACCTAATAAGACTTGCTAAGATATCATCGGCCAGAAAAACAACAACAGCAACGAAAGGGTGATGAAATGACCTCGCTGTCGGTGTCACCCCAAAACGAGGAGGGGTTTTAGTCGGTAAGAATCCGAGACTCCTCGCAATTCAAACGGCGGGGGTCTCATGCAAGATTTCCCCTCCTCGCTGTCGATGCGCCTTAAAACCCTAATATTCATTCATTCAAAAGTGAAGCCTTTTGAACGGTATGAGGTATCATATTTCAAAGACACGTAAAATTGCATCATTTTCACGATGATGTAAAATGATATTATTAATATGAGCAGTGTACAAATTATTAGTGCGAAGAAACGTATAAATTTCACCTCCATAGTTTGAACCAATTAAGTAGTAAAATTGATAAAAAATGCAATGAATGAAACAGGAAGGATGTAGTTGAAGTTCCCAAATCAACGTGTGTGTGTGTGTGTGTGTGTGTGCGCGCGCGCATAGCTCTCCATAACACACCATGCCTATATCGCTCATCTCACAACGAATAAGTTGCCTTTTTTAAAAGTATCTTTCGCCCATGTAAGTATACCTCCTATCCGGCTTTATGCAGTATCTCCAGGCTTCCTCTTTGAAGGTTAGTCCATCACTGAAGACGAAACTCATCTCCTTGTACTTCGCGTTATTCTGTAGTCTCCCGTTCTTCCAGAAACCGACCGTCTTGGAGCCATTGGGGAAGCGGAGCTCGCCCCGGCCGTGAAATTCGCCGTTCTTCATCCCACCCTCGTAGATCGACCCTGGAACCAGGAAAAATTAGTCAACTGGTAACTGAGTACGTACATAGGTTGACTTCCTGGACCATTATTCCTGAGATTATGAGATGAGATGAGTGAAATGGATGAGATTATTATCTCATTCCACTTTTTCATCTCACTTCTCACCGTTTTGCTATTCCCGAGTTCAAAATTCGTGAAATATGAATTGGAATTATTTTTATTATTTGAGAGATACCCTTTGGGAGGCCAGCAGATTATAGCCAATAGCAGCCCGTGAAAATGTGAACAAATAGGATACGCTGCCTTCCCTAGTTAATTATCCTAGTGGCAGTGATACAAAGCCTTCTCGAGTGCTATACACAATATTTTACAACTCACTTTGACATTTCACTAACCGAATGGGTGGTGAGATTTTCAAGTGAAATGTGGAATGACATGAAATGTGAAATGAGTGTTCCGGGAATACCAATCAGCCATTTTCAGTGGGATTACCAGAATTCCACCTCAATAATCTCACCTCATATTCTCGAGAATAAGGGTACTGGTATTCTCGAGATTATGAGATTATGAGATGAGATTATTTAGGTGGAATCCTGGTAATCTCAATGAAAATGCTATGAAAATACCATAGCATAATAATCTCATCTCATAATCTCGAGAATAAGGGTTATGATGACATAAACTACCCACGAAGGATTCCCAACCCCCTCAGTGGATCCGGACACCTTGTCGTGGTGTGGGGGCTTGCGCGACACCGTGCTCTTCAGAGGTGTCGCCAAATGTACTTTTTTGCTTTCGAAAGGGTCACCCATGGCGATAACTTCAGACCTTTTCGGTCGAGTGGGAGCCTTTTGGTGACCAGAGTGTATAGAGGGAGTATTGAACCTTGCGTTTGTATTTCATTTAATTCTATCGTCTCTTTTCTGTCTTTTCATTATCGTCATCTCTTATTTAATTTCATATCGTCTTCTCTTAACTTTTCTCTTTCTTCTCCCTTCCCTCCATATGCTCGAACCATTCACAACCCGTTGACAACCATGGCGAAGTACACGGAAGTACATGGCGAAGTACACGTGAATTCGGCCGCTGATCATTTGGTTGGCGACATTATTGAGTCTGTCAAATTACCACAATCCGGATTCTAGTCCGGAATCCCGCATAACTCGGCATGAGGCTTGCATTTTTGTAAACCCCCTTTTCACTGATCATTACTATTATTCATTGTTATTATTTTGTTTTTACACTCGACAGTCAAAAAATCGAAGCGTCTCTTTCATCGTTTCATTTCCACCCCAGCTCATTCGTACCCCCAAATAACCCAGCTGTTTGGTGAGGTCATTGAACAACAATATAAACAAAACCAATCGATGAACTCACTATGTGGCATACTGAAGATTCCAGTTCCCGCCATATCCAGCGAGTCCCATTCCCCAGTGTACTGACTGCAAGTCGGGAACAAGACGGGATCTCGCTCGTTGATGTGCGAACCTGGACTCGGGGTGCTCGAGACTGTCACGTGATCCGCCAACAATCGCATCATGCTCGACGCCTCCTGTCTTCTGATGATGTTCAGCCACTCTTTGAAGAACGTCGATTGGCGCAGCCGCGTAGAACCAGCCGTCGTTGAGTGGCGTCGTTTCGTAGGCGTCGGTACAGACATCGTGTGGGTATTGGTTAGGAATTTGGTGTGGGTGTGTTTATTGTATATTACTGCTCAACTTTAATGAAAAAAATACTAAAGATTTTGATACTCCTCTACTGATTTATGTTACTATGACAATAATTGATAATGTATGAGGTGAGATGACAAGACTTATGTCTACAATGTTAATCTTGTCTTTGTTGATGTTTTTGTCGGGCAGTGGTTAATTTTTAAAGAAGAAAGGGAGTATTATCCCTCCTAAACAATAGTCTATCTTATTTTGGCGTGCCCAGGCCGTTCTTAAAACGCCCGTTCACAATGGGGAGTCAGGGAGCTAATGCGGGTCCGGGGTACATAGCCCCGAAAAAAATAATAATTGAGGGGTTGGATTTGGAGCATTTTACGCGTTTTGGATGATCTTTTTTATAATAGACACTCATGAGAGCGTCATAAGTATCAAGGAATTTCGAAAATATTTTAATATTACTTTGTTGAATATGGATCTTACATCAGGGCTGACACCAGAACTAGAAATAGGTGAGTATAAGCTTGGCTTTACTCCCTAAGAAAGTGGATAAGCCGGGCTCACGTGGGCCACAAATCAACCATTGCTGTCAGGGTATTGTTTAATTCGTCAGTGAAAGTTACAGGTACGCGGTTCGTGTTCGGGAGGCCCCAGAAGCTCTATGTTTGACGCCGATGAAAGCTCATCAAACAAGGAAAGCTAACTCTATTGTTTTTTATGACTTCAGGTGCCGTAGTAACTATCAAGGAATCAAGAGTCGAGTTGTATATAAGGTTTTTACATTTCTTAGACGTTTGAACTTGATTGATCTCATCTAGTTATAAGTCCAACGGATATTTCTGAATCATCACTGAAACCTAAGCAGACTTGCTAAGATATCATCGGCCAGAAAAACAACAACAGCAACGAAAGGGTGATGAAATGACCTCGCTGTCGGTGTCACCCCAAAACGAGGAGGGGTTTTAGTCGGTAAGAATCCGACACTCCCCGCGAATCAAACGGCGGGGATCTCATGCAAGATTTCCCCTCCTCACAAAACAAAACAAAAAAATCAAGAAAAGAAGGGAATATTTTTGGAATCGTGGACGTGTCTAGTTCACGACCATTGATAATTTCGAGAAAATCAAAGATCACAAGAGAAGAGGAGAAGAAGAGAAGAAGTTGCAAGAAAAAAAAAGAATAACAACAAACACCTTTTTTTATCCATCCTGACTTGGTTTCTCGTGGTTTCCCACAGTCCTCGAAACAAAATAATGCTTGGATTAAGTTTACGACCATACGACCTTTAATTAGTAGAGTGATGGGCCTAATTATAACATTTTAGTCATCACTTGTTTTTTTCTATTTTGCATAATGATGATTTTTACATCTGCTGTTAATGGAAAGAAGTGATCATTGCTCAAGACACTTGGTTTATTATTATATTCTCAGTCGAATTTTTTACAGGTCGATTTCCAATTAGCCTTCGAGATAGTATATATTTGAGAACTTGAAATTGTTGGTTCTCTTTTTTATCCAGTTCTTGTCTTTATTTGTTGTCTATCTATTCAATACTAGGTTTTATATCTCCAATTCACTGAACGATGAGAGAGAGAGAGAGAGAGAGAGAGAGAGAGAGAGAGAGAGAGAGAGAGAGAGAGAGAGAATAACAGATAAGTGTCCCTAATAGTTTAGGCCTACTTGCGAATAAAATTCCCAAAAGGAAATGTGCCCAAGTATATAAAATAATAAAAACCACCCGTTAGGAAGTTTGACCGCTGCTATTCTTATGTGCGTGTGGTATTGATTTTGTCGGTGTTACATCGATATACCCTGAGTTACGAAAGAGGAAAATAGAGAACATCGATTATTAGAACTTCCTGTGGTACCTAATCTATTCTATAGGCCTACAACCAGGGTGTGCTTCTCTTGTGTAATTATTAATATACAATTGAGTTGAATTGATTGAAGAAATATTTGTTGCTTGGCATCAACTACCCGAAAAACGAAGTGTCCGAATAAAACTATAGAGAAAATAAACTGCCCCAAAAAATACTTTATGAGAAATTGGGTTTTGAAAAAAACTTACCGGAAATAAAAATAATTTAATTCATTTCGTGTCATGCTCTACGAATGGTTTGTTAGGCCAGACCCGGAGCGTTATACCGACTGTCTCAATAATTGTATCATCAATATAATATTAATTAATCATTGATTTTATGATGTATACTTCATTTTACGTTCGACACTTTTGATAAGTACTTACTTCTGTATTTATTTCTAGTCTCGGTTAAATAGAGGGTCATAAATATTTATTCATATTTATATGAGTTTCACGACGCACTGATTATAATCTATTGGTGAGATATTTTTTGTTGTCAGATACCGGTAGTTGGAGGGAGTCGGTCGTGACCTGTTTTTTTTTTTTTTTTTAATAACATCGAAACTTGATACAAAATCATTGTTTCCCAATTAAGGCTTTGTATTAAATGATTTGTGATTAGTCCAGCACGAATCTGAACAAAAGAGAGAATCAGTCAACGTAAAAGTGAACCTGAGGTTGGCAATTATATGAGTTTTACATCCTGAGCCTGTAGGACCTATATTTGGCAATTTTATGTAATTAGACGAGCTTTAGCGAGGATTCAATTTGAAATACTGAAAAAAATTGGTGTTTGTTTTTATGTTTTTTTGTGTGTTTTTTGTCGGTTCTCCACAGATCAAACGGCTACAGCTATCAACTTCAAACATTTTTCATCCTGGTTTCTTATCTAACTTAGATCTGTATAGTTTTGTGGCATTATCGGATGATAACTTTTATTCTTATGAATTTTAGAAATTTCAAAAATACTCATTAGAATAACACGTCGGAAAAAAATGAAAATATTTTTATTTTCCAAAAAAATGAAATTTTGTGTGAAGTTGAATTACATTTTGATACACATTTCTGGAAATTCTCAGCTTGATTGGGTCAGTCATTTTGAAGAAAAAACACGAAATGTGCTAAATTGGTACCACTCGAAGCCGTTTTTACCCATTTATAACTTAAATGTCACCCAATTGACGAATGTGGGAAATGGTTTGACAAAGAAGTCGACATACTATTACTTTCCGCTCGTCTAACAACGCGTATATAGCGTTTTCCTAGTTTAAATTAAATCACGCACCTGACTGCAATACAGTGTGTCAATATTCGAAACACTGTTTGAAAACAATTATTATTTCACTAGGCAGTAATGGAACACCAGTTCAACATTTTCAGGCAAAATGGGACAGATCGTAGGCAGTAGGGTAATAAAAAAGTAAAACGCGTATACTACCCTTTCAGGTGATAGGTGGACTATACATACACAGTGAGGTAATACACCCTTCATACAATGAAACACGTGTCAATTTAGTCAAGTGAGACTTATTGAGGTTAGCCCAACTGGCTGAAACCTCAAACTTGGCCCTGAACATTGAAGATGGGAATGAACAATTACTTATCGTCATCAGGGCTAGATTAGTGAACGATTAGTACATTCTTGCTTGTCGAAGCGCGTTGGTGAATAGTAACTAGGAAGACGTTATATACGCGTTGATGGACGAGCGGAAAGTAATAGTATGTCGACTTCATTGCCAAACTTTTGCCTAAATTCGCCAATTGGGTGACATTTTAGATATAAATGGGTAAAAACTGCTTCGAGTGGTACCAATTTAGCACATTCCATGTTTTTTCTTCAAAATGACTGACCCGATTAAGCTGAGAATTTCCAGAAATGTGTATCAAGATGTAATTCAACTTCACACAAAATCTCATTTTTTTTTGAAAATGAAATTTTTTTCCGCCGTGTTATTCTAAAGAGTATTTTTGAAATTTCTAAAATTCATAAAAATGAAAGTTACCACCTGATAGTGCCACAAAACTATACAGATCTAAGATAGATGAGGAACCATGGTGAGAAAAGGTTTGAAGTTGATAGCTGTAGCCGTTTGGCCTGTGGAGAACCGACAAAAAAACATAAAAACGAACACCAATTATTTTCAGTATGTCAAATTGAATCCTCGCTAAAGCTCGTCTAATAAGTACAGGAAAATCGACAACTATTACTCTAGAGGGAAGCAATTTTTTAATC
>OZ023334.1:7718569-7726069 GCA_964007535.1 Brachyptera risi
ATTCAAGCAACCTTTATGCATAGTTGATATATAAAATGATCCATATCAGTTCTCGTTCAATTTGAATTTATATCCTACAAACTTTGCTGACGGAAACTAATCGATCAAGTTTTAAATTGATTCTTATTTACTTACAAATTCATTGTAATTTTCATTCGATTGATCTGATTTCTTTATGTTGCGTAGAAAAATATTCTGATGATTTTGAAATAAATTGTGAGTATGAAAATCATCAACATTGACCAATGAAAATTAAATTGAGTTTTCATGAAAACGTGGTTTGAACTAGAATGATGGACTGAATTTCAGCAAACTCTTTCTATTCCAGTTGACAATACAGAGGCAAACAATTTATATACACGAAAAAAAAATCGTGTCACATTTTGTTTGAGATTACGCCCTCTTTTGGCTTATATGAACAACCTTTATTGGTCCCTTGTTTATAAAAAGTTTAAAGGATAATAATCAATATAAAATACAATTTTTGATAATAATATATAATTAGAAATGAAATATAGTGAAATAATTGTGAAAAAAGTGAAAAATTGAAAATTGAAATGAGCAATAATAACATCATGCTTCAAAAATAGAACTAATAATACAGATTGAGACTATAACTGGAGAAAATAATGAACGTACAAATATTTGAGGTTCTTAGAGGAAATACAAATATTGAAGAAAAGAAAATTAATCATTACAAAAAGAATTGAAAATTGTAAAGATGATTTCTTAGAACATTAATTGAACCTCTTGAAGCTGAAATCACAATATAAAAAATAATTCCTCCAGCTTGAACCTTAATCTGAATTAATTGAAAAAATTCGGTATGGTATCTCGCGCTCCAATGAACAGCCCAATGACCTCGATGTTGAGGAGGTCGTATTTGCTTTTGAAGAAGTCAACAGATTGGAGTTAAACCCAGATTTGTGCACGTTTTTGTGAATAATTATATAAAATGATTCTCAATGAGTTATCCAAAGCTCAGAGTAATACATTCCATATTTTTGAAACAAATGGCTATATTATTGTTGGCAATTATTATTATCCTACACTCATTTTGAATAATATATTTAAAAAAATGTGAAAAAAATGATAACAATAAAAAAAAGTATCGCAAGTAGTGCAACATATAATCTGAACACGTCAAGTGTAGTTTTGAAATTTGAATGGCAATTTTTGAAACGTCACCCTTCAAACACAAAAAATATATATGAGCCTAATGTTGTACAACTTCGAGGAGGTATCCCAAGTTTTACTGACACGAGTTTTCCTCGTTCATGCTATTCTTGTATTCATGTGGTCTGGGTTTTGTCGGTGTAGCGAGCAAGGCGTTGTCTGTCCAGTGCTATAAAAGACCAAAGTCGAGCCATACACAGCACACTTGTGATCAACACTGCAAGCTCAGCGTCTCTTCACCACGGCCACCATGAGAACTCAACTACTCTGCTTGTCGCTGCTGGTTCTGGTAAGACGGAACATCATATATCAATTAACTAGGAGAACGCTATATACGCGTTGTTAGACGAGGGGAAAGTAATAGTATGTCGACTTCATTGCCAAACTTTTGCCTAAATTTGCCAATTGTGTAACATTTTAGTTATAAATGGGTAAAAACGGCTTCGAGTGGTACTAATTTAGCACATTTCATGTTTTTTCTTCAAACTGGCTGACCCGATCAAGCTGAGAATTCCCAGAAATGTGTATCAAGATGTTATTCAACTTCACACAGAATTTCAATTCTTTTGAAAATAAATGTTTTTTAATTTTTTTCCGCCGTGTTATTCTAATGGGTATTTTTGAAATTTCTAAAATTCATAAAAATGAAAGTTATGACCCGATAATGCCACAAAAATATAAAGATCCAAGCTAGATAAGGAACCATGACGAAAAAAAGTTTGAAGATGATAGCTGTAGCCGTTTGACCTGTGGAGAACCGACAAAAAAACATAAAAACAAAAAAAAAAAAATAACGAACACCAATTTTCTTCAGTATGTCAAATTGAATCCTCGCTAAAGCTCGTCTAACAAGCAAGAAAGAACTTAATGGTATTTCACATAGACAATTTGCTGAGCTGAAGCTAGTTACGACCCAACTACACCAGGAATGTATTTTAAAGATTCTTGTAGACCTGTTTTTATTTCTTTAAAAATTCTGACCCTTCCCAGTTTGTAAATGTTCAAAACAATATTGTTTGTTGTAGAAAATAATCACCAGTTCATAGAACAAAACAAATACATAGAACAAATACAAAACAAAATACACGATCACCAAACTAGGACAAATAGAGATCTTAGGACATTAACAAACCTCAAAGGAGACTTGAGCCCAATTGTTCGAGGCATACAACTGTATCATACACTTCCTAAGAGTCGAAAATTATTTAAGGAACAAAATCATTTTAATATTAAACTGAATGAATATTTTAGTCAAACGTGTTTTAACTTCATCAATGAGTATATAATTGACAAGGACCAAGTCTGATTGAAAATAATGTATAATATATATATATATATATACTAAGATAATTTTTTAATATATGCTATTGTGGTAATGGCTATCTCATATGAGTATTGTATTTGCATGGTGTTCTTTTTTTTCTTCTTCAATTTTCAAAATGTTGAATGTTTTCTTTTGTGTATTTATGTATGTATATATATATATATATATATATATATATATATATATATATATATATATATATATATATATATATATATATTTATATATATATAAACTGTAACACTGACGCTTCTTATATTATATTCTTTTATCAATCAAGAATTAATAAAATATTATCATTATTATCATTATTATTATTACTCATAGATACGTATTATCATTAAAGTTATTTTTCCGATATATCGGGATATGTCGGTAACATTTTTTAGCTACAACTTCATAAATAACAATAACTCGACAGAAATTCAATGAGCTCCTTAACGAAATATTTTTTTTTTTTTCAATAACATCGAAACTTGATACAAAATCATTGTTCCCCAATTAAGGCTATGGATGAAAGGTAGGATCGTTTGGACGGGGCACCACAAGGGCGATCTTACCACCCCATTTTAATTATTTAAAATCAATTAGCTTTAACACCATAACTGCACTGTCTGTGATCATAATTTTCCGCCGCAGATAGAAGTCTTCCAGTTTCCAAAAGTCTGGAACACATTATAAGTAAAAACCATTTCTGTGATATATTTCCGGATATTACCAGCATTGGTATCAAGAATAAACAAACACACGAATATTGATATCTTCAAAATTACAAAATAAAATAATTATCAAAATAACGAAATTGGTGTTAATTCTGTATTCCTATTTTTTCTCGATTCGGGCACACCAAATGCAGATTTTTTTTTCATTATCAACATCGGAACTTGATACAAAATTATTGATCCCTAATTGAGTCTATGGATGAAAGTCAGAATCGTTTGGACGGGGCACCACAAGAGCAGTCTCACCAGAAATCCTAAAATGTAAAAATGTAATAATTTTCTTGAAATATATCTTAAAATGTAGACGGATGTCAGTTTATCGTCGATTTTAAGCGTGTGTGTGAATCAAATGTGTCAATTTTCTGTCAGTGTCGGTTACTGTTGTTTGAATGGAAACCGGATGTGTAGAAGTGAAGAGCTTGGTCAAGTGTCGTTCAAGTGTCCGGAACAAAGATATTTATATAACCTGGTCCGGAACGTTCGAGAAGATGCCATTCGTCTCTTGAACGTGAAGTGCTGATGTCCTTTTTTTTTACAGGTTATGGTGACTATGAGCCAGGCTGAACCCGCCCCTATCGGTAAGGCACCATAATAATAATACAGTTTTATTCAATATAACATTCAAACAGAGTTGTAAAATACGTCAAATAGAAAAAAATATATACATACTTACATACAATACATACAATACATCAGACGATGAAGATTGGATTTCATACATAGGTGTACTCATTTGTCGAGTAGTAGGCCTATCACTGCGTGCCTCAGGTTACTCGAAACTATATCATCCGAGTTTTTTGGCGTTGTTTTAGAAAAAACGTCGTACTATAGCGTACTTTATCAGCAAAACAATTTCCAGTATTTTCATACATTTTAACCAACTATTATTTTCTTTTGAATTTGCATTCAATATCGTTATTTCCAATTATTAATGAAATATAAATTAGGCTCAACAGAATGGTCATGGTTATGAAGATATACAATGATAATTCACAATCAGTTTCGAGAAAGATTTGCAAAAGGAAGGAAATCAATTTGACATGTATGTGTACAGTTTTTTAGAGTTGTAATAATTGGGATGGAAAAGCGAAAGATATTGAAACTTGTAATACCCTCTTTCATCAAGAATTAGGGCTCAATACTCTCTCTTAATATTTTATCAATCTCTCAATCAAGACTCAATAAAGATTATCAGATGATTTACAAACCGGAGGTACTATAATTAAACTGCTGATGAGTTGTACATGCAAACAATTGCATTGTTTCACATGTGCGTGCCTATATCTGAGCCTGCGCAATGCAAGAATCATGAGTATCAACTGTAATTCAGGGGTTATATTATTGCGCAGTTGACCTTAATATGCGCAGTTCTAACCTTGAAAAATGGAGCTCTTAATTTCAATCAGCGCAGTCGTAAAATTTAGTCCATGTATAATGATGCACTAATAATACTAATAATGCGTTAATAACAATGCACTATGAAGCAACAGCCTTAGGCCTACATATTCCCAAATAGTAACAAGATACTTACTCATTACTTGATTATTACTTACTTTAAAAAACAAAGTTTAAAAAAAATTCACTGCGGGCCTGTCGTGGGGGGGGGGGGGGTCCCCTATACCCACCCAGTATTCGCGCAGAACCACAGCCTTCTTTATTCAGATCATTCTTTACTGATATCAGAGAAGAATGATCTGAATAAAGAAGGCTGTACGCAGACAATACCTCTTTATTGATGAGCGTAGCGAAGTCTCCATCCCACTCTTATAGGGCTTTGTCTGTGTGTTTTTTTTTTTTTTTTTTTTTTTTTTTTTTTGTAAGCACTCCACAGGTCGCAAGGGTTGACTGATCAACATGAAACTTTTTTTGTACACGCAAACTCATCCAACTTAGAACTGTATAGTTTTTGGGATGAATCGGTCGGATCGATTTTGAGAATCATCATCTCAAAGTTTCTAAAAACCCCATAAGATATGGCTGAGCGGAAAATGTTGAAAAATAAAATCTCTCCAAATGGGATGAAATTTTCTCTAAATGTGTATACATGGATTTTACACATTATTACGATTTTTTAAGCAATTCTGATCAGTCGTTTTGGAGAAAAAAAATAAAACGACTGATAATATTCATAAAATATATCATAAAAATTATGAAAGAATTAAGTTGTCGAGATTCACTGCTTTCTAGATTCAAGAGTTGACCAACAATGAAGTATTTTTTATATGCGTCAAGGTGTGTAGAATACCAGAGTCAATGAAGTGGCAAGAGTAGAACTTCTTTAACGACTTTTATAGCTTATTCAGATATCAAGGTGTGTAGAATACCAAAGTCGATAAAGTAGCAAGGGTAAAACTATTTCAAGGACTTTCATACCTTATTCAGATATCTCGCTCATCTTACAACGCATATTTCGCGTTTGACTAGTAATTTCTTGTGTGAAATTCAAGTGTAAAGTTCAGCTTGTATAATCTTATTTGAGAAACAAAAACAAAGAAAAAATAACTGAAATGGGAAGCTGTGATGTAGAATAGAAGACTCGGTGATGGTTGCTTCATCACTAATGCCTATCTAATTAATCAAAATAATTGATGAGCGTAGCGAAGTCTCCATCCCACTCTTATAGGGCTTTGTCTGTGTGTGTTTTTTTTTTTTTTTTTTTTTTGTAAGCACTCCACAGGTCGCAAGGGTTGACTGATCAACATGAAACTTTTTTTTTACACGCAAACTCATCCAACTCAGAACTGTATAGTTTTTGGGATGAATCGGTCGGACCGATTTTGAGAATCATCATCTCAAAGTTTCTAAAAACCCCATAAGATTTGGCTGGGCGGAAAATGTGGAAAAATAAAATCTCTCCAAATGGTATGAAATTTTCTCTAAATGTGTACACATGGATTTTACACATTATTACGATTTTTTAAGCAATTCTGATCAGTCGTTTTGGAGAAAAAAAATAAAATGACTGATAATATTCATAAAATATATCATAAAAGTTGTGACAGAATTAAGTTGTCGAGATTCACTGCTTTCTAGATTCAAGAGTTGACCAACAATGAAGTATTTTTTATATGCGTCAAGGTGTGTAGAATACCAGAGTCAATGAAGTGGCAAGAGTAGAACTTCTTTAACGACTTTTATAGCTTATTCAGATATCAAGGTGTGTAGAATACCAAAGTCGATAAAGTAGCAGTAGCAAGGGTAAAACTATTTCAAGGACTTTTATACCTTATTGAGATATCTCGCTCATCTTACAACGCATATTTCGCGTTTGACTAGTATAATTGATTATTTCATAGGCGCAGTTCTAAATTTTCACTAATATAACCACTGCCGTAATTGACAAGAACAATCAATTTCCCACATGTAAATACATGTCAGTACCGATGGATAGCATCCCAGAGCTGTGCAACAAGTCATATATTGAAAACCGAAAATGACCTGTTATTAAACTTACCACAGTACAAATTACTTTACTCTCTTCAACTCTATTGCAACAAGCATCTACAGAATGGTCAAAATTATATACTCCACAATCTTTTAAAGCACAAACACAGAAAGGCAAATATTCATGTCTGCTTAATTTTTTCGCCAGCATTTCTCTTATCTACATTGATCTTATCTTGAATTAGTCGAAAACACACATTGAGATTTCACTACTGGGTCAAGAGAATGTCGAACACCACAAATTTCTGACCCACAATAATTATGATCTGTCCCCAAAACTAGAAGACCCAACCATTCAGACTCGCGTTTCTTAGCTTTGGAGAGAGTTTGAATTATGACGGCTTTGTGGACCGTGATGGACAAAGGTTGGCACCCACTGATATATCAATGCTGGTTTGTTTGCTTTCAACAGATCCGGCGCAAATGACACCAGAGGTCGTGAGTGAACTCTTCAAGTTGGACAGCATTTTGGCTAAGCAAGCGGATATGGACCAGGTCCAGGCGGAGAAGCCAATCGTACGTGAAAGACGCTTCTTGTCTATGATTGGAGGTTTCCTCAAGGGAATTTTTGGCTGAGATAATTAATATCAACTTTAACCATCATAGTTCAATGAATACACTACCTAATCTGCATTGTCGACAATTTGGAACGATTGATATAAACGTACGCGGTAAAAGTCAACGTCTTACGGGGGTTTCTTGAATATTATATACACATTTAGAATTCCATTTGAAACGCTCGAGATATTTTTAAATATAGTTGCAAAATTTAAATAAGTAATAATTATAAAATAATAGTACCACATTACATCAATACACTTAATATTATTTCTA
>OZ023334.1:7731069-7960716 GCA_964007535.1 Brachyptera risi
TCAGGAATATTTTAAATCAAAGCATATTTCAACATATATCGATTATGGTCTGTTGTTCCTCCACTCCTATTTGAGCGCGAGTTTGAACTGAGAACAAGTAGTAAAACGTTCTCATCCTAGTCCCATGGGTGTGACCCTTTACAGCACACACATGTTCGGTTTTAACAAATTAGTGTATAACGTCTTTAGTAATAGTTTAGTCTTAGTTTCATATATTGAGGTGTTCTCATCTAAATTTCACTTGCACCTTCATCTAACACTACTTACCTTTTGGTTCAGCAACTTATTTTGACAGGCGCTAAATGACCTCGCTGTCGATGCGCCTTAAAACCCCAATAAAAAAAAAAAAAGGAAAGGAGAAAACTATTGAATGATGATACACAGTTGGAACTATAACTGATTAAGTCGTGAAACGATTGAAATCATTAATGGGTAGAGCAAGTGGGCAGTGAGCTAATGAACCGAAATCAATGTGTGTACACCATCATCAATTTTCACAATATTTCAGTTTTTTTCATCAGTTTTTCTTTTTTAAATACTCTTTACAAATATTTTCTTCTCTTTTTTATAATATTCCATTTTTCCCTATTATTTTTCTATATAATTGATCAATTATAATATTTAATTTTCTAGACTATGTGATGAAAGTCGAATTGTTTTTTTTTTGTATATGCGTATCATCCTGAACGTATACCAGTGTTTCTCTTCATTTTGATTTTGACATCTGATACCGTTTTGAACTTACCAACTAACTGATATTTCGCTAAATTGACTCGATACATAACATTATAATTTATTAATATTTCCATAATATTTTCCAGTGATGACAGATCAATTCCTTCCTCATTAATCGCAAAACTTCTTACCTTGAATACATCTCACTTCTAATAATGTCGGTCGCTGTATTGAAAGTTCCTCACGTGTTGAGAGTGCCTGTGTTCAACGACGAGACACTTACGAGACGTGTGATGAAGAAACTGAGACGAGTGTTTCTGGACGACGAGGTAACTACCACTCTGGAGGACACTTTTCTTTACATGGAGCTGAGATGTGTCGTCACCAGACTGAGGCTGGTCGGAGCTCTACCCCTACAACATTCGGACACAGGTGACTGTTGTTTGTTTGTTCATTCTTCTTCTATTATTCCAACATTTAACATGAATGAACAAAACTATAATTATAATCTATATGATTCGATGATCGATATTGATTGAGATCACCAGCATAACTGCGCAACTGATAACTAGAAGTAAATGTTTTAGGTTATAAGAATTAATTTCATAATATATATATATATTTATATGATTTCAAAAGCTTCCAGGTTAACCACCAGCAGTAGTGAGTGATTGTATTAGTATGAAGTATAACTTTTCAAAAATAGTGACCCTCCCCGGGCGCGTCAGTCCGGCAATCTGGAGATCTGGGTTTGACTCCCGGGGGAAGTCGCTATTTTTGAACAGTCCTAATTCATACATACATATATATATATATATATATATATATATATATATATATATATATATATATATATATATATATATGTATATATATATATATATATATATATATATATATATATATATATATATATATATTATTGTTCTCTTCATTCTCTAGGCGAAGTAACATTTCACTTCTGGTCGCTACCAATGTTGTACTGCGTTTGCGCGTACTCGGTCTCCGTACCAATGTTATTGCTGATCATGAAAGGCATGGTAGAGGGCATGCGCACCACAGACAAGTTCTACGAGATAATATTCTCTCAACTGTTCGTGGCGCTGTTGATACCGTACCTGCTGTTGCCGCTCACCATGTGGCGAGATGCAGAACTAATCGCCAAGTTTTTCAATGATATGGCCGATTTTCAGGTATATAATTAGGGAGAGATATAGAGATGTGGAGAGAGAGAGAGAGAGAGAGAGAGAGAGAGAGAGAGAGAGATTACTTCATTGAAAATACTGTCGCTAAAACGGCTGCGAATCGGAAACGGTATGAGAGTACATATAAAATCATTGTCATCCATAGCCTTAATTGGGGAACAATGATTTTGTAACAAGTTTCGATGTTATTAAAAAAAAACCAGTTCAAATCACTCATTGATTTCGAGGGAATAGAATGAATTTTGCAAAATGTAATGGACACACATTATTCCTGGTGATGAATGAAGTATGGGAAAGTGAGTAATATATATTCTGAAAAATGTAATCGTAAGTAATGAGTGTACATATATTCTTAATTATACATATTTATATAATGATGGATAATCATCCGTCCCTGGTTCCAACTGAAACATTGGGTCAGGGGGTGGGTATTTCCACCATCACTAGGGCCCATATTATATATATAATATATATATATTATATAATATTTATATTTATATGCCGGGATATATATATATAAATTTTATATATATTTTTTTTATTTCATATATATTGATACCAACCTATTTTGTCATAATATAAAGAAGGTGACCCAACTCGGGTCTTGTAAATGACATATTTCCGGGGTCAGAATCTGAGTCCAGCGTCCCGATTGCTTGTAGTGCAACTATCGCTCTTATATCGAACTACATAAGACAACCATGCTCAACAATGCTATACACGGCCCAATAGAATCAAAATGCTAGCAGTTTGCATTTGTTTCTTACGAGAATTATAGATTTTGTAGGTTCAACAATGCCACCGGTACCGTAGCCACTCTCATCTACAACTAGTTCACAAGGGAATCCGCTAAATCACGACAAGCAATCGGAACCTTCGGCTCTGAACTGACCGCAAGAAACCACAAATGCATGCATGTATCTTGTACAACTGTCTACTTTTTTCGTTACTGATGTAACTTGATTGCTTAAAATCAATAGTAATCAAAGAAACCTTACACTTTGTAAGTAGAATGTAACAAATCACTCAATGTTTTTCTTTTTTTCTTTCTACTTCAACTACCTTATTATTTTTAATGTTTGAGAAATACGTCCGAATTTGAATTGTACTTATAATTCACTATTTTAACCCCCAGTTAAGCCTTTTTTGAAGGGCTTCGTGGATGTTTTTTTTTTCTGTAATTGTGTTTTTATTTCTGTATCAGTGTATGTGACCAATAAAAAAAAATAAAAAAAGTATGGGAGTTTGATCACCTTTATATTATGATGAAATAGGTTGGTATCACTACATCGTGATTCTGGTATACGCTCTTTAAGCTCCTCGTTGAAGTCATATAGCATTAACCACAATTAACCACTTGGTGACGTCAAATATCAGAGCCACATCGAATTTGAAGATTCTTTAATGTAAATTTTAATGACATATTATAATCAAGAAGACCGTTTTCGGACATTTCTTGTCCGAATGTGTCTAAAAATAGAATTGTGGTTAATGCTATACACTAGTCAAACGCGAAATATGCGTTGTAAGATGAGCGAGATATCTCAATAAGGTATAAAAGTCCTTGAAATAGTTTTACCCTTGCTACTTTATCGACTTTGGTATTCTACACACCTTGATATCTGAATAAGCTATAAAAGTCGTTAAAGAAGTTCTACTCTTGCCACTTCATTGACTCTGGTATTCTACACACCTTGACGCATATAAAAAATACTTCATTGTTGGTCAACTCTTGAATCTAGAAAGCAGTGAATCTCGACAACTTAATTCTGTCATAATTTTTATGATATATTTTATGAATATTATCAGTCATTTTATTTTTTTTCTCCAAAACGACTGATCAGAATTGATTAAAAAATCGTAATAATGTGTAAAATCCATGTATACACATTTAGAGAAAATTTCATCCCATTTGGAGAGATTTTATTTTTCAACATTTTCCGCCCAGCCAAATCTTATGGGTTTTTTTAGAAACTTTGAGATGATGATTCTCAAAATCGGTCCGACCGATTCATTCCAAAAACTATACAGTTCTAAGTTGGATGAGTTTGCGTGTACAAAAAAAGTTTCATGTTGATCAGTCAACCCTTGCGACCTGTGGAGTGCTTACAAAAAAAAAAAAAAAAAAAAAAAAAAACACAGACAAAGCCCTATAAGAGTGGGATGGAGACTTCGCTACGCTCATCAATAAGTTGACAGCTGAATTTGATTGTTCAGAGATGTTACCTGGCCGTGACGAATAAGCGCTTGGAACTGAACCTCAAGAGCCAATGCGTCAAGTTCGTCTGGAAGACCGTGATTGTGTGTCTGATCAGCTTACCGATATGGGTGTGCGGTCAGCCCTACTTGCAGCTCTATGAAATACCGACGTTCTACATCAACCGTTTGCTGTTCAAGAGCGCCGTGAGTCTGATCTGGAGGTATTCGTCGTTTGCTTTGAGCAAAGCTGGGGAGAGTCTTGTCGAGAAGTTCAAGGTGAGCGCATCTCACAACCCATTTCATGACTGGTCAACTAATGTCGTAACCCCAACATCATGATTACTAACTGCTGTTGAACTAAGAGAGATTACCTGGGCGCAAAGCATCATGGGTGTTACCGTTCTAACTGAGGACACAGTATATTTAGTGTAGCTAAGCCATGCTTCAGTAGGGTCACTTGGGTAGCCGTGCTTATAGGAAAAATTTGACCGCGCATGTTAAGTCACTCCTGGTGTTCGTGCTTAGAAACACATTTAGTTGCGTGCGCATTTGGTGTTGCCTCTTGCAACTGCATACGTCTGTAGATGTCAATAATCAGGGATTGGAATGGGCTTAGTAGAAGCATACTTGAGGAGGATGAAATAGGGTTGAAGCTATTCCGTCAGAAGGTTAGGGAGGCGACAGGATAGGATCGATAGGGAACTTGCCACCGCGCATTTATGTGCAACTGCAAGAGTCAGTAATAAATAAATAAATGAATAAATACATTATTTTTAAACGGTCAAAAATGGGCGATCGCCTCGTTCGGAACTGACAACTGCGTAATCATGTTGGCTTCCACGTTATTGTTGTCAAAGCACAGACAAAGTCCGTAAAAAGTCGCAATTTGACATTTGAGTCTCACATAAGGAACTGGTTTTCAACATCGTCAATTTATCATCTGAAATCGTCTCCCAAAAAACTAATTCTTTGTGAAGTCGTCAAGAGGCGGCAGGCGCTCACATTTCACGCCACAAACTCTCACGGCCGTAATTTTTGAGATATCAATTTGAGTGTTTTTGCATTCTGTTAGTAATTGAAAAACGAAGGTTACCGCAAATACAGAATTTTGAACAAAAAATTTGTGATTTTTCAAATTCTTCAAATGGAAAATGGAGAAATTTCGAAAATGCGAAAACCTAGATACATATTTTTGAATACCGAAAAAAAAATAGAATGTGAAATATATCAGAAGTGTGAGCTAGGGAATTAACGGCGTTCATGTGAATCTGAGTTCGGCGGGCTAGTCTACGGGTGGCGCCTAGCACACGATGCATGTTAAACTAGAGTCTGAAGCGAGCGAACAACGAGCCCGTGTAGAGCGCCTGCGGCCTCTTGAGCATACTATAATCATCTCAACATTAATTCCCTACACTCTCTTTCAGGAGGATGTAAGTGACAACATTTCAGCCGAAAAGGTTGGCGAGTACAAGTTATTGTGGTTGAAATTAACGGCGCTAACAGAACAGTTTGGCTACTGCGCATCTCGTACATTCATCATCGATGCTATATCTTCCTTGTGGTATATTACGTCATCGCTGTACGGATCTATCGCCTGTCTTAAGACCGGTCACTACGTGATGCTGGGTATGTTCATCACGGCCGGGTTATTCAGTGGAATGCCATTTATAGTCATGTGTAAGGACGCTCATGAGGTACCTCGTAATGTGAGTAGCTTTTATCTTCACTGATAGGTAGGCAACTTGTCTAGCATCGTTGTAACACGGGTTGCAGTATGAAATAGCATCAGTATATAAGTATAGGTCTTGTATCGGGCTATCTCCGTGCGTTGGAAGTATGATACCAACAGTACTGCTGTAGTCCCATCAAAATCTGTTGGAACGCTGGGTATGAAGAGTAAAGACGTTTGACAACCACTGACAGCTGACGTTTTGTCGCCAACAATGACGTACATTTGGTGCGCGCATGCGTAGAGCGTGGCCCACTGGCCTATTCACATCTAGCGTTCCGTACGGATTTTGATGGAACTAGCAGCACTGTTGTTATCAGCCGAAATAGCTTCGATTCATGATCTATACCTGTAAACCGTGGACAGCATGCTTTGTAACTTTTCTTGTCATATGCACCAATTATTGCATGTTGCTTTTAAGAGGCCGCAGGCGCTCGTATTTCACGCCGCAAACTCTCACGGCCGTAATTTTTGAGATATCAATATGATTGTTTTTGCATTCTGTTAATAATTGAAAAACGGAGGTTATCGCATTCACAGAATTTTGAACAAAAAATTTGTAATTTTTTTAATTCTTCAAATGGAAAATGAAAACATTTCGTAAATGCGAAAACCTAGATACATATTTTTGAATACCGAAAAAAAAATGTGAAATATATATGAAAAGCGTAAGCTAGGGAATTAATCGCGTTTACGTGAATATGAGTTCGGCGGGCTAGTCTACGGGTTGCGCCTAGCACACGATGCATGTTGAACTCGAGTCTGAAGCGAGCAAACAACGAGCCCGTGTAGAGCGCCTGCGGCCTCTTAAGGCGTCTCCTAGTCTCCATTGAGCAAAAATTTTCCACCAGAGCGATTATTTGTGAACACATTGTGAATTTGTATTATGGATTGGCGATATTTTAGAAGGTACTCGTCTTCAGGGTGTGAAGCAGTTTCACTACAATACGTACATCCAGAAAGCCATCATGGTTGCTTATGCTTCAGTTGACACTGAAAGTGGTGACAAAACATGCATCCCGCGTTACATATATTATTTGATTACGTCGATATTCTATTATGTATGGTATTGATGTGTTCTTAAAACAATAGCTTTTGAGCTGAGCTGGAAATAAACAGTTCAGCGATATGCGCATGGCATACAAAACTAGGAAAAGTTACAATATATATTGTAGTGAATCGAAGGGGACAGAAAGTATTCATTTGTATCAAAACGGCTATAGGTATGCTGATGAAATTTAGTTCATCTGATAGAAGAATTGGTACACAATGTATCAATTGCACCTCCATGCTCATTATCTACTGGTTCCGTTGTATGTAACGGTTTGACTCATTTCACAACAAGTTTTTCCAAAATTTTCTCGGAATTTGTAATTTTTTTTCATTTAAAATTTTTGATATACCATTTCAACATTCGATAAACTACACAAAACTCGATAGATAACATGAAATTTGATACATTTGTGTGTGTTGGAAATCCTTGATCGGTTCGAGCCACCTTCTCAAGCTTATCAGTTTTAATTTTCAGGTGAAACATCGACTTCAACAAACGTTACAGACGCTGTTGCCAACTTCTCTCAAACCACCTGTTTGGAAAGAGGTAAATATATATTTGAAAGCGAATTTACTATATAAACTTGTGGTTCAATGGTTGAGGTCGAGATGCAATGATATGAACTTATCGTGTGTCTCGTAAATTGTATGTATTTATTGTTTGAATTGGTTCACATACTGATTATGTTATGTAGATGGAGGCGTTTCTACAAGTGATAGCCTCAAATACCGCGGAGATAAACCTGGGCGGCTATGTGGTGGTAAACAGACATTTAGTTCAGAACGTAAGTTGAAAGACGAATATTACTAACGGATACAATACGTTTTTTCTTCTTTTTCTTCTTCTTCTTCTTCTTCTTCTTCTTCTTCTCCTTCTTCTTCTTCTTCTTCTTCTTCTTCTTCTTCTTCTTCTTCTTCTTCTTCTTCTCCTTTTTCTTCTTTTCCTCTATCTTTTTTTCTTCTTCTCTTTCTTTTTTATCTTCTGCACAATTTCACGGGCTGGGGAAGTATTCGTAATCAATATCAACAACGTAAAATTTGACACATTGTTATTTTGTTCAAGTAAGGCCGTGGCTGACTTAGTCGTAAGGACGAGGCACCGGAAGGAAATCCAAACACCCCAGAAAATTTTCCGTTTGTGATTGGTTAGGTTCAGGCAAATTCTAAATTTAAACGTGATAACATTTCACTTAGTGTGGACCACGCCTGATGCAGTTCTTGTTGTTACCAGGCTGGCGCTGCAGTCGTGACATATCTGATCGTCATGCTTCAGTTCCAGCTATCATTGACTGATATCACCCCAAGAATCACAACAACTTAGCAATACGGATTTTATATTGAATCTTCATGATATACTTTGATGCATTGCATACATTTCAAATGATGGCTTAATAAAAATATTGATTATTCGAATTGATTTTATAAATGTAGGCCTGATGATCCCAAACGATACTATAAAGAAGGATGTTGCAGAAAGCGACCGTAAGCTAAGCGTCGAGAAGAAAATGCAAGGAAATTGGTTTATGATATCGTAGATGCAGCAATGAGAGGTAATAAAGCATGTGGATTAATTACTGAATAATCAAAGGCTGTTCAAGTATGAATATTCAATTATGACAAGATTTTGAAAATTGAATTGAAATTAATTTTTGAAAGTAAGGAGAGTAATGGAAACTATGGGAAAAGAAGCATGCAAAGAAGGTCGTAGTGAAGAAGATAATCGAGATGGAAATATTATCAAAGTAAAGATATTCTGCAAAATCCTATACATAATTGTACAGTTACAATGTATACGATAATGACGAGCAGAATGCAGCATATGCGTTGTGAGATGAGCTATATAGGCCTATTTACGTGAAATGAAATGGAATGCTATATAGACATACCTTAGAACCATTGATTTTAAAAACATCATTAATTAACACCTTTACTGTTCCTTTTTCAAATCGTTCAACAATTCATTTCACTTTTCGATCTTCTTGAAAGCTTTCTAATTGATCTGATACGACTACATGTTTAATCATGTTTTACAAAACGGCTGATCGAAGTTGGTTCAACATTGGAATAATGTGCATCATTTCTTTGCTCAAATTCCGTAAAAGTTCGAAATTATTCGAAGAAAAATCAAAATTTTCTCCGTTGTAAAAGTGGAGTCAAGACGAAAAAACTGCGTAACCGTGTTACTTTATGAATCAGGTGCAACACTTTCGAGATAAACGTCATTATCTTGTGTATTAGTTTTGATCCTAATTCCTGAATTTATGTGTTGCATAAATAATGTACTCACTGAATAATATCATAATACTAGGAAAACGCGGGATGCGCGTTGTGCGATGAGCTTAGAAGTATGGCAATCTAGAATGAAAAATAACTTGTCAGCTCAATTTACATCTACAAACCTTGACTTACTTCAAACGTTCAAAAACCTCACCTGCAACTTGTTGATATTTATAGTAACCTGCAACCTGTCGCATAAACACTTTGCAAAACCAATTTATCCAAATATTCAATAAAATGTACACGTTTATTGCGTTTTCTCCATTTATTCTCATTCGATTGTTGTAAAAATCTCTGAAAAGGTGTATAATAGTATTTTTCATATTCTGTGAAAATTTGAGAGCTTTTGAAAAATTCTTGTTTTTCAAGTATTTTTCCTCCGGGTTATTCTCATGAGGATTTTCCAAACTTTCCGATTATTTTCCGGAAAACCCTTCCGGCCGATTCCTCTGAATAACAATCCCAACCTATTCTGGTATGACACCAACGTTCAGAAAAAGTTTCAAGTTTATTGATTCATTTCTCTGACCTGTATGCCGCGTACATAATTAAAAAAAAAAAAAAAAAAAAAAAAAACATGGAAACGAAGCCCATTTTTTTTTCAGGGTGTGAAATGGAAAGCTTCGCTACGCTCATCTAAATATGTGATATGTCAACATTTTCTCTTTTCATGATGACAAATAATTTTCCCATACAACTAGACTTTTTCTATCTTGTTTTTCTTTCATTCAGACCTATGTTACTCTTGATAATCATTGGGTAGTACTTGATAGTGTTGTGTAGTAAGAATATGCTTTGTCCATTACCTGTAAAAATGAGAAAGTGAATGTGATTAGAAAAGAAGTGAACTTATAACCGTAAATCGACATCACAAACAAAAATATCATCGTTTTATTTGTATATCTCTGATATTATGAGGGTGAAATGTTTTTTCAGAACAAATTTGTGATCAGAAACGAAAATACATCTTTCAAAGCGATACATTTCTGAAACTAAATCAAGTTTTTTGTAGTTTTTACAATCACCAGTATTCGATTGACGATCAACCAGCCTCACATCTCGTCTCGATACGAATAAAACGAAATCAACAAAATAACACAAGAGCGTTAAGAATCCACGGGAGTCGATTTAGAAAAAATTCAGTTTTTTGGTGATAACTTTTGAGCGGTATGAGATATCAAAATTCCAATAAGCGAGAAACACAGATAATTATAATAGCTTCAAGATTATATAAGATATAACTATTCAAGTCATGTCGCATAGCTGTCAAGAGTCGACAGCTAAAAAATGTGTTTTTTTAGCTGTATACTCTTGACAGTCACGCGACATGGCTTGAATAGTTATAACTTATATAATCTTGAAGCTATTAAAATTATCTGTGTTTCTCGCTTATTGGAATTTTGATATCTCATACTGTTCAAAAGTTATCACCAAAAAACTGAAATTTTGCTGAATCGACTCCCGTGGATTCTTAAGAGGGCCGAAACCCCACCCCATAAACTCACATCTAGTGCAGCACAGTAATTGAACTAATGCCATTGTAGTTCATGTGAATATTTTATTATTATTATTGAATCAAAATGCATCACAAACCTACCCAAAGCCAAATCTCACACAACCTGATCAACACAATTTAAACAACATGACCCTAAATAACCTAACCTGACCTTAACATATGAAATAAACTCATAGTGGAATCATATACTATTCTCAAAAATATGAAAACATGCAAATGCGACTTTTAAAAAGTATTTCTGTAAATGGACAAAAATTACTGCCGGCAGCAAAATTCGAAATGGTAACATTGAGGTCTACGTGAGCGTATGATATCCGCTAGGCCTAGGTCATTATTTCAAATGGCAGTCGAGGTAAGGGTTCAGATTTGTAGAGGTAGCGGCGTTACTTATCCAATTTTGCTCATCTCACTACTCACTGAATGAATGAATATTAGGGTTTTAAGGCGCATCGACAGCGAGGTCATTTAGCGCCTGTCGAAATAAGTTGCAACAAACTCACTAAAGAACAAAATATAACTTCACAAAATATTGTTATGAACTGTAGGAAGTATATTCACGCTATGAAATGTCTCCAAAGACAATGGAATATATCCAGCCACTGAGATCACCAGAGGCTGGTTGGCTCTGGATATAATTATACGCATGGACCTCTTGAAGCTCTCTGGAGCGTCAAACCAGTCGATGTCATAAGCTGCGTCAGCCACCTTGGAGCTCTGAAACATGATAACATTCATTGTCGTCTCTCATCTTTCGTCTTTCTCACATCTCAGAATTCATCAATTAGGCATGTTGAGAAATACCAGTAGTTATGCTTCTAATTACTTCAATTACAGAACAGATGCAGGCAAATTTGGGTCGCAATGTGAATAATTGAAAGACGTTGCAACCCTGGGTCATAATTTGAATAATTAATCACGTTTTATTCCCTTTTTCTGTATACATAAAACTAGAAATCATCAGCTCAACTCCATGATTCATAGTCAACAGATACATTTCGTGAAACATTACGAAGGCATTACCCGAATAAATATCGAACAGAATCGGGTAGTCGGTACTTGACGACTGAAAAAAGGATGAGCGTCCTAGTGGACAAGATGTTGATTTTGTAATTTCTGAAATTGAGATGATGATTTCTATTTTTTTCTAAATTGATGGAAAAAAATAGCGTCATCATCCGTTGAAATCTAGCTCGAGGGTTGTGTTATCCTTCAAATATTATTGTGAATGGAGATAATGGCATGTTGGATCAGCGGCAATAGGATAAGTGGCTTTGAGCTGGATTGGGGTTTGTGAACTTTATTTTTAACGACATTTACTGAAACTCAGTATCGTATATATATTTTCAATTTGTGTATTTTTTCTCTTCTCTCGACCAAAATCTTGTGAATACTTTCCCGAACAATGCTTGATTCTGCTGTGGTTTTCACTGGTTATTTTCGAAGTCCGCATTTCGCAAGATCGTACGCATTGTGCTACTCCAAATATTTACCTGCACAGTCGTTAATATTCAACTCACCTCTGCTGTCAGAATGTTGGACAGATAGCAGTAGAGGAAAAACTCGATGGTGCAAGTGGCGAAAAGCCACAGAAAACTCACCGCCTTATAATCCAGCGTGTGTACCTGTGGACATTCGCACGAGATCATCTGTTTGAGCTGACCTCATACAGTAATTAGTTATAATTATATCTACTTATAGGTCTACAGTAGACTATGTTAGGCCTAATAATAGTCACGTGACAGATAACAATATGAATCTTGATTGGGTCTCAATGACCATCCAGTTATGAGAACTAGAATATATACATTGATGATAATTTCTTTGTTTGGAGAATCATGAATTATTAGCTTACTGTTGACGCCCAGATAGCGGCAAGGGCAGAAGGAAACGCATTGCACATGATTTGGGTTATTAGTATGTAAAAGAATGCTTTTTCAAATTCGTTCACAAACCTAACAAAAGAAAACGAAGATTATATACATTTCCCACCTAACAACATTATCTGTGAAGATTTAGAGTGTGTAGTGATTAATTATTTTTAATGATGGATTGAATTAGTTAGGATTCGAATACCAAAATTCAAATCAGTCATTTCACAGACAGTTATATGGTAACTACTTACTTGCAAATATTCTGATGATGCTTAATACACTCTTTGATACGTAGTAACATCATAATATCGACCTTCTGTTTGGTTGAAGCTATTTGCTCCATAGAAACGGTGGATGTTGAAGCAACAGGTTCCAAAAACTTTACTTTCATTTTCAAGTTATCATTACGAATATTCCTGATATGATACCAATTGGATCTCACCACTTGTTCCCTCTTTGTGAAATGCTTCTCAAGATATTCTCTTCCCGACGCGTACTTCCTACTAGCTACGTCATCAACGGATAGCTGACGTATATTCTTCAAGTTATGACGTAATAGTTTAAACTGGCCGATTATTTGTACAAGCAATGCCATAAAGTAGGCATCGACGGCGGCAACGAGGATAGTAAGGTTCACAACGAATAGAGATACCAGAAGAACTAGCTCGAACGTGGGTGACGCGTACGCATCGAAGGGAAACCAAGCTCTGTAAAGTAGAAAGTCTTCAATTTATATATCTTAAAGAGTGTTAATGAGAGTCGATTCGTCGAAGTATCAGTTTTTTTATGATTACTAATTTTGAGCTGTAGGCCTATTGGGTCAAGATATAAAAATTCCAATCCTAATGAAACACATACATTTTCAATATAGGGCCTACCTCTAAGATGTGTGTGAATACTATTTTTCTGGGAGTCATTTTTTTCTGACTTTCTTTTTTTCCTCTTTTTTTTTTACTTTTCTGATCACAAACATATTATTAGAGCAGCTGAAGTGATAATGTGCTTATTCTACTTGTATTCGCGAAAGAAGAAAGTTTTCTACCAACTGAATAATTGTAGAATCCAAGGTTATTGTTGAGAAACACGCTTCAGAATCCAACATTGAACGCTTTTAGAAGATGTAGTTTGTTTTTGATAATTAATCTTGTCAGATATATTCATTGGACCTCAAACAACCACAGCTCTACTCATTTTTCGGTGATTTTGGGTTTGTTGTTGTATACCACGTACATAGGCCTACTTTCGTGGATACAAATATGATAATGATTGTGAAGGCATTCAATATGTACTCATTTAGGGCCACAGTTTTGAGAATAATGAATCTGCTGAATAGGAGGAATGATAATTGGTGAATTAAACATTTTTATCATACTTGGTTTACCAAGAATTGAATCATTATAATCAAGAACAGTACCTGACATAAAACTCTCGTATATATAACAAGAACGGAAACAGCAAGATGCTGCCCCCGACGATAGTGTTCGTGAAGCCAACGAACATTAATATCGTCCAATTAGTTAGCAACTGTGTTTTTTTCCTTATCTTTTCTTCTGCTCTAGTACCAAGCTGGCCGTGACGACATATTGACTCCATTTTGTTTGCCAATTGTTGAAAACGTTCCGGTTGAAAAGCGAAGCTGCCAGCTTTCAAAACGATCGCTGTAACGACAAACAGTGCTACCAACTGTTCGGTAACGGCTTGAATATCCCCCCAGCTTTGGTAGACACCCATTGGGAATAACACGATTACGAAGACTAGAGTGATTGAAAGAGAGATTCGTGGATAATAATAATCAAAATTATTGAGTTTTCCGTTAGTGTCTTTTACTGGCCAGATTCCTGTATGGAAGAGAATACAGATTATTATTTCATGATTATTTTCAAAAAAGAGGAGACAAAAATCAATAGGAATATCGAAGATTTCTTTACGCCGATACAAAATGACTGCTGATCTTGATGGAAATATTAATTGAAGTTACTGAGTTGTCCTTCGATGTTTTTTCTGGCAGTTATACCTCCAGTTAGTGATTGTGGGAGCTACTACTAATCACGCTATATATAGAATCAATGTACAAGGGATCTGTGTTGATTATGTTAGGCCTACTGTTGATGCTATGTTATATAATATGTTATTCGATCCGTGTAACTTACCATTGAATTTGAGAACTTTTATGTTGAAATCCAAACAATTGTTTGGTTCCAGCTTCGCTTCTATGTACTGAATCATTGACTCTATTGGTTTCCTCAGAGTGATTGTTGAAATCATTTCTACGAGAAGAAATATATTTAATTTGAATAAGTTCTACATATTAAGTGCATAACAAATATAACTCCAATACCTTCTGTACAGTATAAGTGAAGACTTTTGAACGTATATTTCTCAATTTGCCCAAGTAGGCCTATAGAGACGAAAAAAAAACAATTTTCAGATGAGTATATATATATATGTATAGTTTTTTTCAGACTTTCATGGTTGATAGGCCTATTATGAGGAAGAAAATTATTTTCGGAAATACCATGTTTTTTAGTTGATTTATTCTCCCACCAACGTTTCGTCCCTCTTACTGTGGTCATTATCAAGGTGTTAATGACCACAGTAAGAGGGTCGAAACGTTGGTGGGAGAATAAATGAACTAAAAAACATGGTATTTCCGAAAATAATTTTATTCCATATATATATATATATATATATATATATATATATATATATATATATATATATATATATATATATATATATATATATGGTCATACAATGAAAATATTTGTACACGAGGATCCGTGTACTTTCAAAAGATATCACCAAAAATACTGATATTTCGCTAAATCTACTTCCGTCCAGCTTTTTCTCCACATCTTTCATCCTAATTTGTGCACTTAAAGGGACGATAAATGAAATTAATAAATACTACAAATTTCTATCAGGCCTAGTTTTCTCGCTCATCTCGCAATGTATTTACATATATCATTATCATATGAGTAGGTCCATTAATTCTGTGTACACAGGTAGTGGCATTTTATGTGTACAAGTAAAAGTTCACCCACCTATTGTGAAATTATCTCAATTAGTTGAATAATTACTAGGAATATTTTCACTTTCTTGGTGAATCTGTTGTTTTTCGTTCAATTGTGAGTAAAAGCGTGTAGTATAGAATAAACCAGACAGACCGGAGTTTCGATCACTTCTAATAATTCAACACAGGGTTCATATTATGTTATGTGCTACAAATATAAATGTAAATCACACGAGGACATTTTATATAGCATATAACATATATATTGAGAGTTTCGTTTCGGTGAAACACATTTTCCATGTTATTCCTTACCTATAGCTCCACCCTTGTCTTACACATTACCTCCGTGACACTTTATTATTTCACCTGCCGTAACCCATGCTCATAAAACTATAATTTTAGTCCTTGAAATGTGTGCGTGTGTGCGTGGTGCTATATTCACTTTTCAGAAGTGTTAAAGCTTTGACTAGACTATTTTCATTTTTATTCAATTCAATTCAACTTTTAAATTCCATCTTTATCATCGTTTCAATTTTCCCTCACTTTTATTTGGATATAGATGTTTCAATTAATTTCATTCAGGTTCATAATTGTATAATCTTAATACCGTTTCATTAATAGAAATGCGTATTATATTGATGCATTATACTCATCATTGGGCCCATCATTGTTATTAGTATTTGGTATATGATCAAAATTTATATTCACTTTTCCCATTATTTTTATATACATGATTTTTTTTCTTTATGTACTTGCCCAACAGGTCTTACTGGACACAATGTTAACACAATCTCACCTAAAGTATTTCTATATATCAAATTAGTTTATGTTACAATTAGTTTCAGATAGGTGATGGGCCTAATTATACACAATAATAATGTGTGATCATACCATTCAGGAACTTTTAATCAACTCAGTTTTTTTTTTTTGAAGCACTGAATTGCATTTTTCACAGAAATGAAGTTTATTCGTCATTTCATGAACAATTGACCACAAGTGATAGGCGTGGCTTATCGGCAGGCCACCTAGATCTATACTTCATGTGGGCATTTAGAGATACTCTGATAGGCAGTGCCAATCTTCTTATACATAACAAACAGCCCATTTGATTGGATGTTTCTTTGTGACGTTTGTGGGTGGGTCAATCACTAGTCGTCAGTTGACTTGTACGAATGTCATTCACCAATCAAAAAATCGTGAAAAAAATGTGATTAAGACTCTATGGGAGTCGAAGCATCGTAATATCATTTTTTTATGATAATTTTTGAACGGTATGAGATATCGGAATTCTAATACGCGAGAAACACAGATAATTACAATAGCTCCAAGATGATATAAGTTATAACTATTCAAGTCATGTCGCATAACTGTATACAGCTAAAAGATGTTTTTTTTCTAGCTGTATACGCTTGACAGTTATGCGACACGATTTCAATAGTAATAACTTATATTATCTTGAAGCTGTTATAGTTATCTGTGTTTCTTGCTCATCAGAATTTTTATATCTCATACCGCTCAAAAGTTATCACCAAAAAACAGATATTTTTCTAAATCGACTTCCATGGAATCTTAAGCTCGCCACCAAGTGAAAAAATCAACACTTTCGAAGGAATGCATTCGTGTTACCTTTCAAGTTTTCGTGTAACTCGTCGTCCTGAAAATCGAGATCCCCAACGATAACACTGCAAGTCCATACACATATAAGGGTGATATTATTTTGTTTGCTCTGTTAGTAGACGACCCACTTCTCATGTGAATACAACTCGAGTATATTTTATCAACATGATAATGGATTGAGTTCAAATTTGCAACGTTGATATCAATCGATAATGTCGATAAGAACATTGGCGTGATGCATATCATACGTCCGAAGTCATTGAACAAAGTAAACAAACAAAGTGAATGAGGCAAAAATAGTAAATAAACAAAGTAGACAAGTTCCCAGCAATATTATCATACAGGAAATGTTAGTTGAAGTGATGGAATTTGAAAACCTATAGAACATGGTAGAAGTTGAAAGCTTCGTAATTTGTCAGTTGAATGTCAGGAGTGATCAAGGCACCATACGTTTTATCAATACATGACAATGAAGTGAAGAGCTTTGAAATAATATATAGGATAAAACCAAAGTTGAAATATACGTAAGGTCTAGTGAAGAACGAATTATAAAAATTCCTATGATATTGAACTCATTCACTTCATAAATTGAATAACAGAAAGTAGGTTTTTTGTTATAGGAAAACATATGAATATGTGTAAACCAGGTTTAATACTAGATAATTTATATAGTCTATAATAATGGATTGAATTAAATGTTCATTAATATAAAAACTCATCAATACTATAAAAGCAGTTCCTAGTGTGATTGTTATATTCCTATGAACAAGATCAATGCTACGTATATTTTAATCGTCAGCATTCGAAAAAACAAAAACAACCCTTCGAAGATGTCTAAAGAAGCATTTCTCTCGGCTGTTTATCCGATGTTTTTGCTGTCACGTATAGTTGGACTCGCACCATTCAACTTCAATAATCAACCTTCAATCAAACCAATAATTTATTCTTTATCAATTATGATAATATTGTTCATACTTTTTGTGGAGGGTTGTTCACAATTTGTGGAGAATTTGGAGACAAATCGACAAAAATGGACAATTCCTTCATTTGTGTGGTTAGTTGTAGCGGCCTGTTCAGTATTTGTCAGTCTAATGCAATCGTTAACGATGCCAAAATGTATACACAAGATTGTTGATAAAATTGCAAGAGTTGACAGTATTATTTACAAGAACGAGAAAATTGATCGAAAGAAATATCGAAATGTTATTTATTTCGAAGTTGTTATTTTAATTGTTCAAACAATAATTATGTCTCATTATCTAGGTATTAGGAACTCTATCGCTACACGTGTACGCAGAACATTTGTCAATTTAATCGATGATACCATGTTATTGCAATTTTTCAATTTGGTTTTATTGTTGAAAACTAGATTTGCAAAGATGAACAGAGATATCAGAATCGTCATGACATCTTTGAAATCGGATATTCCCAAAACATCATCAGAATTGTACAGTGAAATTCATGTGGTGAATCCCTTCACATATGGAAAAACTAAATCCACGCAAGACAAATGGAATGTGAATCAAATAAAAAAAATGAGGATAGTACACGACCAACTTTATCATGTATCAGCGTTGATCAATAAATTTTACGGAATACAAATTTTTCTCTCGTTTACCCTTGTACTAATGTCAATCATAATGGCATTATATATTTTGAATCTGTGTGTATTCAACGCTGATAAAAATCATTTTCCCTCCGACGACATTCAAATATTCATCACTACATATTCAATTGCATTATTAAAATATACATTCATACTTTTGCTAATCACAACAATTTGCCAAGTGACCGTTGACGAGGCATCTATAACATCAACAATACTGCGGACATTCATGTTGGTCGATGGCTTGGATAAAGATATGATGGAAGAATTGAATGGATTCTCAAAACAATTAATGAATGACAGAGTCGTATTCAGTGCTTATGGTTTCTTCAATTTGGATATGACTTTAATATTAGCTTTTGCGGGCACTTCCGTTACATACGTAATGATTTTATCACAGTGAAATGGTGAATGTATAACCAGTAAGAAGGTATGCGTTTTGTAACGATGCGATGTTCTGATTTTTTAAATTGTTATTGGGATCAATTATCATCATTTTTTTCTTACCTACACACATTTGGCTATCTATCCTGTCATCTTATTATGCGTGACTATATCTTGGCCAAGGGGACGTTGTAAGTGAAAAAGTGTTTTTTCCTTTTTTTTTTTACATGTTAAAATAATTCGATCTTTTCTTAACTGATCATAGAAAGATTCGTTTTGGAAACCCAAATAGTTTGATTACAATCAAATAATTGGTAATGCATGAAAACATCTCAATATCATATAGCATGCCGGATTCTATTGTTGTTTTGACTGTTTTGGAATAAATCCAACAAACATCATTTTCAAGTGCATTTATCTTGGAATTCAATATTTTCTCACTAATGTACCTTTTTCTCAAAAACTGTTGGAGCTAGACCCTTGACATTTTTTCTGTATGTTTGTACATATGTACTACATATGTGGACAGGATTTTTTAACTCTGCAACGAATACATGGTTTGAAAAAAATCAAAACAAGTTGAAAAATGTAGCAAATTTTGGAGCATTGTTGAAAATTGCATTGTTGTCAGCATTGTTGCAATATGTTCATAAAATCCTGTCAGTGTGTACAAATACTATCAAGGTGCATGTAAAAAAAAATTAGTATCCTAGGTAAATTAGTTTCTGAGATAAAGGTACATAAAATTTGTTTTTTTAACATGGAAGTGATAGGGCTTACAATGTCCCCTTGATCATTCCCTGTAGTTCGGCAACCTAGCATGTAGGCAGAGATCCGAATGAAAGGCATTAATCCTCATGATATTATAATTCATGTGGAATGTGTTCGTTTGTATTTGTGACATACTATTACTGTCGTCATAAAGTTATCGATTCAATGCATGCGTAAGTATTGTCACAGCGTTGAGTAGCTTTAGATTATTAAACTGAGTACATGAAACTTGAATTCTAACATGTTGAATAATGTGTTGTGGTCGTTCGTCATTTCGTTTCAACTGACGGCTCACTCAATTGTGATGAGTATTTATTGAAGTGGTTCTTGCTCACAGCTCATTTTGACATTTTGAAATGGATGTTCTGCATTTTTGATGAGCGTAGCGAAGTCTCCATCCCACTCTTATAGAGCTTTGTCTGTGTGTTTTTTTTTGTTTTTTTTGTAAGCACTCCACAGGTCGCAAGGGTTGACTGATGAACATGAAACTTTTTTTTCTACACGCAAACTCATCCAACTTGGAACTGTATGGTTTTTGGAATGAATCGGTCAGACCGATTTTGAGAAAAATCATCTCAAAGTTTCTAAAAACCTCATAAGATTTGGCTGGGTGGAAAATGTTGAAAAATAAAATCTCTCCAAATGGAATGAAATTTTCTCTAAATGTGTTCACATGGATTTTACACATTATTAAGATTTTGTAAGCAATTCTGATCGGTCGTTTTGAAGAAAAAAAATGAAATGACTGATAATATTCATAAAATATATCATAAAAATTATGACAGAATTAAGTTGTCGAGATTCACTGCTTTCTAGATTCAAGAGTTGACCAACAATGAAGTAGTTTTCATATGCGTCAAGGTGTGTAGAATACCAGAGTCAATGAAGTGGCAAGAGTAGAACTTCTTTAACGACTTTTATAGCTTATTCAGATATCAAGGTGTTTAGAATACCAAAGTCGATAAAGTAGCAAGGGTAAAACTACTTCATCGACTTTCATACCTTATTCAGATATCTCGCTCATCTTACAACGCATATTTCGCGTTTGACTAGTTGAAGAATATGGCTACTTCACTTGCAGTTGTGTTCCTCAATCCAAAATAATTATACTAAAAATTGTTTGTATTCTATTATGTTATAAGATGCAATTAATTTTATTAAATATTCCAATTTGCACATTGAGAACATGAGATATCTTCGAATATACATGTATTTCTCTCTTTGAAATTCCAAGAGGAACGATTTTCTCTATCCAAACAGCATGTATGGTGGAAGGTATTTTTCGAAAATAGCTTGATTTTATCCTTCAGTTATCTCAAAATATATAATAAATAGACACGACTGTGTGATTTGAAATTCCTTGACGATCCTCATGTTAAAGGTCAAACATCAGAGTATAACTCAACTGAGTCACTTAAATTTAATTTCGTCGCCGAATGTACAGAAAAAATATATGTATTCATATGTCATATTGTTGAACCGTGAGATATTTGAATGTAGGATAGATGTAAACAATATTCATGATATGTCAACTGTTCATTAAAATCGTGAACATTTAAGTAAAAGTTTACATCATTTTCATTTATTGCTAAACCGATCTTCTTCTCATTATAATCGGCCCCTAATGATAGTTGTGACTAATCAATAGTCCATCTGCTGTCAGCATTTGAAGACGATTGTCTAATTAGTATTGGTAATTTACCACACAATACAGAGTATCTTTGATTGGATGTCGTGTTTAGTGACGTTTGTGGGTGAGCCAATCAATAGTCGTCAATTTAGAACAGTTCTAATTCTCCCAAACCAATTGCTGGTGTGAATACATTGGCAACTCTTCTGCTGATGATACCTGATCTGACCTCTTCTGACAACGCATCAACAGTCTGCTCAGTCGACACACCCGAGAGTTAGAGGTGGATAGTGGATACCGAGGAGGAGGACGATTAATCATAGAAATATCAAATATCATTCCCATTTTTTGGCTGTATTGGAAAACAATGGCTAATGCCACGTTTTTGATGTTCATGGGGAAAAAAAATATATATACATATATATATATATATATATATATTATACTACTACTATGAGGCCTATACTACTATTATGCTGGTGAAAGTACAAAACGCTGGTGACAAAGATCCTGAAACTGGGTGACTACACATATAATTATACAACATTTCTACGAAAACTCTAGCTAATGTGATGCAAGAGGTTACACAGGAAAGAATAAAAACTATTTAAAAAAAAACTATTCCAAGAGATTATGGATCCGTCAAAAATTTTCGAAGAGTTCTTCGGTCCTTCAGAAATAGTACCAATTATAGCTCAATATGTAGTACATACACGCGATATTGATCATTTCTGTACTCACTGTCAGTGAAGTATTTTGAATAAATAATAGTTTCTTGAAAATCCATATTTTCATGAAACCACCTGACTTGGCTCAAGGTGAATTATTTGGTAAGTATCTCTCCTGCACTCAAGACCTGCAGGAATATATTGAAACTCCCTAATATATCAATCAACAGTATGACGAATGAAGAAAATGAAACGTATAAACGATTACCACCACGCTCGAGTATGAAGTCTATTGTGAAGATACTCTATTTCTTGGGTGAGTCAATGTTCTGAAATGTTTTTTTTTTGTGGATATCGGAACATTTTACTGATACAAATTCGAAATCAATCGAACAACTCTTGATGTGGGCATCTGAAAAAAGCTACTCTGAACTGAATGAGAAAATGATGTAGAATTTACATGATTGATTTCACAAACTTGGGTATTATGATTGTGGTGGGGCTTCAAGCTTCATCTCTTCAAATAGGAAAGTTTGTGCCGTCTGTCGTATAACAAGCTAAAAATGTAAAAATGTTCGATACAACTGCTCTTCAAATTTATCTGATTTCATCGGAACACACTCGAAAAAAAATCAGGAACCTGACATTCAAAGTAAAAGTGAAAGAGTGATGAGTTTCAATACATTTCTCAAATTTGACTCTAGAACCATACTTGACATTTTGTGAATAGTTCGTCGTAACGAGACGTTTTCATTGAACATAATAATAAACAAGTCAATTCTAGTGTGAAAGTTTATTTTATATTCAAAAATGTGTAAGAAAAGATACGAAATTACATATTACCACAATTTAGTTAATGACTGTAACTATGGGCGTAGATTGAAAAACGTGGATATGGGATCTAGTTAATATAGGAATATATGGGTTATGTAGGAATAGTTTCATCTATGGGCTACAACTTTGCCGCTCGAAGACGTGTTTCACGTGAACTTTATAACAAGGTTTTCTGCTATTTCTGTGTAGACGGTCAATAAGCGGTCATTGCCCAGATATTGCAGAGCATGCAAACAAAACAGTCCTACAGAAATAGCAGAAGACTTTGTTATAAAGCTCACATAGAATACGTCTTCAAGCGACAGAGTTGTAGCCTATGGATGAGGCTATTTATTGGTACCACATTCACATTTTTCAATCCACGCCTATAGGGACAGTCAAAAACAATGAGGAACATGACTTTTAAGGAAAAACTGGTGAGTTTCAATGAATGTTTCAAATTTGACCATGTCTGGTAATGTGTAATTTTGTATCTTCTCTCACCAAATTTGAAATATTTAATGAAAAGATCCTCACAGCCTTGGTTACCTCTTCTGACTCCGTCATCTCTTTTTACATTCCGTGCACACCAGAGTCATCAATGTACATATATTTCCTCGTAGGTATCTGGCATGTCAACGACGAGCCGCGTGATTGGCTGTTCCACTTACGATATCTCCTACCACGTTTCTGGTTATTCCGCACGTGTTACTCGTTCGTCTTCCAGTGCATCAACGTGACCTTGGTATGGGGTGACACAGAAAACGTGGCCGTCCACGTCACCATGTGTATACTCTACGTCATCGTCGCCATTAAGCTGTCCACGCTTTTCTTTCAACGCGTCAAAATCCAAGCCATGATGGAAGACGTTGAAGATTTACATCAATCGAAATACTTCGATTCGGAATACATGAGAAATGTTTTGAATCGCAGTAATTTAATTATAGAATTTCTTATGAAGATGACTGTGGCTTGTGTTGGTGTTGTGGGAGTGTTTAGTCTAACAATCGGTCCGATAAATGCGCACATTCAAGGCAATATTCCTTTCAGGTGAAACCAACTTTTGTATTGTACATCCACGAAAGAAGAAGGTCGCCTACCAACGAAATAATTGTCAACATTTCGGTCATTTAGATAGCTATTGCAGCAACTGTAATAGAACTTGAGCCATAGGATTAGCACGGCTCATTTAGGGCGAATGCACGAATCATATATCGTTGGATTCTTGATACTCCAAAGAAACTGAAACCGGCACAGTAGCTGAGTGGTTAGCTCACTTGCTTCGTGATCCGGGAGGTGAAGGGACATATCGGACCCGGTTCGATCCCCGCCACCGTCCATCTTTACAGGGTTTTTTCGTGGTTTCCCTCTGTAGTCTAGGCTAATGCCGGGATGGTTCCTACAATATAGGCCACGACCGCTTCCTTCCCACTATCCTTCCCACTATCCTTCCCACTACCCATAAAAACCTTCATCTCATCATCCCATCATCTCATTAATCATTCATCCGACGCCAATAGATCTTAGTAATCATTACAGTGCGTCGTTAAAACCCAATGAAAAAAAAAAAAAAAAAAAAAGAAACTGAATGTTGTGGTACTTTTTCTAAAATCGTTGCGAATATGACGTCGCGATGCCCCAAAATCGGACGGTTGCCAAATTTTGCTTTTGCATCTGCTTTCATGAAAATCACAATAACTTCATACACGTTCGAGATGAAACCATGAAATAATTTCTGCATATAAATGCTGACATTACAGTTAGCTGACCCCCCCCCCAAAATGCTGAGTTTCGTTCTTCATACTCTGTGCTATGATAACATGTATCTTACTTGACAGTTTTTATAACGGATGAAGGCATTTTGAAGAGCAGTCACGCATTGTATGTTGAACCTCGTCTTGGAAAATGGTAACACTCTACAAATAGCTCAGATAGACAAATATAGCTATACTTTCGTGTTCGTTATGTTGGTGTTTGACCTTCTGTTTTCATGGATACAAGAATACTAATTCTAATAACTTTGACTTTTACTCTCGCACCTGATACGATCCAATAGTTGTGATGTTCCAAGATATATGGTGAAACGAGTGGCCTGCCTCTAACGAAGACTCGAATAAAAGACCCAATGAATGCATTTAGGATGAGAGTCTAGGATTGTTTGCACTGGTCATCACGACGGTGACTTATCATCCCAAAGAAATAGTTGAAATCAATATAGTTTTTTGTATAACACATTGTTAAAGTTTTTTTTATAACATCGAAACTTAATACAAAATCATTGTTCCCCAATTGAGGCAATTAATGGAGGAAAGGAACGTTTGAACGGGACACAACAAGGGCGAACTCACCCTAAAAAATAATTGAAAATGAGATAACTCATGTGACAAACGATTAAAAATGTGTATTGATACGTAAAGGGATGGAGAACAATTCAAAAGTTGTCTTAGAAAAAAGTTTCTCATCTTCTTTCTGCATATATCTTCTCTCTCTCTCTCTCTCTCTCTTCTTTTTCTCCATCTTTTTTTTTTTTAATCTACCTTTTTTATCCTACATAAAATTCACTTGACTAGGTGAGAAAAGTACTTCCGTATTTTTTTCGAAGTATATGCTCTTCTCTTAGATTTCTGTGTCTTCTTTACAAATCTTCTCTCTTCTTTGTCTAAATAATGAATAGTGATCAATAATAAATAGGCGATGAAAACTAAAATATAGCAATAAATAATACTGATACATGATCGGAAATGAATTGATAGATAGAGAGAGACATGATATGAGAGTAGACAATAGTGAAAGTAATAAAAGTACAATGTGCTGATTTGTAGGCTATGGCTCCCGTACGATGCTTCATACACCCCGGTCCTCGAGATCACGACCTTCTTCACGAACCTCTTCACGGTAATGGACACCACTATCATAGTGGCGAATTCGGGAAGCTTCTTGACGTTGGTAGCCGAAACAGTCGCACAGTTTAGAGTCCTAAGGTAATAATTGGAATCTTTTTTCGGCGAATCACAGGTAGGGGAGAGTCGTCTCCTGCCAAGGGTTGATACACTTCATTACGAATTACGCTGGTGTGAACACAACGTATACAGAACGTTGGTCGAGTAATTGTTGAGGTTTGGATTGTATCCTATCGGTGCGCGCATTGATTCGTTTGCCGACTACTTCTTCATTTGTAATTATATGTACAATTATTCTATTCGATCAATAAGATCATTAAATGTCAATGTCAATTATTTATTTTGTATCAGAATCCGAATCTTGATGTACATACAATAATTGTTTCTTCAGCAAAGAACAAATTTTTGATTACGATCAGAATAGGCACCTTTTGTTTGTTTCGAGACTTCGGGAGTTCGGGCAGTTTGCGGTAGTCTTGTGTACACATTTGTGATTATATAAGCCATAGAACTGAAAGTTACTGTGTAACGGAAGTGTGTGTCTCAACGCTTTGCGGCAACAATCCTTTCCTTACGGTATAGTGAGTATTTTTCTCTGCCATTTATGAGTAGTCAATATAACTGTTGGCATGATTTTATTGAGATTCTGAAGATTCTGATGTCTTTTTATATCGAAGAAATAATCGGACGCTATCTATACGCCGCCATGTCGACCATTATTTCAAAACGTGTTAGTGATCTGTTTTTAACAATATTAGCACAGAGAATAAGACGCCATCTGTACGGTACAATGTCTCATAACTATACAAAGATGGCATGAAAACTCTCAAGTCATCGGAGTAAAGAATGATTTTCAAAACTATCTTATTTCAATGTGATTATTGAAGCAAACTTATAATTGAAATCTTGGTTCTCCGTATTTATACGTCTATTTACCCTTGTTCCAGATATAACTTGGAAAATATACGCAACACTGCAATGGCTTCTATGAAGAATAGTGCGGTTCAGAGAGTTTCGACATTGGGCTCACAGTTGGTCGCGTCAAGTTTGTCAACCTGCCCCGAAATGTACACACTCGACGTGGAAGAACTTGACGACGACTTCTGGAAGTCTGAAGTGAACAATTTCTTGAGCGTGACGGAACGCCATGAAGTTGAGGCGGGAGAGTTGGAATCCAGTAGCCCTGACGAGAGAGCAAGACTGACTGCTAGTTGTGTAGTGGTAGAGAGAGATGATGAGAATGTGGCGCATGAAATGGAGAAAGTTCTGAGGAGATGTATCTTACACCATCTTAGATTATTGAAGTGAGTGGAAAATAGTTTTTTCCTTCAATTTTGTATTGGTGTATAATAACAACGCTAACAATCAGGACCTCTCGGAGGATTTGGACACCTTGTCGTGGTGTGTGAGCTCGAATGGGTTTTTTGAATTTTGATCCCCAGAGCTGTCGCCGGGAGCAATTGATTTGCTCTCAAAACGGTCAAAACGTCTGGAATAAGGGCCCAGACCAAGTTTTTTTAGTGACCAAGCGTTTTGGTGACCGAATTATCATGGAAGAAGTACTGAAACTTGTATTCTCATTCTATGTTATTTCATTTTCTTGTCACTTTTCATCTCATCTATCGTCATCTTTTATTTTATTTCATATGATCTTCACTTACTTTTTCCTTTCTTTCCCGCTCCCTTCATGTGCTCAAAACTTCCACAAACTTTGGCAACCGTAGTAAAGTACACCGGTATGAACAGAGGCGCAAAATGACCTCGCTGTCGACGACCTTTAGACCCTAACACTGACTATTTTTTTTTTTTTTTCAAAAACATCGAAACTTGATACAAAATCAATGTTCCCCAATTAAGGCTATGGATGAAAGATAGGATCGTCTGGACGGGGCACCATAAGGGCGATCTTACCACCTCATAAACTAACTAACTACACTGAGGCTTAGAGGTCAATATGGAGGTAGAAAAGAACGAATGCCACACATGCCAGAATATATCTACGAGAAAATAAAAATTGTAAAATGACTTTGAGTGTTCGAAACGTGATCTGAAGGCTCGTCTGAACTGATGCAAGTGATGAAAGGTGAACGAACATTTACAAAACCTCATGCTTCTTGTGGGACTCCAATCCACATCCCTGACTTGGCTTCATTTTCTGTAGTTGTTGATTAGCTGAATCAGCCAAAGTGGCTGCAATTTTTCAATTGATAATAGAATAGAGAATTTGACAGAAAAGGTAATTGTTTCGCAATTGAGGCTAAAAATTGGAGGGTGGGATGGGAACATTCGGACGGGCACCACTAGTTTTGAAAAGTAATAATTAATTACAATATAATTCATTCTAAGAATCCATTTAATCATGTAGGTTGAGGGTTGGTGAATCATTTCATGCTGGAGGATGGAATATGTATCATACAAATTCAACCAATTTCATCCAATTACCGATGACCAAACAATATTTATTGAAAATTTAATGAAAGTCAAATTGTCGACACCGACATCTCACTTGCAGAACAGAACGTTACGTTGAATATCACCAATGCTTCAGCTTGAGCCACTCTCTGGTTCGGTCAGCGAGTGTATTGTCTTGGAAACGGATGTCAAATTGGGCGTGCGTTCGATTCCTATATTAAGCATCACTATTTGTAAACTAGTCAAACGCGAAATATGCGTTGTAAGATGAGCGAGATTTCTGAATAAGGTATAAAAGTCCTTGAAGTAGTTCTACCCTTGCTACTTTATCGACTCTGGTATTCTACACACCTTGATATCTGAATAAGCTATAAAAGTCGTTAAAGAAGTTCTACTCTTGCCACTTCATTGACTCTGGTATTCTACACACCTTGATCTATAAGAAAAATACTTCATTGTTGGTCAACTCTTGGATCTAGAAAGCAGTGAATCTCGACAACTTGATTCTGTCACAATTTTTATGATATATTTGATGAATATTATCAGTTATTTTATTTTTTTCTTCAAAACGGCTGATTGGGATTGCATACAAAATCGTGAAAATGTGTAAAATCTATGTATACACATTTAGAGAAAATTTCATCCCATTTGGAGAGATTTTATTTTTCAACATTTTCCACCCAGCCAAATCTTATGGGGTTTTTAGAAACATTGAGATAATTTTTCTCAAAATCGGCCCAACCGATTCGTTCCAAAAATATACAGTTTTAAGTTGGATGAGTTTGCGTGTACAAAAAAAGTTTCATGTTGATCAGTCAAACCTTGCGACCTGTGGAGTGCTTACAAACAAAAAAACAAACAAACAAACAAACAAACAAAAAACACACAGACAGAGCCTTATAAGAGTGGGATGGAGACTTCGCTACGCTCATCAATAAAACTCATCCATCATCTGCCCTCTCATACCAGCAAAGAACATAGCTGTTGATGGGGTCGTTAATAATAAGAAATAAAATAATCCCGACCAAGATTTGATGACGTTTCATTCTTCTTACAGACTAGTTGAAGATAATAAGACCGTCTTCAAATCTGGACTCGATATTGAATTATTCATCATAGCGTGTCTTAGCTTCGTTGGGTTATACATCACGACTTTGGTGAGTGAGGCCCAATTGTAATATGGTTTGGCCACAATGGAATAGTGAGTATGTTATAGTGTATAAGCGACATGGATGTGGCGTCACCTATGTAACCGTTCACAATATAAAACTGTGTTATAGTGATCATGTTAATTGGTACAAAAAATGAAATACATCCATATCGCATCACTATTTCAATATAACCCTTACGACAATTACCAATTTTTGACCAAACAGATAATGTTACTTCTGTAGTCAAGTGACTACTTTTTATGTATTTCGTGTGTCTCATTTTTCTATGAGAGTCGACGAATCAAACACTCTCAAGAAACATATGTAAAAATGACTTTTTATAGCCGTTGTTGCCGTAATTAGATGAGAGTATGCGAAGACTTCCATCCCTCTCTCACGAAGCTTTGTTTGTGATTTTTTTTTTTGGAAGCACTCCACAGATCACACGGTTTGACAGATCGACATGAAAATTTTATTGTACACACAAACTTATCCAACTTGGAACAGTGTGGTTTTTGGAATGAATAGGTTGAGCTGATTCTGAGAAACATCGTGTCATTGATTCTAAAACCATAATATTAGGCTAGGCAAAAAAATTTGAAAAATAAAATCTTTCCAATATTTTTTTTTAAATTTGTGAATGTGTATACCTAAACGATACACATTATCACAATTTTGTGTGAAATTTAGACGAGCCGTTTCGAAGAAATCAATTTAATAAAATGGTTTGTATTCATCAAATAGATACAAATCATAGCAGAATTATATGGTCAAGATTCACTGCTTTCTAGATCCAAGAGTTGACCAACAATAAAGTATTTTTGATCTGCGTCAAGGTGTGTGGAATACTTGAGTCAATAAAGTGGCAAGTTAACGACTTCCTCATACCTTATTCAGATATCTCGCTCATCTTACAACGCATGCCTAGTGGTATCGCATGCGATTCGAAAGTGATCACCAGAAAACTGATGCATCTCTAAGTCGAGTGCACTGTTTGGTTCCCAGGCCGGATCTGTGGACGTTGAGGTGTTGATAATGGGGTGCTTCCTTCTCGGCTTGACGTACGAGTTCCTGATGTACTGCTGGTTCGCTGATGAACTCACCGAACAGGTACGTACTTGGACGAGCGATAGCGAAGACTTACATCGTACTCTTGAATGAATGAATATTAGGGCTTTAAGGCGCATCGACAGCGAGGTCATTTAGCGCCTGTCAAAATAAGTTACTGTACAAAAAGATGAGGTGTTCTATAAAGGTGAAAGTGAAATTTCGATGAGAACACCTCAATATGTGAAACTAAGACTAAACTATTACTAAAGATGTTGTACACTAATTTGTTAAAACCGAACATGTGTGTTCTGTAAGGGGTCACACCCATGGGACTAGAAGGAGAACGTTCTATTACTTGTTCTCAGTTCAAACTCACGCTCAAATAGGAGTGGAGGAATGAAAAACCATAATAAATATATGTTGAAATATGGTTTGGTTCAAAATAACCCTGATGTCAATCCCAAGAGATCGACATCAAGAATAAGTATCAAATGTCAAAAAGCAGTACACTGGAAAAGGATGATTGTATTGTATTGTATTGTATTCATTTTACGGTTTGTTTTACAATGGTATTGTATAAACTAAGCCAGATATAAAAACATTTGAATTGCTAAAAGCACAATAAAATCAAGTCAGATGGCTAGAAATTCGTTGATACTATAATATGATTTTCAGAAGAGATATTTCTTCAATGCATTTTTGAAATCGTTTCTGCCAAGTGTTTTTAAATGAGCAGGTAAGTGGTTAAAAAGTCGCCTGCCGGACTGCATCACGCTGATAGACGTCGACTTAAGTCGACAGAACACGTGGGCGATATTGGCTGCTCCTCTGGTGTCGTGTTGGTGCTGACTGTTTACATTAAAAAGTTCAGTGTTGTGCTTCGTAAAAATGCATATTGTCATTATGTAAAGGCATGGAAGAGTGAGTATTTGGAGCTGTGTGAAGCCATTTCTACAGGAGTCTCTGGTGCCTAATCCAAGCATGGACCTGATGATACGCTTCTGGGCTCGGAAGACTTTTCCGCTTGATCCTGCCAACCCCCAGAACATGATCCCATACATGAGTATAGACTGTACACTGGCAAAGTAGAAAGTCTTAATTGTGGGATAGCTGACTTGGCGCGCTAGGTTCCGAGTGGCAAAGTTGAGCTTGGCTAGTTTTATGATAAGTTGATCTATATGGCTTGACCAAGATAACTGGTGGTCAAGAGAGAGGCCTAGAAACTTGGTACTATCAACAGTGTGAGGGAAGGATGGAAGATTCACTTTGGTTTCACGTGGAGTAAATACGATTATTTCGGTCTTATCCTCGTCCAGCTGTAATGTTAGGTTGGAACCAGTTTTTCAAGTCAGAAAGGGCAGAAAGTACTTCATTGTCGAGTTCGTTCAGATCTGTCCCGAACACCAAGGCGCTTGAGTCATCGGCGTATTGAGTTACGTTACGGTTTGGCTTATTCTTGCTTATATGAGGTGCCAGGTCGTTAACCAGGATGAAAAACAGGAAAGGGCCAAGAATGGATCCTTGAGGCACACCGCATTTGAGAGTTTTCCACGACGATGTAATATCTTGGTCAAGCTTGACTCTCTAAGGTCTGTGAGTCAAGTACGAAGAAAACCAAGATTTTAGCGCGCCACGTACCCCGTACCATTCTGGTTTCTCTAGGAGAAGTACGTGATCAAGTGAGTCGAACGCTTTCGAGAGATCGCATAGTATAAGACCGACTTTATTCTTCTCTTCAAGCGCAGTGGTAATCAGAAGTAACATCTTGAATGTAGCCGTTGATGTAGAGCGACCTTCACGAAAGCCGTGCTGAGTGTCGGATAGCATACTACTTGCACTGAGATGCTCCATCAGGTTGTGGTGCATGATTTTTACCAGTATTTTTGAGAATGACGAGAGTATAGAGATTGGCCTATGGTTGGAGCATTGAGATGTATCCCCTTACCAGTAAAAGTCCATATTTCCACCCTCCAGACCTCCAGCATCACCCTTGTGGTGCCCTGTACTCCACTACGTGATTATCGTCATTGAGAAAAGAGCATATTCCCACCCTTAAGAGTCACAATATCACCCTTGTGGAGCCCTGTACTCCACCACGTGATTATCGTCATTGAGAAAAGAGCATATTACCACCTTCCAGACCTCCAACATCACCCTTGTGGTGCCCTGTAGGACACCACGTGATTAACGTCTATGAGAAATAAGCATAATTTCACCCTCCAGACCCTCAACATCACCCTTGTGGTGCACTGTATTTCACCAAGTGATTATCGTCATTGAGGAAAGAGCATATTTCCATCCACCAGACCTCCAACATCGCCCTTGTGATGCCCTGTACTCCACCATGTGATTATAGTCATTGAGAAAAGAGCATATTCCCACCATTCAGACCCTCAATATCACCCTTGTGGAGCCCAGTACCCCACCACGTGATAACGTCTTCGCGAATGAAGCATAATTGAACCCTTCAGACCCTCAACATCACCCTTGTGGAGCCCAGTACTCCACCAAGTGATCATCGTCATTGAGAAAAGAGCATATTTAAACCCTCCAGACCTCAATCATCACCATTGTGATGCCCTATACAAAACCACGTGATTATCGTCCATGCGAAAAAAGCATATTTTCACCCTCCAGACCTTCAACATCACACTTGTGATGCCCTGTACAACACCACGTGATTATAGTCATTGGGAAAAGAGCATATTTCCACCTTCCAGACCTCCAATATCACCCTTGTGGTGCCATGTACAACACCACGTGATTATCGTCCTTGTGAATAAAGCATAATATTACCCTCCAAACCCTCAACATCATCCATTGTGGAGCCCTGTACTCCACCACGAGATTATCGTCATTAGGAAAAGAGCATATTTCCACCTTCCAGACCTCCAACATCACCCTTGTGGTGCCATGTACAACATCACGTGATTATCGTCCTTGTGAATAAAGCATGATTTTACCCCCCAGACCCTCAACATCATCCATTGTGGTGCCCTGTACTTATCGTCATTGAATGTGATTATCGTCATTGAGAAAAGAGCATATTTCAATCCTCAAGACCTGCAACATCACCCTTGTGGTGCCCTGAACTCCACCACGTGATTATCGTCAATGAGAAAAGAGCATATTTCCACCCCTCAGACCCTCAAAATCACCCTTGTGGAGTCCTATACTCCACCACATGATTATCGTCTTTGCGAATGAAGCCCAATTTCACCATCCAGACCCTCAACATCACCCTTGTGGAGCCCTATACTCCACCACATGATTATCGTCTTTGCAAATGAAGCCCAATTTCACCATCCAGACCCTCAACATCACCCTTGTGGTGTCCTGTACTCCACCACGTGATTATCGTCATTGAGAAAAGAGCATATTTTCACCCTCCAGACCTCCAACATCACCCTTGAGGTGCCCTGTACTCCACCACGTGATTATCGTCATTGAGAAAAAAGCATATCTTCACCCTCCAGACCTTCAACATCACCCTTGTGGTGTCCTGTACTCCACCACGTGATTATCGTCATTGAGAAAAGAGCATATCTTCACCCTCCAGACCTTCAACATCACCCTTGTGGTGTCCTGTACTCCACCACGTGATTATCGTCATTGAGAAAAGAGCATATCTTCACCCTCCAGACCCTCAACATCACCCTTGCAGTGTCCTGTACTCCACCACTTGATTATCGTCATTGAGAAAAGAGCATATTTTCACCCTCCAGACCTCCAACATCACCCTTGAGGTGCCCTGTACTCCACCACGTGATTATCGTCATTGAGAAAAGAGCATATCTTCACCCTCCAGACCTTCAACATCACCCTTGTGGTGTCCTGTACTCCACCACGTGATTATCGTCATTGAGAAAAGAGCATATCTTCACCATCCAGACCCTCAACATCACCCTTGTAGTGTCCTGTACTCCACCACGTGATTATCGTCATTGAGAAAAGAGCATATCTTCACCCTCCAGACCTTCAACATCACCCTTGTAGTGTCCTGTACTCCACCACGTGATTATCGTCATTGAGAAAAGAGCATATCTTCACCCCCCAGACCTTCAACATCACCCTAGTGGTGCCCTGTACTCCACCACTTGAATATCGTCATTGCGAACGGAGCATAATTTCACCCTCCAGACCTTCAACATCACCCTTGAGGTGACCTGTACAACACCACGTGATTATCGTCATTAGGAAAAGAGCATATTTCAACCCTCCAGACCTCCAACTTTATCCTTGTGGTGCCCTGTACAACACCACGTGATTATCGGCTTGGCGAATGAAGCATAATTTAACCCTCCAGACCCTCAACATCACCCTTGTAGAGCTCTGTACTCCTCCACGTGAATATCGTCATTATGAAAAAAGCATATCTTCACCCTTCAGACCTCATTCATCAACCTTGTGGTGCCCTGTAGAACACCACGTGATTATCGTCCTTGCGAATGAAGCATAAATTCACCCTTCAGACCCTCAACATCACACTTGTGGTGCCCTGTACAACACCACGTGAATATCGTCTTCGAGAAAAGAGAATATTTCCACCCTTCAGACCTTCAACATCACCCTTGTGGAGCCCTGTACTCCACCACGTGGTTATCGTCATCGGAAAAAGTTCATATTTTCACCTTCCAGACCTTCAACATCACCCTCGTGGTGCCCTGTACAACATCACGTGATTATCGTCATCGAGAAAAGTGCATATTTCTACCCACCAGACCCACAACATCACCCTTGTAGTGCCCTGTACAACACCACGTGATTATCATCATTGTGAAAATAGCATATTTCAACCCTCCAGACCTACAACATCACCCTTGTGGTGCCCTGTACTCCACCACGTGATTATCGTCATTGAGAAAAGAGCATATCTTCACCATCCAGACCCTCAACATCACCCTTGTAGTGTCCTGTACTCCCCCACGTGATTATCGTCATTGAGAAAAGAGCATATCTTCACCCTCCAGACCTTCAAAATCACCCTTGTGGTGCTCTGTACTCCACCACTTGAATATCGTCATTGCGAACGGAGCCTAATTTCACCCTCCAGACCTTCAACATCACCCTAGTGGTGCCCTGTACAACAACACGTGATCATCTTTCTTGCAAAGAATGCATATTTCCACCGTTCAACCTTCAACATCACACTTGTGGTGCCCTGTACGATAAAACGTGATTATCGTCATTGAAAAGAGAGCATATTTTCACCCTCCAGACCTTAAACATCACCCTTGAGGTGCCCTGTACAACACCACATGATTATCGTCCTTGCGAGTGAAGCATAATTTCACCCTCCAGACCTTCAACATCACCCTTGAGGTGCCCTGTACAACACCACATGATTATCGTCCTTGCGAGTGAAGCATAATTTCACCCTCCAGACCTTCAACATCACCCTTGAGGTGACCTGTACAACACCACGTGATTATCGTCATTAAGAAAAGAGCATATTTCAACCCTCCAGACCTCCAACTTTATCCTTGTGGTGCCCTGTACAACACCACGTGATTATAGGCTTGGCGAATGAAGCATAATTTAACCCTCCAGACCCTCAACATCACCCTTATAGAGCTCTGTACTCCTCCACGTGAATATCGTCATTATGAAAAAAGCATATTTTCACCCTTCAGACCTCATTCATCAACCTTGTGGTGCCCTGTACAACACCACGTGATCATCGTCCTTGCGAATGAAGCATAAATTCACCCTTCACACCCTCAACATCACCCTTGTGGTGCCCAGTAATAGACGACGTGAATATTGCCCTTGCGAATAAAGCATATTTTCGAACCTTCAGACCTTCAACATCACCCTTGTGGAGCCCTGTACTCCACCACGTGGTTATGGTCATCGGAAAAAGTCCATATTTTCACCTTACAGACCTTCAACATCAACCTTGTGGTGCCCTGTACAACATCACGTGATTAACGTGATCGAGAAAAGTGCATATTTCCACCCATCACACCTACAACATCACCCTTGTGGTGCCCTGTACTCCACCACGTGATTATCGACCTTCCGAATAAAGCATATTCTCAAACGTTCAGACCTTCAACATCACCCTTGTGTGCCCTGTACAATACCACGTGATTATTGTTCTTGTGAATAAAGCATATTTTCACTCTTCAGACCTTCAACATCACCCTTGTGGTGCCTGGTACTCCACCACATGATTATCGTCCTTGCGAATAAAGCTTATTTTCACTCTTCAGACCTTCAACATCACCCTTGTGGTACCCTGTTCTCCACCACTTGATTATCGTCCTTGCGAATAAAGCATAATTTCACCCTTCAGACTTTCAACATCACCCTTGTGGTGCTCTGTACAACACCACGTGATTATTGTCATTGAGAAAGTAGCATATTTTTACCCTCCAGACCTCCAACATCACCCTTGTGGTGCCCTGTACAACACCACGTGATTATCATCCTTCCGAATAAAGCCTAATTTCACCCTCCAGACACTCAACATCACCCTTGTGGTGCCCTGTACTCCACCACGTGATTATCGTCATTGAGAAAAAAGCATATTCCCGCCCTGCAGACTTCGGCCATCGCCCTTGCGGTGCCCTGTACTCTTCCACTTGATTATCGTCATCGAGAAAAGAGCATATTTCCGCCCTCCAGACCGTCAACATCACCCTTGTGGTGCCCCGTACTCCACCACGTGATTATCGTCATTGAGAATAAAGCATAATTTCACCCTCCAGACCTTCAACATCACCCTTGTGGTGTCCTTTAATTCACCACGTGATTATCGTCCTCGCGATTAAAGCCCAATTTCACCCTCCAGACACTCAACATCACCCCTGTGGTACACTGTACAACACCACGTGATTATCGTCCTTCCGAATGAAGCCTGATTTCTCCCTTCACACCTTCAACATCACCCTTGTGGTGCCCTGTACGATACCACGTGATTATCGTCATTGCGAATAAAGCATATTTTCACCCTCCAGACCTTCAACATCAGCCTCGTGGTGCCCTGTACTTCTCCACGTGATCATCGTCATCCAGAAAAGATTATATTTCCACCCTCCAGACCTTCAACATCACCCTTGTGGTGCCCTGTACAACACCACGTGATTATCATCATTGAGAAAAAAGCATTTTTTCACCCTCCAGACCTTCAACATCACCCTTGTGGTGCCCTGTACAACACCACGTGATCATCATCATTAAGAAAAGAGCATATTTTCACCCTCCAGACCTTCAACATCACCCTTGTGGTGCCCTGTACAACACCACGTGATCATAATCATTAAGAAAAGAGCATATTTTCACCCTCCAGACCTTCAACATCACCCTTGTGGTGCCCTATACCTCACCACTCGATTATCGTCATTGGGAAAGGAGCATATTTTCACCCTCCAGACCTCCAACATCACTCTTGTGGTGCCCTGTACAACACCACGTGATTATCGTCATTGCGAATAAAGCATATTTTCACCCATCAGACCGTTCACATCATCCTTGTGGTGCCCTGTACTCCAACACGTGATTATCGTCCCCGCGAATAAAGGATATTTTTGCACCCTCCAGACCTTCAACATCACCCTTGTGGTGCCCTGTACAACACCACATGATTGTCGTCATTGAGAAAAGAGCATATTTTCACCCCCCAGACCTCCAACATCACCCTTGTGGTGCCCTGTACATCATCACGTGATCATCGTCATTGGGAAAAGAGCATATTTTCACCCTCCAGACCTTCAACATCACCCTTGTGGTGCCCTGTACAACATCACGTGATCATCGTCCTTGCTTATAAAACATAATTGCACCCTCCAGACCTTCAACATCACCCTTGTGGTGCCCTGTACAACACCACGTGATTATCGTCCTTGCGGGATGAAGCTTATTTTCACTCTTCAAACCTTCAACATCACCCTTGTGGTGCCCTGTACAACATCACGTGATTATCGTCCTTGCTTATAAAACATAATTGCACCCTCCAGACCTTCAACATCACCCTTGTGGTGCCCTGTACAACACCACGTGATTATCGTCCTTGCGGGATGAAGCTTATTTTCACTCTTCAAACCTTCAACATCACCCTTGTGGTGCCCTGTACTGCACCACGTGATTATCCTCGTTGAGAAAAGAGCATATTTCCACCCTTCAGACCTCCATCATCTCTCTTGTGGTGCCCTCTACTCCACCACGTTATTATCACCATGGGGAAAAAATAGCATATTTTCACCTTCCAGACCTCCAACATCACCCTTGTGGTGCCCTGTACAACATCACGTGATCATCGTCCTTACGAATAAATCATAATTTCACCCTCCGGACCTTCAACACCACCGTTGTGGTGCCCTGTACTCCACCACGTGATTATCGTCATTGAGAAATAAGCATATTTCCGCCCTGCAGACTTCCAACATCACCCTTGTGGTGCCCTGTACTCCTCCACTTGTTTATCGTCAGCGAGAAAAGAGCATAATCCACCCTCCAGACCGTCAACATCACCCTTGTGGTGCCCAGTACTCCACCACGTGATTATCGTCATTGAGAATAAAGCTCAATTTCACCCTCCAGACCCTCAACATCACCCTTGTGGTACACTGTACAACACCACGTGATTATCGTCCTTTCGAATAAAGCCTGATTTCACCCTTCAGACCTTCAACATCACCCTTGTGGTGCCCTGTACAATACCACGTGATTATCGTCATTGCGAATAAAGTATATTTTCACCCTTCAGACCGTTCACATCACCCTTGTGGTGCCCTATACTCCACCACTCGATTATCCTCATTGGGAAAAGAGCATATATTCACCCTCCAGACCTACAACATCACTGTTGTGGTGCCCTGTACAACACCACGTGATTATCGTCCTCGCGAATAAAGCATATTTTCACCCTTCAGACCTCCAACATCATCTCTGTGGTGCCCTGTACTCCACCACGTGATTATCGTCCTTGCGAATAAAGCATATTTTCACCCTCCAGACCTCCAACATCATCCTTGTGGTGCCCTGTACTCCACCACGTGATTATCGTCCTTGTGAATAAAGCATATTTTCGCACTCTCCAGACCTTCAACATCACCCTTGTGGTGCCCTGTTCTTCTCCAGTTGATTATCGTCATTTAGAAAAGATTATATTTTTACCCTCCAGACCTTCAACATCACCCTTGTGGTGCCCTGTACAACACCACGTGATTATCGTTATTGAGAAAAGAGCATATTTTCACCCTCCAGACCTTCAACATCACCCTTGTGGTGCCCTGTACAACACCACGTGATTATCATAATTAAGAAAAGAGCATATTTTCACCCTCCAGACCTTCAACATCACCCTTGTGGTGCCCTGTACAACATCACGTGATTATCGTCATTGCGAATTAAGCTTGATTTCACCCTCCAGACCTCCAACATCACCCTTGTAGTGCCCTGTACAACATCACGTGATTATCGTCTTTGCGAATTAAGCTTGATTTCACCCTCCAGACCTCCAACATCACCCTTGTGGTGCTCTGTACAACACCACGTGATTATCGTCATTGGGAAAAGAGCACAAACAACGTCATCTTGATCAGACATGAAAATGCCCCAATTAGGGCAGTTTGAAAATTGATACTGGTAACACGACGAATTCAACCTCCCGTATCACATGACGCAAGCACATCAGCATCTGAGCTGCATGTGATAGTGATCAATAGTCTTGAATAATTATATATTTCAGAGTGCTCTGATCAACGACGCGGCCTACGCGTGTGATTGGCTGGACGCGTCAGAAGGTTTCAAACGTTCAATTCGTATCATCATGGACAAGTCACAGAAGCCACTCTTCATAACCGTGGCTGGATTGCCGCTCTCTCGAATAACCTGCAAGATGGTACGTACAAGTCGTAATTTATTGTATATGACCTATCCAATATCATGTATATGATCACTTCTGGACGGAAATAAATATTATTATTATCATTATTATTATTAGAAGGTGTTCAAAATAGGCAACATAAATTCATTTTGGATGACATTTTTATCCATTAAACCAAATTATATTTGCAACAGGTCCAATAATAATGGTAGCAAAAACTGAAAACCTTCAGCACCGAGCTGTCAAAATGGTCTTTTGTAAACGTCAATCGTGCAATACCAACTCGAAACACGTGCTTTTGCGGGCTCTTTCTACACTATAACGACTGTCACTGCCCACGCCAGACTATAAGCAGGAATACACTCCTCTTCTATATGCGATTTAATGAGAAACCAAGACATGTGCATTTTGAAATGTATTATTCTATTGTATAATTTCTTGAGCAATTAGTCTACATTGAACATTGAAAAAGAAATTGATTGATTATTTTGTTTTTTTCTAATAACATCGAAACTTGATACAGAATCATTGTTCCCCAATTAAGGCTGATTATTAAAACTAAAGATCTGGTGATGGAGTATTAGATATATTCCATGTGAGCCCTAATTGCCTTCCGTATAATTGTAAATAAAGAAATAATATCTTTCCTAAAATATTAACCCATTTGATTGTGAATTGATGATTGAAAATTTATATTTTGATGTGAAATAAACGTTGTGATGAAACATGTTTTGTTACTTCCAGGCATTCAAGGGCGCCTATTATCTACACGCGCTTCTGAGTAAGCTCTACTTTGGCGAGAAGCTCTTCAAGAAAATGGAATAGAATGAACATTCAGAATTAATGCAATTTTACATTTTGATTCATGTAAAAAAAGATTTATGGGAATGTGAAAAGCAGATTCAGCGTCATTTCACTTTTCTGCTGGTAACTTCAGTGCGACACTAGATATGAAAAGTTTAATGCAACTAGGCAAACACGTTATGTTGCCGCGTTGATGGATGACCTGGAACATAATAACCTGAAATAACCTAATGTTGACATCCCTCCTTGATGTTCGATATTAATTTTACTAAGAAAACGCGGGATGCGCGTTGTGAGATGAGCTTAGAAATATGGAAATCTAGAATGAAAAATAACTTGTCAGCTCAATTCACATTTACGAACCTTGGATTACTTTGAACGCACAAAAACCTTACCTGCAACTTGTTGATATTTATAGTGCTTCAACCTGTCGCATATACACTTTGCAAATCCAATTGATTCAAATATTCAATAAAATTTACACTTTTATCGCGTTTTCTTTGTTATTTCTCATTCTATTGTTGCAAAAATCTCTGAAAAGGTGTATAATAGTATTGTTCATATTCGGTGAGAATTTGAGAGCTTTTGAAAAATTCCAGTTTTTCAAGTATTTTTCTTCCGGGTTATTCTTATGAGGATTTTTCGAACCCTCCGATCATTTTCTGGAAAAACCTTCCAGCCGATTTCTCGGAATAACAATCCCAGCCTATTCTGGTATGACAGAAATATGTAGAGTTCCAAGTCGATAAATATTTTTTCCTGACCTGTATGCCGCGTACAAAATTACAAAAAAAAAAAAAAAAAAAAAACCAAGCCCATTTTTTCGGCATGTGAAATGGAATCTAATCTAATCGCATTTCCTCATTATTCATTTCAATATTGGTTCACTTTAAATGTTTTTGAATATTGATCCATTGTCTTTCATTTCAATTCCCAATTCTTATCCTATCAATTAAATATTTCATCACTTTTTTGTGACCTCGTAGAAACTTCGAATTGGTATCAAAATATGAGTGTATTTGAATAAAAAGTGTCTCTGTCTTAGAAAATGTACACCCTCTAATAAGAAATGATAAAAGTTATCTCCTAAAAGCTTATGTACCGCTGAATAGACTCATGTGCTACCTTTTGTATTATGTTGAGCTTAAGAACTGCATCCTTGTTGTCAGATTTCGGCCTGAATCGTGCTTGTTGAAAATAATCACCTGTTCGCACCGACATTCAAAATGTGTATTCATATACGACTCCCAAATGTGTTTCATTTATTTATTCCGATAACTTTGTAGTATGTATACATGTATGTGTGGCAAAAATCATAAAACTTATATTCTTGAACTCCTTAACCTACTTGGCGCTGATATAAAATTAACAGAATGGCGAAACTTCTCAACTATAACGTTATGCATGTTTACTAAATTCAATAATTCTATCAGTATTTCCTGTGTGATAATATTGCTAGGATATATATTTATCAACTCGAACGTACGAAATACATTCCGCTAATATTATTATCGGTATTATTGATTGATTGATTGATTGATTGATTGAGTGATATATGATATAAACATGGCTAACTTCAATTCAATCCATCATCCTGTTATTTGTATATATATATATATATATATATATATATATATATATATATATATATAATACTCGTTTTCACGTTAGAAGAAGGTCATCTACTGAAATATATATATATATATATATATATATATATATATATATATATATATATATATATATATATATATATATATATATATACATATATATATATAATACTCGTTTTCACGTTAGGAGAAGGTCATCTACTGAAATATATATATATATATATATATATATATATATATATATATATATATATATTACCCTCATATGTGTACACACTTAGGCCTACAGAGGTATTGTTGAGGAATAACGATTTTTTCAGGAAGTTTCTCGCGAAGAACACACACAGTTGTATTCTTCCAAATACGTTAAATTTTTTATGTTGCAGCTAGTTTATAATCACGAAAATGATTCAGATTATATGTTTGATGAACGATATTTGTTCAAGTCATGTTGTGGCATCATATAAATAACTTCTCAGTATTCTATTGGTTGATACCGGTATATCATATTCTGTATGTATTCTTCCAAAGAAGCGTCATTGTGTGTGAAGAAATAAATCACTCCTTATTGAAATAATTTCAATTCCATTAGAAATGAGCAGATGCATTATTCATACTCTACCCAATTGTAGCATTGTTGATGAAATGGAACATCACATTCTCATGTGATGAAAGTAAGCGAAGACTTCATTGTCTCTTTTCCAATGGACGAAACTTCCAGTTCTGTTCCATCCAACGAGATAACAAATTGCGGTGTAACTTGGCGTGCACATATAATATCATCTAACTTATGAATTAATGTTTATATCAGGAACCATATTGGTTGAACTAATGTTGAGAGATCCCTTTACGCAAATATGGAATACTGTTATGTAAATAATTCTCATTTCACATTACATATATCAATCCGAGAATGTGTAGGCCAGAATTAACCCCTTTAGTGATTACTCACCAAACTTATCCACCAAAACTTGACATTCAATCATAATAGACTGTTTATCATGTGAGATTTTTGTGATACAGTTAGCGTGTCTATAATTTCCCATATGATTTATATTGCGTGATAAATCTACTTAGAACCTACGTACGGCACCATCGTGCTCCGTTTCAGAATTATGAAGGGAAGATGTATGGAATAGATACATGAGATCAGATTTATTGATTGAGATTTGTATACAAAATGGTGACATGCTACTGCTTGTACATTATATGTGTTTTTATATATAGTATATTGTGTTCACGTGGATAGATACATACATATTCGAATTGCAATTCAAGATTCAACCAATTAGAAAATCGGCAACTAAAAACATTGATTTTTTTCACACACATGTGGTTTTCGTGATTGCACATTCACCATTTCACTGTGATAAAATCATTACGTATGTAACAGCGGTGCCAGCAAAAGCCAATATCAATGTCATATCCAAGTTGAAGAAACCATAAGCACTGAATACAACCCTATCATTCATCAACTGTTTAGAGAATAGATTCAACTCCTCCATCATATCTTTCTCCAACGCATCGACCAACATGAATGTTCGCAGTATCGTTGATGTCATAGCTGCCTCGTCTACGGTCACTTGGCAAATTGTTGTGATTAGCACAATGATGAATACATTTTTCATTAATACAATTGAAAATGTTATGATGAATACTTGTATGGCGTCAGTAGAATAATTTATCTTACTGTCGAATAAACACATACTTAAAATGTATAACGCCATTATTATTGACATGAGTACAAGGGTGAACGACAGTAAAATTTGTATTCCGTAAAATTTATTGATCAACACTGACACATGATAAAGTTGATCGTGTACTATCCTTAATTCTTTGATTTTATTTACATTTCTTTTCTCTTGAGTCGATCCAGATTTTTCATATATTTTAGGATTTATTGTATACATATTAATGTACAATTGTGATGATGTAAGCCTACTATGTGTATTGAGACTATTTGATTGCTTAGATATCATAATCATTCTGATATTCTTGTTTATCTTTGTAAATCTAATATTTAAACATAGAATGAAATTGATGAATTGCAATAACATGGTGTCAGTAATTAAACCGACAGTTATTTTCCGTAAATGAACACTGATAGAATCTCCGACACCTAAGCAGTAAGATAATATAATCGTTTGAATGAAATGTATGAAGAACTCAAAATAAATAATATTTCGGTATTTCTTTCCATCAATTTTCTCGTTCTTGTAAATAATACTGTCAACTCTTGCAATTTTATCAACAATCTTGTGTATACATTTTGACATCGTTAACGATTGTATTAGACTGACAAATACTGAACAGGCCGCTACAACCAACCACACAAATGTAGGAATTGTCCATTTTTGTCGATTGTTCTTCAAATTGTCTACAAATTGTAAACAACCCTCCACAAAAAGTATGAACAAAATTATCATAATTGATGAAGAATAAATTATTGGTTTGATTGAAGATTGGTTATTGAAGTTGAATGGTGCGAGTCCAACTATACGTGACAGCATAAACATCGGATAAACAGCCGAGAGAAATGCTTCTTTGGACATCTTTCAGTGATTATTTCGTTCATTCAAATGATGAAAATAAAAATATACTCTTCATTTGTTCCACTAATTGTTTCTAACAGAATGAGTAATAGACATTTCCATGATGACTTACAATCATCTTCTAATCGAAATGACACCAAATCTCTATTTTCAATAGTTGTACTCTATTTTCAATAGTTGTACTCTATTTTCAATAGTTGTTCCCTATTTTCAATAGCTGTACTCTATTTCCAATAGTTGTACTCTATTTCCAATAGTTGTACTCCATTTTCAATAGTTGTACTCTATTTCCAATAGTTGCACTCTATTTTCAATAGTTGTACTCCATTTTCAATAATTGTACTCTATTTTCAATAGTTGTACTCTATTTTCGATAGTTGTACTCTATTTTCAATAGTTGTAATCTATTTTCAATAGTTGTACTCTATTTTCAATAGTTGTACTCTATTTTCAATAGTTAAAAAAAGTCATCAAGCCAATAACTTGATAACCATTTTCTCGTCCACCTACCCGTCTATAATCCTAGTCGAGGTTTCAAACGCACCATTTGAGTTGAGCAATTGAATGATTTAGGACGTGGAGTATTTCTTCATTCATTCCTCTTGATTATATCTCAAATAAGTTGTTTGATCAAATTTAATTCTACATTTTTTTACGATTTGAGTACCATATTTATAGGTTTTAGTGTTCACCAAGTACTTATTATTCACAATTGGTTCGGTGGTATAGTATAGTCTATAGAACTAGTTTCTGTCAAAACATTTTTCTTCTATACTGAATATTATCAGTATTGGAATGACGTTCAATACGTTCAAGCTTTCCTCAAACTCTACCAACATTATTAGTAGTTGTATTCTTAGTACGTTATTGATTCGATTCAGCAATTAATTTGTTGTTTCCATTCAATAATATACTACTACACATGAGTTAGGCCTACTTTTGATTGACATTTAGTAGATAATTATGTAGTTAAAATAATCAGCTGAGTGTATTTTGATTACAGGATGAATTATTTAATATTCTGTTGGTTGAATTATCCAGTGAAGCCTCGTGACAAACGAGAACTTCGACATCCACTAGGCAAACGCGTTATGTATTTCCGCGTTGATGGATGAGCTGGTACATATCAACTTATCTTTAGATTGGTTATTATATATATATATATACACCTTGAGATCCAAACCATTACATCACTGCCATCTTATTTTCCATTATTAACTCATATGATGATAAAGAAGGCTTTGTTTTAATCGTTTAAAATCAAGTGGTGACACTTGTTGCTTTGATTTAATAGGTATCTTTATAGCTTTGAATAATTAACAAAAATTACATCATATATTTTTTTACATCGAAACGGCTGATCTGATTTCAGTGAAAGTTCGAAATAATGTGTATCATTATCAGATTGAGATTCTTCGAGAATTTAAATCCTCTCGGATGAAATATTTTTCACGATTTTTTTTTCTCTGGGTTATTCTAATGGGATTTTTGAAAACTTTGGAATGAGTTTTCTCAGAAGTGGTTCGACCGATCGCGCCTAAAAACTATACAGTATCGAATTGGATAAGGATACTTGTGTGTGCCAAGTTTCAACTGATTTTGAATTTTCGTCTGACCTGTGGAGAACGAAAAAAAATAAATAAAGGCACTTTTTTTCCGGGTATGGCGAAATTGAGTCTTCGCTTCGCTCATCCAATTATATTGATATTTGATAAAGTTTTATAAAAATGCGGTGTATGCGTTGTAAAATGTACAAACTATCTGTATGGAATGTAATAGGAATAGACACACTTTTCTATCGATACTATTTTGATGTCGTTATATATTGTGTTGTCCATCTCAACCTGTTGATTATTTCTTACAAAGTTGAAAACAATTTGGAGAATCGATTGTACCGTCTCAGAAAAACGAGCATGTTCTTTTCTATTATTCGATCTTGTACAAGTCAAACGGAAATACCATTTTTGTCTATGCTTGGCTACATGCTTGTGCTTGGCACATGTGTCATCATATAACTCGATACTGTCATGAGGCGGACATAACCCAGTAGTATTTTAGTCCTAATTCAACTTTTAGTTTTAGGTAACGTGTTTATCTCTCTCTCTCTCTCTCTCTCTCTCTCTCTCTCTCTCTCTCTCTCTCTCTCTCTCTCTCTCTCTCTATATATATATATATATATATATATATATATATATATATATATATATATATATATATATATATATATATATATATATATAAATATATTTATATATATATATATATATATATATATATATATATATATATATATATATATATATATATATATATATTTATATATATATATATATATATATATATATATATATACATATTTATATATATATATATATATATATATATATATATATATATATATATATATATATATATCCTCCAGGAACATCCTTCAGGAAGTCTTGCCTGGGAAGTTGTACCCGGAAAATGTGTACGTCATCAATATCTCTACATCAACAACTTCAAAATTTTGTTTTTAATCCACACTGATGTTTTTTCTTGGTTTCCCTCAGACGTTCCAGTCTGAGGGATGTATGACTCACAAGTTGAAGTGGACATTTCAATCCAATTTCAATTTATAAATTTTTTTATTCTTCAATTTATTCACAACAAACAGGATAGCAGGAAAACAATACAAACAGTAATAAGTGATCAAAATATATACATGTGGGTTAACATTGTAAAATCAAAAAAAGGAGAGAAGAAGAAGCCCGCGTAAGAGCTAAATCTTGTGTGCGGGCATTACTAGTAAAAGTTGATATTTGTATTGACGAAACTATGAACCTACTTAACTGTCCTTGATTTTCCAAGTGTAGATAATGAAGAAATGCAAACATACAATTATAAATACATAGGAACTAACTCAATAAGAATATAACAAAACAAACATAATAATAGTTTAATGAATTAGAATGATTCATAGATCAAGACACTGTAGTCATACGTAATGAATGAGTAGTAGACATGACCGTATACTATTGAAAAAAATAAATACAATTGAACAAATGCAATAAGAATAAAAAAATAACCGAAACAAAATTAGGAATACTGTAATAAATAGAAGAACAGATAAAGAGGAAGATTTCAAGAAGGAGGAGAAAAAGAATAAGATACACGTAATGAGAAGATTCAAGATTTTCTCTCCTCACTGATGTGGATGTTTGAATTGTTTTCTAGCCCTGGAATCATTATTGTTTGTTAAATGAGTTACCTCTCATCAATTATTTTTTAGGGTGATAGGATCGCCCTTGTTCAAACGATCCTATCTTTCATCCATATCTTAATTGGGGATCAATGATTCTGAGACCCCATATTACCAATAATAAAAATGTGTTAATTAAGCTAATTTATTGATTAATTTACACAAATACCATTGGTAACCAAGGGTAATAACAAGCTGATCCACTAATCATCGCTTAATTAACAGATTTATTATTCGTAAAACGGGACCTGAATCAAGTTTCGATGTCATTTTAAAAAAAAACATTGTATTCAGAATAGCTGAAAAGCGGTTACAGCACAAATTCAGCACATTTCAATACCTTCAGAAAAAATTAAAATTGAAAATGAAGAAGGTCGGACACCAAGTTAACATAACTGTGAAATCCACCTTAAACATCGATCTTCCCTCGTAGAATAATAGGGTTGAATGATTTATTGAGTTATGATGTTGCATAATTTAAATGACACCGTCTTGCTGGAAATGTGGAAGGTTAAAATTATTCAGAATTCCTTCTTATTCATTCTGTATAATTTCTTCGGGAAGTTTCTTCGGCACGTTCGAACACTTCATTGAAGCTTCGCCCGCAGTGTGAGAAAGTCAATACAGACCTTTTGTCACAACGAGATTAAAAAGATACTGCAAATCGGCAACGACAAGGAAAATTATAAATGTAAGTTCTATTGTAGTAGTAGTAGTAGTAGTAGTAGTAGTAGTAGTAGTAGTAGTAGTAGTAGTAGTAGTAGTAGTAGTAGTGTTTCTTCCCTTGACCCTCTTTCGAGGAAATCGGTACACAATTTACATATTTCACAATTTAACTTATTAATAGCATTACATTTGAGTAAGGTAGTAAGCCATATCATTTATGATTTATCAACGAATTAGTAATTCTTGTATATCGAACAAATAATACAACAAATAATGATACATTATTACAAGATTTCAGATTGATCGATACGGAATTGGGATAAATCAATAGAACTTGTATAATATATAGACACTCTGATACATAGATATAGATAGTTAGATAACATAGATAATCAGTTGAATAATATTTAAAAAAAAAACGAATTACCGAATATCTCAATACACAGACAAGTAAAATTAATAAGTATTATGAATTCACTGAAATCCAGCATCAACAAACTCTTGCACAGAATAGAAACTATTAATTGTGAGGTGCTCCTTGAGGAGCGATTCAAATTGATTCAGAGGTAGAATTTAAATGCCTATTGGGAGATTATTATAAAGTTTACTTCCTGAAATTTGAAGACTTTTGCCGTATAATGAACGGTTAGGTTCATTTGTATTCAATCAAATACATCAATCAGTATGCGTATAGAATTATCTATCCTTTGATATAGGCCTACTTGATGGATTTGATTCAGATCAAAGACCTTAATATGATTCAGATCTCAAAGTTTTTAACAATGTTTTCGAATGAGAGGACAATATTAACACAAAATGAATTCCAAAAACAGTTTCTATCTATCAAGTTGGCATGTTCCCATGAGGTGGAATGACAACCTGAGAATGCGGTTTAAGAGGCCGCAGGCGCTCTACACGGGCTCGTTGTTCGCTCGCTTCAGACTCGAGTTTAAGATGCATCGTGTGCTAGGCGCAACCCATAGACTAGCCCGCCGAACTCATATTCACGTTAACGCCGTTAATTCCCTTACTCACACTTCTGATATATTTCACAGTCTATATTTGTTTTCGGTATTCAAAAATATGTATCTAGGTCTTCGTAAACTAGAAATGTTTTCATATTCCATTTGAAGAATTTTAAAAATTACAAATTTTTGGTTAAAAATTCTAGAAATTCGATAACCTCCGTTTTTCAATTATTAACATAATGCAAGAACAATCATATTGATATCTTACAAATTACGGCCGAGAGAGTTTGCGGCGTGAAATACGAGCGCCTGCGGCCTCTTAATGACACTTTTTGCAGATGATACAACGCCTAGTACAGTACTTGTTGCGCCTGGAGAAGAACATTGCAAGTAGGAGATGTATGTGGCCATCGACTCGTATATTGTATTATCTCGGTAAGTCCAAGATTTGCTACGAGAAACGCAATTTCTATTAGTTTTCAAGATGATCACCGCGCACATACAATTATCGTCATGGTTAACAGAATTAACTTGACAGATAGATTGAAACAGTGGATGCGAAAAATATAAATATATAAATTTTTTTCATAAGGCGTTTCATTTACATGTTATATTAGTACATTATGATAATAACGTAGACCCACAAAGTCGCGTAAGATTTGACTTGTCTGTGGATCTACACACTGTTAACATATTACATATATGATCATTAAAATAAACATCTGGAAAGCTATACGCGGGATAAGAATAAAAACAGTTGAATGTATAAATATATATGTTTCCCTTTGAACAATGCAATTGAAAAAGTAAATGGGCTAAATAAGTGAATAAGGGAATGAAGCATTATATATATTGGGTATGCATCATGAGTGTGACTCTAATTTTCATCGCTGGTCAAGTATTTGCATCAGAAATTAGAATTCGTAAGAGTTCGAACAATTTTGTGAGAAAATTTTTAGAAAAACTTTATCCAAGTATATTTTGTGATATTCCATTTGAACGTGCCTGAATATATTATAACCATTTCATAAGCTTTATTAACTCTCTACTTTCTTCACATATTATGACGTTATTGATAATTGATATCATAATTTCAATGACTGTTAATGTCTATTCCAATGTCTTGTTTCAATTTTTCGACTGATTTCGACTTTTTCGACTGATTTTTTTATCTTTCAAAGATTTGTCGACAGTGTGAAAGTGTCTCTATCAAAATTAATATCTCCGTTCTTATTTCCACAAGGTTTTTGGCCGTCTGATCAGGGTGACAGAACTGTGTTTATACGCAACATAATACCTATAAGCAGTATGATAATGGTCGGAATGTCACTGTGCTCGTTCGTACTGCTACCCGTTTACACCAGCCTGGTATCAAAAGATCCTATTCTAGTAAGCGAGGCTGTGTATTGCTACATGACGTACGCTGCACACTTGACCCATGTCAGTGAGTTCTATTTCCATAAAGACAGAATGCGACGTATGTTCGTAAATTTGTACGCGATGCAAACGCCTTACCGAATGCAAAATTCGTTCGAGAAATCAGTACGACGAAAATACAAAATGATTGCAAATGTGGCATATTTCTTCTACTTGTTATTTGTCTCTTTCTGCTGTGTCGTGATGGCACCTCTTCTGATATGGCTTGGAATAAGACTCCGAGAACCTCTACACATGTGAGTCGAATACCATTCGTATTTGAGCGCGAGTTTGAACTGAGAACAAGTAGTAATCTAAATACACGTGTTCATATATATAGTCGCTTCACAAAATTATTGCAACAGATTTCAGTCGTAAAACTCACGGCAACGAGAGATGTAATATTATTGGTGACGACCTTGGGTGGGGAAGACTTTCCACAGAACCCAGTTTCAGTAATTGTTTTCGTATATTCAAATAGCGGGGGACGAGTTTCCATGGAACAGACATTCCGAGGGGTAGAGATGCAATTAATACATTTAATTATATATAAGAACCGACTTTCTGAGTGACGACTTGAACGAGTGACGACTTTCCAAGGGGTAGAGATTCAGCCATCCCGCACACACATGTTCGGTTTTAACAAATTAGTGTATAACGTCTTTAGTAATAGTTTAGTCTTAGTTTCACATGGTGTTCTCATCTAAATTTCACTTGCACCTTCATCTAACACTACTTACCTTTCTGTTCAGCAACTTATCTCGACAGGCGCTAAATGACCTCGCTGTCGATGCGCCTTAAAACCCTAATATTCATTCATTCATTCGATGCGCCTTAAAACACTAATATTCATTCATTCATTCGAATATTATTATTTGTTGAGGATAGCTTTATATAGCGAAGAATAATAGAATTTATTGACAAAGTAATTTAATCTGTTGATGGTTGACTGCATTTCTTTCATTAAAATAAAATAACACTCTGAATGATCTATGTAATTGAAAACACTTTGAAATTTCTGTCACTGTTACGAGCAGCGCATTGGTTACCACGCTCGCTTCATGTGATCCGAAAGGTTAAGGGGCATACCGGAGTTGGTTCGATCCCCGCCATAGTGTATATTTACATGGGTTTTTCGTTGTTTCCCTCTGCAGTCTAGGCTCTAGGCCACGACCGCTTCCTTTCCACTATCCATCTCGATACCTAAGAAACCTCCATCTCGCCATCTCATCATCTCATTAATCATTCTTCCTACGCCAATAGATCTTAGTTATCATTATAGTGCGTCATCAAACCCAATAAGAAAATAAAAGAAAATCTGCTCCCATTTCATAATCATGTGTAACTTTTGAAAAGAAAAAATTTAGTGCTTTTCAGTGGCCCACCTATTCCCTAATATTGACTGATTATTCAAGCTGATATTGTAATCAAGCTGTATCACCTCTATGAAATTGTGTAGCCTCAAAGTTTTTATGTCATTCGACTTTGTAATGTAAATGTATGTTCATTCAATATAATATTATGTACCTTTGACATACTTCAATACCTCTACAGATTCATATTTTGTATGAAGTAATGAGCACTTGAGTGAAGGTTTGATTACAATAATGTAATACATAATTATTATCATTATTACCATTCTTATTATAGGTTTCTGTCAAGTAACAAATGACAAACAATAGTTACCATAGCAACACAGCGAACTGGTGGACCACCAAAGATTCTGACTGGTCAATTCCAACTGGTGGGCATTGTTGTCTGGCTCTTTCAACAATGAGTGACGTCACTTGACAGAAACCTACTATCATCATTATTTCTATTATTATTGAAATCAATTTATGGCTTGTATGGTGCTTTCCATTTTCGTTTGATTTGCTATATTCTATTTTTGTTCGCACTGCAAATTTCGGAAGGTTCATTCAAATTATGTCGATTTTTTTTGTGGACATAATATGTGAATATCCAATTCTGGGCTCTAAAGTTTTGAATCGCAATCAATTCCACGTCTTTCAAAAAAAGAGTTTTGAAAAACTTTTCAAAATATATAATGAAAAATTGAAAAACTGAATTGTTCCACTGAATTTGTACACATCAATGATACACAAAATTACAAACTTGTATATAATTGGTAATGAATCTTTCTATTTCTCCATCTTCTCCGTTCGAAACATCTCCTTCGAAGATGTCGAGAGGTTGTTGTGATTCAATTCAATTCAAAATTCATTTTATTCTGTTACAGAAATTAAATTGTTCATTTCATACATTGTTATAGGCCTCTTGAAGGGCACAAAAAACAGATACAAATAAATACTTGAAGTTCAATACTTAAATACAGAAGCAATTAATTTTTTGACGATTGACTGGCAGATTCCTAAAACTTGATGAAATTTGCTCAATATACATTCTACTGAATATCATCCCTTAACTCGACAATACCGTCGGAAGATGAGATTAGATTTTCTGACTTGTCTCATTATGTTTCAGTATCTGGTTTCCCTACGACATGACTGTTACAAAGAATTTCGTTCCAACACATATAATATTTGTGATCATTTCGACCATCAACTTGTCTATCTTGTGGTCAATCATTTTGGTTGTATTGTTATTTGATACTCATATTTATGTTGAGCTTGTAATTTTGAACAACAATATCCAACATATACGCCATCGTGCTGCTTCCAACATTGAAACAAAGAAACTAACTTCACAAGATATAAGAAGCGGTATCAAAACTCTTATGACGAAGAGATCATTAGTGGACAAGGAATCAGTTATGATGAATAACAAATCTCAGAGGCTGAGGTGTAACAAGCTATTCTCTGAAGTCCATCCAAGAATGAATTCATTGAAGGATGCTTCGTTTAATGATAATAAGAATAATGAAAACTCGTCTACATTTGTTAATGTCAAGAGATTTATTGAAAGAAAGCACAAATCAGAAAAAAATGGAAGGGACGGTTTTGGTGATGGAATTCACTCAACTTTGAAATCGAGAAAGTTTGCTATGTCGGATAAGAAGATGGATAAAGCAGATACATCTGAACTGGATGTCGAGATGGAGGTACTTCTGAGGAAATACGTACGTCATCATCAGGCTATCGTCAGGTAAAACAAAAACTTCCGCTAAGAGAGGAAATTGAGAGATCTGATTGGTTAATATTAATAGTGTAGTCGCTGCTGTCGACGTGTTGGGCAGCTGGTTTTGACGTTATCAATGTCTCAGAGAAACCATTGTCGATCATTAAAAAATTCCAGTGGTTGACATAATACTCGGAAATGTAGCAGCTTTCACTTGACAACGACTTATTAGATGAGCTTTAGCGAGGATTCAATTTGACATACTGAAAAAAATTGGTGTTCGTTTTTATGTTTTTTTTATGTTTTTTTGTCGGCTCTCCACAGGTCAAACGGCTACAGCTATCAACTTCAAACTTTTTTCAATATGGTCCCTCATCTAACTTAGATCTGTATAGTTTTGTGGCATTATCGGGTGGTAACTTTTATTTTTATGAATTTTAGAAATTTTAAAAATAATCATTAGAATAACACGGCGGAAAAAAATTATTTTCAAAAAAAATGAAATTTTGTGTGGAGTTGAATTACATCTCTATACATATTTCTGGGAATTATCAGCTTGATCGGGTCAGCCATTTTGAAGAAAAAACATGGAATGTTCTGAATTGGTACCACTCGAAGCAGTTTTTACCCATTTATAACTTAAATGTCACTCAATTGGCGAATTTAGGCAAAAGTTCGGCAAAGAAGTCGACATGCTATCACTTTTCGCTCGTCTAACAACGCGTATAGGCCTATAGCGTTTTCCTAGTTTATAACAGGTACACTAGGTTCATGGAGAACCACCACTTGGCGCTTCCAAATATAGTTATGCAGATGGAATTGTTGTCTAGATCCAGCCTAGCACAGCCGATTGTGTTGGCATATCCTACGATACGAACTCGACTTGGGTTGGTGTAGCAAGTTTGATAGCTATGAACATAATTCTACAAATTTTCAAGACTGCCAGCGCGTTCTGAGTTTACAATATAATATTGATGAACAATATGCAAACCTTTAAATTATTTTCTCCATATTTTCCCAAGCAACAACTTGCTCTATTCCTCCGATTACCCGTTCTATCGAAGCAAGTATATTATGGTCTTCGCCTGAAACTCTTACTTTTCAAATTTGTGAATGGAAAACTAGTTGAATAACTAGTTGTATGATATTACAAGTGGAGAATTGTTTATTTATTTATATTGTTCTCTTGAGTTAATCTTGAACGTTGACCCATTTATCGTATCATTTTCATTGTTGAAAAATATATTTCAAAATAATAATATATAGGTCTAGTACTATTGAATCGCGTACCACTGATGAAGTCATCTCATAAAAAAAATATATTTTCTCCTTTTCACTTTGATTCAAAGCTGTGAGAAGGGGTTGCTCTGCATGCCAATAGAAGCGGTTTTCCTCAGTGAATAATTCTATATTTCCTATGCAATCATATAAATGACGCACGTATTTACATTTCATTTCGCAGATTATCGAGCGATTATAAAAAGTCATTATACTACAGTAAAATCTCCGAAATGCTCTTCTTCTTGATTGGTTGTTCCATTATGACACTCTTCGCCACATTTGTAAGTGAAATAACAATATGTTTCAAAGGACTTATACTAATTGACCATTGTAGATGGGTGTGACTTATACGAAGCAGGGGAAATTTTAGATACCTTGATTGGTTATTTCCCTATTTCCCGTGCTTCACTGTCTACCGTACTTGATTGGTTTTTATATTTTGTGACATCACGAGGGCGGACGATCTACATCGGTCAATTGACTAGGCAAACGTAAGATGAGCGACATATCTGAATAATGTATAATAAGAGTCGTTGAAGTAGTCCCACCTTTGCTACTTTATCGACTCTGGTATTCTACACACTTTGACGCATATGGAAAATACTATATTGTTGGGAAAATATCGAATTTAGAAAGTAGTGCATCTTGGCAAGTTGATTCTGCCAAATTATTTCTATATATTTGATGAATAAAAGCAGTTAATTTATGTCCATTTCTTCAAAACGACTGGTTCGAATTGCTTACAAAATGGTGGTAATGTGTATCATTCATGTCTACACATTCAGAGAAAATGTTATTTTATTTTAGGAGATTTTATTTCTCACATTTTCTTGCTTAACCTAATGTTATGGGTTTTTTAGACATTTCGATTCGATGAATAATTGATGAGCGTAGCGAAGTCTCCATCCCACTACTCTTATATGGCTTTGTCTGTGTGTTTTTTTTTTTTTTTTTTTTTTTGTTTGTAAGCACTCCACAGGTCGCAAGGGTTGACTGATCAACATGAAACTTTTTTTGTACACGCAAACTCATCCAACTTAGAACTGTATAGTTTTTGGGATGAATCGGTCGGACCAATTTCGAGAATCATCATCTCAAAGTTTCTAAAAACCCCATAAGATTTGGCTGGGCGGAAAATGTTGAAAAATAAAATCTCTCCAAATGGGATGAAATTTCCTCTAAATGTGTATACATGGATTTTACACATTATTACGATTTTTTAAGCAATTCTGATCAGTCGTTTTGAAGAAAAAAAATAAAATGACTGATAATATTCTTCAAATACATCATACAAATTGTGACAGAATTAAGTTGTCAAGATTCACTGCTTTCTAGATTCAAGAGTTGACCAACAATGAAGTATTTTTTATATGCGTCAAGGTGTGTAGAATACCAGAGTCAATGAAGTGGCAAGAGTAGAACTACTTTAACGACTTTAATAGCTTATTCAGATATCAAGGTGTGTAGAATACCAGAGTCGATAAAGTAGCAAGGGTAGAACTACTTTAAGGACTTTTATACCTTATTGAGATATCTCGCTCATCTTACAACGCATATTTCGCGTTTGACTAGTAATAATAATGAATAAATAATTATCCATCCCTGGTTCCAACTGAAACATTGGGTCAGGGGGTGGGTATTTCCACTATCACTATAGGGCCGCAGAACTCCTGGAAACCGGTTGGCCACACCTGGCATTTCCTCCTCATCTTCCTCCCCCTCTTCTTCCACTTTCAATTGTTCCACCAATTCCTTCCACTTTATTCTGTCCTCCCACTGATTTTCTGCCTCCAACTCCTTCCACCTTCCTCCTCTCATCAGCACATCCTCCTTGATCAGTCCAATCCACCTCTCTCTCGGTCGCCCCACTCTCCGTGTTCCCACTGTAGCCGCCTCGAATACCCACCTTGATATTCTCTCGGTTCCCATTCTCTTCATATGATCGAACCACATAAGCCTCTCTCTTCCCAGTTTGAACATAATCAGTTTGAATAATAAAAAAAAACACAGACAAAGCCCTATAAGAGTGGGATGGAGACTTCGCTACGCTCATCTAATTATTTTCTTCAGAGCGGCTGGTCCGAATTGCATACAAAATTTTAATAAATTTAAATAATTTTAATATTATTATTGTGTTCACATTCAGGAAAAATTTCGATTTTTTTTTAAGAACTTTGATTTTTTCAAATTTTCTTGTCAAGCCTAGTCTTATGGGGTTTTTAGAAATTTTGAGATGATATTTCTCGAAATTGATCAAACCAATTCATTCCAAAAACTATACAGTTCCAAGTTGGATGAGTTTGCGTGTACAAAAAAAAGTCTAGTTTCATGTCGATCAGTCAAACCATGCGACCTGTGGAGTGCTTCCAAAAAAAAAACAAAAAAAACGGACAAAGCTCTATAAGAGTGAAATGGAGACTTTGCATACGCTCATCTAATAATTTGCAGGGCGATAAAATAGACACATGATATCTTCGATTTCCGAAGACATTTGAAATCTGTTTTGAAATTATCTTCGTGTTTTTGTTAGATGAGCGTAGCGAAGATTCCATTTCACATACCGAAAAAAATGGGCTTGGTTTTTATGTTTTTTTTAATTTTTAATTTTGTGCACGGCATACAGGTCAGAAAAAAATATCTATCAACTTGAAACTTTTCCCACATATTTCTGTCATATCAGAATAGGCTGGAATCGTTATTCAGAAAAATCGGTGCGAAGGTTTTTCCGTAAAATAATCGGAAAGTTTTAAAAATCCTTGTAAGAATAACCAGGAGGAAAAATACTTGAAAAACAAGAATTTTTCAAAAGCTCTCAAATTCTCACTGAATATGAACAATACTATTATACATCTTTTCAGAGATTTTTGCAACAATCAGATGGAAAATAACAAAGAAAATGCATTAAAGGTGTACATTCTATTGAATATTTGGATCAATTGGTTTTGCAAAGTGTATATGCGACAGGTTGCAGCACTATAAATATCAACAAGTTGCAGGTAATGTTTTTGAATGTTTGAAGTAATCCAAGGTCCGTAAATTTGGATTGAGCTGACAGAATAATTTTCATTCTAAATTTCCATATTTCTAAGCTCATCTCACAACGCGCATCCCGCATTTTCCTAGTGCTATGAGATCTCACATAACCTCGAAATGGTCGAGAGAAGTTTGATAGAAACCAACTCTGGTCGGGTATTGGGTCACTGTGATTTGACCAATTGAATTTCTGTTGGGAGTATTGACCCACGGTTGAACTACTGTGGTCAAATAACTGAAATAAAAATTGAATGGTGAATACCAAGTTTCAGATATCTATTCTTGTATCAATGAACTTCTCGTTGGTTTCAGATCAACGAGATGACGTTGAAAACGTTTGTCATTATAATTTCATGTTGCGCAGTAATGGTACTCTACATTACATCATGTTTTTTCTCTGAAAGAATATCGGAACAGGTAGGACATATAATTCTTTACGTCCACAAAAATAATACGTGATCCACTAATATATAATTAATCAGACTTCCCTATCATATCTTTATAAATATGGTGTTTTAAGATGAAATGATTTTTCATGACTAGGTTAACGATAAGAAACGCAACCAAATCTGTGGAAGCCCTTCAATCCCCAGAGTGCAGCGAGATCATGTATACTCACACACCGAAGTTATCTACTTTCTTAACGAATTTCTTCCGTCTTTATAATTTTTTTTTTTCAATTGGGAAAATAAAAGTTAGAAACATTACAATTAACAAAATTCACATCGCTTTATCCACAAAGCCTTATAAAGGCTTGACTGTGGTGATAACATGAATAAAATAACTCTATAAAAACACACACAAAATTAGTTGAAAAACAGGGGGGAAAGTGCAACCTAAAATTACGAAAGAAAACGAAACATATGTGCAAAGTTATTCAATTGAAGAAAGAAGTAAGCACACAATGAATTACTGAGAAAAATGCTTGTGCAAAAAACAGAAATTCACACTTGCAAATTTAAGATGCGATAACATAGAGAGAAAAAAACAGTTACTAGAAAAAGCATACAACGAAAAGATTCAACCTTGTTCTGAAATTACATCACTCAAAAAACATAATTCAAGTATATATACATAATTAAAACTAAATTAAACCAATACTCATGATTGGAGAAACCTTCTTTCATAACAATAATACATACATATAGGGCACTACACTCGGTTTTTACACATAGAGGGCTACTAAGGAGTAATCACCCCTCTGCAAAATGAAATCTGCTCGCTGAAAGAATTTATATTTGGTTTTAGTCATTCAAGAGCTTTGCTTTAATCATGTGTTTGACGCAGGGTGAAATGGTCTGTTTCAACGCTTACTCTTGTCCCTGGCAAGATGCTTCTCCCAGCTTCAAGAAGTCGATGAGGATATTAATGTCAGCTTCCAATGGTGTGTCTTTGATGTTAACTGCTGGTGGAATGTACCCATTCTCCTATGAGATGTTCGTCAAGGTGAGGCCACCAAAAGTTCGAAACCTATACAAGACATTGTAGCAAATGGAGCCGAGCCGCATTCTCGAATTTGTGAATGAGCGAATTGGAAAAGATTCTAGCTTTTCCACTGAGAGCGGTTAAAAAAAGATTGACTTATTATTATAATTATATATTTTTTAATATATATATATATATATATATATATATATATATATATATATATATATATATACATATATATATTTATATATATATATATATATATATATATATATATATATATATATATATATATAAATATATATATACATATATATATATATATATATATATATATATATATATATATATATATATATATACATATATATATATATATATATATATATATATATATATATATATATATATATATATATATACATATTTTAATGTGTTTTGTATTTTTATGAAAACTTTGGCGTGACTCATATATCCATGTAGTGGATCCATTGTGAGAAAGAATAAATGAATGAATGAATATGTGCTGATATTGAGGTTGAACGGTGACTTCCTATCTGATTACAGATATTGCATTCAGCTTACGAATACTACAAGATAATGGCTAACGTAGCGAAGTGATTGAAGACATATCCGGAGCAGAAAGTAGGGATTACTCTTTATAGTTGGAGATATCAATAAATGTGGTGGTAAGAAACAGCTGACACAAGTGACCGCTAACTTTTCTTGTAACTGACAATTTGTAATACAATTGTGGGCCTAATACAGCTCAATAGGTATATTTAGTATATTTAGTATAAATAGGTACCTATATTTATGGGGTAGCAAGATCGCCCTTGTGGTGCCCCGTCCAAACGATCCTACTTTTCATCCTTAGCCTTAATTGGGGAACAATGATTTTGTATCAAGTTTCGATGTTATTAAAAAAATATATATATTTAGTAATCGGACGTTCAAAATTTTCAATTGAAAATTTTCAGAAAATTTCCAATGTATATTCATTGGAATTTTGAATGAAAATTTTCAATTCGTTGAAAATTTAGAACACATTATCATAGTTTGTGTCTTAGGTCCGGTATTACCAACGTGGGAGTAGCTCCAACTGGCAGATAAAAGTTGTTATCACTATGGTTACCTGTGATATTTGTTTTCACCAACTCTCAGATAACTGCTAACTGGACTTGGTAATATCGGGTCTTACTTGAATTAAGTTTCATTTTATTTCTTCTTAACCACTGTTCTACCTGTTGTGAATCTTCATTCGTAATCTTCACGGCCTGATTAAAATCCTTATTGCTACCAACTAGGAAAACGCTATATACGCGTTGTTAGACGAGCGTAAAGTAATAGTATGTCGACTTCTTTGCCAAACTTTTGCCTAAATTCGCCAATTGGGTAACATTTTAGTTATAAATAGGTAAAAACGGCTTCGAGGGGTACCAATTTAGCATATTTCATGTTTTGTTTTCAAAATAGCACACCCGATCAAGCTGAGAATTTCCAGAAATGTGTATCAATATGTAATTCAACTCCACACAAAATTTCAATTTTTTAAAAAATGAAAAATTTTCAATTTTTTTTTTCGTCGTGTTATTCTAATGAGTATTTTTGAAATTTCTAAAATTCATAAAAATGAAAGTTACCAACCGATAATACCACAAAACTACACAGATCTAAGCTAGATGAGGAAGCATAATAGAAAGAAGTTTGAAGTTGATAGCTGTAGCCGTTTGACCTGTGAAGAACCGACAAAAAAAAACAGAAATACAAACAAAAAAAACAAACATAAAAACGAACACCAATTTGTTTCAGTATGTCAAATTGAATCCTCGCTAAAGCTCGTCTAATTATCAGTGCATCATCTGCATATAGATAATTTCACAATGTTTTAGAATGTTGAAAAGATCGTTTATATATAGAATGAATAAAGGTGTGATCTATGATTGCTGTGAATTAGATTTCATTCATCTCGCATGCAACTCAATTGTCTTTTTCATTCGGTATTGCCAACGTTTTTTATAATTTCTCATTCCATGAATAGAGATTATTTACTCGAGTGTCATTTGCATTCTTCGACTGCAGCGTCATTCTTCCGGTAACGGAAAATATTTTGGGGTTTGATTTGATTTATCTGCTTTGTTGCCAACTTGTTGAAAATAATCACCAGTCATTTGGATCAGTCAGTGATTGGGCTCTCGGTTAGAGCGAGAGGCACAATTCTTCATTTCTTTGTTGAATTTTGTAGAAGATTTAACCTCAGTAATAGTTTTATTTATAGTATAGTCCTCCTAGCCTTGAAAGGTTCAATTTCAATTTTCAGAAACCATCTATATGGTTTGAATGAATCGTGCGTGTAGGTCTGAATGTATCGCTTTTATATCATATGCATTTTCTTTTTCTTTTTAAATAACTTTTTCGAATATTTCTTTTTCCTCTCTTTTTTTGATATTTCATTTTTTCCTCTCCTTATTCTAATAAAGTAATCAATTATAATATTCAATTCACTAGGTTATGGCCCAATATTATTATTAATTTATTCATCAAACACTCTTGTATTGTCATTTTTGCTCTATTTAATTATATGTTTTTTCCATTTTTATATTATTCTGTGTCTAATGGGCAACTTTTTGTAAGGCAGAGACTTTATTCTTCATTAATAAAGTATTTATATATGTATCGCATTATCTTATTCTCTTTTATGTTAGTTTTTCTTTATATTTTCTCTGATCACCCCATATGTATATTCATTTTGTTACTATCGTTGTCAAATCGAATTTTAATAAGAATAAAAAACGATGTAGGATTGAAATTAGATTGATATTTGCACCTTACACTCGCTCGATTATATATCACCATGCTATTTGAAATACTATAATCTATACGAATCCATTTCCCAAACGACTTAGTGTTGGTAATTTAAAATTATTTTTTGTTCTGTTTGTCTTCTCTAAAATATCAAACTTCATCTATGTATTCCATCTCTGCAACGAGCTGTAATATGTATGAATGTTTTCATTTTGACAGTTGGAGATTAGTTCTTAAATGGTGACATAATAGTTTTCTTTCTGTAAGGGCCCATATATACAGTGTTGGGTAATGAACTTTTGAAATGAACGCGTTCTTATTTTCTGAACTTTTCAATGAACGCGTTACATTTACAGTCGACGATCTTGAACTTTCTTCACGTTCGATTTTTGGGTAAACTTTAACGAAATAGAACGTTCATTTGAAAGTTCATAATTTTAGATCACTCACAATCCTATTCGACACGATCGCACTATCCGTACTTCCCCGTCCAAATTCCGAATGAGATCGACTATTTTACGGTCCATCCCGAATGTATAATATTCCCTAATCGGGATTTCATCCTATGATCACTCGTCTCCAGGCAAGCCATATATTGCTTTCGAACTTTTTTTTACATATAATTTTCAAGGTGAAATTTTGAACAAACTCATGTTTTTTATTTTAACTTTAACTTTTACAGCATAGCCATGAGAACAAACTTTGAACTTTTAGAAAGATCGATTCATCGACATTTCAATTCATTTATTTTCTTCTGAATAAAATATTACAAAACATATTAAAAACAATGTATGAAATGTAATATATATGGAGAGTCAGATTATATAACATACAACATAAACTACGAGAAATATGTGAAATAATTAAATCACATTATCATGCATGGTTAAAAAAAGATACAATATATGAGAACAGCAAATACATACATCATAATATGAAAAATAGCATAATAACACGTAATATAAGAAGGTCAACAAGAGTGCAATAAGAGCGTGATACTGTAGTCCATGTACAATAACATGTGTGGTCACAAGCAATGAAATATTCGTCGAGGTTGTAAATACATTTCTTAATAAGGAATACTTTGAGTGTAGATTTATATATATATATATATATATATATATATATATATATATATATATATATATATATATATATATATATATATGTATCTTTATTCAAGACTCTGTCTTACATTATAAGATTGCAAAAACACAGAATAAAAATCAATTAATTAAAATATAGAAAAAATTATCGATAACAACATTTTAGAGAATAACAAAATAAATATGATTTGACTAGGTTTGAATAAGAAAATGTAGAAAAAATAAATGATCAAATGATGATAACGACATCATACAAAAATGAAAAGAGAGAAAAAATGAAAAATAGTATGCAATGAAAACAAAATTGGAAATCAAAGCTGAAGACCATAAAGATGATGTAGTAAAATTTGTAGGGATCCTCGAAGGGCGAGTAAAACTATGCTATAAATGAATTTGTTGTTGAGTCTGAATTTTTTACAAAATTTTACAAAGAAATTGTGAATTGTGCCTCGAGCCCCTACCACTAACCCTATAACTTATATTTTCTGCAGACGGTATTTTTCCTTGAAATAAGGTATGGTAGGCTCATATATAAGTTCTTTTTCCGCATCAACTGCTTCAGCTTGGCCTGCATCGGTCTCAAAGCGCACTGTTGGGTAGAGGATGTAGCCTTCTTCTGTGAATTCAAATTCGAATTTGAATTGAGTGGATTCTTTCATTCGACGCGTTGATGAATTTTATGCAGGATATTGGATAATTATTATGCAGGTAGACGATTGTACATAAATATACCTTGAAAATTCAAGTCTTGCTCATAATGTGTAGTTCCATGAGCTTCAGTATGCAGATAGTTCTTATTTCTAGTATTATGACAGTGGCGCGAAATGGATGAATTTACTGAACATGTAATGTACGATTTTACAAATACTAAAATTCCGATAATATATAATGAGGGTTGTGTTAATAATTTCAAATGTTTGAAGAGATTTCTACATAAGTGTCTCTTCCATTTCTTACATATTATTCTAATGGCCAATTTTCGAACTTTTAAAAATTGTACACTATATGTGAATGAAAATGAAAAAACATACTTCTGACGACTTCCGACAAATAACCATATTTGCATCAACCAATGCGGCACCATCCGAGTGAATTGAAGTCAAACTGAAAAAAGTCCCGTTTTTTCCGCGTTTCGGAAAAATGTTCAGATTAATTGAGAGTACGTGGGAGTGTATTTGGCGAAATATCAGTTTCTTAGTGACAACTTTTTTAATTGCCCAAGAGACTTACTTCAAAGTGGAAGATATCGACATTCGTGTGTTTGTACTGAAAGACTTTTATCTACGGCGAAAAATTATAGTCACAGACAGCGCAGTCCTGGTGTTGAAGTTTATTAGTTTTAAATAATCAAAATGGGGTGGTAAGATCGCCCTTGTGGTGCCCCGTCCAAACGATCCTATCTTTCATCCATAGCCTTAATTGGGGAACAATGATTTTGTATCAAGTTTCGATGTTATGAAAAAAAAAAAATATATATATATATATATATGTAACACTTCCCCAGAAAACTATTCCATATCTCATTGATGATTGAAAATAGCCCAAGTAGAAAAAAAAGTCAGTTCATGAAGTATCCTTCATGAACTGAACCTTTCAAAAGTTTCTTCCATAGGAGAACTTCCCCAACACTGTTCATATAATTATATCTCCAAATATACATGTATTGTACTCAAAAATTATTTTCGAAAACTCCCGGTCTCATAACTGGGCGGAATCCGAGTATGACCCAAACAACACTCTCTCATAAAGTCATGATACATTATTTACTGACACAATTAGTCAATACAAAATCGGACATGAAATAGTTTGGTTGGATCATTCATATTATATTATCCGGAGGCCTGATGAATAATTCAAATCATGAACTGTGGCTAAAATTTTGTTTGTGAAGCGAGTTTTACATGATATTTTCCAAAATAGAATTACCTACTCGGATTTCAACATGAAATGGTTCAGACTGATGAAGGACGTCAATACAATACATATGTGCATAAGTATTTATCCTGTTCAAGACTAACGGATAATGATGACCGAGAGATTAATAAATGTGAGTTCGTATATTTTCGTTTCCATGGTGAGAAATAACAAAACAATTGACGACTAGTGATTGACCCGCCCATAAACGTCACAAAACAGAACATCCAATCAAATGGGCTTTGTTATGTGGGAAATTTCACATTTACCTATCAGAGTATCTCTAAATTCCCACATGAGGTATAGATCAAGGTGTCCATGGCGATTAACCACGCCTATCACTAGTGGTCAATTGTGATGTTTTTCGCATTTTTTTTTCAATATCTGTCAAAATTTGAATGCACGCTATCAATTGAGTAAGAATGAAAGAAATGGAAAAGTATCATGAAAACATCTTTTCCCGTTCTGTTCCCATTGTTCCCCTCTGTGGTCTATTATGACGTTCTCACAGCTCAGAATTAATATCTACGCTTGCGTTGAGGCGTTGTTCATACAACACTTGTTTGCAGATGATACAACGCATGCGTGTGACGCAGTACTTGTTACGTCTGGAGAAGAAGTTGGCAGAGAAGAGATGTATGTGGCTATTGACTCGTATGTTATATTATGTCGGTAAGTCAAAATGAACTAATGACCATCTTTTTATTTATTTATTCATTTTTTTCAATTTTCATTCAAAGATGACGTTGAACATTCTACGAGGAAATAATGATTTATAATGTTACGCATATGGATAGTCGAAAAATACATTCGTCACATACAGTCACAACATATGAAAAATTGAAGATATATTGAAATATATCAAATAAAATGCATAAATACAATAGGCCTACATCTAAAAACACTGAAAAATACATACTATAAAATCACATTTTGAAACACTGTCGAATAGAAGCGTCGATTCAACATTTGTGTCTACATGCAATTGAAAATGCATCCATATTATACATACAGTTTTTCACAATGAATTCCAATATATTTTTTCATTGTAAACCCGGAATAACCCAGCGATTGGCGGAGCTATTAAGAAAACAATAATCATTATCGTCATAAACACTTGGACAAAATTACTGAAAGTACCATGTGTGACACTGGAGCTAGGGAAGTAACAAAAATATGAACATTTAAATGTTATTGTGGATACAAGGTTTAGAAGAATTTCGAATAATATGTTGGGAAATATTCATCTACCTGTATTCAATTATTCAATATACTCTTATGAAAAACTACTCCAGCTCACATTTTCTATCATATTAGGTCGTTATCAGGATGTATTCAGATATTTCTCAACTTTGGGAAAATTAATCCTACCTTTTTCATTTGTTTCTGTTCAAGGTTGTTGGCCATCTAAACCGGGCGACAGAACTGTGTTCATACGTAATCTAATACCCATCGGTAGTATAGTCATTGTCGCCATCTCACTATGCTCCTTCGTTCTAATACCCATCTACACAAGCATGGTGCTGAAAGAACCTCTACTACTCTGCGAGGCTGCTTATTGCTACACTGTCCACACTTCATACTTTGCCAATGTAACCACGTTTTACGGCCAGAAAGTCAACATACGAGAATTATTCCAAAGTTTAAACGCTATACAAAGCTCTCATCTATTACAGAATACATTCCAAAAGTCAGTGCGACATAATTGGGGGATGCTTACAAACATGTTCTGTTGCGCCTATATATTGTTTGTCTTCGCCGTATGGTTTTTATTCGCGCCTCTTTTGATATTGCGTGGATTGAGTAGTCGAGAAACTCTGCACATGTAAGTTAATGTAATAATTATTATTTCCGATCGAATTGTTTTTCTCAAATTTTTCCCTCCGGCTTATTATGATGATGCATTTCGTAATTTAGAAATGGATTTTCTCGAAAGTGGTTCAACCGATTGTGCCTCGAAACTGGACTGTATCGAGTAGGATGATGGAATAATATGTCGTCCGTCATCCGTCGTCCGGCTAGAAATGATAGTTGCAGCTAGTTGTAGTTTGTGTTTGTAGTTTGTTTCACACATTACCTTGTCCCTATCTAGCAATTATGTTTAAATGGCTATTCACTTATCAATTTAGCCAATTACCCACTTGAGGGCAGCAGAGTCACATCACTGCCTTCCCGATGGTGTGTTTTCCCGCCAAGCTCACACGTATAACAATAATTGGTAGTGTCGACTGCTATCAACTGATGATGTATTAAAATACTCTTTGTAATGTATGTTTTGATATATTATCAATTCGTGACTATGAATTTGGATGAAGTAATATTCTATTGAATACCGAGTTGCAGATAACTACTACTCTCCCATATCTGCTGAGCAGCCGTGGCTATTTTCTAAAAGACATGTCGTTCAATAACCACCCACAGCACTACTATCGCCCTGTTTCGAGGAACCATTATTTTAACATTGCGTTGCCACTCTTCCTGTTGATAAGCTTTTTGGTTCGTCCGACTACGGGAACAAACCCCCCTCCTGTTGATGAAAATTTTTCAATCGCTCAACTTGTGATTTTTGTTGAAAACTGATTAATTTCCCTACACCATCGCGACACATCTTCACGAGACGATTCTCTTTCGCACGACTCTTTACCCCCTCTCAGCGATCTACGCAGTATTTGATGTTATGGAAGCTTCTAAGGTAACTTTGGTTTCTCCGGTAACAATATTGAAGTAACATCGACACATCCGTCCGCCCATTATCATCAGCTCGTTCGAAGTGTCTTTAATATTTCTATTCTTTTTTTTTTTTTTTTGTATTGGGTTTTTTTTTAACGACGCACTGTAATGATTACTAAGATCTATTGGCGTCGGATGAATGATTAATGAGATGATGGGATGATGAGATGAAGGTTTTTATGGGTAGTGGGAAGGATAGTGGGAAGGAAGCGGTCGTGGCCTATATTGTAGGAACCATCCCGGCATTAGCCTAGACTACAGAGGGAAACCACGAAAAACCCCTATAAAGATGGACGGTGGCGGGGATCGAACCGGGTCCGATATTTCCCTTCACCTCCCGGATCACGAAGCAAGTGAGCTAACCACTCAGCTACTGTGCCGGTATATATATTTCTATTCATATGCTGGATGATCACATAGTGATCACGTGGCTCACACATTATTGCACTTTATCGAAATTTCTCGAAGCTTCATTATTCACCAATATGCGTAATTTATTATATAATCGTCCCATTTTGTGGCACAAAGTAATGTGACAAAATGCAATCTTCTTATTTTGAAATCACATTATATGTAGCTGGAAATTTGTCTGGCTCAAACAACATGAGAAAATAATATACATAAAATCATTCATTAAAACTCGAAAAACTATAATTGGTATGTGGATGACACGCAGGAATACACTTTAATGACCTGCTGAGAGAAAGAACAAACAATGTGAATGCCAAGTTTCATCAATATTTGTGATTTCGTTCGATCTGTAGAGTGGGTCAAAAAATTGAAGTATGGTAGAATCTGATTCTTTGCTTACCTTATCTAATTGGCCGATGTAGATCGTCCGCCCTCGTGATGTCACAAAATATAAAAACCAATCAAGTGGACAGTGAAGCAGAGTAAAATAGGGAAATAGCTAATCAAGGTATCTAAAATTTCCCCTGCTTCGTATAAGTCACACCCATCTACATTGGTCAATTGATGATGTGTGTTGTTAAATCTGAAGTATCATCAATATAATAAAGAGAGAATGAGGAAGGAGCGTATATATCCAATACGTCAAAACTAAGCAAAATGAATTCAACATGATCCATAACATTCTTCCTCAAACAATTCCAGGATATTTCCAATGTATTCATCACCTTACACGTGACAGTTTTTACACAGTCTTTATGTTTCAGCATCTGGTTCCCCTACGATATGACTGTCCCAGATAATTTCGTCCCGACACATATCCTGCATGTGCTCGTCGCGTGTGTTTACGTCTGTGTCTTGAGCACGTGTTTCATCTTCGTCTTTGTCTTTCCAATTCATATCTACGTCGAACTTCTCATTTTGAACAACAATATTCGTCATATTCGTCATCGCGCTGCGTCGAACATCAGAGCAAAGAAACTGCGTGAACGAGATATCACAGACAATATCAATGCTCATAATTCGAGAATAACAATTTATGTGAATGAATTGGTTATCATGAAGAAAGATCTCCAGAGCCTACGAAGTGATGGCATTGTCATAGATACGGCGTCAGAGAAGTATGAGGTATCAGGAGAGCAGGTGAATGAGAGAGATACGTCTGCATTGAACGTTGAGATGGAGAGACTTCTGAGGAAGTATGTGCTCCATCATCAGGCGATCATCAGGTTTGTTTGGGATTGATAGGTTGAAAGTTGACCATTCTTACTATCAGTGATTATTCACAAATGATAATAAATTTATTAAACAGCTTTGAATAAACATGTTATATACAAATACAGTTATGAGTAGATTACATGCTATCGATATTCGGTGGCTGAGTTTCTCCAATACAATATCAAGTTGAATAGGCCTACAGTTTATAAGCCTACTACTACTAGAGTAAAATTCAGAGAAGATACGAGGTTTACCCAGATACAAATATACTACAATACACTTTGGAGTTCTTTCCTGGAATTATATAAATAGTTTGAGAAGTTTCAATTGCATTTATAACTTTCCATCAGCTTTGTGAAGAGTTTCATAATCATGAGAAGTTTTTATTGACATTTGCTGGTGAAATGATGTCTACATGAGGTGAGAGTGGATGGAAGTAGATTCAGAGAAATATTGTTTTTTTCCCACAACTCTAGACTGGTATGATATATTGGTATCGAATTTCTGAAACGTGAGAAACACAGATATTTTCAATATCTCCAGGATAGCATAACTGAAAACTATTCAACTCATATCGTATATTCTTCACAAGCATACAGTCAATACCACACATTTTATACCTGAAAGCATGTAAAGATATTGGAATTCGATGATGAAGATATTTTCAACATCAGTTTGAATATGTAAGAGAGATTTGTTTCTCCTATGTTAATGACATTTTGATTCACTACCCCAAAAGAAGTCATCACCAAATAATATCTCGCTGAATAGACTCCTATGCGCTGTCGCCGCATGCGGGCACCATTTCACTACCAACTTTCATTCCATCTTTACATGTCCAGAAAACTTTCTCCTCAAAGTATTTCTTCGTGATAATGTTAATCAAGATGTATTGACTATATTCATTTCACAGATTATTGAGCGATTATCAATCGGTAATGCACTACGTTTCACTCGCGAATATGTCGGGTTTTCTGATGTGCTGCTCCATTGTTACACTATATATATCACATTGGTGAGTACGATTGTAGAATGTTATGGTGATAGATAAGAATGGACCCACTGAAATCACAGAAAAATAATCATAGTCACCAATCTCATGTAAATCTGCTGATTCTGTCAAGATGTTTTCAAGATTGTTTCCGCTGTCTCACTGTGGTGAGGTTTCAATCAACTCAAAACCTAACGAAACGCAAATAGCGTTCATGGAAGGCCAGCTTCACACATAGGTTATCAGTATAAACTTTGGTGGCCCCAATTGCAATTGACGAGTAGTGATTGACCTGTCCATAAACGTCACAAAACAGAACATCCAATCAAATGGGCTTTGTTATGTGGGAAATTTCACATTGACCTATCAGAGTATCTCTAAATTACCACATTAAGTATGATCCAAGTGGGTTTGGCGATCAGCCACGCCTATCACTAGGGGTCAATTGAAATGATCGTCATGTTTGTAATATGGTTGAAGGAGAAGGAAATATTCTATAATGGATACTAATGTAGAATTTATCGGATAAAGTGGAACAACTGTTATATAGGATATAACTGTGGGGTTCATTGTATGCTAACAATGGATATATTTTGAAGAAAATGAAGTGCGATGTATGATTGAAATGGAAAACGAATATCAGAATATGATCAGATGGATGAATAAATGAATAATTAATATCAAAAAAGAACAATTAGATAGAATCAGAGAAATTTGAGACGAAAAAATGGAAACAAATCGCAACGGAATGATCAATTTTGTAAAAAAAAATACAAAAACGAAGAATAAAGAGGAGAAAAAGGTTAAAAGAAAAAGAAAGAAGAAAGAGAAGAATGAAGTTCAACATTCTCTTCTTCTCAATATGAATGCTCGAATTGTTTGAGGATGTATTCAAGATGTATAGTTCATTGAATTGGTTATCTCATTATTAATCACTATTTGGGGTTACACCCTTGTGGTGACTCGTACACGACACGATAAAAGTGTATTTTTAGCGCAGAAGCAGAAGTTTAACACAATACCTAAGAATATATATTCATCCCGAGACAATGTGTGTTCTGTTGTTTCTCAGACTGATGAAATGACTTTGAAATCATCCATACTGATAATGTCATGTTTCGGAGGAGGAGTCATTTTCTTCTTGCAATGTTTCGTGTCAGAAAGGTTATCGAAAGAGGTGAGTCTGAATTCTCATCGGCATTCTCAAACCAGGGTTGTCGTTCAATTACATAATCATCAATCAATTCGATATATTGGAACATCGTTCCGATATTGCATTTGAATATTAGATTCGGGATATCGGAATTCAATATCGGAACAATGATTAATATCGATTGAAGAAAATGAAGTAACAGTAACATGCGTAATTTAAGTATTCACGGATGTATCTAATTGCGTTGTTATTTCAGGGTGAGTTGGTGAGTTTCAACGCGTACTCGTGCTACTGGGTAGATGCTACTCCCAGCTTCAAGAAATCCGTGTGGATATTAATGACAGCTTCCAATGTCCCGTTGCAGCTGACTGCCGGTGGAGTTTACCCATTCTCATATGAGATGTTTGCAACTGTAAGCCAATAAAAAAACTGTTATTCACTCTAAAACACAATGTGACTGTACAAGTACTCGTATAAAAAGTATAGATATACCGTACAGTCTATTGAATTTTTCGAGTCTTACAATTAATGTACACCGTGAAAATATCGATTTAGATGAAATCACATAAAGGCCTACAAAAAATTATGACACATTGACATTCATGATGTCATAGTGATGGTATTGGAAATATATAGTGTGATAGAGTTAGACAAGTGATAGAAACACCAAGTTCATGTGAGAAGAGGGACATAACAGAGATTCTAGTTTTAAGGATTGAAGGTAGAATTAGGGATTTGAGAGGAGTGACAAGTTTCACAGGGTGGGTTGACAGGGTTCATGTAGATCAATGAGTGGAAAGGAGGTAGTTTATGGATTTGGCGCAGGAAGGGTGGGGAACAAAATGGCGATAGGTATTCAGCATGAATTAACCTGGAATATTGTGCCAATGTCAAGGTCAAGGAACATATACTCACTTAGCTTAGACGGGAAACAGTAGGAATCTCACATAATTATAATCGCTGAGGGGCAGATCTAGATCAAATCGATTGCTTTGATATTTATCTATTTCGCTCGGATCGGTCGAGACATCGAGGCCGTTAACCATGTAGTTGCCCACCACGCGGACAGAAGTGACTCGAACAATTATTAATATCTACCAATCAACTCCCTCAATTGACCAGTTACGAGCGAAAGTATGTTCTTCGCTGAAAACAAAACTATTGCTTCCTATTTCTGTTCACAGATATTGAATTCAGCCTTCAGCTACTACAAAATGATGGCTGACATGGTGAACCGTGAATGAGCCGCACGTCGAGTGCGACAGAGTGCGACATAGTGAGACAGAGAGAGAGACAAACTAGTATATTATTCTGCAATACACGTTTATATCTTCACCAACGCAAGCTTCGAAGAGTGACAAACTATTGTACCTAATCACCGATTTTCTTTAAGCTGTATCACCTAACCACTCCCATACAATGAAGAAGTGAAGCAACTATTACGTGCTATGGCCATTTGAGAAGAATGCCGGATCAAAGGCTTCCACTGAAAGCTTGGCCATGGGTTCCGGCATGAAGAAAGAAGACAGGTGGACTGAGGAAACGTTGGTCAGAATAGGTCAACCAAAGATCTTAGTATATATAACCTACAGTTGATGTCGACACTGCCATGAAAAGGAGTCCACGAGACGGTGACTTCCTGAAAAAAAGCGTGTGGCGTTTGAGATGCGGTATACGGCCGCTAGAGTGTTGAAAGCCACATCAACAGATAATTGATAATGGAGCGTTGAAAAGTGAAAACATTGATATATTGAGGCATTGGGATATGAAACATAAATACAAATCGATGTAGCGCCGTATTCTTCTTAGTTTTTCAGTTCTCATGTCAATATTAGAATTTTTCCTCCGATATATGAATTATTGCAGCTTGTGTGAATCAGTTAGGCCTACCAATCTTAATATATGTGTGTCTATCTTGTTAGAAATTTGGAGTCATATTGGGAAGTCAAATTTGAAGTACCGTTACTGCATATTAATATTTCTAATAATGTCGAATGAATTAATATTAGGGTTTTGAGGCGCATCGACAGCGAGGTCATGTCATTATTATTCTATGTAAAATTCACATTGTTGGCATATATGAGTCTACTCATACACGCAGTGATGAATATATATATATATATATATATATATATATATATATATATATATATATATATATATAAATTGACTGAAACTGGGCTGTTTTTTAATCGTGATATATTTATTTAAACTACAAAATCCATATCTATGTATCAGAGTGTCTATATTGTAGTACAAGTTCTATTGATTTATCTGAATTCCATATCGATCAATCTGAAATCTTGTGATGTATCATTATTTGTTGTATTATTTGTTTGATATACTATAATTACTGATTCGTTGATGAATCATAAATGATGGATTACTGCCTTACTCAAATGTAATGCTATTAATATGTTATATTATGAAATATGTAAATTATGTACAAGATTGTGCTAATTATCAGTATTCAGAACCTAGTTTTGTTTTGTTGTATGTTCGATGACTCACTAGTTTATTACTCATTTATTAATTTTCTTCTGCGTAACTTCTTCCAGGCAACCCGCACATAAGAGTTTCTCTCTCATGCGGGTTTCTTGTTGTGAATTTCAATTTGAGAAAAAACAATTGAAAAATGTATGTATTTAATGTTCAAAAACGAGAACAAAATGATTTGAAAATGAAAATGAAATGAAATAAAATGAAATTACAAACACTCATGCCTTGAGCGGGACTCGAATCCACGCCTAACGGTGGCTTTAGCTCTCGAAGCGGTGGCGTAGTTGATTGAGCTACGGACAATGGATCACGAGAAAATGAAATATATTTCGATTGGTAATTTATGAAGAATAATCCAGCTCTCCAACATTTTTGTCATTAAAACAGCTTTTCTCACAAGGAATAATCGCATTCGAAGTCATATTCTCACATAATCATAGCACCAAATATGCATAATTATGATATATATTTTTTAATAACATCGAAACTTGATACAAAATCATTGTTCCCCAATTAAGGCTGTGGATGAAAGATAGGATCGGTTGGATATGATATACACAGATTATTCAACTCTCCGTTGCATAACTGAGTGGAATATGAGTATGACCAGTGTTGAATTCAGAGATTTTGTTGCGGGAGGGATTTTGTGTTTTCCGGGGGGGCAAGGGAAAACCGAAATAGAAACAACACTCTCAAAATGCATTATTCACTGATACGATCAGTATAGCAAGGCAATGTAAAATCAGACATGAAACAGTTCGGTTGCATCATTTATATTTCATCATTCGAAGAACGGATCTGATGAATAATTTAAATCATGAACTGTTACTAGAAATGTTTTCTTGTCGTGTCGCAAGTTTTACATTATATTTTCTTTGAAAGAATCACCTGATCAGCTTTCAACATTAGAAGGTGCAGACTGATGAAGGAACACACATGTGTTGATGTCTCGATTCTGTGTTCGAAACCAACTGATAATGATCACTGAGGCAATAATGAATGTGAGTTTATATATTTTCGTTTCCATAGTTTCAATAGACCATTTTCGAAAAGAATGAGCCATCTAGCGGCGATCGTTTGAACTAGAACGTGATGTTAGTATGCGCGTTCGAAAGTCCTACGCTGCCAATGCTATTTAGCACTATTGATTTTTAATATTGTGCGTTACTGTTAACGTATTTACTTATAATATGATAGCAGTTTCAACATTCATATGTTTACTATATTACAAGCGATTTACACACTGTCAGAGTGCGTGAATTGAGAAATAATGCAAGTTATATATATTGGTGTTTCGGATTTAAACCTGTGGATAAGCGGGCCGAATTTTTGAACAGTACTAAAACTCCCAGAATGCAGTACCAGCGATCTGAGCTGCTAGGAGGCGGGACGCGCCTGCACATTGAATAATGAAAATGGTCTATAATCAACGAAATCAAATGGAATGCATTTTGTACTTTTTTTGTTGATATATTTGTCAAAATTTGAATACTGGCTATGCTTCGAATATAAATGAAAAGTGAAAAGTGTACAACGATCAAACTGTCAGTATCATGAGTGAACAGATTTTTACTTTCTATTCTCTTTGTTTTCCTTTGTGGTCTCATGGGGCGTACACACATCTTGGAAATAATTCTTCGCTTACGTTGAGGCGTTGTTCATATTCCGGTAACACTTGTTTGCAGATGATACAACGCATGCGTGTGACGCAGTACTTGTTACGTCTAGAGAAGAAGTTGGCAGAGAAGAGATGTATGTGGCTATTGACTCGTATGTTATATTATTCCGGTAAGTCAAGATCGACTGATGACCATCCATGTATACGAAATTTGTTTAAATGACAGTATAATTCATCATTCACTCTCAAACGTCATTTTCTTTTATGACGAAAAGAAAAAAAAACAGATGTCACTGTTTGTAACATGTTAGGTCGTTATCAGGATGTATTCAGATATTTCTCCACTTTAAGTACCGGTAAAGTGGGGTGACTTTGACCCCCTAGTGTGACTTTGTCCTTCTGTTGGAGAAAGTTTCAAGCTTCCACAAATGAGAAAGTTTTGACTCTATCGTATCTATTTTGATACGTATTTTGATTTTAATATGTATCCATTGATCAAAATCAACGTGCATGCGTTTCTCTCGTCTGAGAGGCCTGCACCCTGACCCAGATATATATCTTCGTAGAGAACTCCTTCCATTCGCAGAATCGACCAAGTTCCTTGGGCTGACGTTTGACGTGAAGTTGAACTGGAAATCTCACATTTCGCAACTCAGACTCAAGTGCTTCAAATCACTTAACCTTCTCCGTTATCTTAGTGGTACCAAATGGGGAGCGGATCGCACCACGATGCTGCGGCTTTACCGAGCATTAATACGTTCCAAATTGGATTATGGTAGTGTTGTGTACGACTCGGCACGAGAGAGCTACGTGAAGCCACTCAATACAGTTCACAACACGGGCATCCGACTGGCCATAGGAGCACTCCGTACCAGTCGGGTGGAGAGCCTGTATTGCGAGGCTGGCGAGCCCTCGTTGAAGAGTCGACGTGCATATCTACTTTGCTCATACGCTTCGAAATTATTCTGCAGTAAGCATCATCCCACCTACCAATCAGTTATCAATCCTAGATTTCATGCTCTCTATGAATCGAAACCATCTGCCACCATACCAACTGGAATTCGTTTGAATCATATTTTGGTCGAAGAGTCATTTGTATACCCTCGAGTCTATCAAATCCAATTCAGTGATACCGCCCCTTGGTTGGCTCCACGTCCGGAGTGCTTGATGAACTTGTCATCAAGTACGAAGGCAAGCACGAGTGCAGAAGAGTATAAGCAAAAATACCTAGAGCTCTGCACACTCTACCCCGGACATATTAGATACTACACGGACGGATCGAAACTGAACGGCAAAGTTGGCTGCGCATTCGTCAGCGAATCCTCCACTGTTAGTATCAGATTAGGTTCGATGAGTAGCGTTTATACAGCCGAGTTGTTTGCAATTGTCACCTCTCTACAGCACATTCAACAACGATCTGAGAAGTGCTTCCTGATCTGTTCCGATTCTTTGAGTGCACTCCAAGCCCTTACTCAGATCTTTCCAACTCACCATCTGGTCCAGAAAGTGCAGACACTCCTGACCGCCCTTGCCTCGCAGGATGTCAGTGTAGTGTTCTGCTGGGTACCTGGACACGTGGGGATTGGTGGTAATGAGTTGGCGGACACGGCTGCCAAAGAAGCGACGGAGAAAGAAGATATTGATAACCCGAGAGTACCTATCAATGATTTCAAGGCGTATTTCAAACTACTTTTCAAATCTCGTTTCCAAAAAGAGTGGGACAGGGAGACCAACAACAAGCTGAAAGAAATAAAGCCTACTGTTAGTGCTTGGGAATCTTCAATCCGAGGTTCACGGAGGGAGGAAGTAGTTCTCACTCGTCTGCGAGTGGGACACACACTTTTAACCCATTCCTATCTCTTCACCCCCGATAAAATCGTCCCTAGATGTGAGATTTGTACCGAGATTTTAACTGTTCGACACATATTACTCGAGTGTCAGAAATATACTGCTCTGAGGAGACAGCTTCGTATGGAAGACACAATGCTAAAGATTTTAGGGAATAATTCAAAATCGATAGATACCATATTCAGCTTTCTAAGATTATCGAACCTATTGGATCTCATTTGACATGCTCGTGGATCTGCATCGTTGTTTGCGTGAGACGATGAAGTCGTCGTGTTACCAGTATCATTTTTCAAACTGCCCCAATTAGGACATATACATGTCTGATCAAGATGACGTTGTTTGTGCAATCATCTTCTTCCAGTATACTACTTTTTGACATTTGATACTTATTCTTGATGTCGATCTCTTGGGGTAGACATCAGGAATATTTTAAACCTAACCATATTTCAACATATATTCATTATGGTTTGTCGTTCCTCCACTCTTATTTGAGTGCGAGTTTGAACTGAGAACAAGTAGTAAAACGTTCTCATCCTAGTCCCATGGGTGTGACCCTCTACAGCACACACATGTTCGGTTTTAACAAATTAGTGTATAACGTCTTTAGACACTTTAGACATAGTTTAGTCTTAGTTTAATATATATTGAGGTTCTCTCATCTAAATTTCACTTCCACATTTATATCATCTAAATTTCACTTCCACATTTATATCACACTTTTCACCTTTTGTTGCAACTTATTTTGACAGGCGCTAAATGACCTCGCTGTCGATGCGCCTCAAAACCCTAATATTCATTCATTCATTGAGATACCGAGAAATAGATACGATAAAATTAAAACTTCTTCATTTGTGACAGTTTGAAACTTTCTTCAACAAAAGGACGAAGTCACTCCAGGGGGTCAAAGTCACCCCACTTCCCGGTAATTAATCCCACCTCACTTATTTGTTTCTGTTTAAGGTTGTTGGCCACCTAAACCGGGCGACAGAACTGTGTTCATACGTGATCTAATACCTATCGGTAGTATAGTCATTGTCGCCATCTCACTATGCTCCTTCGTTCTAATACCCATTTACACAAGCATGGTACTGAAAGATCCTCTACTACTAAGTGAGGCTGTTTATTGCTACGCCGTCTACGCTTCATACTTTGCCAATGTAACCACGTTCTACGGCCGAAGAGGCAGCATACGAGAATTATTCCAAAGTTTGAACGCAATGCAAAGCTCTTACCTACTGCAGAACACATTCCAAAAGTCAGTACGACATAAATGGGGGATGGTTACAAACATGTTCTGTTGTGTCTTTTTATTATATGTCTTCGTAGTATGGATTTCATGGGCGCCTCTTTTGATATTGAGTGGATTGAGTAGTCGGGAAACTGTACACATGTAAGTCGATGTGATAATTATTAATTCCCATTGAATTGTTTTCCTCAAATTTTTCTCTCGGTTATTCCGATGATGCATTATGGAATTTCAGAATGGACTTTCTCAAAAGTGTTTCAACCGATTGTGCCTCGGAACTGGACTGTATCGAGTTGGATGATAAAATATGTAACCACTATCCAGTCACTCCCCCGGCGGTGTGTGATTTCTCTCTCCACTTTGCTTTAATAGACCACGAGACACAAATTTGAAAGCTATGAAATTCAAACTGATTTTAATTAAACTTGGAAATCGTTCAATTGAATATCAAGAAACGAGTCTCTATCGGACACAATTTCACTATGAGGGAAGGTCGGCAAGAGCTAAAAACTGAGTACCGGTACCAGGCAATTTCAATCGTACAGAGTCTATAGCAGTTGACTCAAATGAAACTCAGAGTCAACATTCACCGAATTAACGCAAAGTAATAAAACAAAGAACGGAACGAGGGAGGAAGTGGTTCTCACTCGTCTGCGAGTGGGACACACACTTTTAACCCATTCCTATCTTTTCACTCCCGAAAAAATCGTCCCCAGATGTGAAATTTGTAACGAGATTTTAACTGTTAGACACATATTGCTCGAGTGTCGGAAATATACCGCTCTGCGGAGACAGATTCGTATGGAAGACACAATATCAAAAATTCCAGGAAATAATTCAAAATCGATAGATACCATATTCATCTTCTTAAGATTATCGAACCTATTGGATCTCATTTGACATGCTCGTGTATCTGCGCCGTTGTATGCGTGTGACGACAAAGTTGTCGTGTCAACAGTATCATTTTTCAAACTTCCGCGATTAGGCTACTTATGTTTGATTAAGATGACGTTGATTATTTAATCATCTTTTTTCGGTATTTTGATATTTGATACATATTCTTGATGTCGATCTCATGAGATAGACATCAGGAATATTTTAAATCAAACTATATTTCAACATATATCGATTATGGTTTGTTGTTCCTCCACTCCTATTTGAGCGCGAGTTTGAACTGAGAACAAGTAGTAAAACGTTCTCATCCTAGTCCCATGGGTGTGACCCTTTACAGCACACACATGTTCGGTTTTAACAAATTAGTGTATAACGTCTTTAGTCTTATAGTTTAGTCTTAGTTTCACATGGTTTTCTCATCTAAATTTCACTTGCACCTTCATCTAACACCTTAAAACCCTAATATTCATTCATTCTTTTGGTTCAGCAACTTATCTTGACAGGCGCTAAATGACCTCGCTGTCGATGCGCCTTAAAACCCTAATATTCATTCATTCACGAGACAACAAAACAAAAAATACTATAGAATTTGATTATTCGCTCAACTCATCCAATTAGGAGTGTATGTTGTTAAATCTCGAGTATTATCGTAGAATAAGAAGAGAGTGAGGGAATAGCGCTTACAGATCATGTGCCAAAAACCAGCGAAGTGAATTCAACATAGGCCATAATATTCCTCCCCAAACAAAATAATTTCAATGTATTCACCATCTTACACGTGATAATAGGCGGTGTTTATGTTTCAGCATCTGGTTCCCCTTCGATATGACTGTTCCAGAGTATTTCGTTCTAACACATATCCTGCATGTGCTCGTCTCGTGTGTTAACATCTGTGTCTTAGGAACATGTTTTGCCTTCTCCCTTATCTTTCCAATTCATATCTACGTCGAACTTCTCATTTTGAACAACAATATCCGTCATATTCGTCATCGCGCTGCGTCGAACATCAGAGCAAAGAAACTGCGTGAACGAGATATCACAGACAATATCAATGCTTCTAATTCGGAAATAAAAATGTATGTGAACGAATTGGTTATCAAGAAGAAAGATCTCCAGAGCCCACAAAGTGATGGCATTGTCATAGATACGGCTTCAGAGAAGTATGAGGTATCAGGAGAGCAGGTGAATGAGAGAGATACGTCTGCATTGAACGTTGAGATGGAAAGACTTCTGAGAATGTATGTGCTCCATCATCAGGCGATCATCAGGTTTGTTTGGGATTGATAGATTGAAAGTTGGTCATTCTTGCTATTAGTAGTGATTATTCACATCTAATTTCAGAAGTTTCAACTTCATTTCCAACTTTTCATCAGATTTGTGAAAAGTTAATAATTGTGAGAAGTTTCAATTGAAAGTTGCTAGTGAAATGATGTCTACATGAGGTAAGAGTGAATGGGAATGGAATGAGAGGAATGACGGATATTTTTTCACAACTCAAGAACAGTATGAGATACTGGTATCAAATTTCTAATACGTAGGAGACACAGATACTTTCAATACCTCCAAGATGGCATAAATGAAAAAACTATTCAACTCAAGTCGCATAACTTTAACAAGCATACAGCCAGTATAACACATTGCATAGCCTCAAGCATGTACAAATATTGGAATTCGATGATGAAGATTTTATTCAACACCAGTCTAAAGATATTTGAGAGATTTGTTTATCCTATGTTATTGACATTTTTATCTACCTACTACCGATCAGAAGTTATCACCGACTGATATCTTACTTAGGCACGGTATCACCAAGTCCAGTTAGCCTTCATCTGACAGTTCAAACTTGTTATCACCATGGTTACTCATGCTATTTGTTTTTACCAACTCTCAGATAAATACTAACTGGCCGTGGTAATACTGGGCCTTAATCGACTTTTATGCGCTCTTGCCTCATGTGAGCACCATTTCACTACCATCTTACATCGCAAATATCCATGTGGTGTTCAGTAAGTAGATATATCTTCAAAATTACTTCTTCGTAATAATAATAATAATCTTGTATTTCATTTCATGCTCGTGTATCTGCGCCGTTGTATGCGTGTGACGACAAAGTTGTCGTGTCAACAGTATCATTTTTCAAACTTCCGCGATGAGGCTACTTATGTCTGATTAAGATGACGTTGGTTATTTAATCATCTTTTTTCGGTATTTTGATATTTGATACTTATTCTTGATGTTGATCTCATGGGATAGACATCAGGAATATTTTTAATCAAACCATATTTCAACATATATCGATTATGGTTTGTTGTTCCTCCACTCCTATTTGAGCGCGAGTTTGAACTGAGAACAAGTAGTAAAAAGTTCTCATCCTAGTCCCATGGGTGTTACCCTTTACAGCACACACATGTTCGGTTTTAAAAAATTAGTGTATAACGTCTTTAGTAATAGTTTAGTCTTAGTTTCACATGGTGTTCTCATCTAAATTTCACTTGCACCTCCATCTAACACTACTTACCTTTTGGTTCAGCAACTTATCTTGACAGGCGCTAAATGACCTCGCTGTCGATGCGCCTTAAAACCCTAATATTCATTCATTCATACATTTCACAGATTATTGCGCGATGTTCAATCACTACTTAACCACGTTTTCATCTCGTATATGGCTTGCTTTCTGACGTGCTGTACCATCGTTACACTGTTTGTCACATTGGTGAGTATTGTAGAATGTTATAGTGACGCATGAGAATAGATGACCTCGCTGTCGATGTGCATTCAAACCCTGATATTGATTCATTCAAGAATAGATCCACTGGAATCACAGAAAAACAATCGCAGTCACTAATATCATGTAATTCTGCAGATTTTTCCAAGCTGTTATCAAATTGTTTCCGTTGTCTCACTGTGTGATTGGAGGTTTCAATCAACTTCGAAATTATGTTTTCCAAAACATGGTTATCAGAAAAATGATTGTCAAATTGTGTTTGAATGGATGTCAAAAGCTGGAATATTCGGCCCAACCGGGGCAATTTTCATTCAAAAAACTATTCGAGAGTATAAGAATGTATTGTTTCTATTATATAGTTCAATAATTCATAATTATATATGTTCCATCGCTTATTTATAGCATTTCAAGTTTTGTCTGTATTATTGAATTATAATATCCGGTTTCCTGTAAGTTGTTCATTTAACAATGAGTACATTGGATGTTACACAAGAACTATGGTCAACAATTTTACCAGTCCAATATTACTTGGTGACATATTACTCGTCCTTCTCTTTGCAAATCATTGAACTTCAAATCAGTTACTTCTACTTAAATCAAAATATTCACTTTTCGGTGACATTGCACCTGGAATTATCCCAATGCCCAACTCAATGACAAGTGTCATTAGTCAACTTCAGTCTCGGAAGCGAATGGGTATCCTCACAATTTTTTGACCGGGAGTGAGCAAAGTTGCAGGATCAACCATCTGCCAATTTTGTCAAGTTACAGTTCTCTCGGTAAGTTCTTTCTGAACTGGTTGAGTGGAGGTCACGACTTCACTGCTTCTCCTGCTTATCGGAATGCTCAGTGTTCCCGGCTGGTCATGTCGAGGGTTAGATAAAACTGGTTGGGTATGAGATTCTGGTATAATGGTATACCGCTTTCTGAGGATTGGGACGGAGGGCGGAGATGAGATTTGTTCTTACGAGAAACACCAGTGGGCGTTTTCATTTTGGAAAAATGTGTAGTAGATGCTTCAATCGTAGTAAATACACCAGTTCACACACATATCTCTCATGTGGGTTCCTATTTTCGGATCCCTCCTACCAACAAAGTTCGACCCGATATCAGAGCAGCTGAAAGATATTCACCGGCCACGAGAGTCTCACACTCATCTTTTCACTGATGATGAAATAGCCACTGTTCCGCGCATTATAGCCCAACCTCTCCATCATCAAGTCCTCCAACCTTGTCCCCTGCACCAGATACAGCTCTGCAATCCGCCGAACAACTTACAGCAATTCTCCCGATATGACTCCTTCCATTATACTTGACAATTTCCAATGAGCTGCCTTTACACATTCAATACAGGGTGGATTCACCTCATTATGATAATTCTGAATCTCAACTATACCTCATGCAAAACATTTTTTATATGCATTTAAATGTCATTCACTCCTCATTCTATCAATTTAATGAAATGAAACAAAAAAATGACTTTTTTTGAACAGAATTAATTACAGTATATGATGAGAAAGTGAAATGAATGAGATGATATGGATGAATGAATGGATATGAATGAATAAATCATATTGAAAAATTATATAAGTGGAATAAAATGAGAGAAATTCGAGAAAAATGAACCGAAATCGTAGAAAAAATAATTCAAGGATAAAAAGAGAGAGAAGTACAGTATTCTACGCTCCCCCCTTCCCTCCCCGCCACACACAATGTGAGCGTTTGTATTGTTTTCTACGCGAGAAATTATTACCTCACGATTTATTCATTGAATGGGGTACCTAATTAATAATCACTATTTGGGGTTGTATAGGACCGCCCTTGTGGGGCCTTGTACGTGACAATAGGGTGCTCCCATCGCAGATGCTGAAGTTCGACACAATACCAAAGTACAAATATTTCTTTCCGTTATAATGGGTGTTCTGTTTTTTTTTTTTTTTTAGACTGATGAAATGACGTTGAAGTCATCTCTACTGATCGCTTCATGTTTCGGAGGAGGAATCATCTTCTTCTTGCAATGTTTCGTGTCAGAGAAATTATCGAAAGAGGTGAGGCTGAATTCTTATCGGCATTCTCAAACCAGGGTTGCCGCTATTCGATTACTTCTTGATACATTTTACCTATGGGGTATTGATGTATTCGTATAACAACTGCCTTTGAGCTAAACTGAAAATAAACAATTCAACAATATGCCCTTGGCATACAAGACAGGGAAAGTCACGACATTTTTTGTTGTGAATCAATTCAACGCGGAAACTATTCATTTGTATCAAATCAGTTATAGGTATGCTGATGAAGTCTATAGTTCGTCTGATAGGGGAAAGTTGTATCAACCCATTTATCAATCTTCATATTCATGCCAACTATCTACCAGTTTTGTTTCAAGTATGGTTCAACTGTCAACGTATTGTCCAACTAGTTTTCCGAAATTTTGTTTTCATTTTCATTTTTTTTTCTCATTTTAAATTTTCAATATACCAATTCAACATTGGTACATCAGTAAATAACAGAAAATTTGATACATATTTGTGGGTTGGTCTCCCTTGAATATGTAGATCCAAGTATTCTCGAATGTATCTAATTGCGTTGTTATTTCAGGGTGAGTTGGTGAGTTTCAACGCGTACTCGTGCTACTGGGTAGATGCTACTCCCAGCTTCAAGAAATCCGTGTGAATATTAATGACAGCTTCTAATGTCCCGTTGCGGCTGACTGCCGGTGGAGTTTACCCATTCTCATATGAGATGTTTGCAACTGTAAGCTAAACAAAAACTGTTATTCACTCCAAAACACAATGTGACTCTGTACAAGTTTACTCGTATAAAAACTATGGATACCGTTCAGTCTATATTGGATGGTCTGAGCTGTAGGGCTACAATGTGCATCGTGCAAATTTCGATTTACATCAAATTACATGTAAAATTACATGTATTACATAAACTGTGAAAACGCTATATACGCGTTGTTAGACGAGCGGAAAGTAATTGTACGTCGACTTCATTGCCAAACTTTTGCCTAAATTCGCCAATTGGGTAACATTTTAGTTATAAATGGGTAAAAACGGCTTCGAGTGGTACAAATTTAGCACATTTCATGTTTTTTCTTCAAAATAGCTCACCCGATCAAGCTGAGAGTTTTCATAAATGTGCATCAATATGTAATTCAACTCCACAGAAAATTTCAATTTTTTCGAAAATAAAAATTTTTCAATTTTTTTTTCTTCGTGACATTCTAACGGGTATTTTTGAAATTTCTAAAATTCATAAAAATGAAAGTTACCACCCGATAATGCCACAAAAAGATCTAAGCTAGATGAGGAAGCATAATGAAAAAAAGTTTGAAGTTGATAGCTGTAGCCGTTTGACCTGTGGAGAACCGACAAAAAAACATTTAAAAAAAAAACAATATAAAAACGAACACCAATTTTTTTCAGTATGTCAAATTGAATCCTCGCTAAAGCTCGTCTAATTACATATCTCCAATGTTATGACGTGTATAATCTCAGCTCTCAGGGTGGTACAAATACACTGAATGCACTCACACTTATGTACACACATAGAGAGGTAGAATGAGGAGAGGGTAAGAATGTTGGAGAGTCCAACTGAGATGATGAGAGACCTGGGGTGGCAGAAATTGGAAATACGGAGGAAGGAGGATCGTTTATGTAATTTCTTCAGGGTAATGGAGGGAGAGGGGGGGTGGGGGGAGCTGCATGAGTTGATAAAAAGAAATAAGTCAGGGTATGGAGGTAGGCGGGGTCATGATAGAGCGGTAGTCATAAAGGGGGCTACATTAGATGTCGGTAAATTCTCTTTCTTAAATAGGACAGGTAGGGACTGGAATGGGCTTAGTAGAAATGTTTTTGAAGGGGATGACATCAGGTTAAAGTTATTCCGTCAGAGGGTTAGGGAGATGGTGGGATAGGGGTACTTAGGGAACTTGCCACCACGCATTTATGTGCATTTGCAAGAGTTAAATAATAATAATAAAATACGTCTCATGAAGAGAACGCAACACTCAGTATTTTTTCCTCCATATAATCTGGTATTTGGAAGAGTCAAAAGGCATCATCTCATCAATACGATATAGGGCGCTCAGTGAAAACTTGAATGGTTTAATGAATCATGAATGAAGTCGATTGCTTTAATATGTATCTATTCCTCTCGGATCTATCGTGACATCGAGGACAGAAAAGAGACTCGACAATTGATATCCACCAATCAGCTCTTTCAATTGACCAGTTACGAGCGAAAGTATGTTCTGTTCTTCGCTGAAAACGAAACTATAGCTTCCTATTCTTGTTCACAGATATTGAATTCAGCTTTCAACTACTACAAAATGATGGCTGACATGGTGAACCGTGAATGAGCCGCACGTCGAGTGCGACAGAGTGCGACATAGTGAGACAGAGAGAGACAAACTACTATATGATTATGCAACACACGTTTATATCTTCACCAACGCCAGCTTTGAAGCGTGACAAATTGCTGTATATACCTATTCACCGATTGTTACTAAGCTATGTCAAACATGAAATTATAATACCTTGAAGTATTTATGTCATTTGACACAACCGTTTCAACTTTTAATTATATTTTATATGATATGAGACTCGTGATATATTCCAATACTTGTATAAATTCACTTTCCATAAATTGATGTGCGCATGAGTGATTGTAGGATGTAGTTCACAATAATGAAACGACTGATCTAACTATTATTATAATTATTATTCTACAAAAACAACCCCATGTATCTGTTCCAAAATCTACAACAAACTTCCACCTTATGTTCTCAGCCCTCAGTCTCCCACGTCCTTCAGACATAACCTTGAAACCTTCCTCCTCATGAAACCTTACTATAAACTAGACGAGTTTCTGGGTCCAATTTGATTCTTACCTTCTCACACTTTATGTGCTTTATTATCGTATCACAATAATTAAAACTGCTACCTACTAATGGATTTGTATTCATGCATTCTTATTCTTCTGTATCATATTTGTATATGAATATTAGAATGTAAAATATTATGTATATGCTATGTGAATTTAAATCTGACGATATCCATACTTGTATCATGTACAAGTCAACGGGAATAAATAAAATATTCATTATTATTCATTAATATTCATTACTACTAGACTCTTCAGCACGTTCTTTCAGATAACCAACTGTCATTCAATCGAGAACAGATCAAGTCATCACGAATATATATATATATATATATATATATATATATATATATATATATATATATATATATATATTTATATATATATATATACATATATATATATATATATATATATATATATATATATATATATATATATATATATTGGGGTGGTAAGATCGCCCTTGTGGTGCCCCGTCCAAACGATCCTATCTTTCATCCATAGCCTTAATTGGGGAACAATGATTTTGTATCAAGTTTCGATGTTATTAAAAAAACATATATATATATTATTTCTGAACCCAGATAACCAACTTAGTTGGGCCAGGGGGTGTTTCCACCGTTAATCACTAGGGCAGCCTTCTCAATTCTCGGTTGCTGCCATTTCCGAGACTCGCATCTACTCCCCCCTCTTCTTTTTCTTCCTCTTCACAACTCATATCTCCTGCAACTTCTTCTCTTCCTACAAACTCCCTGCACCGTTCTCTATTCTCCCACCATTTCTCTTCTTCCACTTGTTCCCATTCCTCCCCTCGATTCGCTACTCCATTCACAACTCCCTGCTGCCACCTCCCAACTCTCCTCCTTGTCATGTAGTTTTCAACCCTCCTGAACATTTCCTTGGTGATTCTTCCATCTTCCGTGCGCATCTTGTGCCCAAACCACCTCAGCCTTTCCCTCTCCATTTTAAAACACAAACTCTCCACTCCCACTTCCTTCCTTATCTTCCTGCTTCTCTTCCGCTCCATCTTTGATAAAATAAATGAATATAAAATTAATAATTAATTAATTAATAAAATAAATGAATAAATACAATTATTATCAGCATTATTATCAAATATGATATAAAATAAGATAATTAACAGACAAGTGAATATTAGTTCATTTAAATCTAATCTAGGAAGATTGATATGGGTAATGAGTTAGTGAATATAGATGATCGAGTTCCTATTTTCAATAGTAGACTGATGGGATAATTGGACAACCATGCACCCTTGAAGAAAATACGAATCCCAAGAGAAAAATCCCAAAAATCTCAACGACACAATTCAGATCGAATAAATATGATGAAAAATCAATTGAAATAAAGGTAGAGAATGATTCAAAACATGATAGAATGTAAACTAAAAATTAAATTAGCTTGAATAATGAAAATTTAATCCAGCCAAGACCTTCATATAAGTATATATAAACATCATGCACGCGCACATTCCAAGGACTGAAATGGTGTAGCTTGCTGTAAGAATGAGTTTGAGCCGTGAAAATAATAGTCTATATAGTAACTATGGGGATCTCAAAGAATTGGGCGGGGCTAGGGAAAGAATGGATATTGAGAAGTGGTGCCAAACAGCATAAAGAATGCGTTTCAAGAATGAAACACTCAATATAACAATATGTTCTTTTGTTACATGAATTCATATTTGTAGCACATTACATAATATGAAACTTGTTTTGAATTATTAGATGTGGTCGAAGCTCCGTTGTGTCTGGTTTATTCTACACCATACAGGCTCGTAACTTTGGCGAAGACTCAGAATTGAAGGAGAAACAAGAGATTCATCGTAAATGTGAAAAGAATGCAAGTAATTTAGAGAATTTCATTACAGGTGGGTAAAGTACACTTTTACACAGAAAACAGCAATATAAGCCCATATATATATATATATATATATATATATATATATATATATATATATATATATATATATATATATATATATATATATATATATATATATATGATGCTTTAAACTTTCATGGTCCTTATTATGTGAAATATTATTTTCGGGAATATCATGTGTATTGAAATTAGAAAAACAAGTAAATATGTTATAAGTTGAATTATAATTCTAAATTATATTAAATTAGTCTGATTTTGAATTAATAAAGGATCCCTTGAGAATGGCATGTCCAAGCATGCTGAAATCTAGGGAAAACATATTCACTTGTTTTTCTAATTTCAATACACATGGTATTTCCGAAAATTATATTTCTCATATATATATATATATATATATATATATATATATATATATATATATATATATATATATATATATATATATATATCCACTCAGATATATACACATCATCTGGGCAATTAAAGACATATGCACTTATTGGTGTTTTCAAAATAACCACAGTAATAAACAGCACTTTTGATTGGATGTTTTGTTCCGTGACGTTTGTGGGCGGACCAATCACTATAGTCTTTAGTAATGCTGGAAAGACAAGGTATGATCGTTTGTCTGGGGCCAAAATTGTCAACATTAAAAACTCTGGATCAACTCTTTATTTTTTAGATTGAAAAAATATGATTTTCCACCAAACACAGCTTTCCGCGGTTTCACGAATATTCTCAGTTCCAAAGTCAGAAAAAAAATCGAATTCACTAATCGTTATCTTAGATAGCTACTGATAAATGGCAAGATGTCTGGAGATAAACAATATAGCTCGAGTTATCACATGAAAGAAATTAAAAATTGAGTGAAGAACTTTCTCAACGTACTGTGAATATAGATTCAGTGATAATGACCTTTTCTCACATTTGTGTTGGAGAAGAACAGTACCGGTAATTGATTATTTCAACTTCATGTCATAACTGTAGCGACTTATCTACAGACCTTGGTATTCTAGGCGAGATCCAGGGGCCGTGGTTGATGGGTGTCCTATGACGACGTTGCTGGCTTTGGCAACCACTATTATTTTCTATTTGTAATATTCACTCTTCTTACTGTTGCTGAAATGAACAGTTTGTTATAAAGTACACGATGTAGTGATACCAACCTATTTCATCATATAGTATAAAGAAGGTGACCCAACTCCCATACTGATAACATGGCCGGTATTTGTGGTTTCTAGCGGTCAGTTCGGAGCCAATCGTCCCGATTGCCTGTCGCGATTTAGCGGATCCACTTTTGAACTAGATGTAAATAAGAGTGGTTACGGTACAGGTGGCATTGTTGAACTCACAAATTCTCCAATTCTCGTAATCTACTGGGCCGTGTATAGCATTTTTGAGCATTGTTGTTCTAAATACTAAATAGTTCGATATAAAAGCGAGAGTTGCGCTACATGCAATCAGGATGATTGATTCAGATTCTGACCCCGGAAATATTTCACTTTCAAGACCCGAGTTGGGTCACCTTATTTATATTATGATGAAATAGGTTGGTATCACTACATCGTGGTATGGGGGTGGATATACACGGGCGTGGTCAAAAGCGGAGTGGAAAGAGAAATCAGTTGTGCGAACATAAAGCAATCACGAAATAATGAAAAGAAATTGGAAAATTGGCGCGAACAATATTGATTCGATATAATGATTCGCTCAAATTGTATTCAAATTTGACATAATTATTTCTTTTCGTAGAAATGATTCCAACAATATGTTTGACGAAACTGATAAAATCAATGATTCAGTACATAGAAGAAAAGTTGGAACCAAATCGTTGTTTGGATTTCAACATAAAAATTCTAAAATTCAATGGTAAGTAACAATACATAATAATTCAACACGGATTCTTACTACACTATTGATTTTCTAGCGTTAGTACTGTAGTTCCCACTTTTTTCACAGTAATTTGATGTTCATCTTCTATATAGTTGTCTCTTATATCTAGTTGAAAGTTAGATTTTTTAGATCAATTTTTTTGATGTATTTTGAGTTTGATATGTATCATCTAGTTGGATCCAATGGATCAGTCACATTGATTGTGGATAGCCGACATGAAGTTGATAATTCTTGATTCTGTCCGAAGGAACCATCATATTCATCATATATTCATAAATAGTAATTATTAACAATAATTTCTATCCATTTATGTTAACTCGATCGGTTTAAGGGGACATTTATAAAGCTTTCTTTGTATTTTTTTTTCATTTTCTTGGAAATGGAAAGAAGTGATCATTACCCAAAAAAATTACTTCAAAGTGGAAGATATCAACATTCGTGTGTTTTGTGTCCAGATATATATCACAGAAACAGTCATAATGTGTTCCGGACGTTCGGAAACTGAAAGACTTTTATCTAATCAAAATGGGGTGGTAAGATCGCCCTTGTGGTGCCCCGTCCAAACGATCCCATCTTTCATCCATAGCCTTAATTGGGGAACAACGATTTTGTATCAAGTTTCGATGTTATTAAAAAAAATATATATATTCGATAATTTCCAAATGTATACAGTTAAAAAAATGATATTTGGTATTTTAGTATTCGAAAATGTCATGATGTTGATAATTTGAATACATATCATTGTTTAGTGAAAGTCTACCATGAAATTTGTTACCGTAACACGCGATACACGATGTGGGCGTATTTTTCAAAACACAATCTAAACACGCAAAGAATATATAAATGACCCACATTGAAATTTGTTTATATTTATATTGGGTATAACAACGCACTATGATGATTTTTGTCTCCTCTTTTTTTTAAATAATCATGAAATAATAATCTGTATTCTCTTCCCTACAGGAATCTGGCCAGTAAAAGACACTAACGGAAAACTCAATAATTTTGATTATTATTATCCACGAATCTCTCTTTCAATCACTCTAGTCTTCGTAATCGTGTTATTCCCAATGGGTGTCTACCAAAGCTGGGGGGATATTCAAGCCGTTACCGAACAGTTGGTAGCACTGTTTGTCGTTACAGCAATCGTGTCGAAAGCTGGCAGCTTCGCTTTTCAACCGGAACGTTTTCAACAATTGGCAAACAAAATGGAGTCGATATTTCGTCACGGCCAGCTTGGTACTAGAGCAGAAGAAAAGATAAGGAAAAAAACACAGTTGCTAACTAATTGGACGATATTAATGTTCGTTGGCTTCACGAACACTATCGTCGGGGGCAGCATCTTGCTGTTCCCGTTCTTGTTATATATACGAGAGTTTTATGTCAGGTACTTATGACATTCTTCGATTAAAATAAAGCTATCGTTCCGATGGATATGCAACAGAGTTCCTCAGCTGTGCAACTATTGCCAAATACTAAGAACTAAAAATGCGCTATTAAACCACGATACAAATCACTAATTTATTTTATATTGCAACATGCGTCTAATTTCCCGTTTACACTATGATCACTAACTGCTACCTAAAGCTATAACTTATCACTAACTTATCATTTTCTTTTACTAAGGCCCAGTATTACCAAGTCTAGTTAGCCTTTATCTGACAGTTCAAACTTGTTATCACCATGGTTACCAGTGGTATTTGTTTTCACCAACTCTCAGATAAATACTAACTGGACTTGATAATACCGGGCCTAAATTGCATGAATGATAGTTGAAAGTACGTTCACAAAAAAGCATGGATTATGCGGGACTCAAACCCACGCACAACCCACTTTATTCTCTGAAGCGGTGCCTCAGCGTACTGAGCTACGAAGGGCGGCCAAAAAAACTAAAAATAGTATCGGTTACCAAGAATATTAACAAGTTATTCCTAAAACTGTACCTGAGTAGATACAATCATAGTGTCACATCAGCTGCTACAATCACAAGTTTGTAATAGAATACGCCGATTCAACAAAATAGCAGTTTTTTTATGGAACGTTATTTAAAGGGTATGAAATATCCTAATTTCAATATGGAAGAAACACAGATCTCTTCCACACATTGAAAATAACTCCTGAATATTTTCTTACAGTTATAAAGTTGGAACATATTTTTTCTGCTGTATTTGTGTGACAAAGTGGTGAACAGCTTGAAGCTTAAAGTTGAAAGTCTCTTTGCTGTCTGGTCAAACCAGTTGACCATGTTGTATTGCATGAGAATAACACGTATCAAACGGCAAAAACAGACTTTAACTCATGCTTCAAGCCCTTCTTGAATAGTTTTCAATATATCGTCTTGACTCTTGAAGCTATATGGAAAATTTCTGAGTTGCTCGTGCATTCGAAATTTGATATATTTTGAAGGACAAAAGTTTCACAAAAAAGCCAACATTCATTCATTCAAATACGTGACTCCATTGCATTCATATTGTTACAACTTGACTTTATATGGGAGTGTACAATAAGTTGTTGGACCGGGTTCGGGACCAAACTGGGTATCTCTTTCCAACGGATTAAAATGTCATACTTAAAGAGGAGGCTATTCATTGGATGTGGCAGGTTGACATAGCCACGTAACCTCGGTAGTATAGCCCTCCCTCTTGGGTGAAGCTCTCACCACTCACCAGCTATATACGTGACAATATATTTAGGACTCTCTACTTTACAGAGCTTGGTTCCCTTTCGATGCGTACGCATCCCCCACGTTCGAGCTGGTTCTTCTTGTATCTCTATGCGTTGTGAACCTTACTATCCTCGTTGCCGCCGTCGATGCCTACTTCATGGCATTGCTTGTACAAATAATCGGCCAGCTTAAACTATTACGTCATAACTTGAAGAATATACGTCAGCTATCCGTTGATGACGTAGCTAGTAGGAAGCACTCGTCGGGAAGAGAATATCTGCTGAAGCATTTTACAGAGAGAGAAGAAATGGTGAGATTCGATTGGGATCATATCACGAATGTACATAGTGATGACTTGGAGATGAACGTAGAGTGTTTGGAACCTGTTGCCTCAACATCCACCGTTTCAGTGGAGCAAATAGCTTCAACCAAAGAGAAGGTCGATATGTTGATGATACTACGCATCAAAGAGTGTATCAAGCGCCATCAGGATATTCACGAGTAAGTATAGTGATCAGTAACTGTATGTGAAATTAATGATTTTAGCTTTAATTTGATCAATTGGAGTTCCGATTTCATCAGATTATGATTGCATATTCTTTGTGGTTCCTTGTAGTCGATTTGATTACATATCAGTTTTTGGTGATACTATTTCAGCAAAATAAGACAGATAGACCAAAAAGAGCGATAGGTCATAATATTATGATCATAGTTTATGATACGATATTCTAGCTTACAATTATTTGAAGAATCCTGATGTGTTTCAATCGAACAAATCAATTCGGATGATCATTAGGCTTATTCTAATCGAAAATGTTGTATATAAGATAACATTTTCCCATACTAGTCTTCACTCTTCACATTACAACGTTCTCTTCTATATTTCTCTTTTGATAGGTTTGTGAACGAGTTTGAAGAGGCATTCTTTTACATACTAATAACCCAAATCATGTGCAATGCGTTTCCTTCCGCCCTTGCCGCTATCTGGGCGTCAACAGTAAGCTAATAATTCATGATTCTCCAAACAAACACAATATCATCAACGTATATATTCTAGCTTTTATAACCAATTACTGTATATGAGGTCAGTCCAAACAGATGATCTCATGCGCATGCCCACAGGTGCACACGTTGGATTATAAGGTGGTGGCTTTTCTGTGGCTTTTCGCCACTTGTACTCTCGAGTTTTTCCTCTACTGCTATCTGTCCAACATTCTGACAGCAGAGGTAAGTTGAATATTCACGACTGATCAGGTAAATAGTTGATGTAGCACAGATATGGACAGTATCTATATATATATATATATATATATATATAGATTCAAATATGTATTTTAGATACATTTGTATCATGTATTTTGTATTCAAAATACTCAATTCGAATTTATGGGCCTATCTTTCATCTTTCCAAATCATTGGACTGCAAGATACATTTTCCCATCGATAAAAATAATCAAATCAAAGAGTCAAATGAAATGTGCTGTGTGCTCCAGCGTAGAATTCAGAATGAATAAATCGTGTTCACAATTATCGTCTGAATAATTTCGACTATTATCGACCATCAAATTCGTAATCGAGCTATAAATAATAAACAATAGACGAACTTCTAAAATGACCAGTGAAAACCATACCAGATTCCAAGATTTTTTCCTACATATCACGACAGTATCCTTGAGATTTTTGTGGAGAGAATAAACGAACTCATACTGAACAGAATTCCAGTGAATACCTTCAAAATTTAAGTTCACAAAACCCAATTTTGTTCAAAGTCACTTCTCATATTGCCGCTAAGCGCCAGCGTACTTACCTTCATTTACAATGATATTTGAAGGTCAACGCAACCCTCGAGGTGGATTTTAAGTAATGATGATGTTATTTTTCAAACCAATTCAGATAAAAGTAGAAATCTTCATCTCAGTTTCAGAAATTGAAAGTAATAAATTTGTCCACTAGGACGCTCGCCCTATTTTTCATTGGTGACTTACCGACTATTAAATTCTGTTTATGTATCGATATATAATCGAGTAATGCCTTCACACCATGACTCAGAGAACGTAGAGGTTATTATTTATTCAAATTCTGACCCAGGGTTGCAACGTCTTTAACTATTCACATTTCGACCCAAATTTCCCTGCATCTGTTCTGTTATTAAGGTAATTGGAAGCACGTCCAACCTATGAATTCTGAGATCGAAGCACCACGATGAAAGATGAGAGATGGAAATGAATGTTCTTATGTTTCAGAGCTCCAAGGTAGCTGACGCCGTGTATGACATCGACTGGTTTGACGCTCCAGAGAGCTTCAAGAGGTCCATGCGTATTATCATGGCCAAAGCCAATCAACCTCTGGAGATCTCAGTGGCTGGCTATCTTCCGTTGTCTATGGAAACATTTCAAAGCGTGAATATTATTTCTACAATTACAGTATTTTGTGAAGTGATATTTTTTCTTTGTAGGGAAGCATTTTAGTAGTGAGATGAGCAAAATCAAATGAGTAATGCCGCTATCTTTACAAAACTGGATCCTTACCGCGATTACCACTTGAAATTAGGTCCTGGGCCTAGCTTAGAGACAAAGGATTTTGGTTGATTTCCATTCAGTAGTAGAGCTAATTGTATCATAGCAACAGTCATATCCAGTATTTGTGTATTTCCATTATTGTTAGCACAAAATCCCAGCACTGCTCTTGATGTGAGCTAAAAATGAGTCACATTTTTGCGTTCTAAGAAACCGTGACTCTGTTATTACCTCGTATTGTCATGGTTCCAAGTTATTGATGAGCGTAGCGAAGTCTCCATCCCACTCTTATAGGGCTTTGTCTGTGTGTTTTTTTTTTTTTTTTTTTTTTTTTTTTTTTTGTAAGCACTCCACAGGTCGCAAGGGTTGACTGATCAACATGAAACTTTTTTTGTACACGCAAACTCATCCAACTTAGAACTGTATAGTTTTTGGGATGAATCGGTCGGACTGATTTCGAGAATCATCATCTCAAAGTTTCTAAAAACCCCATAAGATTTGGCTGGGCGGAAAATGTTGAAAAATAAAATCTCTCCAAATGGGATGAAATTTTCTCTAAATGTGTATACATGGATTTTACACATTATTACGATTTTTTAAGCAATTCTGATCAGTCGTTTTGAAGAAAAAAAATAAAATGACTGATAATATTCTTCAAATACATCATACAAATTGTGACAGAATTAAGTTGTCAAGATTCACTGCTTTCTAGATTCAAGAGTTGACCAACAATGAAGTATTTTTTATATGCGTCAAGGTGTGTAGAATACCAGAGTCAATGAAGTGGCAAGAGTAGAACTACTTTAACGACTTTAATAGCTTATTCAGATATCAAGGTGTGTAGAATACCAGAGTCGATAAAGTAGCAAGGGTAGAACTACTTTAAGGACTTTTATACCTTATTGATATATCTCGCTCATCTTACAACGCATATTTCGCGTTTGACTAGTACTAGAGAACATTATCCAATCAAAATCCTCAGTCTCTTGTCCAGGCCTAGAACGTTATTCCAAGTGGCAGTCGTGGTAAGGCCGTTATGCCCCGTGTTACATCATCACCATATCGTTTCACTTTTATCGACGAGATAAGACGGTTGATTATACCGATTGAATGATTGTAAAATTCGCAGTAAACTCGATATAGCTATAAAATGTATCAATCTGAAAGATGTAGTATCGTTTCTGAGTATGAATTTGTCCGGAAAAAACACGACTTCCATAGTATTAAAGCTATTCAAATTTAAGGGTGATATTTTTTTCGTGATGACGATATTATATAAGATTATAAATTCGCATTATTTGTATTCACATTCACCGTCCATTTTTTCAGGTAATGGACATGGCATATTCTTACTACACATCTCTATCAAGCATCAATCAATAATTCAATGAAGCAGCATATTGATCTGATGGGAAGAAAACGTGAAAAACAATATGAAAACGCGCTCTTGTGTGAAAACTATTCGTCATGTTAAAAAGAAGAAGTTTTAACAAATCAGAAATCGGGACATTATTAATGTATAATATAATATACAAATTCAGAAATGGATATCATAATTCATGCTAAAAGTGTCCCCACTCTACTAGGGTAGAAAGTTTCCATTATGGTAACTATTTGCGAAAATATTGTGAGTGTTCATTTCGTGTTGTTTTTATGATCATTGTGTTCATTTTGTGACAATATTTTGAAAGGTACTTCTCTGCACGGTGCGAAGCAGTTTCACAGCAATACGTTCATCCGGAAAGCCACTACGATTGTTTATGCTTCAGTTGACACTGAAAATGGTCACAAAACGTGTACCTCGCGATTACATATAATCTGATTACTTCTTGAGATATCTTATCGTGTGCAGTATTGATGTGTTTGTAAAACAACAGCCTTAGGGAAGCTAAAAGTGAACAGCTCAACAATATGCGCTTGGCATATAAGACCAGGGAAAGTCAGCCAATTCATCACGTGAATCAAGGTAACAGAAACTGTTTATTTGTATCAGAACGGTAACAGGTATGCTGATGAAATTTAGTTCGTCTTATAGAAGAATGTTTACTCAATCAATGTAATTATTGTCACGTTCATGATAGCTATATCTGCTGGTTTCATTTGGCAAAACGACAAAACAAGTGCATTGAAGTTGAATATGAGAATACTCGACTGTAGAGAAGAAAGGATTTGATGTTTGATCAGATGAGATCATCAACTTATTAAAACAAGAAACTATTCCAATTATTCAAAGTGTTACTTCTTAGTATTCAAATTGAATAGTATATATATATATATTTATATATATATATATATATATATATATATATATATATATATATATATATATATATATATATATGAATATATATATGAATATATATATATATATATATATATATATATATATTATTCCGGCCAAAACCATTCAATTGATACACAGCTCTGATTCTTGATTGATACCTGGAAATTTGTTCCTATTCATTTTATTCTTCGAATATATATTAAATATCTTGATGAAAATATGTTACAATCACATATATTTCCCATTTTGTAATGGAAGGATAGGTTACTCATTTCATTCATTTCATTTCATTTTTAAATCATTCTCTTTTTTGAACATTAATTACATACATTTTTCATTCCTTTTTTGTCACATCAAATAACTCGGAATAAATTGTATGACTCGTTATAAGAGAACATGCAGTTTATCCAGACATTATCAAATAATTGGCATCATTAATCAACAATATGAATGATAATATAATCATTAAAGTGGTAAAACCATCTCAAGAGATAATCACAACAGATAAGCGATAATACTGATGTCCATGCATCATCACAATATCATATCATCTTGAACGAAAACCTCACGACCGTCAGTTTGAATAAATAGATGAAGTGGTCGATCGATAGATTATAGACGTTCATCATTCATCAATTGATAGTGAGATAATGAGTATTACATCATGATGTTGTTTGATTAATTCTCATTCGATACGAGAAACATTGAGAAAAGTTGTTTCAACAGAGGCTGTTCATTTAATAACCCAAATAACAGCTAGGCTATCAGTGGAAGAAGACATATCTGACAAGTAAGATTCATTTGCATACTTATCGTTCTCATAATTGTTCAATTTAGTTAATAATTTGCTAGAAGTAATTTCACTTCCATCATTTCAATGTATCTTCTATTATTTAAATTTAAAATTAGTTGAAATGTATATTTTTCTTTATCCTGAAAATTAAGGCTCACAATAGAATGTTTCAGTGTTTCATTGGTATGGTATTGCGCATCCATTTCCAATACTCAACTCATGTTGAAGTTGGAAGTAAAGTTTTTCAATAATTATTTAATAGCTTGATTTCTCAATTTGTTGAATGTTTTTCTTCATTGACCAATCAATTAATTACAATTGAATATTTATCTAACGAATCTGTAGCCACAACTGTGGTACATTCCGTCAGATGGGAAAATGCAGCATATACATATAGTAAATAGTAATATGAGCGTGATTTTATATTAAATGCACTGGAAAGCTATACACACACGTTGATTCTAAATCTCTAAACTCACTGCCTTTCTGATTCACCTATTGATAATTTTGATATTTTCACAATCTCATTGAATTAAATTTAAACATTATTTAAAAATGGTAATCGTCAGAAGGGCTTGGGGATTGTTTCTGTCTGGCAGAATGCTGCTGCCTCTAGCGCTGTTGTCGACTGTGGTGATCCTGAGTACCACTGGGCTGGCGATCAAGGACTCTAAGGATGTGAAGGACACGGATGTGATCCCGGGTGTGGGGGAATACCTGTTCGACGGAACGCCAAGAAACTGGTCGGAGGCGTTCAATGTGAGCACAATACATACACATACATGATAAGCATTTGGGCGAGTGAGAGAGGGAGAGTGAGAGAGTAAGAGATAATATTCCAGGACTGCTATTGGTTGTGATTACAGTTCTGTACCGAGAATAATGGCTACCTCGCAGTTATCAACTCCGAGGCCGAGAGGGTGTCTATAAGGACTATGATGGCGAAAAACGGAGCTCTTTCTATACACCTTGGCTTCCATGACAAGTACAAACAAGGCAGCTTCGTCACTGTCAAAGGTATAAAATAGACATATGAATAATTTGAACTTCTTCATTTCTCACCTAATAAGTAGCGAAAATCGCGGTTTAATTAATTGGTAATTAATTACATTTTGTCATAGTGAACATGTAAACCGGTGAGTAATTTAATAGAAATAATTTACTCAAGAGGAGAATAAATATCCATTCTCATTCAATGTTATTCCAGTATTTATTCTCATTCATGAATATTTGGCAGCAGTACTTCATGAAAATGCATATTAACATATTAACCACATGGGTGAACATATTTCCACAACATGTTTTGGGTGCAAAGCAACCATCGAACACAAGTGCAACTGATGCAATAATGTAATCTATAAACTCATCTTCATTTGATTCTACATAATCAAATAAGTGTATCAATATTTCTGTCAGTATATGTTTTGTTTTCAATTTAATTGTCTTGATTTGATTTTCAAGTTTGAATGTTACTATTCAATTCAAACCATCTACTATGTAGTGTCTGTAGAACTCCATGTCTTGTACAACATGTATGTCCAGCAACATGAATATATATTTCCAGACGATCCTGTCGACTCGATGTGTAGCGGAGCCAGCCAATGGGCTTCCGGCTATCCCAAAGCCGCAGTGACGTCACACACTTGCGGCAGATTCACAGCGGCTGGTTTACAAAATGAAGAATGTGACTTCAAACAACCGACCATCTGTGAACTGAAACCATCGTAAGTCCAACTCTGAGGGCTCATTCACAAACCAACATTAAAACACACAACAATAACACATGGCAATAACGTATAGTCTCCGAATTGTTAGATGAGCTTTAGCGAGGATTCAATTTGACATACTGAAAAAAATTGGTGTTCGTTTTTATGTTGTTTTTTTTCGTGTTTTTTTGTCGGTTCTCCACAGGTCAAACGGCTACAGCTATCAACTTCAAACTTTTTGTCATCATGGTTCCTTATCTAACTTAGATTTGTATAGTTTTGTGGCATTATCGGGTAGTAACTTTTATTTTTATGAATTTTAGAAATTTCAAAAATACCCATTAGAATAATACGGCGGGAAAAAAATATTTTCAAAAAGAATGAAATTTTGTGTGAAATTGAATAACATCTTGATACACATTTTTGGAAATTCTCAGCTTGATCGGGTCAGTCATTTTTAAGAAAAAACATGAAATGTGCTAAATTGGTACCACTCCAAGCAGTTTTTACCCATTTATAACTTGAATGTCACCCAATTGGCGAATTTAGGCAAAAGTTTGGCAAAGAAGTCGACATATTATTACTTTCCGCTCGTCTAACAACGCGTAAATAGCGTTTTCCTAGTACCTATAATGCTTACGCTAGAAATGATCCTCTCATATGTATTATTCGGTCTATTCACAACAACAAATGCCAGCACTAACGTCAATAACCTCTAGATCTGTTGTTTCTCACCAACAACCATCAACAATCAAAGATCACCAAAGATCACTCATCAAAGAGCCCAACAACCAACTCACTCGCACTGGCGAAGGCCGTATTCACATTACAGGCAGCGGTATCGATCTCTCCGCTTCATTTAATGTACGCTTTGCAGAGTCCTCAGCGCGCTTGATACCGTGGGCTCGAATTCAGTCTTCTTATTATCAGTATTGATAAACGTATAACCTAATCACAGTCTTGAAATGCTCTTCCCACAGGACCAACTATGACCTTATTCCTGGTTTCGGTTATTACAAGAACCATCCCGAATGGCTAACATGGCAGGACGCTTACGAAGTGTGTAAATCCGAAGGAGGGTATCTGCACATTATCAACTCGGCCGCTGAAAGGGACGCGTTGTTCGCTAAATATAAACCAGCCAGCATGTGTTGGGTTGGAGTACATCGGCTACATGCCACGCGGAATGATCAGTTCGTCACCATATTCAGTGAGTACATTGCGCTTGCGCATTTATGTTGAAGTTCATTCACCGATTACGTTATATCTGTATAAAGAACAATGATGTGTGATAATAATTGGACGAGCTTTATTGAGGATTCAATTTGACATACTAAAAAAAATTGGTGTTCGTTTTTATGTTTTTTTTTTAATGTTTTTTGTCGGTTCTCCACAGGTCAAACGGCTACAGCTATCAACTTCAAACTTTTTTTCATCATTGTTTCTCATCTAACTTAGATCTGTATAGTTTTGTGGCATTATCGGATGTTAACTTTTTTTTATGAATTTTAGAAATTTTAAAATACCCATTAGAATAACATGGCGAAAAAAAAAGAGAAAATATTTTTATTTTCCAAAAAAATGAAATTTTGCGTGAAGTTGAATTACATTCTGATTCAAATTTCTGGAAACTTTCAGTTTGATCGAATCAGCCATTTTGAATAAAAAACATAAAAAGTGCTAAATTGGTACCAAGCTCGAAGCAGTTTATACCCATTTATAACTTAGATGTCACCCAATTGGCAAATGTAGGCAAAAGTTTGACAAAAAAGTCGACATACTATTACTATTCACTCGTCTAACAACGCATATATGGCGTTTTCCTAGTGGGTATCAATGACTCTGTAAGAAATGTGTCTTTCAAGAGAGCATGGAAGTCGATTCAGTGAAATATCAGTTTTTATGATGACGTTTCAACGGTATTTGATATCGAATTTCTAATACGAGGAAAATACCGATATTCTCAATACCTTCGGAATGGAAACTGTTTGATTAATATCGCATAATTTTCCCAGGTTTACAGCTGAAATTACAGTTTTTAGCTGTATACCTTTAAAAATGTTAGAATCTAAGATTAATGGTCTCATCTCACATCAGTTTGAATAGTAAAATTATCTGCGTTTCTCCCACATCAGAATTTTAATATCTCATACTGCTCAAAAAACTGATATTTCGCTGAATCTACTCGTGTGACTCTGAAGGAAGAAAACTTTGGAAAAAAATGAAATGAAACAAAATGAAATGTGTTTTACTCATTGCAGATGAGCCCCTGAACGAGACAGGTTTCAATGAATGGTGGGCAAACGACCCGACTGGTACCTTCCTCACCGATCCTTTCGTTGCAACTGTATTCAACAGTAGCCTAGCAACAGGGGATAGCACTTTCAGATCTAACTTCATTTGCGAGATGGACTTGTAATCAAACTTTCCACACAAGATGATCCCATTGAGAACTGAATTGAAAAAATATGTATTCAAAACGACAGATGTATTATTTTCAAATATTGTTAACTGGTTTTAATATCGAAAATTCAAAAGAAATTAATAAATATATTCAGAAATGAATTGTGATTTAGTTAGGAAAAAATGAGTCATGATTCATTTGACATGATATTGCTCATCTGATTATAATATTGATTGTAAGTTAGTGAAAGAGAGAATGTTTTTATAGAACTTCAGCAAGGAAACACCACTCAAGTTGAAGCAAACAACGAGAAAACCAAAGGAATAGTTAACCCAGCTCAAAAAACATCCCAAACTAGTTTAATCTGAACTAAAACTAATCATAGAGAATAAAATCAACTCAATTGACCACTAGTGATAGGCATGGCTAATCGCCAGGGCCACCTTGATCTATACTTCATGTGGGAATTTAGAGATACTCTGATAGGTAAATGTGAAATTTCCCACATAACAAACCCCATTTGATTGGATGTTCTACTTTGTGACGTTTATGGGCGGGTCAATCACTAGTCGTCAATTGATCGCTGAAATCTACTTCCTGTCCGGCAAAAAACCACTTCCACGTTCTCTCTCTACCGTGGTATCTTCAAAACGGTCCCTTCGATACATACCACATCAAGATGGCGGTGGGTTCTTACACACGCCTTCTCAAACCGTTAAATTCAAGAAGGCAGTGAAGAGACCATCCAGTCAACAATTGTGAACAAATGTGATAAATCGATATAAATATTCAATTGAAAAAACGTCAAATTGTCAAGTGCCAGCTCCCAGCATGAAGTTCCAATACCAAGAGAGGAACAGTTTCGAGAAGAGGAAGTCGGAGGGAGAGAAAGTTCGTCGCAAGTATCCGGACCGAGTACCGGTAAGTTGGAGCGGAATCGTTAAACGAGTGTCGTCGTTAGGCATGACGTCGCTTCATTCGCTGATGATAATTCTCGACTGTGCTTTATTTATATTGGATTCGACGGCGCGCTGTACTGATGACTGAGATATATTGACGTCGGTGAATGACATATATGAGATAGTGAGATGGGAGGTTATTTGATTAGGTATGTTGTTGGATAGTGGGAAGGAGTCGGTCGTGGCCTGTTGTTGAAGAACCATCCCAGTATTGATCTGAACGACATAAGAAAACCACGAAAAATCCTTGTCAGAATTTTCGACCATTGCGGGAATCGAACCTCGGTCTCCTGAATGACTGTTCCGTGTTCTGGCCACTCGTCCACTCGTCTCAGACTGTAGTAGGCAGACGTGTAGTAGGCCTACTTGCTGTAGGCCTAACACACAATTTCCAAGCGTCAAATGTGACCATGCGCGTGTTTGTCAGGTGATCGTCGAGAAATCGCCTCAGTCCACAATCAACGCGCTCGACAAGGAAAAATATCTGGTACCCTCCGAGCTGACCGTCGGCCAGTTCTACTTCATGATCAGAAAGAGGATCCAACTTCGCCCCGAGGACACTCTCTTCTTCTTCGTCAACAACACCATACCGGCCAACAGCGCCACCATGGGCAGCATCTACAAGGTGAGTCGTGACGTGTCATGAGCAACGAGAAGTAGTATTCGTGTGATGAGCTCTGCGGCGCTGTTGACCTGTGGTTTGCCCCGCAGGAGCACGATGTGGTGATACCAACCTATTTCATCATAATATAAAGAAGGTGCTCCAACTCACATACTATTAATACTAATTACATATAGAAGGCATTTGTGGTTTCTTGCGGTCAGTTCAGAGCCAAAGATTCCGATTGCCCGTCACGATTTAGCGGATTCCATTGTGAACTGGATGTAGATAATAGAGGCTATACGGTACTGGTGGCATTGTTGAACTTACAAAATCTATCATTTTCTTAAAAAACAAATGAAACTACTAACATTAAAATCCTACTGAGCCGTGCATTGTTGAGTATTGTTGTTTTATATAGTTCGATATAAAAGCCATAGTTACGCTACAGATAATCGAGACCCTGGACTCGAGAACTGACCTCGGAATTATTTCACTTTCAAGACCCGAATTGGAGCACCTTCTTTATATTATGATAAAATATGTTTGTATTCCTACATCGTGGCAGGAGTGTCGAACAGAGATCGTATTCTTGTACATGATGTAAGCGACAGGGCATTGTGTAGTGGTGAGTTCTGCGGCGCTGTTGACCTGTGGATTGCCCCGCAGGAACGTCACTCGGAGGACCTGTTCCTGTACATGGCGTACAGTGACGAGAACGTGTACGGAGTCGCAAAGACGACAGAGACCTACATGTCTCCCGCCCCTCGCTTCACCTGGCCCTTGTTCGGCCTGGGCATCAGGCAACAGTAAACTCCCCGTCCTGGACTGACTCATCCCACCGGCAACACTCACTGCACTCTCTTGGAGTATCCACTTCTATATCTCTCTGCTCCTGAACTGTCTCATCCCACTATACTCTCACCACTTTCAGATAATTTTACCATACATGAGAACTTATACATGATGATTTATAGAACTTACGCTATTTTAAGTTGTATTTCGATTTTACGTTACATGATATTAAAATATATACTCTCTTTCTGAATCGGTTGAATTTGAAATTATGTTCAATCAAAATTAGTTTGGTTAGAGCCGGTTGTAGTAACTGACTAACTATGGTGATTAGAAAAGAACTGAAATCATCGAATCAACTCGTCATCACCCTTGGTTACGTATAATAATAATAATGTCTTTATTACCCGGTTGAATCACACATGATATGGGTTCGTTACATAATATTTTCTATATGTTGAAGTGAGTTCATATTATCAGTATGATGTACAGCTGGTCAAATTTTCCACTTCCACTGTTTTTCTTTCACTTTTTTTCCAATATCATCGAAACTTGATACAAAATCATTGTTCCCCAATCAAGGCTGTGTATGGGGGATGGGATCATTTGAATGGCACGACGAGGTTGACCTCACCACCCCAAAGAATAATTAAAAATTGCAAACTCATTTAACAAACAATAAATCTCAATTTAATAACTTCAGGGTTGGAAAACAATTCAAACATTCGATCATGATGGGAAGGTAAAAAAATTATCCTACTGATCCTCTTCTTTCTATTCTTGGAGTCAACTTTTTTCTTTCTTTTACTCTGTTCTTCTATCCAATACAAAATTGATTATTTCGAAATTGATTCATTTTTTTTTAAATAAAAGGTAATTAGACGAGCTTTAGCGGGATTCAATTCGACATACTGAAAAAAATTGGTATTCGTTTTTATGTTTTTTTTTTTTAATGTTTTTTTGTCGGTTCTCCACAGGTCAAACGGCTCAACTTCACACTTTTTTTCATGGTGGTTCCTCATTCAACTTAGATCTGTATAGTGTTGTGGCATTATCGGGTGGTAACTTTTATTTTTATGAATTTTTGAAATTTCAAAAATACCCATTAGAATAACACAGCGGAAAAAAAGAAACTATTTTTATTATCCAAAAAATGAAATTTTGTGTGAAGTTGGATTACATTTCGATACACATTTCTAAAAATTTTCAGCTTGATCGGGTCAGTCATTTTGAAGAAAAAACATAAAATGTGCTAAATTGGTACCACTCGAAGCAGTTTTTACCCATTTATAACTTTAATGTCACCCAATTGGCAAATGTAGGCAAAATTTTGGCAAAAAAAGTCCACATGCTAACACCATCTGCTCGTCTAACAACGCATATATGGCGTTTTCTTAGTATATAAAAATGTTGATACACAGAAAAAAAATATGATCAGTATGATATCGCTATTTTATAGTAAGCTATATACATAGAATGGAAATTATCAGCTTGATTTGAATCATCACTCGATATTCGACTGAGTACTTTTGAACTGAAAACTGAATTTCCTATTTTCCAGAGTTGATCAAATGACGATGCTATAACTTTGTAAGTATTTATCATACACAAATTCAATTGACCTATGTAGATGGGCGTGACTTATACGAAGCAGGGGAAATTTTAGATACCTTGATTGGTTATTTCCCTATTTTCCCTGCTTCACTGTCCACTTGATTGGTTTTTATATTTTGTGACATCATCGAGGGCGGACGATCTACAATGTTTAGAATGTTGTCTTTCATCAGTCATGAATGGGAAGAGAGGTCATTCCCAGGTTGATATTTATAATACCGTAATTCATTCCCTCTAATAAAAGCAAAGCCGACGATATTTCAACACAATTCAATGTATATTGTACAGTCATAATACCTTCACCCATGATAAAGCACCCAAACTGAAAAGACATGCAGTATTGTTGATAATGATTTGACTTCCAAGTACGAACCCCGCTTTTAGGGCACAGCTAAGTTATGATAGAGTTTCCAGGTATTGACAAAATAATGTTAATTTGTCAAGTCTCGGTTTCGAAATATTCTCCGAAAAGAGTGTTCAATGGAGGAACTATCGATATGATACGCCTACTCCCATGTATAAGCAACAGCCTAAGAAGTGTGTCTATTGATACCATTGACCTTCAACTCTGTTCAATGATAACAACTTGAATCGTTCGAAATTTATCAGATGAGCGTAGCGAAGACTCCATTCCACTCGTGTAGCGCTTTGTCTGTGTGTTTTTTTTTTTTTTTGTAAGCACTGCACAGATCGCACGGTTTGACTGATCAACATGAAACTTTTTTGTACTGGCAAACTCATACAACTTGAAACTGTATAGTTTTTGGAATGAATCAGTTGGACCGATTTTTAGAAATATAATTTCAAAGTGTAACTACTTTAATTACTTTGATTATCAGATGAGCGTATGCGAAGATTCCATCCTACTCGTATAGGTCTTTGTCTGTGTTTTTTTTTCTTCTTTTTTTTGAAGTACTCCACAGGTCACAGGGTTTGACTAATCGACATGAAACTTTTTTTGTACACGCAAACTCATCCAACTGAGAACTGTGTAGTTTTTGGAATGAATCGATTAGATCAATTTTCAGAAATATCATCTCAAAATTTCTAACAACTCCATGAGATTAAGCTGAGCAAGAAAATTTGGAAAATAAAATCTCTCCAAATGAGATGAAATTTTCTCCAAATGTGTATACGTGTACGATACACATTATCGTCATTTTGTCTGTAATTCGAACCAGCTATTTTGAAGAAAAAATTAAATCAACTGTTTTTATTCAACAAATATATTACAGAAATTATAGCAGAATTAGGTTGCCGAGATTCACTGCTTTCTAGATTCGATATTTGCCCAACAATGAAGTATTTTTCATATGCGTCAAAGTGTGTAGAATACCAAAGTCGATGAAGTAGCAAAAGTAGGACTACTTTAACGACTTCCTCATACCTTATTCAGATATCTCGCTCATCTTACAACGCATGCTGCGTTTGCCTAGTGGATAACAACAAACCTGTACCTTACTTATTGATACAATGTTGTTATTCTCTGAAACCTTTTTTTTTTCTTCATTGATAGGAGAAAAAAATCTTGGATTATCATAGGATTAGTTGGGATAATATGATAGGAATATGATAGGATTCGTTTATTCTAATTGCACAGCTCTCATCAGCCTCATCTAGGATTATAGCTAATCCTAGGCCTCATTGAGCATCAATATGATTCGGAGATATTCAATTTCAAATTGCTTGATGAGCTGGAATAAAATGAACCAATGTGTTCAAAAAGTGTTTCCATACGAAAACTAGCGGAAAATTTTTGAATTGGATCCAGTATGTTTCATGTAAATACTGTATAGTTTTAACTTTCATACACTCAATGTATCATATTATATCTTCCCAGATCGTATTCCAAACAAATAACAATGTATCGAATCATTATTGCATTGAAAATTTAAATGAAATGAAAAGTTTTCAATGGTTGACAAAACTTTGTTTGATGAACTCCATCGGAAAAAATTAGAATATATATTTTTCATGGATCATGGTCGTACATTGTTTGCGTGTTACGATATTTGCGACGTTAACTCTCTGATTTATTGGCGACAGACAAAGTGAGACTACTATATCAAGTTGGTTCGTGGGTTCGAGTCCCGCATAAGGCATGGGTTTTTGTAAACGTCCTTTCACTGATCATCACTTCATACTTTCATAATCACCTGCTCATTCGTACCCCCGTATAACCTAACTGTTGGTGGGGTCGTTAAGAAAAAATCATCACATCTTATAACAAGTGGCTCTTTTATTTGATTGCTGTCACCACTCAGGGGTCGAACCCAAGACTATGATTAAGGACTCGTTTGAGGAAGATTTCGTTTGATGTGAGGCGAGCATTGAATATTATAGTATAATGCAAACAGAACTAGAATCTATTCGAATTGACATTAGTTTATTCATCACATAAAATATAATTTAAACTATAACATAATAATAATTTTCAAATAACATGAATTACAGAATATCAGCTACTACATCTTAGAAGGTGAGTGGTCACACAGTTCAACGACGAGGTGTTAGACACTCTTCTAGCGAGCACAAGGGTGGCAAGCATATTTATAAACTACCTTAAGGGGGTGGTCTGAGACTGTACTAGGAGACGGAAAGAAGGGTTGTGACTTGTGAATAGAGGACCCGAGAAATCACTGAACAACACTATTGGTTGTTCACAAGAGAAGGGGACTAGGCAGAAAGCATCCGTGACGTACTCACAAGAGGTATAATGTTACAAGGCAAACCTAAAGAGTCGAGAAATATAATAAATTGTCAAAAGTTATACTAACAAATAAGTTGAAGAATACATAATATGCTAATTACAACTAATCTGATATGAGTACCTGCATCAAATAGTTGGTGACTGTTTCACATTTCTAAATGGTGAAAATGAATTTTCGGTATCTATTATTACGAATTCAGTCATACCATTTGTGTATATTGAGCATTTTTTCTTGGGGGGTAGATCGCCCTTGCGGTGTCCCGTTCAAAAAATCCTATCTTTCATCCATTGCTTTAATTGGGGAACAGTGGTTTTGTATCAAGTTCCGGGGTTGAACATTCCTTCTTACACGAATCTTATTTGCGCGATATTAGCGCGTTCTCAGGGGGTTGATTCTCATTAACGATCTATGACGTCACAGCGACACAAAAAAACCGAGTGACAATTATAGAAAACGGTTTCAATATCGGTCGCAAACAATCATGTCACTGAAGGTAACTGAAAACTCGTTATTTAATATTTGAAAACCCGAAAATGGGCGCGGAGTAGATTCGAACCTTTGTGCTACGCGCAACACGCCACGAGGAACTTGAAACGTGCGCTGACCAATCAGAGAACGAGCTTCTCCGTGTTGCATGAACACTTGCTTGGCGCGCTGAGAGGTGGGCTATGTTCATATTTTCTACTTGCAACGTGCGCTGTCGCCCACAATGCAACGGGAAGTTTAGTCTACTTGTCTGAACTGTCAGGCCTGACTTTTCGACTGCTATTCACAAACTGGTCTGCAGGAGATATCATATCAGTTTTTAGAACTGTTATTTAGGTAATTAATGGTCGGAAAATATTAAGAATATCATTCAGTTTTATAGGAGATATTTGGTGGAAGTTTGAAGAATGTTTCGTGGTCACAACTACAATTTGAAGTTCAACTATGTTTCTTCAGAGCGCTCGACACTGAACGGATCGGTACGCTGAGCGCATGTTGTCTTTTGCCCGAAGCATGTCGCACCTGTGACTATAAATAACGTAACGGGATAAGCAACATGGCATGGCGTAAGTCCTATCCTTTTAACATTAGGCCGTTTTCACCACGGTGGAATCAGCGCGCTTTCGTGTACATTTCTGAGATTCGCAATTTCAAATCAAATCTTACGTATTAGGCTCGTATTTCAGTGTATATAGTACATAGTTGTACACTTGCATTGTTTTTTATCTTTCTCGTAGATGATGAATAATTATCCAGTTATCAAATGGTAAATATAGCAGTAGGGCTCTTGACTAGGGGACTAAATGCTTTCACAGACGTATTTTAAATTTAGATTGGCCAATTTAAATGAAATTTATTCCAATATTGCTTAATGCAGTTGGGAAGAGCTGGATTCACAGATTGCATTCCATCTATAACTTGTATAGATCAACATACAATAATACCAGCAAATTATCATGAAATTTGTGAGGTGGCATCCCTTTGATATAGGCATGGTGCGAAAGGAAAGCGCCATGTTGCTTATCCCGTTACGTTATTGATAGTCATAGGTCGCACCTAGCACAAAGCAGTAGAGTTTAACACGTGCGCGTCAACAAGTGGGGCTCTGCTGAGAGAAAGATATTGGTGCACGAATAATTATCAGCCACTTGGGGGCGCGCGTGAGTGAGCGCCGATGAGAACTTCGTTGAATAATCGATACTAATTCCAGAATATCACATTTATTCTTGATTCTGTTCCATTTGCTTCAGAATTTTCTCCCCAAAGTACAGCTTGGTCAGCAGCATGTGCAGGTAGTAAGCAGACTTGCAAGCCTGACAACAATAACACATTTCATCTTGAAGCCTTTTGTTGGTATTGGAATAATAATTAACTACCGTATATATATCGTGAATTATCATGCAAGTCTGTATAACACCGTTTAACATGGATCCAGCAGACTGAGGGAAAAAATATTCTGACAAGGTTATCTTATACAATTACATGATCATTAGCAGTGCAAGAGATGGACTTGGTGAACATCTCATCAAAATATAGGCATGAATATGGGAACTTAATATGAACCTATCAAGTATAGGTACTTGATATGAATTGGTTGAATTTTGTAAAAAAAACATGTGAAAAGTTTACTTGTAAATTTTATGCCATAGAAAAACATGATATTTTCAACAATTATTCATTTCGACTCATCACAGTTCAAGTCGGACAAATAAAGCTTGACCCATTCTGAATGTTCATTTTGAATCGCCAGTATTCAGAGAAATACTTCCCTGAGATTCATGCAGCAGTTTTCACTACAATATGATCATACGGTAAGTCACTACGATAGTTTATATGTGATGTTGACGCTGAAAATGTTACCCTGAGGTTGAATCCCCCTCGAAAACGACTCGCAATGTTACGATATTTGAATAGTGCAACAAATTTCATCTCACCGCTCTGAAAGTTCTTCTTGACAACTTCACTCCGGCTGCTTTTATGTAGAGAGGCTTCTGAGATCTGTTCATGATAATACGGATTGATCGTTTGAAACCTTCTGACGCGTCCAGCCAATCACACGCGTAGGCCGCGTCGTTGATCAGAGCACTCTGGGGGAGAAGAAGAATATCAGGAAAAATCGAAATAATCTCTGTGAATTCTGGTAAGAAATCTGTAGAAAATGCAGCTTTTTAGTCGTCTGTCAGATTTGGTCTGCCAGATCTGAGAGAGTCATGTTTAGCGTGAGTTCGAGTTCTTCATGATGACTTTAACCATGAGTTGGTGAGAGCGAATAACATGGGTAACCATGGTGATATCAACTTTAAACTGCCAGTTGTAGATACTCACAAGTTGGTAATTCCGGCACTCACTATCGAATGATTGTGAAATCTAGTGGGAAGTGCATCAAGTATCTAGATGGCTGTGAATAAATACTTTTGGGTGATTAATTGACCATTGTAGATGGGCGTGACTTATACGAGGCAGGGGAAATTTTAGAGACCTTGATTGGTTATTTCCCCTGCTTCACTGTCCACTTGATTGGTTTTATATTTTGTGGCATCACGAGGGCGCAGATCTACAATGGTTAATTATCACATGGGCCTACGCTCGGTTATCATGATGTCAATCAAAATTAACCAACCGTCAACTTTTCGTAGCATTATAATTATTATCAGATTGATATTTGTGCGGCTAGATGGTTCCAAATACTCTTGTCAAGACATGACGCATATTATTGTATATTGAGTGAACATTATTGTCTTCTAAATTGTGTTCTCCAATCATATCTTCAATATTAATTTGTTTGCTCCGAACAATTGACGACTCGCCATCTCCGCCCCCATGACGTCAGAAATCATACCGTCCAATCAACAGGACTGTTAGAACTGTAGTGAAATTCAAATATGCAAATGAAATATCCTCAAATGACCACAAATGATCCCACTGGCTCACTGTTGAAGCCACGCCCATTCCGAGTCGTCAATTCTAGTTGATTGTGGCCTGACCTACATGCTCTCTCCCTCAGGTATACTTGCCTGGGCTGTAATGTCGTCAGCGTACCAGCAGTAGATGAAGAATTCGAACGATTCACCGAAGAAAACACAAACGATCACTGCTACTAGAATATTGAAAGAAGCAGCCTGTAAAAGCAATGTGAAAAATGTAATTTATTACAAAGTACTGTGTAAATTATGGTATTATTATCATAAAATATAACATAATCAAAAATCCGTCACGTGATGAAATGAGAGCATCGAAAATTAAAAAACAAAAATATAAGACATCGGAGGGGGGGTGTGCATCCCTGGACGATTTAATCTGGTTTTAGTGGGGTACAACCTGTTTTTTCAGGACAAGCTCAGCACAGATTTAACCGTGTGTTCAAGTTGAGGCTGGATTCATCTTGGATGCCTGGATTCGGCACTGATTCCCCGGGACTACTTCCATTAACTGTGCATAGAATACTGTCCGTGCTCGGTGCTCCATTTTTGGAAAATGTATTTGAATCTTATGGGCAGAAAAACAAAGTCAATTGGTGGTAGAAAAATTCGTGGGAAGAGAATATTGGGACGATAAACAGAAAGAAGTGTACGATAAAGGGCTCGGTATTGGCAGAAGTCGAATCTGAGGAATTCCGCCTTATGCAATAGAAGATGATAGGGTAAAAACCTTCTAACCAGAACAAATTTTGTTCAAGAGTTCATTGGAGGCAATTAAGCGAAATATCAGTTATTTGATGATAACTTTTGAACGGTATGTGATATAAAAATTGCAATAGAATAGAAACGCAGATTAGATTGAACACCTTCAAAATGTTGTGAAATAGAATTATTCATCGTGGGTTCTAACATTTTCACTTGTATGATTCTAGAAGAATGTGTTTTCCTATGTGTTACCTGTGAGCATTATGAGATATAAGTCGAATATTTTGTAGCACTTCTATCCTTAGAGTATTATTAATACCTGTGTCTCCCGCGTATTAAAGTTTCGATATCTCATACCGTTCAGAGCTTATCAACCAAGAGCTGATATGCCGCTAAATCGACTCTACTCTCAAGAGGCCGCAGGCGCTCACATTTCACGCCGCAAACTCTCACGGCCATATTTTTTACATATCAATATGATTGTGTTTGCATTTTGTTAATAATTGAAAAACAGAGGTTACCGCATTTACAGAATTTTGAACAAAAAATTTGTAATTTTTCAAATTCTTTAAATGGAAAAGAAAAAGAAAATCGTGTTGGCGAAAACCTAGATAGATATTTTTGAATACCGAAAAAATATACAAAATTTGAAATATATCAAAAGTGTGAGCTGGGGAATCAACGGCGTTTATGTGAATATGAGTTCGGCGGGCTAGTCTACGGGTGGCGCCTAGCACACGGTGCATGTTAAACTCGAGTCTGAAGCGAGCGAACAACGAGCCCGTGTAGAGCGCCTGCGGCTTCTTAACGGGGAAAGACACAAACAGTGTATTATGTATTGACTCACCAGGGTGCTGATGTATAACGCTAATAGCCCCAAGAACATCGTGAAGCCCAGCTGTAGAACTAGCTGGTTCTTGAACACTTTGTTGATATCTGAAGTTAATCTGTGAGACAACAATATTATACACCAATTCATTGTATATATATATATATATATATATATATATATATATATATATATATATATATATATATATATATATATATATATATATATATATATATATATATATATATATATGAAATTTGAATCAATTTTAAAAATATTCTTTATTATGTGTCTCTTAGCCGAAATACTTATCTAATCAGAATGTCTTGATACTGGTTTTTACTTTTTATATGATTATTTTTGTCTTACAATCTTGTACAACTGTCTACTTTTTGCGCCACTTGATGTAACTTGATTGCTTAAAATTAATAGTGATCAAAGATACCTTACACTTCGTAAGAAGAATGTAAGAAATCACTCAATGTTTTTCTTCTTTTCGTTTTAGGCCTACTTCAACTACTTTATTACTTTTAATGTTTGAGAAATACGTCCGAATTTGAATTATACTCATAATTCACCATTTTAACCCACAGTTACGCTTTTTTTAAGGGCTTTGTGGATGTTCTTTTGTTGTAAATGCGTTTTTCTTTCTGTATCAGTGTATGTGATCAATAAGAAGAAAAAAAAAAAAATATATATATATATATATATATATATATATATATATATATATATATATATATATATATATATATATATATAACAATGAATATAACAAATCAATGAGAAGAGCAAAGACAATACAATAGTGTTTGACAAAACTTGATAATAATATTGAGCCATAGTCTAAAAAAGATGATATTTTAATTAATTGCTCATTCAGAAAATGAAGATGGAAAAATTATTTTAAAAATGCATATAATGAAAAGCGATACATCTAGGTCCACACAATCAATTCGTTCAAATTTTTTAAATAGTCTTTAAACATTGAAATTGATGCTCCCAAGACTAGGAGAACTATACAATAAATGAGACTATTATCAACTACCAAATAAAACTATTTCTACAGTTTTTTTTTCATTTTAATAATGTAGTTAGACGAGCTTTAGCAAGGGTTCAATTTGACACACTGAAAAAACTGGTGTTCGTTTGTATGTTTGTTTTTTTTATTTATGTTTTTTGTCGGTTCTCCACAGGTCAAACGGCTACAGCTATCAACTTCAAACTTTTTTTCGTCATGGTTCCTCATCTAACTTAGATCTGTATAGTTTTGTGGCATTATCGTATGATAACTTTTTTTTATGAATTTTAGAAATTTCAAAAATACCTATTAGAATAACACGTCGGAAAAAAAAGAAATATTTGTATTCTCAAAAAAAAAATGAAATTTCGCGTGAAGTTGAGTTACATTATGATACACATTTCTAAAAACTTTCAGCTTGATCGGGTGAGCCATTTCGAAGAAAAACCATAAAATGTGCTAAATTGGTACCACTCGACGCAGTTTTTACCCATTTCTAACTTGAATGTTGGCGCAATTGGCGAATGTAGGCAAAAGTTTGGCAAAAGAGTCGACATACTATTACAATCTACTCGTCTAACAACGCATATATGGCGTTTTCCTGGTTATAAAACACATCAAAACGGATTGACTTGCAAAGATTTATGCTGTAGACTATAAATCCTTCATAAGTTCATTAGTTTTAAATAATCAAAATGGGATGGAAACATCACCCTTGTGGTATCAAGTTTCGATGTTGATAAAAAAAAACTTCAAGTTGAAGGGTTTGTAATGCTGATGATTATAACTGCCTTATCAATGATTGATCCCACCATCAGCTAGGCCCACAAATGAGACCCTGCATAAATGAACTCTTAGTTTTTCGACATTAAAATGAATCACTCGTAAATGAGCCCCGAATGGACCAATCATGTTGAAGTGTAGCCTTGTGCAGAACCCGACAAAATAATGCACTTTTCAAAGTGCTCAGTGTCTCGACTGATTGAGCTCAATATACGGTAACGATTTTGATTTTTTTTTGGGGGGGGGGGGTAGCGAAGAATTTCATCCCACATGAAAAAAATCGGGTTCCGTTCCTACATTGATTTTTTTTCATACTTTTGTGTTTTTGCGTGTGACAAGTTGAACAAGTGAAAAGTGACAAGTTTGTAAATCTCCATAGAAATAACATTGGATTAAATTTTTTCAATTATTCAATTCAAACCGATTGGGATGAAATTTTCACTGAATGTTAATATCGTACTAATAGATGTTTGTACCAAGTTGTAATAAATTCTATTCTGTAGTTTTTCAATAAATGTGTGTAATATGGTGTATAAATGAGAAAATTATGAGTTTTGCTAGGCATAATGATCAAGTTGGCTATATGAAAAAGGCAGTTACAAAACTTGATAGTATCAAAATCAATCTATGTATATAACCATCGCGTTCATCCATATGAATATCTCGATCATCTCACAACGCATTTACTGTTTTTTTCATTTACTGTTTGTTTTTTTGTGTGTTTTTTTTTCACTGTGTTTGGGGTGAAAAATTTACCCCAAGGAAAAAAAAAAGTAAATTATTCACCATCCTCACTTTATAATCTCCTGATGATGTCTAATCCACGACGCCAATACCCTTTCCATCTCTCTCTTCAACATTTCTTCATCGTCTTCTCTCTTCTTCGTTTCTCTTCTTTCATTTGCCTCGTCATTTCTTTTTTCCACTCTCAAGTTTCCACTCTGTAATAATGGGTAGCTCTCTACTGTCTGGTTGCCCAATGGTAACTCTCCGAACACGTGCATATTCAACCTGTGGCAGTAGTTCCCAGGGTGCTCAGTGTCGCAAGACAGCGTGTTAACCAAGGTGTCGATACTGTTACCATCGTTAGGTTTCCCACAGTTGGTCTTGATCACTACGTGCATTCGTTCCAAGTTATACCTGAAAAAAAAATGAAAATAATTTCAGGAAAATAAAAACGAGAATGAAAATGAAAAGTATGTTGAGTTATGAATCAGGATGTTTATTTCAAGCATATGAGTCGATTTAGAAAAATATCATATTTTTGTGATTTTTTTTGCTGTTGTTGGAGTAGTTTGAAAAATTAGGGCGTTCCCAGTCCCCATAGGGCAAAAAGTTCTCACCAGGGTGATTTCACAGATGTTAATAATAATCACACAACTCCGACAGTGCATGATACAAAATAACAAATACATTATGGGTGAATTGCAGAGACAGAGTTCAAACCCCGGCCTACCTTAGACTCCGTCCAAGTAAGAAATTGCATTGTGGCTGCAATGCATTTTCTTACTTAGACGGCGTCTAAGGTAGGCCGGGGTTTGAACTCTGTCTCTGCAATCTATGACTATCAATAACGTAACGGGATAAACAACATGGCGCTTTCCTTTCGCACCATGCGTATATCAAAGGGATGCCGCCTCACAAATGTTATGATGATTTGCTGGTATTATTATATGTTGATCTATACAAGTAATAGATGTAATGTAATCTGTGAATTCAGCTCTTTCCAACTGCATTGAACAAGATTGAAATAAATTTCATTTGAATTAGCCAATCTAAATTCAAAATACGTCTGTAAAAGCATTTATTCCCCTAGTCAAGAGCCCTACTGCTATATTTACCATTTGATAACTGGATAATTACTCATCATCTACAACAAAGATCAGAAACAATGCAAGTATACAACCATGTACTATACATTGGAATACGAGCCTAATACGTACGATTTAATTTGAAATTGCGAATCTCACAAATGTACACGAAAGCGCGCTGATTCCATCATGGTGAAAACGGCCTGATGTTAAAAGGATAGGACTTACGCCATGTTGCTTATCCCGTTACATTATTGATAGTCATAGCTGCAATCCACCCTATAAGTTGGAGACAATATTAGTCGAAATTGATATTGACCTAAATTTCATAACAACAAAGGTGAAAAGGATCACTTGGTATGTATCAGAACATTCGATAATTTTGATATCAATTTTCACCTCACTGCGTACCGCCACTTACAAATTACATGTAACCTATTCTGAATGTTTGAATATTTTGAATGCATAGAGGGGATGGCGGAAGCTGCATGAGTTGATAGAAAGAAATGAATCAAAGTATTGAGGTAGGCGAGGTCATGATAGAGCGGTAGTCATAGAAGGGGCTAGATGATATGTCGGTAAATCCTCTTTCTTGAATAGGACAGGTATGGACTGACATGGGCTTAGTAGAAGTGTTTTTGAGTGGGATGAAATAGGGTTAAAGTTATTCCGTCAGAGGGTTAAGGGAGGCTGTGGGATAAGAAAAGTTAGGGAACTTGCCACCGCGCACTTATGTGCAATTGTAAGAGTTTTTAAATAGATAAAAGATGAAAAAAATGTTCAATACGTTTCATTGGTTGACAGTATCTTTTTAGAAGATACTTTCCTGAATGGTATATGGAGTAGTTTCAATGCAATATGTTTAAACGGAAATTCACCCCAATCGTTCATAAATATGGAACAATTACACTCTTATAATTAATAATAATCTTAATAATATCCTTAATAATTCCTCTTGAACACGATGTAGTGATACCAACCTATTTCATCATAATATAAAGAAGATGCTCCAACTCCCATACTGATAACATGGAAGGCATCTTTGGTTTTTGCAATCAGTTCAGAGCCAAAGGTCCCGATTGCCTGTCACGATTTAGCGGATTTCCTTGTGAACTAGATGTAGATAAGAGTGGCTACGGTACCGGTGGCATTGTTGAACTTACAAAATCTATGATTTTCGTAAAAAACAAATGCAACTGCTAACATTATAATTCTACTGGGCCGTGTATAGCATTGTTGAGTATTGTTTCATATAGTTCGATTTAAAAGCGATAGTTGCACTACAGGCGATCGGGACCCTGAACTCAGGAACTGACCCCGGAAATATTTCACTTTGAAGACCCGAGTTGGGTCACCTTCTTTATATTCAGATAAAATAGGTTGGTATCACTACATCGTGCGTTGAATGACGAATCAGTTCCCAAAGATCTCACCTAAGAATTTGAAGCTGAGCCACCACGTGTATACAGAATGCCGTAAGCAGACCGCCGAATATATACACTATGAGAAAGTCGACGATTGTTCCGAATACAGTGAGCATTACAGTCAACTCAAAGTATGGCGAATTATCGTAATTGTATGGCAACCAAAACCTGAAATGAAACAGAATTAGTGATGCTTGAATCTCGGACATTTTATAATTTCTATGATTTCGTCGAAAGTTTCGTGAAATTTATGGATTTTCTTTTCCAATTATTAAGCTCTTTCATTCTCGTATTTGCCTTCAATGACCCGTACATTTGCTAGTAATATATAGGACATGAATTATTGTGGTGTATATCAAATTTGGACTAGATTATTACAACTCGATGTAAATAAATGAGTATTGAGTGGATGTAAGAGTTTAGAGGCGCGTCGACATCGAAGTCATTGTGCGCCTCGGATCGGTGTTTATTGTATTGGATCACCCCAAAAATTAGGACCCCTAAAAATTAAGACCTTCGACCTGACTTCATGACCTCCAACCTGACCTCGTCACATTAGGCACTGTGACGTTTGACCTTTGCTTTGACCTTAGCTACCATATCGTGACCTAACTGACCAAACCAGGTGAAGTAGCTAACCTCTTCAATGAGTTCCTACTATCTGTCGGCCTGCAAAACTCATCTCCTCAAACGCCTGACAAGTTGGATATTTGCCTAAGAAAACTCAAGATTACATATCCGAAGGAAGCAGCCACCTTACAGTGACACCGTTGGATATCAAAGAAATCCTGAAAAAGTTAGCTCCCAAATCCTCAGCTGGCTGGGATGAAGTGCCAATGCACCTGCATGCTCAAGAAATGTGCAAAGTGGATAGCGCCCCCTTTGGCTCATATATATATTCAACCACTCTTTTCTCACAGGAGTCTCTCCAGCTAAGATGAAAATAGCGACAGTAATACCTATACATATTCACTTCGAATCAATTCAAATGGAATATATCGTAGTTTTGATATCCGTCCGTCATATAAATGTAACTCATTATGCCGTGTACTATATATGTATGTCTCAGAATTGGTTAATTTCACAGCTTACCTGAATGGTATAGTCCTTGTCGTCATTGTATACCGTATCATCAGAATAGAGCATGCCAGAAACATAGTACTCAAAACAATTCCGACCCATTTCACCAGCATATTACACACTGAGTTATACTTGGCCAGTACGTTCCTGTTATGCTCAGATACATTGTCATCTAACCGATTCAAATCTTCGATAACCGTGCACATACTCTGGATAGATCCTTGATTCATCAAAGAGCTATAAAGTTTGTTCGCTGTTATTATAAACGAAGCACCTACGATGACGTATTCAGAGATTTTAACAACATCAGGCCAAACAAGGTAGATGTTGATACTTTGAAAGGTTATCGAGTACGCAAGACGAAACAGCCAAACGTGTGGAAAATAATGACGTAGGTAGTAAATCCAAGTGCGAGGTTCGTTGTCGATGTGAAACAATCCTACAAGAAAACATAATATTACAATACGATAATCAATATTTGTAGGTAATCGATTGATTTGTTATTATGATAACAATATATAACATAATATTATAAGAGAGATTATAATAGATTCAGGTATGTTCTAGGGAAACGACTTCTTGACTATTCATTTTATAATGTGAAAGAATTTTTTAATAAAACTTTCAATTGAAACACTTCATGTGTGTGTACTTGACGAGTCCGATATCCTATGAAAATGTATTTTTATGTACTGTGATGTAATGGACAAATAAACTGCAATTACAATTACAATATATAACACAACATGGAACAATTAAGTAAAGTGATGACAGATTATGATATAATGATATGAGATTATGACAGTAGGAAGCGGGAAAGATTATAAGTGAAGTGTTGATTGAATTGAACGAAGTATTGACAACCTGGGACTGAAACTACCAACACGTAATTATCAAAAGAGATACAATCTTGTGAGTCTGTAATATTTCAATCTTACTCATTCAAATAAAATTAAGAAATGGGTGACAAAATAACCACGCTGTCAGTGTTACCGGAAAAAATGGGAGAAGAAAAATATATATTTACATATATATATATATATATATATATATATATATATATATATATATATATATATATATAATTATATATATATATGTGTCAATCCTTATTTGAACGTGACAATTTGGCACCCAGCGTGGGGTACGAAATTCTAACAAACCATGTTGAAAAATGAATAATGACAGTATTATAGATCCCCTCCAAGAACAGAAAATCGCTGGAAAGTATAACTATTTCCGGCGGTTTCGCTAAGCGGAACGCGAAAAGTTGGGCCGAGCTCAACATTCGGATACAACGCGCCGCACTCTTCACTGATTGGTCGTTTTTCCAACATGGCAGCTGAAAGAAAACGCTTAGCGAATACCGCGTTCATGGAAGGCCAGCAGTGTAGCTGGCTTCGCGCTGAATTTGATTTCCGTCAAGCTACCCCTCGACTAGATATACATACCTATAAGATATAAAAAATAAACGTTGATTTCCAAAGTCACTCTATGCAAAAAATGTATTTGAATCATTTTCAGGATGGAAGTGTTCACTTCACAATAACGTTAACTAATATTTAAATGACTAAAATACGAATGTCGATCATTTGTGTTATGGTTGTATTATTCCGTTCCAACGTCAAGAAAACGACTGAAATGTATCGAGCGAGCCTTGATATCTTTCAAGAATATTGGATTTTATATATTTCAGGAATATACACGCCTTTATGAATTATTTATCCGCAAAATACTGCACGCGCACAGTCACCTGCTTCGTTCTGAGATATGAAATATTGTATTATTCATAAAATAACCAATCATAAAATACATGAAATATAATCATGAATGTGATTTCTGATATTTAAATTTCATTTTAAATCGAATCTACGGGAATTTTAACGCCAATATTTTCACAATTTATTCGTGAAGTGCGTATAATGTCAGTAAACTTTATTAAAAAAAAATCCAATGTGATTTGATCTTCATTTGCGTGTCCGGGAGTGTACCGACCTACCATTCAAAGATTTTTTTCCAATTTTTCTTTTTTTTCTTCCTACATACTCATTCTACATACTTTGTATATTCCACTTTCAAATTTATATTGATAGAAAAGAATTTCACATTACTTCTGAGGCATTTGATTTACATTCAATAATGCAGGGTTTTAATCTCCCCAAATCACATGTTAGTGAAGTTTTCATTTTCTTAAACCTAGTATTTCGACTTTTTCTAATGCCGAAGGTATAACTGATAAGTAAACGAAACGAATCGATCGCGTGGTTTATCTTCGAACCGATGTCAGTACAAGCATTTAATCACAATTCTGTATACTAACGCAAACATATGAATCATCTCTTTAATAGCAGAATAATAATTAGACGAGCTTTAGCGAGGATTCAATTTGACATACTGAAAAAAATTGGTGTTCGTTTTTATGTTTTTTTTTATGTTTTTTTGTCGGTTCTCCACAGGTCAAACGGCTACAGCTATCAACTTCAAACTTTTTCTCATTATGGTTCCTCATCTAGCTCAGATCTGTATAGTTTTGTGGCATTATCGGGTGTTAACTTTTATTTTTATGAATCTTAGAAATTTCAAAAATACCCGTTAGAATAACACGGCGGAAAAAAATTTAAAAAAATGTATTTTCAAAAAAATTGAAATTTTGTGTGAAGTTGAATAACATCTTTATACACATTTCTTGAAATTCTCAGATTGATCGGGTCAGCCATTTCTAAGAAAAAACATAAAATGTGCTAAATTAGTACCACTCGAAGCCGTTTTTACCCATTTATAACTCAAATGTTACCCAATTGGCGAATTTAGGCAAAAGTTTGGCAATGAAGTCGACATACTATTACTTTCCGCTCGTCTAACAACGCGTATATAGCGTTTTCCTAGTTAACTAAAATTAAAAAATTGAAAATTTGGGACGTAAGAGGTCACGGTGTGGATGCATACACGCTTCGCAGACATTCTCAACTACAGATCTGTAATGTTTGATATGTCCATACTGTGACAGTATAAAACTAAAACGATGTCTATCTGCATCACTCTGCAAAAAGTATAGTCCATTTTTTTTTTCGCTCCATTTTTTTGGTTCCTCAAATTTGCATTCCCACGTCAGCTATTATATTATTCATATCATTTGTTGAGGCAAAACCTACACTCATTCGAGGTCATTGTTGTTTGATTCATTTTTATTCTTCCTCCTTACCCACACACAAACTTCGGCTTATGTGGGTATCATTTATTCAAAACGATCAAATAACCAACTCCTTTTATTCTCATTATTACAATTTATTATCATTTCTCATCATTTACATTTATTATTATCACTTCACTTGAGTGTAAAAATGTAAATGTAATCATAGAATCTATCATGTTTTAGTTTGAACATCATTTGCAATTCCGTTAAAAGTGTTTTGTTATGATGATAAATATTGAAAAAGACGAAAACAAATGTACGCAATAAAAGTTGAGGATATCCACAAATGATCGAGTCAGTGGAATAATTTTATCATCATAGAAATTGACATCGCACATGAAACATGGACATGAAATATGAACATGAAACATGGACATTATTATAGTTGCCATCAGACTGAATGGCACCTTCCATTGCAGAATACATTCATACAAGATTAGGGGTCGTACTTGAACCATGTCAAGTTCGAAGAGGGGTGTTTGAATACAGACAGTTTGTGTTAGGGAGGGAGTTTGCGCGTCGAGGAATAGATATATTGCATGCATTTCGTATCTAGTTCTAATGTATAGAGAACGAATTATATTTTCAACAAATCAATAATACGGCATTTAAATGAGTTTATAAAAATATAAATGGTCTCAAAATAGTAGTGAGAATGCGCAAATCAATCAATATATCAGTTAAGGCTATTCATCCAGCTAAAAATGAGAATTTCTACTTATGACAAATAACTAGATTTTGAGTTAACTTATGCATGACCATTGAAGGGAATTGATATTAAAATGATGGAAAAAAATCGAAATATTTTTCCTGTTTTTTTTTTGCCGCGTGCCAGCAAAATAACAAAAAACGCTCGCAATAAAATACGTCAATGCCACACAAAAATGATTGTAGAGTTTTGAAACTTGTCAAAGTTATTGTTCACACTATTGGGCATGTCATCAGATGACTATAATTTCCATAAGTCTTGACGTTCTATCGATGCAGATTTAATTAGAATCGCATAAAATTTTGTAAAAATTTTCAGGCAACTATATTGTTGCGTATATCTAAACGGTAGGACTTATGAAAATTATAATTATCTGATGACATGCCCAATAGTGTGAACAATAACTTTGGCAAGTTTCAAAACTCTACAATCATTTTTGTGGCATTGACGTATTTTGCGAGCGTTTTTTGTTATTTTGCCGGCACACGGCAAAAAACAGAAAAAATATTTCGATTTTTTTCCCCATCATTTTGATATCAATTTCCTTCAGTTGTCATGCATAAGTTAACTCAAAATCCAGTTATTTGTCAGAAGTAAAAATTCTCATTTTTAGATGGATGAATAGCCTTAATTCGTATAAGACGCGTGCTTTTGAGTGTTTCTAATTTCATTGATAATAACTTTCACTGCCCAATATATTGAGCATGAAGACATTCCTACCATTATTTTTATTTATACAATATTTATCCTTGATTTGATTACAGACATTCACAATCAAATTAGTTACATACAAAATGATAATGATAATAATAATAATATATTGATGAACAAAATTGAATCAAGACCCACATAAGCCGAAAAGCCTGTGTGTGGGAAAGGAGGAAAATGAATTGACCAGAATGAAAATATCCAAGAGGGGGGGAACTACAAAAATAAATAATCAGAATAATAGAATAACAAAAATAGATGTAAACAACAACAATGATATATGAATATGATGCTGTTATTTAAGCAGTGAATTCAAATGACACAAGATAATGAATGATCTATCACTAGGCAAACGCGTTATGTGTTTCCGCGTTGATGGATGAGCTGGAACATATCAACTTATCTTTGGATTGGTTATTATATATATATATATATACACCTTGAGATCCAAACCATTACATCACTGCTATCTTATTTTCCATTAATAATTGGATGAGCGAAGCGAAGACTCAATTTCACTATACCGAAAAAAAAGTGCCTGTTTTTTTTTTTTTTTTTTTTTTTCGCTCTCTACAGGTCAAACGAAAAGTCAAAATCGGTTGAAACTTGACACACACATGAACCCCTATCTGACTTGATGCTGTATAGTTTTGAGGCGCGATCGGTTGAACCACTTTTGAGAAAACTCATTCCAAAGTTTTCAAAAATCCCATTAGAATAACCCAGAGGAAAACATTCGTGAAACATATTTCATCTGAGAGGATTAAAATTCTCAGGGAATTTCAATCTAGTAATGATACACATTATTACGAACTTTCACTCAAATCGGATCAGCCGTTTCGATGTGAAAAAATATATAATGTTATTTGTGATAATTATTCAAAGCTATTAAGATACCTATTAAATCAAAGCAACAAGTGTCACCACTTGATTGTAAACGATTTAAACAAAGCCTTCTTCATTATCATATAAATTATTAATGGAAAATAAGATGGCAGTGATGTAATGGTTTGGATCTCAAGGTGTATATATATATATATATATAATAACCAATCCAAAGATAAGTTGATATGTTCCAGCTCATCCATCAACGCGGAAACACATAACGCGTTTGCCTAGTTTATATGATAATCAAGAAGGCTTTGTTTTAATCGTTTACAATCAAGTGGTGACACTTGTTGCTTTGATTTAATAGGTATCTTAATAGCTTTGAATAATTGACACAAATAACATTATATATTTTTTTACATCGAAACGGCTGATCCGATTTGAGTGAAAGTTCGGAATAATGTGTATCATTATCAGATTGAAATTCTCTGAGAATTTGAATCCGCTCAGATGAAATATTTTTCACGAATGTTTTCCTCTGGGTTATTCTAATGGGATTTTTGAAAACTTTGGAATGAGTTTTCTCAGAAGTGGGTCAACCGATCGCGCCTCAAAACTATACAGCATCAAGTCAGGTAGGGGTTCATGTGTGTGCCAAGTTTCATCATGATCTGAATTTCTGTTTGACCTGTAGAGCGCGAACAAAAAAACAAAAAAACAAAAAAACAAAAAAACACATTCGATTTTTCAAGTACAGTGAAATTGAGTCTTCGCTACGCTCATCCAATTAGTTTAATTACATATATAAGTTGATATAATAATAGTCATGTATAGGCCCTAACATAAAATGCATGCAATACATTTTCTAAGAATTCGTATAGTATAGATATAGAAACAAATACAAATTGAAATAATATTCGACTTTATTTATTCAACAATGGAATGGTGATACAAAAAATGTCAACAATACTGCAGCAGCTTGCCTTGATGCGAACGGATAAGCTCGGCCATGCTTCGTGAAGCAATTCGTCTGGCCGTAAAGACTATTTCCATCTATAAATGAGAAGAACTATACTTCAGACAAATAACTATATTTGGAATAACGAATGCAGAACCCTTGAAGTGAATTGATATTTGAGTGATGACAAAATATTCAAAATATTTTTTCAAGTTTTTTCTGTGAACTTACAAAATCAATAAAATCGCTCGTTTAATACGGGAATTTCACATAAATAATTGTAAGCACTTGAAACTTGTCAAAGTTAATGTTCAAACTAATGAGCATGTTTGGTATTTGGTCAACAGGGTAATTGGAATGGATTATTCTTCTTTTTCAATTAAAAATACTGAAGTTATCTCAAACAATTTACTCGATTTACCGTCAGGCAAACTGCTCCCGACCTACCTTTAAAAACATCAAAGCACGGCCTTCTTGCGACATGTCACCTCTGTCAGCTGTTGAAACCCAATTCAATATGGCGGCGATCCACGTTATTTTGATGATGTGACAGCCGCTGCAACAAGATTAAGTAAATTTCCGATCACAGAATGAAATTGATTATTTAAACCAGATAAATCAGGCTGCAAGGTTGTCAAACTCTATTGGTACAGCTGTTGTCAAGACCATTTTTTGTTGTTATTTAATGTCCATTGTCTGGTTTCAAGAAAACATGCCTGGATGCTATAGGCCTACCGCCTAGGGCCTACCTACTCAGTGGCCTGGTTTCAAATGACAATAATAATATACCGGTAATTACCTTGTGAGTGAATGTGTCAGGTTTAGAGACTTTACTAGAACGTATGCCTACTGCATCAGTGGTGGTAGGAGCATATTCAACTTTGTATTAATTTGTAATGACAAATGATAGTTCATCTTTAACCCAACTTTTTTACATCCACATCTGGTTGTCGTGCCATTGAGTTCATATATAATCTCTGACTCAATGACTAGCCCTACCCCACCAACAGCTAAGTTATATGGGGTAGAAAATGAATCATTATCATTATAAATAAACTCATTCCCATTATATGTTGTAAATGATACACACATTGTCACTCTTCAGTATCAGTGTAGGCCTATAGGCCTGGGCATTGAGTAGGCCTATATAATGGCCTGGGCCTCGAAGACTGACTTGAAAGGGGGAAAAACTCGAGCTGACCTACGTCGAATTCTATCATTAAGCATTCCTCATACCTGAATATTGTGAAGTAATTGAGAAAACTCAGAATATGCCGTAATCTACTTTATCTATGCCGTAACGCAGGAGATTGACTATTCTTTTTATTATAAGCTCAATAAAAATAAGCCTAGGTGAATAACATAAAATAATTTGGATGTCAATTATATAAGTAAACTATGAGATGAAGAGCTAAAATACCATAGTGGGTCTCAGACGTGTGGCAAGTGGTTAATACACAGAACCGTCATTCAGGAGACCGGGGTTTGATTCCCGCCATGGTCGACCATCTTGGCAGAGGTTTTTCGTGGTTTCCCTCTGTCGTTCAGATCAGTAGGCCTACTTTAACAACAGGCCACGACCGACTCCTTCCCACAATCCAAAAAACACCTAATAAAATAACCTTTCATCTCATCATCCCATATCTCATATATCATTCACCGGCGCCAATAGATCGTAGTCATCAGTAAAGTGTGTCGTTAAACCCTATATAAATAAATCATAGTACAGCGGACTACGGCCTAATATGAACTTCGTTTTGAAGGATTAAATAATCATATTTCTTTTACACATCTCAACAATGTACGGTACCGGGTATTTATTTATAATATATATTGAATATCAGCAACCGACAATCATTTCATAGTTCGAGCTTGTGCCTCCATGTTTTCAGTTGATACAATTCAATAAATGAATGTCCTTAAATTTTCTCTTTGTGTTTTTTGTTATATTAAATTATTAATCAACTCTTTCAAGTAGGCCTATATAGACCTATGATACACAAATTGATCAAAAATTCTTTCACACCCAATAATACATAAATTATTTATTTTTATACAATTTTATAGTTTTAAAACTGAGTGCAACTGACTTGAAATTTCTAAAAACTGTACCTGCTTCAGTTTCTAAAAACTGAATATCTTCAGTGGAGAAGAACTTATTTTTTGATCGCAACGTAACTATGATGGTATCATATATAGGCATACTAATTCGTTGTCATATTTTACAGTTGTTGTTGGAGAGAGACAAAGGGGAGACAGGATGAAGGAAGAGAGAGCGGGTCGAGTGACAAGAGAAGGAAGAGAGAAGAAGACGAGGAAGTCCGGGACTCATGAGCTAGACATCGTGACCGGTGCGTACTAGTAGCATAATTTTGTAGGCATACCAGTAAGGCTCAAACTATTCATTAAAGTAATCTTTTTATTAAATTTCTGAGTTCTGTCGTAATCTATGAACTTAAATCTGGTCTCCGTTTCAAAGTAAAGTTCAATTGAAGATTTTAGCACAAAAAACTTGATACCGGTACGGGTATATTTGTCATATTAGAAATTCAAAAATGTAGCCTATCTAGGTTGTGGGGAAAGAACTTGATATTGCAATACTGTGTATAGTCAAGTTTTGCAGTTGTCCTTGCATCATTATGCCTATACACAAAATTTCATACTTAAAACAAAAATCACAATTTTTTACTTTTAGTGATTTGAAAATTTGGTTTTGAAAATTTGAAGGCAGGGCTGCCGGTAATAGATATTGTTTTGGGAATTGAACCATATGTCGGAATATTTGAACATATTTTCATTTTATTGTTATTTTGAAAGTCCATTTTGAATGCTGTTACGGTAGGCCTACCGTATCAAAATCTTGACAAAACTCGGATGATTTAGGATTCATTTCAACGTAAACTGACGATGCTGACGATGCTCAATGTTGAAACATACAATCCAACAAGAAAAAATCATTATCATTATCATGTTGTTCCTCATTTAGTATATTATGCCTCATTGTATCATCCACTGTATTTATATATTCTTCACTACATGTTGCACCAACCAAGCCACCTCAAGGTTAAATTTCTCACATTTGCATTCTATGTATTGGTAGATCACATATTTATTTTTCATTGGTATTTTTGTTATTGTATCTTTTGTGATATTTTAGTCAATCTCTTAATCAGTGTAATTTCGAATCATTCTTCTGTGAATAATAGTCCATCGTGTAGATCATATTTTTTTATTCCACTCATATTCTTTATTGCCATTCAATTTATCAATTATGTTTATATTTTCTCAATCACCATACATAACTAATGTATAAAATCTAGAGCTAAGCAATAGACAGAAATAATTTAATTTTTTTCTTCCCACAGTCAGGTCTCCCTTGGAGACTTTGTGGATAGTATTTGACTGTTCAGTGTTTTTATTTGTATGTACAAAACTGATGATGATGAAAAAAAAAATATTGAGTGATTGTCAAAAGATACTTCACCGTCATGGCAGTTTGTAGAAGTTAATTGTGAAATGACCCAAGCAAATTTCTGTGAACTCATTAAAAACATCTGATAGGATCTTCAGGAAGGTTCTGTGAAAATTTCAATTTAATTGGATGAAATTGAAAATTTGATGATTTCACTCAATGGTATCTTATGTGAATTTTCAAGAATTCGATATTACGTATCTTATGAAAGAAAATTCAATTTATTTTGCTCAGAAACAGTGAACTTTTGTTATGATATGTCAACAATATCCAGAAAAAGTTGCAAGTCAATCGATCACTTTGTCTGCCCTGTATATGTGGCGCCGCGTACAAAAATAACAACACAAACCTCGATATTTTTCTGTAAGTGAAATTAAAGTCGTTACTACACTCATCTACTCGATGATGAAATTTATTCACTTCATCACTAAGTAGATCTAAGCTGACATTGAATATATCTAGGCCTATGTATGTAACAATCAGTAAAAATATTCTCGATTTATTACTCGGCCGACTTTTTATTCATTCATTTCTTTTTTTAAATTTTGTTGTACACATTCTGTTCATTCATTCATTCTTCACAGTACGGCATTGGGTTTAACAATGCACTGAACTTATTTCCAAGATCTATTTGCGACTGTGAATGATGAATAAGGGGATGTCAAGCCAAGATGGAAGTTAATTTTATTATGTTCTTTGGAAGCAGTAATGGAGTGTTCGAGCAGTGTGTTTTGACGGACTATTGCTCAGGAACCATCTCAGTATTCACCTCTACAACAGAGGAAAAACACGATGCACCCAAGTCAAGATGGTCGACCATTGCGGGAATCTCCTGAATGACAACCCAGCATGCTAGCCACTGATCCACCTGTCTCAGTGATATATATAGGCCTACTGTATGGATATAAGATAACACATATACTTTGTACTTGGCAATACGTAACTATAGTATTTGGTTTCTCTCTCATACAGCTATATCTCTACACACGTGACAGGCGAATAGAAGGAAGGACGGAAGAAGAAGAACGAGAGGAAGAACTGAGAGACCGTCATCACGTAACACAAGTAACGTCACAACGAAGACATTGAATCGAGGCTATCGTCAAGACAACGGAGAGCTTGAGAAGACCAAATCACCGAGTGCAAGAAGCGGCAGCACCACAAGCAGGAACAACATCGGTGAGTTCATGTAGACCCACTCCAAATACGTTCAACTGGCAGCTGAGACCTTATTTAAAGGGAAGTGCAGCAGCCACGTACAAAACACATTAAATCAAACGTTACGAAGCCATGCAAAATTGAGGGTGCATAAATGTTTTACGACTAGGAGAATAGACGCAAGCTCTTCTTTTTGTATACCGGTACACATTTGAACACTCGCATTGATTTTTAATACTATAACAAATACTATAACAACCCATATCATTTATCGTGAAAGATCAAAAACATTTTTGTTTTCAAATTTTCATGTGTTAGAAATTTTTTTGTTCAATTTCTCAGTTCTGTTGTTATAAATGTGTAGGGTGGTGAAATTGAAACATAAATCAGGTACCGGTATAAAGATCAGGAAAGATTGGGAAATTACAGCAAAAAGTGTAAGTGTGACTATAGTGATGGGACGTTGAAAATGTTCAATTCATTCAAAATTTTCAATGCAAATTCATTGTAGTTTTCAATGAAAATTTACAATAAACATTCTCGACATCTTTTCTCATTCACTTTTTGAATAGGACATTTTCAAAGAACTTTTAAATAGGACAGTATAAAAAAGTATAGGCCCCTCCCACAGTTGATCGCCGTAAAGTCTCCACATTCAGTGGTAGATCCATAAATATTTATAATAAACTCAGTTATTACCACATACTTATCATTTCTACTTTCATTGCAACTTTTATTATATGTATCTGTCGATGTATGCCTGGCTATTGTCATTTATATTATTTCACAATAATGTGTCTACTATTTAGCTGTCCCTTTATTGATGAATACAAATAATGATATCAGTTTTGCCAGCTGTAGGCCTAGTTAATGTATTTTTCCTATAATTGACAGTTTCCTAAGCAAATGCACTGAACTTACCGTACCGTCCCAAATATAAGCCTAGGGTTTTACTCGAAATTTCAAGCCCAAAAGTCACCCTCGGCTTATATGCGAATTTCGGCCTATAATCGGTCAAAAATACGTTTTTTGCTCATTTTAATTGGGAGTACTAGATCCGCGCACTAATATCAACGGAATCGACTAGAAACTGCGAGATATTCCACTAAAGACACGGTCAAGAAATTTTGTATCATGAAGAAGCACCATTTTCTCAATTTTCATCATTTTTATTTGACGCGCAGTTATAAACATAAGCACGGAGCTGTTTACTGCATGGCGTCTGTCATCCTACTAGTCTATTACGCCGTGCGCTACTGCGTCTGCGTGACGTGTGTGGTCTAACCTTGACGAGTACGAGACTCTCATTCGTACGACTCTAGACGGCCGGTGACATAGCTTTCTCTTACGGAATTGACTAAATTCTAGCCAGGAAGACCGATGATTTACGAGGAAAAAAAGAGAAATTCTTCTTTCAATTACTGATCTAAAAGTTTTTTTGGGGGGTCGGCTTATATTCGGGACAATACGGTATACCGTGATGGTGATTCAGCATTTCATTTCAGTATTGCTAAGAGTGAATTCAAACTAATATTTTCTGTAAAAACTTATATAATATACCTTCACAACCACCACCACCAATCAATGAGGCCAGGGCAATTGTCTGACATCTTGAGATCATGTTTTCTTATATGTATATTGTCATATCCTCTTGTAAAATAACCATGAATATCCTTGACTGCTAATTAGAATATGTTTGTTTTCATACATACATAATAGACATGAAAATAATTATAAAGAGAGGGTAAAGTTGAAATATGAAACCTTCTAAACATATCAGCACAAGAGTCCTTATATAATGAACATCACCACATGGGTTGGAACCGTCTTCTGCTAATTAGCGTATTGATTTTTTCAGTCGTGTACATCGGGCCTTGCTTGCTGACGAGATGATGAAGGAGGGGACAGCCGGGCTTCAAGGGGACGAGTACGAGAGATGGGCAAAGAAGACAAACATAATGGAAACAAACGCCAAAAGAAACTCCGAAGAAACTAGACCGGTGAGCTCTTCAATTCAAAACGTCCGTCACTTACTCGATGCAATCTAAAGGGTGGGCGAGAGAGGGTTGGGAGGGAAAGAAGACGAGGGGGGGGGGGCTGATAATTGGGTATTTGGTTTTACCGTTCATTTGAAAGATTAGTTTTAATTGTTTGTAAGTTGGTAAGAGTTGCTTTTTTAACTTTGCTTGAACTTTTTTTCAACTTTTTTTTACGTTAGGTCGTAGGATATGTTCAGATTTGGAAAGGGCCCAATAAAATAGGGTTTGCTGGAATTCCTTGACTGTTTTGTGAAGCTGTCTATCAAACTTTTCACCAAGGAGCAAACTTACCTTGTTTTATCCAATTATCGTCCTTATTATTTGTTCCCAATTTTTAAATCATATTCATCCTTATTGGCTTGAATACACAATCGGTTTTATTTAAAATCCTTGCACTAAAAATAAACCTTCAATATGTTTCGTATTGCACTGCTGTGTCATGTTGTGATAAACCCTTAGGCCTACCATTTTCGCATTTTTTTTGGGGGGGGGACTCGAAAGTTTTTGTTCAATTTCTTAGTTCTGTAGTTATGTATGTGTAGAGTGATCAAATTAGAACACAGATCAGTTCTCAGTTACAAAATTGAATTGAATTCAAAGATTTTAGAACAAAAATACACTCAGCATATTTGGCATGTCTGCTATTTGGCATGTAGGCCCAGGGATAGAATCTTAGAATCCTTGTAATTACATGGAGAGATTTTTGTGTGAAATTTCTCAACAGATTCAGCTCCTTCAAATCTCTTCTTGTCGCCCCACAAAATTTTAGCAAAATCAAAATTTTCGATTATTTTTTTTTCTCTGTTTTAAAATTTGATTTCTGACTTCAATTTTGGTTTAAAAATTCACGAAAAAATATTTTGTACCTCAGAATTGAATCTTTCATTTGAATATCTGAACATAAGTGTACCGGTACATATTTTGTTCGTTCAAAAGTCCGTTCTGAAAATTCGCTGGTAATGTCCTATTTTTGATAATTCTCACACTTTTTCTTGGAAACGGCCGAGGCAATCATAACAAAATTTGCTGATGATTTACAAATCCTGAAGTTATAATCATAAAAAAATACTAGAACCTCATAGGTCTTACCAGTTCATAGAAATTAATTGCGTAAGATAAAAAACTATTGATACCCTTATCATTTTGTCAAATTTTTTGGTTGACATGATATTTTTTGTCTAATTTCTCAGTTCTGTAGTGATATATGTTTTGAGTTATCAATTTAGAACACAATTCAGGTCTCAGTTTCAAAATTGAGTTGAATTTAAAGATTTTAGAGCAAAAAATGACTTGGCATATTTGTCATGAAAAGGCCTAAAGGGAATTTTAAAATCCTCGTAATAACTTGGAAAGATTTCTTTGTGTGAAATTCCAACAGATTTAGCTCTTTCGAATGTCTTTTCCTTGACCCACAAAATTTTAGCAAAATCAAAATTTACGATTAATTTTTTTCACTTTTTTCAAATTTGATTTCTGATGTTAATTTTGGTTTCAAAATGTCCCAAAAAATATTTCTTTCCTCAGAATTAATTCCAATATCTCAATATCTGTACATAATTCCATATACCGTACGTATATTATCATTTCAAAAGTCCATCCTGACAATCGACTGAAAATGAGTGTTTTTTTGGTAAATCAGACACTTTTTTCTTGGAAACAGCTGGGGCGATCATAGCGAAATTTGCTGATGATTTACAGATCCTGAAGTTATAATCATAAAAAATACTAGAACCTCGTAGGTCTTACCAGTTCGTAGAAATTAACCGCAAAATTAATTTTGTGTCCGATTTCTCAGTTCTGTAGTTATGTATGTGTTGAGTTGTCAATTTGGAACACAAATCATGTCCCAGTTTCAAAATTGAGTTGAATTTGAAGATTTTAGAGCAAAAAATGACTTGGCATATTTGTCATATATAGAGGCCTATAGGGAATTTTAGAATCCTTGTAATTACTTGGAAAGATTTTTTTGTGTGAAATTCCAACAGATTTAGCTCTTTCGAATGTCCTTTTGTCGCCCCACAAAATTTTAGCAAAATTTACAAATAATTTTTTTCACTTTTTTCATATTTGATTTCTGATGTTAATTTTGGTTTTAAAATGTCCAGAAAAATATTTTCCATTTCATAATTGATTTACAAATCTGAATATCCAAACTTAATTCCACATATGTCATTATTTTAAAAGTCCATTCTGAAAATCGACTGAAAATGGTAGTTTTTTGGTAAATCAGACACTTTTTTATTGGAAACGGCTAGGACGAGCATAGCGAAATTTGCTGATGATTTATAGATCCTGAATTTATAATCATAAAAAAATACTAGAACCTTGTAGGTCTCACCAGTTCATAGAAATTAATTGCGAAAGGTCAAAAACTAGTGTCCAATAAATACCCTCATCATTTTGGCAATTTTTTTTGTTGACATGATATTTGTGTCTAATTTCTCAGTTCTATAGTTATGTATGTATTGAGTAATCAATATAGAACACAAATCAGGTCTCAGTTTCAAAATTGAGTTGAATTTAAAGATTTTAGAGCAAAAAATTACTTGACATATTCCTTCATATATGAGGGCCTAGATATAGAATTCTAGAATCCTTATGATTACTTGGATAGATTTTTTTTGGTAAAATTTCAACAGATTCTGCTTTTTCAAATGTCCTTTTGTTGCCCCACAAAATTTTAGCAAAATCAAAATTTACGAATAATTCTTTTCCCTTTCTTCAAATTTGATTTCTGATGTTAATTTTGGTTTTAAAATGTCCAGAAAAATATTTTCTATTTCATAATTGATTTACAAATCCGAATATCCGAACATAATTCCACATATGTTATTATTTTAAAAGTCCATTCTGAAAATCGACTGAAAATGGCAGTTTTTTGGTGAATCAGACACTTTTTTATTGGAAACGGCTGGAACGAGCATAGCGAAATTTGCTGATGATTTATAGATCCTGAATTTATAATCATAAAAAATACTAGAACCTTGTAGGTCTCACCAGTTCATAGAAATTAATTGCGAGAGGTCAAAAACTAGTGTGATATATATACCCTTCTCATTTTGGCAATTTTTTTGTGATTTGAAATTTTTTGTTCAATTTCTTAGTTCTGTAGCCATTTATGTGTAGAGTGATCAAATGAGAACACAAATCAGGTCTCAGTTTCAAAATCGAGTTGAATTTAAAGATTTTAGAGCCAAAAATGACTTGGCATATACTTCATATAAGGGCCTATATGGAATTTTAGAATCCTTGTAATTACTTGAAAAGATTTTTTTTTCGTAAAATTCCAACAGATTTAGCTCTTTCAAATGACCTTTCGTCGCCCCACCAAATTTCAGCAAAATCAAATTTTACGATTCATTTTTTTTCACTCTTTTCAAATTTGATTTCTGACTTCAATTTTGGTCTCAAAATGTACAAAAACATATTTTCTAGCTTAGAATTGAATTCTCTGTCTGAATATCCAAACATAATTGTGCATATCTCGTTCGTTCAAAAGTCCGTTCTGAAAACTCGCTGGAAATGTCCTTTTTTTGGTAATTCACACACTTTTTTCTTGGAAATGGCTGGAACAATCTTGGCATAACTTGCACATGATTTAAAGATCATGAAGTTATACTCATAAAAAAATACTATAGCCTCGTAGGTCTCAACAGTTCATAGAAATTAATTACGAAAGGTCAAAAACTAGTGTGTTCTACCCTTCTCATTTTGGCAATTTTTTTTGTGATTTGAAATTTTTTGTTCAATTTCTTAGTTCTGTAGTCATGTATGTGTAGAGTGATCAAATCAGAACACAAATCAGGTCTCAGTTTCAAAATCGAGTTGAATTTAAAGATTTTAGAGCCAAAAATGACTTGGCATATTCTTCATATAAGGGCCTATATGGAATTTTAGAATCCTTGTAATTACTTGAAAAGATTTTTTTTTCGTAAAATTCCAACAGATTTAGCTCTTTTAAATGACCTTTCGTCGCCCCACCAAATTTCAGCAAAATCAAATTTTACGATTCATTTTTTTTCTCTTTTTTCAAATTTGATTTCTGACTTCAATTTTGGTCTCAAAATGTACAAAAACATATTTTCTAGCTTAGAATTCAATTCTCTGTCTGAATATCCAAACATAATTGTGCATATCTCGTTCGTTCAAAAGTCCGTTCTGAAAACTCGCTGGAAATGTTCTTTTTTTGGTAATTCACACACTTTTTTCTTGGAAATGGCTGGAACAATCTTGGCATAACTTGCACATGATTTAAAGATCATGAAGTTATACTCATAAAAAAATACTATAGCCTCGTGGGTCTTACCAGTTCATAGAAATTAATTGCGAAAGGTCAAAAACTTATCATTTTGGCAATTTTTTTTGTTGACTTGTTATTTTTTGTCCAATTTCTCAGTTCTATAGTTATGTATGTATTGAGTAATCAATATAGAACACAAATCAGGTCTCAGTTTCAAAATTGAGTTGAATTTAAAGATTTTAGAGCAAAAAATTACTTGACATATTCCTTCATATATGAGGGCCTAGATATAGAATTCTAGAATCCTTATGATTACTTGGATAGATTTTTTTTGGTAAAATTTCAACAGATTCTGCTTTTTCAAATGTCCTTTTGTTGCCCCACAAAATTTTAGCAAAATCAAAATTTACGAATAATTCTTTTCCCTTTCTTCAAATTTGATTTCTGATGTTAATTTTGGTTTTAAAATGTCCAGAAAAATATTTTCTATTTCATAATTGATTTACAAATCCGAATATCCGAACATAATTCCACATATGTTATTATTTTAAAAGTCCATTCTGAAAATCGACTGAAAATGGCAGTTTTTTGGTGAATCAGACACTTTTTTATTGGAAACGGCTGGAACGAGCATAGCGAAATTTGCTGATGATTTATAGATCCTGAATTTATAATCATAAAAAATACTAGAACCTTGTAGGTCTCACCAGTTCATAGAAATTAATTGCGAGAGGTCAAAAACTAGTGTGATATATATACCCTTCTCATTTTGGCAATTTTTTTGTGATTTGAAATTTTTTGTTCAATTTCTTAGTTCTGTAGCCATTTATGTGTAGAGTGATCAAATGAGAACACAAATCAGGTCTCAGTTTCAAAATCGAGTTGAATTTAAAGATTTTAGAGCCAAAAATGACTTGGCATATACTTCATATAAGGGCCTATATGGAATTTTAGAATCCTTGTAATTACTTGAAAAGATTTTTTTTTCGTAAAATTCCAACAGATTTAGCTCTTTCAAATGACCTTTCGTCGCCCCACCAAATTTCAGCAAAATCAAATTTTACGATTCATTTTTTTTCACTCTTTTCAAATTTGATTTCTGACTTCAATTTTGGTCTCAAAATGTACAAAAACATATTTTCTAGCTTAGAATTGAATTCTCTGTCTGAATATCCAAACATAATTGTGCATATCTCGTTCGTTCAAAAGTCCGTTCTGAAAACTCGCTGGAAATGTCCTTTTTTTGGTAATTCACACACTTTTTTCTTGGAAATGGCTGGAACAATCTTGGCATAACTTGCACATGATTTAAAGATCATGAAGTTATACTCATAAAAAAATACTATAGCCTCGTAGGTCTCAACAGTTCATAGAAATTAATTACGAAAGGTCAAAAACTAGTGTGTTCTACCCTTCTCATTTTGGCAATTTTTTTTGTGATTTGAAATTTTTTGTTCAATTTCTTAGTTCTGTAGTCATGTATGTGTAGAGTGATCAAATCAGAACACAAATCAGGTCTCAGTTTCAAAATCGAGTTGAATTTAAAGATTTTAGAGCCAAAAATGACTTGGCATATTCTTCATATAAGGGCCTATATGGAATTTTAGAATCCTTGTAATTACTTGAAAAGATTTTTTTTTCGTAAAATTCCAACAGATTTAGCTCTTTTAAATGACCTTTCGTCGCCCCACCAAATTTCAGCAAAATCAAATTTTACGATTCATTTTTTTTCTCTTTTTTCAAATTTGATTTCTGACTTCAATTTTGGTCTCAAAATGTACAAAAACATATTTTCTAGCTTAGAATTCAATTCTCTGTCTGAATATCCAAACATAATTGTGCATATCTCGTTCGTTCAAAAGTCCGTTCTGAAAACTCGCTGGAAATGTTCTTTTTTTGGTAATTCACACACTTTTTTCTTGGAAATGGCTGGAACAATCTTGGCATAACTTGCACATGATTTAAAGATCATGAAGTTATACTCATAAAAAAATACTATAGCCTCGTGGGTCTTACCAGTTCATAGAAATTAATTGCGAAAGGTCAAAAACTTATCATTTTGGCAATTTTTTTTGTTGACTTGTTATTTTTTGTCCAATTTCTCAGTTCTATAGTTATGTATGTATTGAGTAATCAATATAGAACACAAATCAGGTCTCAGTTTCAAAATTGAGTTGAATTTAAAGATTTTAGAGCAAAAAATAACTTTGTGTATTTTCAATTTCCAAAATTGGATTTTTTTCAAATTCGATGGAAACATGAAGTATCTCTTTATAAAACATAATCAATTGAAAATTATGATATTGGTTGATTTACATGCAAGTTATTCACCTCAATGTGTCCTCTTTGTTGTTTGCAGGCTACAGCTTACCTTGAAGATTCATTCATTCCTTGGGAGCGTCGTGCGTTGTGGTAGTATGTAGGAGTTGGCTGGGTAAGGTCCACCGGCATGTGGGTAAACTGTCCCCCGTGCAGCCTGCAACCAGGTATGATTCAGCCTGCTATAAAATGATCCCTGAGCCGGGTAGGCCAGCCTAGCGTGGTATGATCAGCCCTGATGTCTTAATCCAAATCGATCAAGCTCAGAATGGCATTTGTCAGCCTAGAGTTCAACAAATGACAGTAATGACCAGGTAATGTCACGTTAATAAACTACTGCTCCGAGTAGGGATCTTGTTGCCCTGAGCTTAAAGAAACCTGATACCCATGAGCACTGGTGCCTGTTCTCACCTGGGCCGTGGCTAAAGGGCCTGCACCTGAGCCGTGGGTAAAGGGCTTGTGGGGGTGACGGGAACGGTCTGGATGGCTCTCGGGCGAGACCTTCTACTCTTGCGTGCAAGATGGACTCGCATGAGCCTGTCTTGCATTCAAAGGTACATTGTCATGCGTCCGACCACCATCTAAGATTTGCTGGAGGGGTTGGGGTGAGACCTTGTATTCGACCGTGCAAGAGAGACTTGCGTAGCTTCCTCGGCAACTACATGAGCCTCTCTTGCACGCAAGGCTTCAAGGTCAAGCACCCCCACCACCTCTACGTTCCCGTGACCCCCTCCCTTGCAGGCTGCACGGGGTATACTGGGAGCCACAGGATAATCACAAGCAAGAACACATTATGTCATTGTAACTTATCAATTTATTCATTATTCTGTACAAGTTATATCAATAAATCATGCAATCACAATATATTCGTTTACACAGTATTATTTCCCTTGTCTCAATCCATTCATGTTCCAACCGAAACACAGCAGGCTGTCTCAATCAGCTGCTTGCTTGGCTGGCCGAAGTCACAGCGTTGATTGCTGCGATGGACGAACTGAACCCCAACACGATCCTGAAGTTGGCAATGGCATGACATGAACGAGTGCGCTTACGTGTGGGACAGCTGGGACAACCTGCAACAAAAGGAAATAACTTTTATTGAAGTTTTTCCAATGATTTGTCAGCAGTCAAAAAGTAATTCAAGTAGTTTAATGACAGATCTATTGGCCACGAAGGAGATTGATGAGATGACACGAAGGTCAATTCATATTGAGTTGAATGACAGATCTATAGTCAACGGAGGAGTGATCAATTAGAAGATAGCATGGAGTTTTATTTACATTCATGTTGAGTTTAATGACCGAGATCTATTGGCGACAGAGGAAAGATTGATGAGAAGGTGACACGAAGGTTCATTTAAATCCATGTTGAGTTTAATGGCAGATTTGTTGGCGACAAAGGAGTGATTAACGAGAAGATGACATGAAGGTACTTTAATAGGCCTATAGTTTTTCATTTTTTTACATAAATGCAAAAGCTGTGTCATTTCAACGAAATACACTTTCAAACAACTGAATTACATCCTCAATGTATCTGTAGGCCATCACTCATGTCTAGAATTCAACAAAAATGTCAACATTTATAAATATTTTCATCTATGAAAAAACGGCCTCACGGCGTAAAGTCCAACTTTTCAACTGTCAGATCAGGAAAGATGGACACAATGCTGGATGAATATTTTAGGAATAATTGAATTGAAAGATTGAGACACAAGAGAGAATCCATAAAACAATTTGATGCGTCCAATATATACAATCAACGATTTTTAGTATATCGTCTACTATGGGCATTAATTCGTAATCTTGTGTAAAACTAAAATGTGTAACAGACATTATCCTTCCAATGCCGTACATCTAGGAACAGCTTAGGCTTTAACCGTAGAGCATAAATTGTAAGTTATAAATGATGAATCATTTCCTTTTTGAAACCAAGCCTAGCTTGAACTAAAATCATCAAGTCATTGAACCTGTATTTACAGCTGTTCTATTGTGCAGATTTGTGCCCTATGCCAAGTCTAGCCCTATTCACAAATAGTATCATTCTTACAAGTGAACATAAGCTAATAAGCAGAAAGAAATGCGAGCAGTGTGTTCGGGCCCATGAGAATTAAATTTAGTATTATTTTATATGTTATGATGAAGAAATATATTTACTGCGGGTTTTTATTGGAATTTTAAGACTAGGCACCCTGGTTATGTATGTTATTTTCGTACCTTGACTAATGATTAACCAGTTATTATTCAAGTAAGAGTTGGTACAACTGGTGTTCAGCAGTGTTGTGCTCAGCACTTATTGCTTTATAGGTGCATATGACCTGCCTGTCAAAGTGTCTCTGAACCATAACACTGAATTCAGTTCACGAACTGAAACAGTTTCAGTTCTTTGGCAAATCAAAAAATTCTTTCTCGCAATGAGAACAAATTAATTTCAATTTTTAAAATGGTAAAATAAACATGCTTCATTTAGGCATGGCTAAGTTTTTTCTTCAAATTTGTAGATCAAAGTTGATAGTAGTGATGATTTTTGTTTCTGCACACTTGCAGGATGAATGTATGAATAATTTTCAAGAGTTCATGTGTCAAAGAGACACACACATGGATTTATATCATGAGAATATTATTACTAATATTTCACATTTGATTGCTGCTCAACAGACCTCACCAACAGCTAGGTTATACGGGGGTACGAACAACCTCTACGACCCCACCAACACACAGGTTATATGGGAGTACGAACGACCTCTATGACCCCACCAACAGCTAGGTTAAACGGGGGTACGAACGAGCTGGTGATAATGAAACTTTGATAGGTGAACGGAGGTTCACAAAAACCCATGCCTTATGCAGGACTCAGGACACACGCCTGTTCACCGAGGGTTGGGATCAGAATGAAACGTAAAATTAAAATGTCTACTGTATCTAGGTGACATACTGAAATTGCATTTCGGTTTCGCATTTCTATGGCCGATTCACATTTTGAAAGCATTTTCTCAAGTTGGGCTGGGCACTAAATTGCAATACTTGACTTGTTGAAACAACTTGAACAACCAAAGACTTGTTGAATAATCGCTAGTTACGATGAGACATGACAAAGAAGAGATTGAACACAAAAATTATCACTGCCCATTGGTTTTCAATATTTAAATGTTCGTATAACAGCAGAGACAACATAATATGTTATCACATGGCATCAAAATATATTATATTTTGATGCCATGTTTACTAGTGAACCATCTGATGAAATATATTTACAACATTCTTCTTCTAAATGGTTGGCTAGAGTTGAGTAAAACACTGTGATTGGTAATGTGGATCACTGATGTGAGCAAATTGAAAAAAAAAGAAAAAATATGTTTCCATGTTTTCACGCTATTCAAAATTTTGATGTGATAAATCTACTCATCATATTTCTTCTTTCAATTGGGTTGTCCGGTCCGATTAGTGTTACCACTGGGGATGTCTAGGGATTACCCAGGTAGGAATTTTCCTACCCGGGTACCCGCCTTCATTACCCGACTCCTACCCGGGTTTTTTCCCACAAAAAAAAAAATCGTATAGGCCAAAATCACCTATATTCATAAAAAGACGCGTCATTTTCCTTAATCCAATCATCACTCTATGGAGCAGGCGCTAAATGACCTCGCTGTCGATGTGCCTTAAAACTCTAATATTCATTCATTCAGCAACTGGACATCTAACCTCAAGCATGGAAGCACACTGACAAGAATGATGCAATCACAGTGGCACATTTACTCAGCCAGTGTCAGTAACAGCTGACAATGCGTGGGTCGGGGAGGGGAAAGGGGGGAAGCAAGACGTTTGCATGAGCGCATTTCTTTTATGGCAAAGGAAAGTCGAAAAGTAATAATTCCTGAATGAAAGTGTTTTGAAAAAGCAATGATGATTGCTTTTCATTGTTTGAAGTCAAATGTAATTTCAATAATATTCCTTTCCTAACAATGACAGGGAAACAATCAAATGTTGAAAGCAAATTTAAAGTAATGCCACACTTCCAGACCAATGACGTCTCACTCTCAGACATGTCTAGTCAGCTGGACAGTGTCACTTAGCAGCTTGCTATGAGTATTGTGTGACTGTGTGTGTGTCTTACAACGCACCTTTGTTAACTGTCTGACTGTCAAGGTCTTTTGACATGCTGTAGTGACGGGCGGGTGGGAGGCGGGGGGAGTGCGCGTCAGTTGAGCGCGCATTCACATACAGACCGGACCAAAAACATCGGACAGGAAAATAAAGACCAGTAAAAAACATTTGACTACCCGGCGGGTAATTGTTTGAACCCGGGTTTAACTTCAAATTGGACCCGCCTGGGTACCCGGGTACCTGCCGACATCCCTAGTTACTACTGAGCTACCAGTGCAGGTACTAACAAAAGTTTTCACATTTAATCTAGGCCCAAATAGAATCTGTGAAAACTGATACAATAAGCCTTGCTGATTCAAACCTTGCTGTGATTCAAAGTATTGGCCTGGTCCCCACGGAGTTTTGATCCATCCATACGCGCGATGTTGAATATTCCTACAATTCAAACTTTCATGGATAAAATCAGGTATTTTTGGGTCCATAGAGTTTTGAATTAAGGAGCGTTTACTGTAGTTGGCAATTCTGTTTGACAATGCAAAATATTATATTGTGCGAGAACTACAACATGTTTTTCAAGTTGAACAATTTTAATCCAGAATCACGATTGTTTTCTGACCTCAAGTTTGGGCCTATTAAATTCCCTCATCAATCAATACAACAAGATTGATAAATTGGGCCCACAGGTTTCAATTAGAATGTACGACAAGGAAATTTACAGGAGCTACGATCAGATACAAACAGTTATGGTAGCTTAGATTGTTCGACTAGGCATACCGTATATTCTATTCATTCAAATTTGTATCAAGTTGAACGGCACACTGGAGTGATGACCAAGATCTATTAGCATCGGTGAATGATGCATGAGATGGAAGGTCAAGTTATTCGGTGTTTTTATATAGTGGAAGGAGTCGGTCATGGCCTTTTGATTCCATTATTGATCTGAATGACAGCTAGGGAACCCACAAAAAATCCCTGTCAGGATGGTCGACCATGGCAGGAATCAAACCTTGGTCTCGTGAATGACGGTTCAGTGTGCTAGCCACTCGACCCAGTCCTACTAGGGTATATATTTTCAATAAAACGTAAAGCTGGAGTATCTTACCATCAGCAATGCGACGTGATTTTTATAGTTCCGGTGAGCCAATGGGAACACAGCATGCTATCAGGGTACTATCAGGGTTGGTTGTGCTAGCATCAGCTTTTGAATCCTGGTACCAACTGTAACAATAGAAACAGCAAACTATTTTATTGACAGATATCCACTCTTGAATATTCAGCTCTGGGCAAGGATAAGAACTGGATGTACTTGTTGGTAGAAAAAAACAAGGGCAATTAATGAGAAGAGTAGCAAATACAGAACGTACGCAGTGTAATTGACAATTGTATCAATCAAAACTGTCTCAATGCTGATTATTTGGATCAAATACGACGGGCACTAAATCGGCTGTCACTGGTTCAATACCTTATCAAACTCTGTCCTTACGAAAATTACACAGCTGTATGAAAAGCTACAACGAGAAATTCTTTCGGATAATATTCCAATCCAATGCTAGGGAAAAGCTCAGGTTTGCAGCCGGCTTTGGTTTTTGTCCACTCAATCAATATTGCTCAACTGTCACTGACAGCTGTTTGAAATTGACTGTTTTTATTTGGAATCAGCTTCCTTGATCATTTTCCCTTCCATTGAAAGCTTGAAAACTGCAGTTTTGGAGATTTTTTTGATAAAACAACTTGAGATAAGACTTCATGCATACTCGTGAAACAACTTGGTAGCCATCCTGTCGCTCTCAGTTGCGTATCCATCCTAGATAGCTATGATCCTTGCTTTGACTGACCTGTATGCCGCGTACAAAATTTAAAAAAATAAAAACAAAGCCCGATTGTTTTTTCTTCGATTAGTGAAATTGAAGTCTTCGCTACGCAGAGAGAGGTGAGAAAACGAATCAATTCATTTTCAGGAAAATTAGCATAAGTATTTATTATTGATAACAGAAGAAGAAAATGTCACCAACATAATCAAATATTGGGGAAAAAAATGAAAAATTGAAAAACATTAAAACAATCTTCATATTTCTATTACCAACATTTTGCCCCAGAGGTTCCCCAAATATCCTAGTAGTTGGTGGGAACATCAAGACCACAAAAAATCATCTCTCTAGAGGAGTAACTTCCTCAACTGTTACTGGGTTATCAGCCCTCGACTGCCATGGACGGATTGATGCTTCATTATACTTTCCAATAAGTTGCACTTAATATCTCTACAGCATTATGTCATATTGACATGGGACTTGTACTGACAACTAGGAGATGGATTGAGAAATTGATGTTTTTTTTCACCAATATAACAGAGAATACACCAATGTAATGAAAAATAATAAACTACAGTCCGCTGTTATTTCGTAATCTCATTCTAGGCTTTGCTTTCTTACATGTGTCAAATTGACGAACCTCCAATGATTAATGACACTGATATGCATGACAAGCACTTTAGTCCACTCAACAGTGTCACTGCCAAGCACACCCGCTCCGTAGCAGGTGCTGCTCTACCTAAAGTAGTGCTAATGAACTCAGACAATCAAAACGAAAGTGCGGCTTAGGTGCAGTACCATTTTTATAAAGAAACAAACTGCAGAACCAGTGTAGAAAGTGTAGAACAAACAGAAAGAACTACAGTAATACCTACACTTGCCATATGATTCTAGATCTGAAAGCTGGTTTTCATGCCATGACTCATTGACTGCAATAGTACTTCTTTGCATAGCAGACTACATCCATAATAATATTGACTGTTGTCATGACACAACTTTCATGTTTCCTAAATAATATTCTTCATATACTCTTTTTCTACATTGGATGTAAATACTCTAGGCCTATAGAAAGTTTGTGGTGCTTCCGATAGCGCCTCAAAGATATACAGTATCGAATTGAGTGATAACACTTATGTATGCCACGTTTCAACTGAATTTGTACTCTTTTGGGGCATGTGGAAAGCAAAAAAAACGAGTACAGTGAAATCCACTTTTTGCTTTGCTCATCCAAATAGGTTCAACAATACAAAAATTGATAGTTGAATTATCAATTCGATGTTTATTGTTGTATCGATGACATGTTCTCAAGAAAGAATTCCAAGACTGAGGGTAACCTGAAAGTTGGATCTTCCATCATTATAATTTAAAATTTGGAAGAATGTTCCGACTGAAATTTCCTTCACGTATTACAGGCCTAGATGGGCCTATATGTAGATTTCATCTCTTTCTGAAGAATTGTAATTTATTCCCCACAAAATTAAATTGTAATAATTATTATGAACTGTATTTAGATAGCAAATTGGGAAAAATCTCCTGAATAACTCAGCTGCTGGTGGGGTCGTTGATCAAATGATCATCAGTTGGATGAAATTGCGATGAGGCACACGCCACATTAGAATGTATCCCAAAACATTTGCCGACATAATATAATGTTGACACTGTTATATAATGTTATATAATCAAACTGAAGAAAATGAGTAATTATAATATAGGCCTACCACTTTCAACAAACACTACACATCCAGGCAACTGATTATGCCAGAACTTATGAGCAATCATTCGTGAAAAAGAAAAAGAATCTTCGACCTTCTATATACAGTTTATATAGACTACGTACTGTAGGCTACTGGACTAACAGGCAATGTAGACCTACACAAGTGCTCCACGTGCAGTCTGGATGAAAAAAATCAGCAGTAAAATACGCAGATTCAAATATTAAATTTCCGTGAGAAAGAATTGCAAGTTTTCAGTGTTATTTTATTTGTATTGGGTTCATCACGCACTGTAATTAATGATCAGTAATAGTCATGGATCATGGTATTATATATAATGGAATATCAAGTTCACAGTTAGGCCTAAAGACAATTCTTACCAATTCTTAGTATGTGATGCGTGGATGGAGAAAACCGATCAGAAGCTAGCATTGGTTGTTTCAGCTAAAGTGAACCAATCAGAATCGAGTACTGGTTGTTCTAGTAGGGGTGAGCCCATTACGTTGATTTACGATACTGGTAGTCTGTGATTGGTGATGTTGAGCTCTCGGTACAAACTATAACATGAGAAACATGGCTATGAATCCAAATACTATGTACGGTACGTTGACAGATTCCGCCGCGCTAAGAAAGTCCGATATACAAAAACAAAAAACAAAAACCAAAGTAGGCCTACAAACCATGAATTACAAAAACCAAGCAAATTCAGAAAATAGTATAGTTATTTCCAAGAGTTTTAACAAGGGTTCCAGTCCTAGTTCATTTACGTATTGAGTTAGCTACAGGGTTGGCAGAAACCTTGGTTCAATTGGGTTTTGAAAAATCATAGAAAAACATGGATACAGAAAGAAAAATGAACACAAATGAACAAAAAAATATACATTCTCAAAAATTTAAGACCAAGTCATTAGAGGCCTAGGCCTACTTGGTGAAGAATAATAACTCAAATCTAGCCTATCACTTTTGCAAGGTAATAACTGATAAATAACAATTTGTAAATGTAAATTAGCAGCCAAACTGTTGACTGGAGTATTAAATTGTTAGAAATTAAGCATCAAAATAAAAATCCACCAGTGTGTAATGCAAGCATAGATCGGGTACCGGTCTAGTCATATTTATGTACCGGTACGGTACTCATTGGTTCAAGTCAGTTTTTCCTATTTGATGGGTAATACCAAAAATACACTTTACAATACACTAGGCCTACATTGATAATACCAAATAAAGTCCACTGGGATTCATTGGACTGGGTAACGCTAGTTACTTGCCAACACTGGTTTACAACGCAATGATCATCAAGATCTGTTGTGAGGCTGGGAAAAAAATGAAGGCAAGCTGTGATGGAAGGCTACTATAATCTAGGTGTTTCATTCAGACAGTGGTAAGGAAGAAAGCAGATTGGAAAGAAAGGTGGAAAAAGTTGATAAGCCGAGATCTTGAGTTAGCCTGAAATTGGCCAAGTCTTTATCAAATGTAACTTGAATAGGTAGGCCTAGATCAGTCACTAGCACAAAGAACTATCATTCAGGAAATTGGGGTTTGATTCACGCAATGGTCAACCACCCTGACCAAGGTTTTTCGTCGTTTCCCTTGGTCAATTTAATGCCTTGTTAAACTAGTGGGCCTACCACAGTTGAATACTGGAATGGTTTGCCACAGCCATATTGTATCCATGATTAGAACAGACTAAAGATGGCTGGGTCTAGATCAGCCCTAGGCACCAAGTAGGCCTACATATAAATCCTTTAATGGGATTACTTTATCTATGCCCTAAACCCCAAGCATGGTCAACTAATAGACCTGATAAAACATGGTGAGGGCCTACCCAAGTAAGCTTAGTTGAAAACTGAGTCAAGCACTGAGCACTGAGAAAAAAAATAGGTGGGGTTCAAGCCATTGATAGGCCTAGAACCCAGGCCTATATAGCGTATATATGAATATCAGCCTAGGCCCTATATATAAATATATAAAACACTATTAACTCAATGGCCAAGCCTAGGCCTACTCACAATTTAGCCATGAAGTTAAGAAACCAAGTCTTGTTGCATGCTTGGAGGTATCAACTAATGAGACAAGTAGGCCTAGGCCTAGCCTAGATTTATCAATAACAAGGCCTAGGCCTAGGCCTACACAGAAAAATAATCTTCCACCTTTGTTCATGCCAACGGATCTCAGACCACATGGTCAGCTCTCCGCATTTCATTTCAAATTATGTCTATTTTAAGTCAATTAAAATAGTATAACCTCTGAATCCATACGTAGCAATTTTATATCGAGCCTACTAACACATCGAAATCTAATTTTGTTCATGGTATAATATAAAATAAGAGTAATTACATTTGATTACCTACCTCTGACATTGCCTCAGGTTGGCGCCATGTTGAATTCGTCCAACCAAAGAATAGTCAACGTCAAATGGAGTTCACAGTACCAACCTGAATTGAAACTTCACGTAAAGGGTCGAGAAACACTTGCCTTCGTAGAGATCATCAGAGTCGATAAAGTAGTTTTACCTTCTGTAGTTTTTTTGTCTTGTTCTTTCTCTAGCTACATCGACTTTATCTACTATATCTATCTATCTAGCTCTATCTACTTCATCGACTCTGATAAGGATCCTGTACTTGAAAATAACTTTTAAAAAAATGCATGGAAATGTGCACATACCAAAATATCGAGCCTGAAGTTGGCAGTCACTGCTGTCTTTTTACTCTGCAAAAACAACATACTTTGTAGCCCACCTGATTGGGAGTGCTAGGATTTTGTCCTAACAACAATGGAAATATATAATGCTATTTATTTATTCATTTCACACTCACAAATGTTATTGACAGTGGAGCAAACTCCACAAAATTTTCAATTCACAAGCATAATTTTAATCTTTCTTTCTATCGCATATAGATTTTTCAATTTTTAGATTTGTTTTATATCACATTGCGATGTTCCCATCGCATTTAGCTGTTCTAGTGAATTTTTACCAATCTTTACCTCTTTGGAGGTAGCTGCGTATGACGATATTTTGCATGGCAGTTGTGATAAGAAGTTGATTATATTTATATAGTTAATAGTTATTGGTAAATTTTCTTACTTCATTAGTGACTTTTCGAGAGCCAGCAGTAAGAGACAAGTTCATGCAGTGCACGCAATCTTGATCATTGGTATATCTTTCATCCATGGCCTTAATTGGGGAACAATGATTTTGTATCAAGTTTCGATGTATTAAAAAGATAAAAAAATAAATAAAACCAAGAATCTGGGAATAAAGTACGTACTTCAACAAGTTGGTAAAATTTACAATTTATTTATATTTGTATAAATTGTACATTTTCCTATAATTATTATCATCATAATTATCATTATCATTTTCATTATAATGTATTATCACAATAACATGATCGAATTTTGAGAGTTCTACAGAACTGAATAATGAAACTATAGCTACCACTGGACTCGTAAATGTACGTAATCAAATCAGCCAGTAACTTTTTATGTCAATCTTTTTTATTAACTAGGAAAATGCAGCCCATGCATTGCATGATGAACAAAATAGGCCTATTTATGGGTAATGTGTTGGAAAGTAATACACACACACCTTGATTTTGAAACCATCAAGTCACGGTCTTCCTGTTCTACTTTCAACTGCTGGTTATTTTTTCAATCGTTCAACGATTTTATTGGTTTTATCTTTTGATCTTCTTGATAGCTTCTCTGAATGATCTGAAAGAACGCATTATACTGGTAATTATTCTCTTCAAAATGGCTAATCCGATTTATGCAAGACTTCAGAATAATGTGGATCATATGTATTTCAAATGTAGGTCTATATGTGTATTCTAATGTTCAAATTCCATGCAAGTTTGAATTTATTCAGAGAGAATATTTTTCAAATAGATTTCAAAGACTTGTTAAGACAAGGACTAATACTAAAACTTGATAAAACTATTGTGAAAAAAACATTTTCTCACACAAGAATGTATCTATATAGATATTTATTATTCATTTACAGTTATTATGCGTTTCAAAATGTTTCCAATAGTAATAAGTAAATAAAAAACAAAACAAATCATCACCATAATTTAATGTTTTTCTTGAAAAAAGTCATACCGGCACATGCAGCGCAGTGGTTAACAAGCTTACTTCATGTGATCCAGGAGATGAAGGGGTATATCGGACCTAGTTCGATCCCTGCCACCGTCCATCTTTACAGGGTTTCTTCATGGTTTCCCTCTGTAGTCCAGGCTAATGCTGGGATGGTTCCTACAATACAGGCCACGACCGCTTCCTTCCCAATATCTGAGAAACCTTCATCTCATCATCCCATCTTGTCAATTAATCATTCATCCGACGCCAATAGATCTTAGCTATCATTATAGTGCGGCATTAAACCCAATATTAAATTATTAATATTACAAAAAGTAATTTGGATAATCGGATAAGAGAAAGTGTGATGCATTAAAAGTGAATGAAAAGTACATTCTGCTTGCCTGCAGCATCACAAAGATGAATTGGAAGCTGAGATTTTCTTCACACGTATTAATGGGGATGCTGAAGAGCGTATACCGGAATAATTTATCCTCGGCTGCGTGAAATGAGCTAGGGGGTACTTTTGAATGAACAGTCAAGTTGCTTATGTGTTGGGGGATTCAGATGAAGTTTGCCATCCAAGTTCATGTCACAGAGCCAAGTATAAATTATTCATTTCATAGTATGGTAGTATCTATTATGGGCAGACATGGAAAAATAGCAATTGCTATAAAAGCTATGAAATCTAAAAGGGCTTTTTTACATATTTTTCTGATATTTCTTCATCTTTCAATATGTTTGATGTTGTTCTATCATGTTTTTGAAAAGGCGACAACAAACTTTAGCAGGCGCTAAATGACCTCGCTTTGGATGCGCCTTAAAACCCTAATATTCATTCATTCACAACAAACTTTTGAATCCATTACATTTCAATGTTATGGCAATATAGACGCTATATTCGGAATAGAAGCGTTATGAATGATATTTTTCTCAAAATTATTTCAATAGGTGAAAGTTAAGGGTGAAGTTAGTAGGGGAATTTGGAAAAAAGTGCAGTTGCAAATGCAAGCGGTAGATGAGGCATAGGTTTAAGCCACTTGTAGAGACTATTTTTCTAAAAATATCAATTTGAGTGCTCCCACTTGTATGCCTACTGTACGTTATATAATGGTACTAAGGGTACCGTAATGTTGTAACACTACAGAATGTTGCTGCGCTACAAAACTCGGTGTTCCAAAATAATAGATACACTAAAAGGCTAAATTTTAAAATTCTAAATGCTACGAAAATGAAAATAGGTGCTATGTTTAGATGTCTCTAATTATTTATAGGCCTAAGTATGTAGCATGTTTGAGAAGAGCTTGAATTCAAAGAGTGTAATGTTCACGATTCCAAAATCATTTTCCCCGCCAATGATCATATTAAATTGCTTCACATTAACCCAACCTTACAATGTTTGTTATAGATCGATGGTATTTTGAAATGTAGGGATCAACAATGCTCTGAATGGAGTTCAACACAAGTCACATCAGCAGTCAAACTGATTCAGACCGGCGACCGCCCTTACTATATTCTTAGTACACCTGAAAAAAATCACATATCATCTTTTCTATGTTTTTCATCAATACTAGGCCTAATCAATTGGTATTGAAAAAAACTTGTACTACTGAATGCTTAGAATTTTTCACCAAGAGCCAGTTCTACCAAAATTTGGATTGGAAGAATATTGTTATACCTAGGAATAGTGGAAAATATGAACACTGGTATCCAAGCTGATCAACAACTAACGTTTGAGATAAACTCAGGATTAAAAGTTTTGTACAACCAGGCCTAGTAACAACTGACTATAGCAGCATAAATATGTATACCAGGAACTCAATACAACTATGGTACAAAATGTTTTTATTCAGTATAGTCATCAGAATGATTGAAGTACAGATTCTTATAAGCATAATTATTAACAATACTAATGACAATTTTAATGTAGCACAATATTAACCAGGACTCTTACTGCAACTGTCACTTCCTGACTACCCTAGTTTTATACTGCAGCCCAACAGAATATAAGATTTTATTATAGGCCTCATTTAATATTTTTATAAAATTTATTTCATGATATATGCCTATTTAAGAATGAATGAAAACATATCCCACCAGATGGAATGATAAATCAAGTCTACTTTGTCTATGGGCCCATTTATTTGTCATGTCAATATAACTGAACAATTGACTCCATTTTTTTATTACCAAAACGTTCACTTTTATAAAATCACATGACACGACTTATCCGTCGATTTCTTTTCCTGCGACGTGCGTTCTCCCGTTTCACTTCTTCTGTGGATCCAGTCGCACCGCTCGACCTGCGATTAGTGACGTTTGCTTTCATGAAATCTATTCTCACTACAAATCTAGTGAAATGTACTTCAGAAATAATTCAGGGAAAGCAAAGGTTTTTCAATCTACATTATAAAGATACGTAATTCAACTTGACAAAAATATCTCTAGAAAATAGAAATGAATGTGTTCTGCTAATATTAAGGAATGAATATGTAGAGGACTCCTAGTCTAGGAGTGGTCTTGTAGAGAAATCTTGTGGGGGAATCCTCCCCATGTATTTTGTGCTACAGTAGGCCTAGTACAAGAAGAAAAGGAAAACAACCCAGAACACAGCTGTATGGATACGCAACTCTTGCTTGATTCCTGATGCAGACTCTCTTCAATAGCTTAGAAACAAGAGGGTGAACTGTTGGATCTTTCAGTTTTTCTTTGTGAGGAAAGTTCAATTTATTCAATGAATCAGATTGTTTTAATCCACAACTAATACCGGTACTTGATCGAAAAGTGGACGATTTTAAAAAATTTATACGAGATACGTTCTACAAAAAAGACTTCAGCAAAGACAAAACAAATGATCAGCGGAAAAATAACTTGAAATTTGAAAACATATATTTGCCTTTCTGTACTTATAAAATGCACTAAAAAGTTAACTTATAATTTATAAAGTATAAAATTTCAACTATATTTTGAATGCATAGTGCAATATATAAGAAAGTAATGTAAACTGTACCACGGTAACAGCACATTTTTGTTTTTTAATAATATATGAGATGTTACGCAGCTCTGGAACGCGGTTGCCCATCCATCAGTACAATAGCTAGAACAGCTAGAACCCAATTACCAGATGAATATATATAATTCAAGAGTGCTCAGCCAGTATGTTCATTTGGACCAACTCATTATTCACTGTCTTGTATTTAACAGTGCACTTAAATAACAAGTTTTTTCAAGTAAACAGTTCCATTGCATCGTGTTAATCTAACCTCACATCTATCCAAAACTCCCACAAATACTTTTGGTGAAAAAGTAAAATCTTTCAAATAGAGTTAATGCCTGAAGAGCATATACTGGAAAGATTTCACAGCCACATAACTACGTGCGGTTACACACTTCAGCGTCATGACCGGTCTCGGTTCCTTCGGCAACGAACTTTGGAAGCGGATTCTAGTGACTCGTATTACAGGTTGACAAAATTAGAGTTCAACTATTGAAATTCTTTACTTGGAAAAACACGAATACGACAAACGCATTTGTTTTGTTATTTTATTACTCAGAAGTAGAAAAGTGAGTTGGAAAATGTCCACATTTTCAAATGTTGCACACATACCAAAGTGAAAGAAGTAAATCAAGCAACTGCTAAAATAACTTTCTTGCAAGTTTGTACATGTATTGTTTTGCACGTGTATTCAAAATACAAGTGAAAGCTATCAAACAGCTGATGACGACTAACCCTGCTGCATTACTAAATGTAGTTGTAAATTATAATTTGAGATGTCACTTATTTTAATTTGAATAGTGATCAAATCAGATCTGTGAGTTTTTATCCTGATGCAAAAAAGAGGCATATGTACAATGTGTCCATTGTAAAAAGAAAAGTATGGAGAATAATCCAGAAAATTACCTTGATTTTTTTTCCGAAAATACTTTCCTGTCAAATAAACATCTCTACTCAGGAGTCAAAACACTATATTACCACAATGATTTTTATTCAAATCAAACCTGAAACTATTTCAAATGAACCATTTTTTGCTGTCGTTTCAAATCGTGAATTTCAAAAGTTTTACTCCTAGCGCCGATTTAAATCATCCAACATTTGCTTTGTTTCCTTGAAACATTTCATTTAAAGACATGCATAAAATGGTTATTTGAATATGTATGTACTCCCAACAACAGTGCAAACAAGTGTTGAAACTAAAAAGCAATAAAGCATCTGGAAACAGGAAAGCAACGAGACGTTAAAAGCGATATAGGGCCCACCGTACAAACATATATTTCACTACTAGAAATTTGATAATTATATTTTAATCAACAACCCCACCAACAGCCAGGTTACTTGAGAATAATGAGCATATGATTAATGAATGCTTACAAAAATGCAAGTCTTTTACGAACAACACTTGAACTTAAATTTCTTTCATTTCGAAGCAAATCCAGGGCCCAGATTCACAAAAGGTCATAACTTTGATCCGGCTCAAAGTTACAAACATTTCTAGAGATAATACCACATTTGATCTATTATTTTTGATTTTTTGATCTTAATTTTTGATTAAATCCATTATTATCATCAATCTATTATTTATTGAAATTAAAGAATCAAAAATAATAGATCAAATATGGTATTATCTCTAGAAATTGTCATTACTTTGAGCCGGATCAAAGTTATGACCTTTTGTGAATCTAGGCCCTGATGCGTGACCACCAACATTTTAGTATTGACGTAGAATAGCTCAAGGTAGTAAGCACCGCTTTTTCATTTCCAACTTAAACAAAATTATACATTTTCTGGCCAAGTTTAGTACACTGAATCGAATGGAAAACATGGCATTCTCAACATCCTTATACTTTCTGAGATATTGACAATATAAAAATAATAAAATGGATATAAATGGACCGTTGAAAACATTATTTGTTTTGTTTTTCTCGTTTGATATACTATCATTTTGCCTGCATACATGGTGGAAGCATTACATGGATAAAACATTTTCTAGCAGAGGGTTTAAGCAATATCTCATTTTGGAGCGGAGTTATGTATTTTTGTCTTGAAAATAACTACATATACTAAACAAAGAAAAATGGTGCTTACGCTATTCTGCCTATTGTACGTCAATATTTTATTTCTTCTACAGTAAAAATGATGTACAAATTTTGGATGAGCTAAATATCGAAATGCTTTCTAGAACTCAACCTTACATCAATGTGCAAGAGTTAGACAGAGAAAGATATATAAGAGAGAAAGAGACAGATTGCTTGGAAGACAGTTAACCTTAAGGATAAGGATATACATTATACAGTATTGTGCTTGTAAATACAGGCATTTTTATACATACATGTAAATATAAGGTAATTGTAAATGACCTCGCTGTCGATGCGCCTAAACACTATAATATTCATTCACAGTAAAACATCTATTTATTGTTACCGGATCCATCGTTTTTCCGCTTCTATCATTCATTTTGTCCCAACTTACTCCTATATAACCAATATTGAATTTTTCTGGATGGATCCTTTTCCTGCATGGATAGTTTCAACTTTCCTGGTCCTTCAAAAAATGATAGATAAAGGTTTTACTGTACGTACTAAGTAGCGATAACTTATAACCAGGTATACTTATTTCCACGAGAGTTGGATGCTGTTTGCCAACATAAAAAATGCAAATATCACCGTTGTATTTGTACAGCTTTGGTACTGACGGTCAATAGTTTTTTAGGAGGAGATTTACGATTAGAAACACAACCAAATCTTTCAAATGGATTGAATAATCAGTTTCAGCAAGTTTCTCTACAATAGGCAGCCAAAAAGTTATAAAAAATTGATAATGGGCTAAAAGGATTAGAAGATGAGTTAATCATTCAAAACCTGTCGATTTGATTTAAAGTTGAAACATATTCCAGTATTTATTATTCTCAGTCAGCTATTTTCTTATAATCTGTCTATTCTATCTTCTGAATTAAATGAACATACAATAATTTACAGAGAGCACATTTGGCATAGTGGGCCTAGGCCCAATTGTAATTAAAATAAATGTGTTTTTGATCAATTGTAGGGACCACGCCGAGATTGGCATGTAAGCCGATGGTGACTTTTGAACTTTAAATTACCGGTACAGCAAAAAAACCCCGGCTTATATTCGGGACAATATTGTTCTTGGACATCAACAGTTGTACCCATTGTTGAGCAAACAAGAATGATTTATCATTGTTACCTGTTCAGAACTCAGTGATATCCACCATTTGAACTGGGTATAGCTTTACCAATGTACGACCAGTCGCAAACGCACTACAAATTATTGAGCGAATTTATTTAAAATAAAATTCCATACCTACTCATTTTACGATCTAGACTAGCGTGATACACTAAAACATCACTAAAAATGGCCCATTGCAAGAAAGTATTTCGAATCAATTACTATGAGTAGGCCTACCATACGCAGATAATGTTTCAAAACTCGCATGAATCATATTTTAACCAGAATAAAATGGTGAGATGAAACTTGAAATTCAAGAGGGCAGGCATAAGAAATTAACTACTCTCCGTACTTTCTAGCCAGACTGTAGAGAAGGAGAGCTTAGAGAGGGGTATGGCGTGCTTAGGGACACTTACATAATTATTACTAGGAGAAAGCAGTGTATGCGTTGTAAGATGAGCGAGATATTTATATGGAATGAACTCGGGAGCTATATATACACACCTTGATTTTGAAACTATCAAGTCTGTCAGTACCTTCGTTATACTGTAGTCCTACTTGTTGATCATCCCTCTTCTTGAAGCTCTCTATTCATCATTTTACAACCTTTTACGATCAAAAATACATCCATTTTCTTGAAAACGACGGAGCCAAATTTCTTCAAACTTGTTAGAAACGGGTAAATTAGAACAACAATAACTTTCTGTGAAGATTTCATTACAATTGAATAAAATTGAAAAAGGGAAAATTTCTCCCAATACTATTCTTTGGTTTTTTTTTCAAATATATACCGGTATTCTTTCTTATTTTGACAAAAAAGTACCAAATTGATTTTTCTCATAAGCAATACCAACCTATTCTGGCATGACACCAATGACCAGAAAACTTTGCAAGACATTTGGGTTACTTTGTCTGGCCCTTTGTTAGATGAATCAAAAAAAAAAAAATACAAGCCAAAATTTTTCCTGTATGTGAAACGGAATTTTTGCTATGCTCATCTCATTGGAAAAACTGACATCTCGAGAATTACGGTCACACGAGTTCACAGCATGAAAACTTGAGCGACTGCGACCTCAAGGTCATTTATAAATACGGTAAACAGGTATCGAGATGATCGTCTACACACCGGTACTGGTATTAATCTAACACTTTTCTAAATCTACTCCGTACGACTAGCACAAGAGTCAGAACTAGCGTACATCAGAACAGAGTTTTCTCTCGTTTTACCTCCAAACCATAACATTTTCTTTATAGTCCATCAGCTATAAATTTGACCTTGTTTAGTGGCATTGTTGCTCTGCAATAATGATTAGAAATGAGAGGCATTGTTGTCTAGAGAGAAGCGGCCAAACGTACAAGAAATAAACTAAATACTACAAACACATTCTGACGGAACTACCATATTGTCCCAAATATAAGCCGAGGGTTTTTCTCAAAATGTCGAGCCCGAAAGTCACCCTCGGCTTATATGCGAATCTCGGCCTATAATCGGTCGAAAATACGTTTTTTTCTCATTTTAATTGGGCTTACAACACCCGTACCCTCATAACAAGGGAATCAACTTGAAACCGTGAGATAATTCACTAAAAACTTCTTTAATAAATGTCGTTTCATGAAGAAGCATGATTTTCCCAATTTCTATCATTTTATTTGACGCGCAGTAATAAACGTACACACGTTGAGCTGTTAGCTGCATGGTATGTCAACCTACTGTGTGTGGTCTAACGTGGTCTGACCTTGACGAGTACTCGTAGACTGCTACGTAGCGTGAAAAACACTCGTTCGGCTGACTCGAGACGGCCGAGCACCAATGGACGATAGTGTGAGGTTCCTCTCACCGGTTTCTCACAACTAGTTTCGGCGGGCTCTAGTTTCGGCCAGTGGCATAGCTTTCTCTTGCGCGCAATACAAAATTCTATGAATTCTACCCAGGAAGAGTGATAATTTACGTAGAAAAAGAGAGAATTCCTTTTTTCAATTATTGGTCTAAAAGTTTGGGAGGTCGGCTTACATTCGCGGTCGACTTATATTCGGGACAATACGGTATATTCAATTCCCACTTGCAACGCTGTATCATCAATACCAACCAAAGCGTCTTAATTACACGGTAACCAATTCATCAGCCGACAAGAGAGAAGCGTGCGTCCGAAACAGAAACAAGAAAGTGAGTTTGTAGGGGTGTAGGGGAAAGTGTGTACAAGGGGAAGATCGAGTTCGCCAGGAATTTGTGGAGTTATTTATCAAAGATTTAATTGCCAATTAATGAAAGAAACACAAATACAAAATAGAAGATAGCAAGTAGACAAGTCAATTGTGTTGGTACAAGATGAGGCTGGTCGGGAGAGGTGAACGAGGAGGAAGGAGACGGTGTTACTGCCATTTCAAGAAAATACGACGGTAAAAAGTTTGGAATTTTTCGACCAACCACAGTTAGTAACGGTACTTGTACACGTGTGCCCGACGGAAAAAGTTTATCGAGCGTACATAATCAAGTCAAGTATGTGACTCCTAGGGGGCCCACAGGGATTCGTCCAAATTTGTGAAATTTACTGCTTTATTAAAAAAAACTAAACTCTGACAGATTGAAAAAAAAAAGATATTTAGGGCATATAAAGCAAGATGAAAAGTCAAAATTGATTTATGTCTGGAAATAGTTCCGGTTTAGCCCATTCAAGAGTCACCTTAGGCTAGAAAATCTACCTCTTATACTAAACCCAACCCTCTGTGAACCTCGTCATGTACCTCATCAACAATCTCTTCATCTGGTTGAACTTTTCATAATTAGTAGGGTTGCTGTTCGATCAAAAAATCGTGATCGAAATCGAAGTTCACAATATCGAAAATCGATCGAATTGACGAATCGAAATCGAATCGAAAAAAAAAACGTGTTAGGTAGCAAAATACCATATTTATATACACCGCACGCGCTATATATATAAGTATAATGTTACCAATGGAAGCAAGCGCGTTACTCGTGACGTCTCGCGCTACTCTTGCACTGTTTCGATCTGTTTCGATGTTGTACGCTTTCGATCTTCGAAAACTTTTCGATATCGATTGAATCAAAAATCGAAAAGTACATATCGAAATCGAAAATCGATTGAATCGATCGAAATCGAACGGCAACCCTAATAATTAGCAGCTATGCGATTCGAACGATTGTCATTTCTAATCAATATTCAAAAGCAATACAAAATACATATTTTCTTTTTCAATTTGATGCATTTTTTGAGTGAAACTTCTCTATATTTCACTTAGTACGTTGCACTAATAAAATGAATAAAAAATATTTGTACGATTCTAAATATTGTTTTGTATAACATTATTTAGATACATTGAAAACAAAAACAAGAATCCACATAGACGCTAATCAACTTCTCATCTTCGCATGTGAAATACAAATAGGCTACAACCCGATTAAAAGATTGTCGATGATCGATGCCATTGTTCACCGAGGATTGGGTTTAGTACGAGAGGTAGATTTTCTATTCTTGAGTCACACTTGAATAAAATACACACTACCAAAACTTTACGATAACATTCAGGGGCCTCATTCCTACGTTGCGACTGTCGTAAGTGATTCTGTGACCCAACCATCTTCAATTTCCCATTTATATTGGAGAGGAATATCCACAAGATATTATGTTATATTTAGTCAAATTAATGACCAAATATTATAGCATCAAGTTTACTCTCCAATATATCAATAAATAGTACATAAAAGATACAACAGTTGGATTGTGTGATCACTTACCACAGTCACAAAGTACATGCATGAGGCTCCCAGGACTGTATTACGACTTGGCGCAACCCGAACGCAAACGAGAAGAGCCAGTGGGAGGGACGGGGGACAGATCAGAGTGAGGGAGGAGGAATTACTTTTGCCAGAACTTGGTCGTACTACCTCGCAGTCCCCCCTTGGCCTTGAGCGACTTCTTGTTCTTGTCGCCGCCCTGCGCGACCGCCTCGCGCGACTCGCTCGCTCCCATCGCGTCGTCGCCGTCCTGGTTCTGCGTTTTCAGCGTCTTCTTGATGTTGGCCACCTGGAATACGTTTAATGTTGGACAATGGGAACATCTCGTAAGGGTTTTGTGATGATGATTATTGTTTGCTTAAAGAATCCACCAACAGCTAGGTTATACGGGGGTACGAATGAGCAGGTGATAATGAAACTATGATTTCATGATAAGTGAAAGGACGTTTACAACGGGACTCGAACCCACGCCTAACGGTGACTTCAGTTTCTGAAGAGGCTTCTTTGAATGTGAGGATTTGAGCTGTCAGATTACAAATCGACGCGCTTTTCTCGAGTCACGCAATTGTGATCATGCACAAGCGCGGCTAGTCTTGAATTACCCGAATAAATCATTCTGGGTGAAAAAATCAAGCAAGGTGATTGTAAAAGCGTGGTGATGTTTGAAATTGCAGTTTTCATGGATAAGTGAATCGATATTTTCGTGAGTCGATTCTTTTTTTCGGACGTTCGATATGAATCCTAACAACCGGAAGCAGATGAATCACAATCGCAGTGTAACGTCCGGTAGAATCGTAATTTCGGTAGACAAAAGTTGAAGTTGAGTCAATAATCACGACACCGATTCGGTGTCGTATATCATTCATATACATATATACGATATCATATATATTAGGGATGTCATCGATTCTCAAAATCAGGAATCGATTCTCTATGCTCCAGAATCGATTAAAAATCGATTCTGAAAAAAAAAAATTGAAAAAAAATTGAAAAAAAAAAATTGAAAAAAAATGGAAAAAAGTTAATTCTCAAAAAAGTGTAATTTGAAACATTTTTTTTTCAATCTTCCCAAGGGGTTCACGTGAAAAATAGCTGCTAGAGACTTCTTTGAACTGTACTGTACCATTTGGGTATTTCCGTCGACGTTCGGCTGCCAGACGTAACCGAAGGGATGGCTTTTGTCCAGATAGTAATATCTCAACAATGCAGAATAATATAGACAACGAAATGAGCACTTATTACGACGTAAAGCACTGAACCGAAAAAAAATGAAAAATAAAAATTTTTAAAAATCGATTTTTTGATTTGAGAATTGTTTTACATCAGAATCGATTCTTAATCAATGTTATCCCTAATATATATCATATATAGTGTATATCATTACATTCGGTGTCGTGAACCGCCATGTTGTTTAGGTGATCACCGACTTGTGATTGGTCAGTTGGAAGAATCGTGTAGATGACAAGAAAAAATCGAAACTAGAAACCCTGCTCAAGCCTGGAGTTGTAAATATGGAGGTCTAACTCAGCGATGAGCCGTGTACGAGATCGCGTGCTTCCGGTTGCTTCCAAACGGCGGCCATGTTCTTGTTTCCACTGCCAGTTGGAGCTACTCCCACATAGGTAATTCAGCAAGGCCTTCTTTATCATTATATATTATGTAGGCCTAATGATATAGAAGGCCTTGAGTAATAATACAGAAAGTCTTGAATTCAGACACTGAATATAAAACAAATTTCTATAGACATACACCTGACAACCATCAGTTTGAACAGTGAGCATGGCCATCGTTATCCACTATTTAATATCATCACCGACTTTTCAACACAGAGTTATACCTCCAGTACGATACAACTCCATGCTCTAAGCGTAACCGCCTCACCTCCTGCTCGATGCCCTCCCTCAGCTTGATCCGGCGCGACTTGTCCGCGTTGGCGCGACTGATCTGCGTCTCGACGCAAGCCAGTACCGCCTCGCACGAGTCGCACCATTCCTGCAGCGTGGCCGTTATGGAGCCGATGTCGGTCGGCTGGACGTCGCGGCCGATCGCGTAGTCCACCTCCAGCTGGCCATTCTTCTGATCCAGCTTGCCTTGGATAATGTCTGGAATCGGCACGACGAGATCGGAGCGATGATTAAGAGTCCATGGGAGTCGATTTGGTGAGATATCAGTTTGTTAGTGATAACTTTCGAATGGTATGATGGGTAAAAATTCTAATCAAGAGGAAACACAGAGCTACGTACTTTTAGTATCTTCCGGATCTCATGTCGCATATTGTCAAGCACATATGACTGGAAAATTTGCGTTTTTTCAGCTGTATACGCTAGACAATTATGCGATATGAGTTGAATCGTTATAACTTACACAATCTTGAAGGTATTTAAGGTATCTGCGTTTCCTCTTTAATAGAATTTTGATATCTTAAGATTATTCAAGATTAATTAGCTTATTAAACTGATAATTTGATAAATAGACTCCCATGGAGTCCTAAGATGGAATTATTGTTTGGGCAATGACCCCCAAACAGCTAGGTTATTTGGGGGGGGGGGGGGGCACGAATAAGCGGGTGATTTTTCTACTCAATGATGAATATTCCCGGAGTTCCACTTTGAGCTGTTTTTATTTGAGGTGGAATTTTCGATGACAAGCCCATGACCGAGAAAATTTTCTCTTTCCTGATGATAGGTGAATGATGTTTACAGAATAAAAATTACTTATGAGGGACTCAAGCCCACGCCTGACTGTCTTCAGTTTTTCCAAACTTTATTCGTTTTGGATTTAGTGTAGGGTTGCCGTTCGATTTCGATCGATTTTCAATTATAGGTTTTCGATTCGATTTCGATATGTACTTTTCGATTTTCGTTTCGATCGATATCGAAAAGTTTTCGAAGATCGAAAGCGTACAACAGTACAAGAGTAGAGCGAGACGTCACGAGTAACGCGCTCGCTTCCATTGGTAACATTATACTTATATATATATATATATATATATATATATAGCGCGTGCGGGGTATATTATAAACATGGTATTTTGCTACCTAACACGTTTTTTTTTTTATTCGATTTCGATTCGTTCAATCGATTTTCGATAAAAATGCAATCGATTTCGATTTGATTGATTTTCGATATTGTGAACTTCGATTTCGATCACGATTTTTTGATCGAACGGCAACCCTAGTTTAGTGACATCCTGTACTGATGACCAAGATTCATTGACATCGGTGAATGATGAATGAGATGAATGAATGATAAGATGGAAGGTTATCAACTTATTTTATCATGTGTTTTAGGATAGTCGAAAAGAGTTGGTCGCAGTCTGCTGTCAAGGAACCATACCAGTATCAACCTGAACGACGGAGAAAAACCACAAAAAAACTGTCACAATGGTCGAATATGGCGGGGATCGAACCCTGATCTCCTGAATGTTGATTCAGTGTGCTAACCTTTCGACCACCCATCTCAGTTTGACTTCAGTTTCTAAAGCAGTAAGTTAGTCTAATGAGCCTTGCGGAGCGGTTATATTCTAGTGTTTGCAATCAAACGTGTAGAAGGTTGACATACCTGCATAAATTGCTTCGATGATGAGATCTTCCAGGTCTCGTACGTTCTTGATATCCAGTTCTTCCAAGAGCGTAGAGTACGGGATGCACTATCAATCGGGAATAGCACATGAGTCGCAAATAATACAGATTTCTCACCTTTTGTTATAATTTACAAATTTCAAAAGATCCAGAGGATGAAGGATTAGGCTTATACACTACTGTTTAAAACTGATCAAACTGCAGCACCCAAGGAATTGATTAACTTTTAAATTATTGCACGTGAAACAATGAAATTTTGCACCTGGTTCAACAGTATAACTGAGGAATGCGGTTTACTGGGTTGCTTAAAATTCAATTTAAAAAAAACAACATATTTCTTACAGACACGCATTCAAAGTTCAAGAATGTTGGTGAAAATTATTAGCCAGGTATACAGTAAACAAATAGGCCTACACTAACAATTTGTAAACAAATACTTCCGAAATATTTCACGTTGAGCCTACAGGTACCGGTAGGCCTAAGAAGAACACAGTTGACTCCAAAATTGATATGGTAATTGTATATAAGAAATGCTTCAGCCTCAATGACGGCAAGTTTTATTTGAGTTTTTTTAAAGTCGATGAAGAATATTTTGGCGCTGTAGAATAGCCCTGTGCTTTACGACACACTCTCTAGTCCACTCTAAAAGTTTGAATTACCGGTAAAGGTTGGGACAAGGTTTTTTAAAAGTAGGGCCTAAGTAATGTCAAAATTGTTCATGATAATTAGGGTCTAATGCAAATTAAATTTGTTTCAACACAAGATCAGTGAATTTGTCATGCAACCCGGCATTTTTTACGTGGTGTGGGAGGGTGGCGATTGTTGGGTTACTTGGGTAGAGTAAAGTTTTCACCAAAATATTCTGAAAAAAGTCTTGTTATCCATAGGTCACAAACCTCACCCTACCTAACTCTGATATCACTTGGAATACGACATAGAAAAAAAAAAGCTAAAAGGTAAGCTACATAATTATGGCATTTACCACAAGTCCTTAGATCTAGCCTACCTTGTCTTTAGTAGCAATAGTGACAATGGTTAAATGCTGTAATTTCTTCATCTGGACGGGCGTCAAGTCGAGAAGGGATGCTTTCTTTTCTAAATACTCTCTGTAAGTGCCGTATGCAAATATATGTAAGAGGTTGTAGTATTTTGCATTTGGGGTTCCTTGTAGCTGAAAAGAAAAATGGCAAATCGATGAATTAGGTTTATTATACAGGGCTAACTAAGTTGTTAGGGTTTCCTCAGCAATAAAAGACCAAAACATCCACGTCTTCACAGGACTTGTGAAAAAATCGAATACGCCTAACACCAGTAATTTGACAGGACATTTGACATACCGTACTATTTCAAACTTCAATCAATTAGGGCAATTGTGAAGAATATCACACACAAGTTTCAATTACTCTTTTTGGGAAAATGACAGTAAGTTTTGGTGAACCATTTGAAAAAGTGACAGCGTACGTAGGTATTTGGGGGTGTTGAATTGGATTTTTGTTGACTTGCAAATGCCAATTTCTTGTGTTTCCTTCGTTGTGCCAGCCTTTTTAGGTTAGGGTGTGAGTGTTTTAGAGAGAAAAGAGAGAAAGAGAAAAAGGGATGGATGGATGGATGGATGGATGGATGTGAGTCAGGATGGCAACCCTGCTCTATAAAAACAGCGGAGTCTGTGCTGAATTCTTAAATCCCGTGTCCCAAAAGTGGTAATGACCAATAAAACGCCCAAAATAACAACATACGCTGCCACCTTCTCAAATTATTCACTCAAACATACATGAAAACGTCACTTGTCCAAAAAATTCCTATAATTGCCGTGGTATTCTTCACACTCACTATTCATCAATTGGATGTGAACATTTAGAAAATTAACCAGATAATGAGATGACCATAACTTGGCTAGCTGGTATTGTCTACCCAAGTTTTGTAACAGTGTTAAGAAGTTGTTAAAGAAGCCTTAGATAGGCTCCTAGTCCAACAGAATTTATTGGATCTGGAACCAACCAATTAAAAAGAGAAAGAATATTGTACACTACAAATATATTCATAATGAAAGCGTACTGTTGGGCAATCACTTGGTACTTGTCAAAGATTAAAATGGAAATATTACCAATATACTGTTTCTATGTCAACCTTTGACAAGTAACGGGTGAATGTAGAACAGTGTGCTTTTGTTTATTGGAATGAACCAATGATGATACAGGCAAGGCTGCACATACTTCAATAACATTGGGCATGTCCAGTAATTCACCGAATACATGAACTCCTGGTGCCTCCAGGACTTGTTTCACGAGTTCTACAGCGGCTGCCCCTTTGGCCGACTTGGCAAGCAACACAAATTGCTCTAGTGGATTGTTGCTTGTGCTTGATGCCTTCTCAGGTGAAGTAGCACTCATTTCGTCCTTCATATTTGCTAAAACAGTCAGGTAACAAGAGATTTCTCTGTGAGGAATCATGAAGTTGGAAGTTTTTCAACTATAGCGCTAGGCTAGGCTCTAGATATAGGGATTGAGCTTGTAGTGAAAACTCAATGATATAGGCTAGACCATTGACTTTATAATAACTACGTTAGAAAGACTGGACATTCTTATGGGAGGCTCTATAATTCTGACAGTTCGAGCTTCACCCAAAAAACAAGGTGTTTTGTCCAGGTGGTGCTAGTGTCGCCGGTTGACTAGTAACGCCGACACTAGCACCACCTGGACAAAACACCATGCTTCTGGGGTGAAGCTCAAGCCGGCCGATCACGGTTGCTCTTATAGAACTTCAACATTGGAGGTACTCTCTTATAACTACAAACTCAATGGCTAGACCTAGGGCCTAGGCTAAGCTTATGCCTCCTTGTCCTACACCAAAACAACGTTACATTTTGTTTAGGAATTCAGGACTAGGCCTAGGCCATGCCGGTAATCTTATCGTTCAACGTACCATCGCTAATTTTTGTCCGATATTCTTGTTTGAGGTGTTTTCTGATAGATCTTGTTTGTATGTATGATGTAGTGTTCGGACTTTTTGTGTTTTGTTTGTTTTAGTATGGTTTTTACTCACTTGAAGTTGATGCTTTGTGATCTGACTAAGACGACAAAGGTGGACAGTAGGTTAGGTTAGGGTCAGGTTAGTGTATTAACCTCGCGTATACCGCCGGCAGGCAGAACGGAGCTTATATACTTCAATAAAAATGAAGAAAAAATTGAAAAAAATTGAAAAAAAAATGGCGTGGTACGTTAATCAGTAATTTTACCGCCATGCCTACTCTTTACTCTATGGTTTAGCATTCTAGATAAACTCAATGATATAGGCTGTTAACGCCGGTCTTTTGAGACCAGCTAGCTCGTTTTCCCTAGTTTGTCAATTGAACATGAAATCATTCGATCACGTCATGGAATGTTGTGTACACTGCAAACCGTGTTTCTAGTCGACCTTCCTTTCTCATTGCTGGTTGGCTGGTGGGTTGTCACGCCATGTGTGCGTCCAATCACAGCTCGCCATTCTCGCGTTGCCTGACTAAGCTAGGCCTCGCAGCTCAGTTCTTTTCCATTCTCGATTCATATCGGACGTCTCTTAGTCGCTCGTCAAGTGGGTGAATTCGCTCATATTCTCGACCAGCTCTTGTTGTGTGAGCATCTCCCGTCCTTCTCTACTTTGTTAGAGTTCGGACGTACTGTACATTATTTCGCATGTACGCAGTTGTTTCTTTTCTATTTTTCGTTCTTCTTGAGTCGTTAATAGGACCTCTTTCCATACTTTCTTGTTTCTAATTCTTCACATTTGTTTTGGTCTTTATCATTTACGAAGTTGGTTGTTTTGTTTTCTCTCAAGCTTTTGTTCCTTGTTTATTCGAATGGTGTGCGGGGACACCACTCAGGTTTGATCTATTTTGTTTCGCTTTCTATTTATTCTTTGATTTGGTCAATAACAACGTCAAGTCGACGTAGACCAAATACGTATCGTTTTGGGGTGAGGCATAATCCGAGTTTGGATTATGCTCGCCTGATTATTAATGCCAAGTCGGCATCCGAATACAGTCCACTGGTCTTTCATCGCCATCTCTAAGATCGGCGGTAACATTTTGGTCCCTGTGAGCCAAAGATTATTTTTGGTTCCAATTTCTCGTCATTCGTAAAGGCGGAATCCATCTCCGGATTCTAATTTCGTTCTCTTGTTGGAATCCATTTGTGAATTCCATTCTTTTCACCACGCGGAGTCCATCTCCGGATTCCAATTGCTTTTACTTGTTGGAATCCATTTGTGGATTCCTTTCTTTGCACCACGCGGAGTCCACCTCCGGATTCCACAGTCATTTGTGTCAGCACCCGCGATCAGGCATCGCATGGGTGACTTCTTTGTCCTCCGCACTGAATCGGCTTCCACATAATTGGGTTTCCACGGTGCAATAATTTATTCTGTTTGTTTGCGAGTTATCAACAATTGATTCAACTTGTTTTATAGACATTCAATTTTTGAATTTTGCATTGTTCTTTTTCTGTGCATTTCGGCCGTATTTCTCCGTGATATTTCATATCATTAGTTTTTGGTCCTTGTTCTTGTTTCGTGTTTTTGCAATTTATTCATTCGCTACAATGGCGTCTAAAATCTTGAAACAACAAGCAGTGCTCACAGCAAAGCGAGAGCGGATATTCGCTTCATTACAACGCTCCTACGATGCTTTCAAAACGCTTGATAGTGCCAAAGCTCCGTTGTACAAACCTCGCTACGACAAACTTGACGTTTTGGAAGCCAACTTTGAGGAAGTTCAGAGAGAAATAATATCTTTGAACGCTCAGCTTGACGAAGGCGACGATGCCTTACCGGTCGACGCTGTTGAAGCCAGCTTCGAGGAAATGTTGTACGCGACTCGTGGGCTGTATCTCGCCGCCGATGCCGCGACGACGCCTACTCCGCCTCCGCCGCCAAATCAAAATGGTTTTCGAGCCATCTCATTGCCGACAATCGCGTTGCCGGCATTCTCTGGTGATATTACTCGATGGACGGAGTACTATTCGCTATTTAAATCCCTCGTCGACGAGAACAACGACCTGAATCAAGTTCAGAAATTCCACTATTTGAGGACCACCCTCAAAGACAACGCCTTGTCTGTCGTCTCCGGGTTTCCGATTACGGAAGCCAATTATTCTGTGGCATTGGATGCTCTTGTCAGTCGGTATCATAACCCTCGGTTGTTAGCCACCACGTATGTTCAACAGGTTTTAGAATTTACGCCTCTCAAAACCAATTCACATTCTGGGCTGCAATCATTTCTGAAAGTTCACAAAACTTCGATTGAAGCGTTGAAAGCTCTGAATATCGAAGATTTGTCAGATTTTCTGCTTTTCACGTTAGCACTGACAAATCTCGACACATCAACGCGCAAGGCTTTCGAACAGAAACATTCTTCGCACAGCACTCCTAGCTACGCGTCGTTGATCAAATTCATTGAAGAGCAGTCCAGGACGATGGAATTGTGTGGTCTCGACAAACAAGCAGCTAGCTCTTCAAAAGCTATTCCTCCTTCCACAAAGCGAATCAATTCGTTGTTAGTTGCGAATCCTCCGCCCGTCAGCTTTAAATCTCGCGAGCAGAGCAAATCAGCAAGCTCGACCACGAAACAATCTTCGTGTCCAGTCTGCAAAGGGGAGCATACTCTATACTCGTGTTCCGTATTTCGGCAACAGTCCGTTGACGACAAATACAACACGTTACGTCGCCTGCAACGCTGCTTCAACTGCATGGGCGCTCATCTCAGACCGCAATGCACCTCTAAGAGTGTTTGCGGTACTTGTCACAGTAACAAACATCATTCGCTGTTACACACTGCACGAATCAACCCCTTGACTCGTGACACAATAGCAACCGAAGTCTCTTCTCATCCGGAGACCACCTCGCCTCATCCTCAAACTCTCGCTTGTCAAGTCAAGACAAGCAAGCCAGTGCTACCCACAGCTCTGTTGGGCACTGTTCGCGCCTTGATCCGCGACTCTCACGGTCAACTGCAACCTATCCGTGCGGTTATCGACTGTGGTTCACAAATCTCTGTTCTCACTCACTCGTTCCTTCAGAAGCTAGGATTGAAAATCAATCCTTGTCATTCCGAACTCTCTGGTATTGGTCACGTTAGTGCTCGGGTAATCGGGACTGTTCAATGCAGCATCGCTTCCCGGTTCACCCCTGCAACCTCTCTCAGCGTACAAGCCTACGTTATGCCTGCGATAGCGAGTCAACTTCCAACCACCACCGTTCCGCTTGAGGTGTTTGAACGTTATCGCTGTCTCTCTCTTGCCGACGACCGCTTTCATGTGCCCGATCAGATCGACTTTTTGATCGGCGCCGATTTATACCCTGATATTCTTGAAAAGTCAGGTGATATTGTGATGAGTGGCAGTCCATCTGCCATAAACACGGTCTTCGGCTGGGTGGTTTTGGGTCCTATTCGGTGTTTGGATGCCGAGTTCCAGCCTCCGCTCTCTCTGCTTGCTTGCACTGGTTCTCCATTGGATCGTACTCTTCGATTGTTTTGGGAATCGGAAGAAGTTTCACGTCCTCTTCAAGTTGATCCGGACGATGAACTTTGTGAGGAGCATTTTCTTTCTACGCACTCACGGAACCCTTCCGGACGCTATTCGGTAGCACTCCCTTTCAAGAACACATCCTCTCCTCTCGGATATAATCGTGAGGCCGCCCTCCAGAATTATTTGAGTCTGGAGCGGCGACTGAAACGCAATCCTCAGCATGATGCTGCGTATCAAGCATTCATGCAAGACTATATTCAATCGAACCACATGCAACTTGCAAGCACCTCTTCGAACTACGTGATTCCGCATCATTGTGTGCACAAGATTACCAGCTCCAGCACGAAGCTGAGAGTGGTATTTAACGCCTCTTCTCCAGATGAGAGAGGCGCCTCTTTGAATCAGCTGTTACTCAGTGGTCCCAAGCTTCAGAGCGAACTCCCGGGCGTTTTAACCCGATTTCGTTCTCATCCCATCGCAATTTGTGCTGACATTCGTCAGATGTATCGTCAGATTCTGGTCCAACCATCTGACCGCAAATATCAGCACATATTTTGGCGACCCAATGCAGACTCTCCAGTAAAAGAATATGAGCTCAACACGGTCACGTATGGGCTCGTACCGTCAGCTTTTCTTGCTCAACGAGTGCTGAAGCAGCTCGTGCACGACGAAGGGGCTCCTTTCCCCAATGCTTCGCGTGCTTTAATATCTCACATCTACGTGGATGACATCGTGTCTGGCGCAGCAGACGTCGCTCAAGCTCGCATTCTTCAATCGGAATTACAGGCTCTTCTAGCTAGTGGAGGTTTCGAACTCCGAAAGTGGGCCAGTAACCTCCCAGAAGCATTGAGTGCACTTCCGGAGGATCATTTAGAGACTCCAGTCGTGTTTTCGGATGACGATCAGGGCATCAAGATCCTTGGTCTGTTCTGGGATCCCCGATCGGATGATTTCTCATTCCACACCTTACCATTCGAAGGCGTGGTAACGAAGCGCACGGTCTTGTCGTACATTGCGCGCATTTTTGATCCTTTGGGATTCCTCACCCCGCTCGTATGCTGGATGAAGATTTTTCTTCAGCAACTTTGGTTATCGCGGGTGCAGTGGGACGACGTTTTACCACCGCTTCTTGCTCAAAGGTGGTTGGACGCGGTAGCCGAGATCTGTCTTCTCTCGAACTTCCGAGTTCCACGCGCATTTCCTGCTTCACAAGGCATACATCGACTTGTAGGCTTTTGTGATGCCTCCGAGAAGGCCTACGCTGCGATACTTTACCTTCACACAACGAATCATGCAACTTCGCATATTAGTTTGTTGCGAGCAAGGAGTAAAGTTTCCCCGGTCAAACCTTTGACCATCCCTAAGCTTGAACTCTCTGCTGCTTTGCTTCTAACGCGTGTGCTGAAAGATACTCTTCCCTCACTCAGCACTCTTGTCGTGGAGTCAGTAACCCTCTACACTGATTCGACTATTGTGCTCGCGTGGCTTGCCACCCCTCCACATCGACTGAAGACATTCGTCGCCAACCGAGTAGTGGAGATACTCGACAACTCCACTCCTACCAATTGGGCACACGTGGATTCCGAAGAAAATCCCGCTGACTGCGCTTCTCGTGGAATACTGCCTTCTCAGCTCATGGAATACCCGTTGTACCTCTCGGGTCCTTCTTTTCTCAGGAGTCCCCATGCTCTGTGGCCTATCTCTGTGCCTTCCACTGATTTATTGTCTGAATTGCCAGACATTAAGCCTTCCATGGTCACTTTGGCCACAACGGTCAAAGTAGATCCTCTCCTGGTGAATTTTCGAAAGTTTTCCACACTTCTCAAAGCACAACGGGTCTTTGGGTATGTAGTTCGATTTGCCCGTCTCTTATTGGCGAAACGATCCAAGATTCTCCCTCCTACGGGTTCTTTAAAACCTGTGGAGTTGCAAGACGCTCTTGAACTGATCATAAGAGTCACTCAAAACCACTTTTATGCAACCGAGATCAGCCAACTTGCCAAACAGGGACAGGTTTCATCCCGGATCGCTTCGCTGAAACCTTTTCTCGAACCCTCGGGCTTACTCAAGGTGGGCGGAAGATTGCGTCACTCTTCTCTTCCTGAAGAGGCTCGGTACCCAATCCTACTCCCCAAAGAAGCTCACCTCGCATCTCTCATTTGCGATGCCTTCCACCGAACATCGCTACATTCCGGCCCGAGAACGGTACAGGCGCTGATACAGCAGCGTTACTGGATCGTTTCTCTGCGCGGTTTGTTGCGACAGCGTATACACCAGTGCATTACTTGCCACAAGTTTCGCGCAAAGCCTATGCAGCCTCCAATGGCAGATTTGCCTCCTTCACGTGTTCAAGCTTCTCGCGCTTTCTGCCATGTTGGAACTGATTTTGCTGGCCCTTTCCAGGTCAAATCCAGTAATCGTCGTAAGGCACCCATCACCAAGGGTTATCTGTGCATTTTCGTTTGCATGTCCACAAAAGCGGCGCACCTAGAAACGGTGTCCGAGCTATCCACGGACGCCTTTTTGGCTTGCCTAGATCGGTTTCTCTCCAGACGAGGACTCCCGTCGCACATTTACTCCGATTGTGGGAGAAACTATGTGGGTGCTGCGCGACATCTGCGCGAGGTTTATGATTTTCTATCTCAAGCTGAAACCTCCGTCTTTGACCATCTTTCTAAACGTGAAATAGCTTGGCACTTCAACCCTCCGCAAGCTCCCAACTTTGGAGGACTCTGGGAGGCCGGTGTAAAATCGGCGAAATCCCTGCTCTACCGTCTAATAGGGGACACACCTCACACCTTTGAGGAGTACGCCACCCTATTCTCCCGCATTGAGGCCGTCCTCAACAGTCGACCTCTCTGCGCCCTCTCATCTGACCCTGCCGAAAGCTACGACTTTCTAACTCCCGGACACTTTCTAATCGGCACCGCTTTGTTAGCTCCACCTGAACAAACGGTGCCAGGAAACCACTCGCATCCTGATCGTTGGGTACGATTGCGCCAACTGCACCAGGCCTTTTGGACGCGTTGGTCGTCGGAGTACTTGAATACGCAGATGCAACGCCGTAAATGGGTTCGGGGCTGTCCCAACCTGGCTGTCGGGGATGTGGTATTTTTCCACGATGCCACAAGCAATCCTTTGGCCTGGCCAATCGGCAGAGTGGTCGAGACTCACCCCGGGCTAGACGGCACCGTTCGGGTCGTCTCTGTTCGCACCTCAACCGGTACTTATAAGCGCCCGGTGAATAAACTGGTGTCACTCCCGACTTCCGAATAGTCGAGTTGATATTACTTCGTGTATTCTTTCTGTTCAAAGCACGCATTGGTGCTTTGATCATTTCTTCATGTTAACTTTCTTGTTGTTCTCTCTTTTTTCATTTTTTTTGAAAAGTCAGCGACCATTGGATAAAATGGTTGCGTTTTCTCCTCAATGAATCGCTCGGATCATGTGCGATTTCTTTGCTGTTCTCCGATCCAATTGGGAAGCAATCCAATTACTCGGTGAAAATCTTTTTGCTCACGTTGCCTATGAAGTTACAAGGCTTCTTACGAACAGTTTGCTGTTCTAATTTCATGTTCCTTATTTTCCGTATCGTTTACCTCAGCTTTAAAATGTTCATTTTGGTGGGCGGTATGTTAACGCCGGTCTTTTGAGACCAGCTAGCTCGTTTTCCCTAGTTTGTCAATTGAACATGAAATCATTCGATCACGTCATGGAATGTTGTGTACACTGCAAACCGTGTTTCTAGTCGACCTTCCTTTCTCATTGCTGGTTGGCTGGTGGGTTGTCACGCCATGTGTGCGTCCAATCACAGCTCGCCATTCTCGCGTTGCCTGACTAAGCTAGGCCTCGCAGCTCAGTTCTTTTCCATTCTCGATTCATATCGGACGTCTCTTAGTCGCTCGTCAAGTGGGTGAATTCGCTCATATTCTCGACCAGCTCTTGTTGTGTGAGCATCTCCCGTCCTTCTCTACTTTGTTAGAGTTCGGACGTACTGTACATTATTTCGCATGTACGCAGTTGTTTCTTTTCTATTTTTCGTTCTTCTTGAGTCGTTAATAGGACCTCTTTCCATACTTTCTTGTTTCTAATTCTTCACATTTGTTTTGGTCTTTATCATTTACGAAGTTGGTTGTTTTGTTTTCTCTCAAGCTTTTGTTCCTTGTTTATTCGAATGGTGTGCGGGGACACCACTCAGGTTTGATCTATTTTGTTTCGCTTTCTATTTATTCTTTGATTTGGTCAATAACAACGTCAAGTCGACGTAGACCAAATACGTATCGTTTTGGGGTGAGGCATAATCCGAGTTTGGATTATGCTCGCCTGATTATTAATGCCAAGTCGGCATCCGAATACAGTCCACTGGTCTTTCATCGCCATCTCTAAGATCGGCGGTAACATAGGCTATGTTAGGCCATTGAAGTGGGACCTAGCCAATGTTGTCTATGTCACTAGGCCTATATTTTTAGGTTATAATGGGAAGTCTCTGTATTCATCATAGAATCAGCTGTAATTCCGAATAAATATGAGGTTGAATTTTATGAGTATATGTTAATCAATACTTACAGCAGTGACTTACAGCTAGGTTTGAAAATATCAACTGGAAAAGTAACGAATAATAATATTTAAGTATTAGCTCAATTCACAAGCATAATATTTTCTTTCACAGAGTCTAGACAAGCACCGCCGCCTGAAACCCGAAAGTGAAACCAAGTGAAACGTCAGATTTTCCTGCGTTCAAGTTCGTAGCACTTCAAAATGGATCCCAAGTATGCTAATCTGCCTGGTATTGTAAGTAATTTAATCAATTTCTTCAGTTCATAATCGCGTGTAAGTGATATATCTTACAAATAAATTGCTATCATATATTAATTATCAAATAATCACACGAAACTTTTGCCTCACTTGCTTCATTGGTCGAAAACTAAAAAAAGTCCAGTGGGCCTTGTGTTGGAGCTTCTATCTGGCCAAACCCATCTGTCAGATATAGAAGTGCAGTGAGTGACCTTTTAGGAAAATTGTGAAAAAATTCGCATGAGTGATTTAATTAAAAATACGATATATTACACTCGAACAGTAGAGTATTTTATATGGATATTTATTATTCATTCAGTCATTATACGTTTCAAAATGGTTCCAATAATAATATGTAAATAAAAAACAAAACAAATGATCACCATAATTAATGTTATTCTTACAAAAAGTCATACCAACACATGCAGCGCAGTGGTCAACGCACTCGCTTATCGCTGAAGGGGCATATCGGACCCGGTTCGATCCCCGACACCGTCCATCTTTACAGGTTTTTTCGTGTTTACAATAAGCCAGCCACAACCACTTCCTTCCCACTATCATTCCCAATAGCTAAGAAACCTTAATCTCATCAGTCATTCATTCATTCATTCGCATTCGACGCCAATAGATCTTGGTTATCGTTATAGTGTGTTGTTAAAACCCAATATAAAATAGGATGATATTTGAAATTGATGTTGATGATGTTTCAATAGAACTTCTTTTTCACGTGCAATTTATTCAATTTAACTTTGTGTTTTAGGCCTACGACCAACCCGACAGCTATGAAACCAACGACCTACCAGAATCCGATCAGAATGAAGATTACTACGAGGAGGAGAACGACTGTATCGAACGTCTTCATCTGAACGCGACCGAGGCATTCTCAAAGTTCAAGGGGAAATCTTTAAACTCGAAAGGAGTTGATTTCTCCGATCGTCTCAGTCGCAAGTTGCGAATGGGCTACGACGCTCGGTCGGGTGACTGGGAACTTGTTGGAGAGGGCGAGAAAGAAACGCCGATACAAAAATTTCAACGCCTCCAGTGTGAAATTAAAGAGCTCGTAGAGGAAGTGGCCGTTTTGAAAGTATGTAACGCTGCCCTACATACATGCTGTAGAACAATTGGTGATCTTTCAAACCTCTGTTATGGTTTTCAAAAAATGTGTTACCGGTATATTAAGTATGAATGGCAAAGTATACTATTACCGTTCTCCATTTTATGGTGGACAATTTTTTCAGGGGTTAACCATGTGATTTATAAATATCGTACTCAGAAGCTTGGGCCTTCATCACAACTTATGAACGTTCCCTACAGTATATCGAAAATATTATATCTGTTCAGCGCAATCTAATCACGTCGCTGGTGCGCTGTAAAACCCAATTATTCAATTTGATATATTTGTTTCAACGTATTAGGAGAGTGAGGAAGGCTTCTTCAATTGAATTTACTATCTCGACAATTTCTGTCTTTGTGTTACTTAGGAAACATCCAAGGACGAGTCTTCGAAGGAGAAACCTTCGTGCTCGGTAATAGCGAGTCAGCTGGAACAAGCTCAGAAGCAGTTGGTCGACCTGCATCTAGTGGAGACACTCGGCTCCGAGCTGATCAGCAATCTGGCCGATCCGCAAGGCGCACAACTCAAGTACGACATAGTTGGGTCTTATTGATTTTTAAATGTCGCTGTAGGCTTTATTTTTAGATTATCAAAAAAAAGACTCAGTTTTACAGTACAGTAGGCCTACTCAGAAAAAAACAATGTTCCTTTGTTTGCGCTTCACAAGTCAAACGAAAGAAAAAAAATTATGAAACTTGGTATGCATGTATGTCACCACCTAGCTTGATACTGTATAATTCCACACAATTGGTAAAACCACTAATTTTGAAAATTTGAGAACCCCACAAGAATAGCCCAGGAGGTGAAATATGGGAAAAAAATTTAAATTGTAGATTTAAATTCCTACAGAATTCAAGTACACGAATCACATATTTTTATATTTCTTTATTTTATTTATTTATTTTTTATATTTATTATTTTTATTTTCATATATATTTTTTTTTTTTAATATATAATTCAACTGACTATCCATATTATCTAGCTATCTATATCTATGTATCAGAGTGTCTACATATACGAGATCTATTGATTTATCTCAATTCCGTAACGATCAATCTGAAATCCTGTAATGTATCATTATTTGTTGTAATATTTGTTTGATATACTAGAATTACTAATTCGTTGACAATTATAAATGATGGCTTACTGCCATACTCAAATGTAATGCTAATTAATAAGTTATATTGTAAAATATGTAAATTGTGTACCGATTTCCTCGAAAGAGGGTTAAAGGAATAAACACTTCTACTACTACTACTACTACACATAATTCCAAGTTTTACATTAATTGGATAAGCTTTTCAAAGAAGATTTTTTAGACATCAATTGAAGATATTGAGATAACTATGAAGGAAATCAAGTAAAACTCCCGTATAACCTAGCTGTTTAGGGGGTCGTTAAGCAAACAACAAGTAAAGCTAATTGGATCATAAAACGACTGAAATAATCAATAGGGTAATCAGGAAGGCAGAGAGTTGGATTCAAAATCAAGGTGTGTTTACAGCTTTCCATTACATTTCATATCAAATTTCGCTCATCGTACAACGCAAATGCTAACGTTTCCTAGATCCGGTATTTGGTAAATATAATGAGTCATGCCAAACTGTTTTATAGGGTTATGTCTGGTGAGGTTTGAAATATAAAATGACAATCTTATATGATCTTGTTATCCATTAGACACAAAAATTAACTTGACCCAAACCGGACCATCACAAAAACAGATGAAAAAAGTAACACAGATCACCTAACATAAATCTAAAACGAATTGGCACAACTTACCATGAACTTGCCTCTCATTTTTGTATCAATGTCCAAACTAGATCTACCGGTAGTAAGATCGTTGTTCTTCATAGTGGCAAAAATTTTCAATTTTCCATCAACATCCAAATCTAGAAATACAATCAGTGTGTTTCCCAAGTAGGCTAAGGCAAAGGACGAATTAGTAAGACCGTTCTGAAGCTGCACCTCTTGGTTGTTTTACGTCTTTAATGCTGTCTTGTCACCAATTACCGATGAACGACAAAATATAAGGCCAAAAGTTGGAGACTGTTTTTTCTACTGAAAATTATAGAATCAAAATAGACCCTCGTTTCCGTAACTCAAGCTCTGATGATTCAATTTTTCTGTAATTCAAACAATAATTCTGATCCCCACAGAATTTGCCCCAAAAGCTAATATTGAATATCTTGATAATTCAAACTTTCACCATTCAAAATAAGTGCTTTTGGAGCCATTGAATCGAATGAAAAAGACTATTATTAAAAAGACTGTATTGAACCAGTGTTTGGTCAATTCAAGTGTTTTATCCCCTCTAATCTCGGCCCTCGTTTTCATTCGTGAAGGAAACTACTCTCGCAACTGGACACCCTCAAGTCCACGTCTTCGCCGAGCCCGGCCAAACCCGCCAAGACTCCCGTCAAGTCTGCGGCGGGCGGCGGCGAGCCGGGCTTCATCACGTACCAGCTCAACTACCGCCCGGAACAGGCCCGCCTCGAGCAGACCACCCGGATAGCCGACCTGGAGCAGAAGATCCACCGTCTGGAGGCAGCCTTGGGGAACCCGTCGGACAAACTGGTGAGTCCCCGGGCACCGCGTGACAAAATGGCCAAAATATTGATCAATCGTGTGATGGAAAGGCAGTTTGTTCGAAAGATTGTTCGAACATCGGAAGTTTGTTTGTTTGAAAGATCACTTATTTGAGAGTTTGTTTGATTGAAAAATTGTTTGTTTGGGTTGTTTGATCAAAATTTGGATCATTCAGTTTTACGGATATTCTGACTTTCGAATAAATGGTATTTCGGTCAAATGTTCTAGCCTCCTGGTACGTCTGATACGGGTAAGAGTTGGAAAAATACAATATGCCTACAGCTGAATCTCTATCCTTCGTTACTGAAGGGACCGGGTGAAAAAAACATTCATGCAATCCATTCATTGATCTCATTGATTTCATCCATTCAAGAAAATTCAACATTGATTAAAACTATGGGATTTGTGGTGAGACAAGATTATTGATGGAAGCAGAAAACACGATTTGTCAGAGACCGATTGATCGCTGATCTGACCAACAAGTTGGTGATGAGCCCGGGCATTAAGACTAATCGGAGAGTTTATGGCTTTAGCGACTTGACTTTAATTTGTATAGTGAATCGCGAGAGAGAATGGCCATCTGTGTCAGATCAGGAGGCTTCTTCTTTCATTGATGCGAGTATAGAATCACCAAGATGAGTGGTGGAGTGGCTAATACACTGTTAAACCGTCAATCAGGAGATCGAGGTTCAACTCCCGCCATAGTCGACCATCCAGAAAGGAGTTTTTCATGGTCTCCCTGTCATTCAGGTTGATACTGGGATGGTTCTTCAACAACAGGCAACTACCGACTCCTTCCCACTATTAAAAAACACGTAATAAAATAACCTTTTATCCCATCATCCCATCATCTCATATATCATTTACCGACAACAATAAATCTCAGTCATCAATAGAGTGTGTCGTTGAACCCAATATGAATAAATAAGTAAGTAGAGAATCTGATTCTCTACATACCATTGTTCCCTGTGTCCAGGCTCGCCTGTCTGCAGAGTCCCAGCAGCACGGTCTGCTCGACGTGGCTCGGAGGCTGAGTAGCCGAGCCAACCTGCTAGACGCTGCGCAGCTCGATCATGTCGAGGCGAGACTACACGCTCTCGCGGGGAAGATGGACGCCATAGCGGAGAAGTCGGCGCCAGCGCCAGAGGACGCGGAACGCGATAAGAAGGTAGGTTTCTTGAGCACCGTACACACGAAGTTGTCCCAATCGCTAATTGGCTTGGCCAACTAGCTTGAAATTGTTTGTGTGAACGCGTCACTAACTCTGTCGACAACTCCAGTTGTCCCAATCGCCAACTAGCTTGAAATTGTTTGAGTGAACGTATCACTAACTATGTCAACTGGAGTTGAGTTAGCTTCTAGAAAATGCGTCCAACAAATAATGGGAATGCAGTAGATGTGTGATGTCACATCTGTCGTCTGCTAGTAATTTCGATTCTAGATATCGGAATTTGATTATATTTTCAAACATTCCTGATTGGCTGCTTCATTTCAAGATCAACATTTACCAAGTTGTTATCGATTGCAGTCCAATCGCGATACGTTTACAAGTACAATTAAGCACGGTACACACGAACGATTACAGTTGCCCCAATCGCCAACTAACATGGCTGACCGAATCGGATCGTCGACTTGCGTATGTTCACACGTCGATCATAATCGAACGGCAATCGACGGTAACTCGGTTGAACTTCAATTTCGCGCGGTATCCTAAGTAGCCAATCAGGGACGAGTAATCGCGTCATAGTCGCGCCATATTTGACGTCACACGATTTCGTGCACGCTCATTGGTTGTTTACTGACAGTTGGACGTTGGCGTTGCCGTTTTTAGAACCTCTCTCTATTCTCACCGACCCAACTCCAATTAACAGCGATCGAATTGATGGCATGTACACACGAACAATTTCAGGTTAGTTGCCCAAGCCAGTTGGCGATTGGGGCAACTGTAATCGTTCGTGTGGACCGTGCTTTAGACAATTCAATTTAGTTGGCCGTGCCAGTTGGTCTTCGTGACGAAGAAAAACGTTTATGTCTACCGTTGCTTAACAAACTTGACGATGTTTTATTTTTGTATATATTCAAGAACCTCTAGTCTGGACATTACATTAAAAATTCAAGTTGCGTTGGGCATGGGTTCGAATCACACATACGGTATGCAGGTCAAGATTGTAAACAACTTCAATCAATCATCCGCACATTTGTACCTCAAATACCCAGCTATTGGTGGGGGTCAATTTGCAAACAATAATCAGAATCAGATTCCAAGTGAATTTGACTCAACTGCAGATGATCCAAGTTCTTTGGAACTTCATTCCTGCAAATTGAATTCTTAAGCAGATGAATAGTAAGGGGTTTGGAATTTTCAATTTGTCATTTGTTTTGTTTGTGTCAGGTCAACGAGCTGTACGAGTTGGCAAAGAAGAGCGACGGAATGTCGGAAATTCTGCCGCAAACGCTGGAGCGCATGATGGCTTTGGAGTCGCTCCACCACCAAGGTACGCTGATATTGCAATAGCGTACATGAATCTTTCAAATCATTTTATAATAATATCAACCTTTGTTAAGGTAACGTCATGAACTTTGGTCATGAGTGTTGGGTCAATATGTCGCCTAGCTCAGCCGAGGCATGACCGTGGAAACCGAAATCAAGTTGGATGTGAGATCGAGTCTCCCGTCACCATCAGACACGGATTTTTTCAATAATCATTCATCATTCTTTCTGCTCATTTGTTCCCCAATCAATTTAGATTAGGTGGAGTCATTAACAACAATAATCAACAAAGGCTTGCATTAAAAATATATTATGGGCCTATATATTTAACAAACCGTGAGCCTGAATATAATCGTACGAATATTAGTGAAATTAAAAATTAAATGAATAATGAAATGAAATTTCCGTCAAGATACCGATAATTTGAATGAAAATCAATATAGCCTCCATAGGCCTCTAAATGAAGAGCACGATATCGTTTCATCTTCGCCACCGTTCGTCTTTGTAGATCTTTTTTCGTGGTTTCCCGCTCTAATCCAGCCAAATCCTCAGTATCCTTTCAATTACCCAAGAAACTTGGGATCTTATCATCCCAATAATCATTCGTCCCACGCCAATCAATCTTAGTTATCATTACAATGTGTCATTAAATCCTATATAAATACATTCTTATTCGATCATGCATTTCTTAGTATGAGGAATTTGCTACTCTCATGACATTTGAATACAGTAGAACCTCTTTTATACGCTTTTCAGGGGACAAGACTGAAAAAAAGTATCAACGTGAAAAACTCATCAATGAAACTACGGTATTCAACATGTGGAGCATATGGGTTGGATCAAAAAATTAACCTTATAAATGTAGGCCTAATAAATTTATAAACGAGAAACTTATAACAGAGGTTGTTCTGTAGTGATGTTGGCTGAAACCTTTCATTTGAAAACTGTCCGCAAGTTTCGAAACTATTGATGGCGAAAACTAATTTTCCGAAATGTATAGGCCTACTTTTGATTATAATTTTACTTATTGGGCTCATTTAACCCTTGATACAGTACCAGGAAATACTCAAGATGGTGTGAAGCTCATGATTTACTTTCCATTCACACTTCAGACCTCAAAAATTGAGACAAATATTTCATTCAAATTTTTAATGGCATTGCATTTTGAAAACAGCATTGTAGTTGGAATTTCAATGGAGATATATTTTTTGTTTAAAGTTTCGCACGGTACAATGCAAGGGTATAGGTATATCAGTCGTTCGACAATGTCATCGCTAATTTTGTGTTTGTCTTTAATAGCCGCCGACTTCAGCAAGTCTCTCACCCAGCTCGAGTCGTTGCAGCAACAAATCTCTGCCAGCCTCCAGACCAACAAGGAGATGGTGAACGGCGTCGTCAAGAACTTTGACGAGAACTTGGCGACCATCGAGAAGAACATGAGCAGCTTGAACGCTCGCATAGAAACTCTCAAGAAGAAGAAATAAGACGTGATCTTGTTCTATCTTGGCAGCACCGCGACGAACCTCGATCTATTGTTGCCAGAACGGAAACTTGTATCTCTGAAAGAAATTTTCCAACTGAATAATTGTAAAAATTTGGGTTATCTCAGTGCCACTTTGAAGGGTTTAACGCTTTAGAAAAATTAAGTTGCGTTTCTTATCTCACATTTCAGCGTGAAACGGCTATAACGGTGCTATTTGTAGTTGCTGTCCGTAAACAACCGTCTTTCGTAGATACAAGTCTACAGGCCTATAGATCAAGCTTGTTCTAAGATAAACCTCACGGCTAAATTGTAACAGTAATCTTTATTTAGAATCATTATTATCAAAAGTGAAAAAGAAGCAGCTACAAAGTTGGAATTGGAAAGAGAGAAAAGTTGATATGGTTTTAAATGACAATGTGAGAAGGGAGCATAAATGTGCGGAGTCGTTAGATGGAAAGTAGGACACGATAGATCGAGGTCTCACACATTTAAAGCGTAAAATATTCAATGTTTTGTATTTGTTATCAATTAATGAAATGCTTCTATATTAAAATAGATGTAATAAAATCATTGGATTGACAGATGTGTATTCAACTACAGTGAACCCTCCTTAATCCAAACTCGGTTAATCCAAAATTTGACATATACTATTTTGAACTTGAATTTGGACCCCAGCTGAAGGTACGAGCATTTCAATGTTAATTAATATGGTTACGTAATCCGAATTCAAGCAAATCTATGATTCAAACTAATATTTCAACCCACGACGGCACTGTTTTCAGATTGAATAATTCAAAATAGTTCGAATGAATTCCTTGAGTTGATCATTTTTTCCCCAATTTCCATCCTTTTTATTTGATGCGTAACAAGAAGCCAACGCCAGCTGAGATGTTTGCTGTCTTGAGTGCGTCATTCGAGCGCGCTCGTCACTTCTTGACGAGCACGGAGCACGAGATTTATGACGAGTCTCGGAACACTCGTTTGTCGGTCAGACTCGGGACGGCCGAGCGCCAATGGAAACAGGCTACATAACGATCGTGCGTTGTCGGCTAGCCGAGCACACACAATCAGTGAAGCGAAGATTTTCGACAAAAAATCCCAATATCGGATCTATACTGTTGTAGCTGGTATACTTGAATCAGGTTTGAGACATTATCGAGAGAAAAAACTATCGCATCTACATATACAAGTGTACGATATATTTCTTCACAGTACTCTTCAGGACTTGGACATTTCAAAAAAGATTTACCCACATTCGGAAGAGCGAATACCTGATCAATTCATACTTCATCCAAACTGTTTTGTGAACAGTTATATCACCATTTTGAAATATGAATCAGTTAATATACAGTAACTAGAAACTAAAAATTTATCCTCGATCTGGATTTAGCATACTTTAGAGATAGGGATACCTCGAATAGGTACAACCTCTCCACCCACTTTCACATCTTCTGTCAGTAGACACGCCCCAGCCCAAGTTCACTCTTGGTAGTCTCCGTTTCCAGTATTCATTCTTCAGGCACCCCGTTAATATGCTGCATAAGCTTAATAAACTGTTTGCTGCTCTGTGGCTTCCACATGACTGAATGGTTTGACTTCGTCAAGAGCACTGTGGAACAGACATTTGTTGATCTCGGACAGTCCAAGCGTCATTCGGAACGGGCTACGTAGATACCGTGCATCTACAGCGAACCAAAATATATGATCATTGAGGCCTCAGCAACAGTTTTTCGCATATGTGTAGTTGTGTCACTTTTTCTTGCGCGCTAGCCTATAGATATTGACTGAATTTTAATAGGAAAAAGTAATGATTTGTGGGAAAAAATAGTGGGTGGAAAAAAACAGTTGCGATGAAAAAACCGGTTGGCTGGGACCGGCTTCTCTGATGTCATCCATAGTAGCTAATGACAACTTCTTTGCTGGGAATATCAAAATGAAAATGAACTATTTGTATTGTATTTAAATGTAAGTCTTTATTCAATCAATATTTGAATGATATGGTGAAATATAATCAAAATAAAATGAATAGGCCTACTGGTACAATGATTAGTAGGCAGAGTTCACTATTGGAAGTGGTCTTCCACCCAAACCACCAAGTATAGGCCTACGGTACTTGAAAGTTTTGAATTATTATGTTTCATTATTACACAGTAGGGCCTAATAATAAAACATAATAGACCCAGTCTGAGTCATCATAATATTATATACGGTACTAGTAATAATGAAAATAAAGTAAAATTTTTGATGGAAGAATAATGAACAAGAAATAGGAATGCCTAATACTGTTGTATGGAAAAAAATTACATTCATAGGCTTATCAAGAAAAAAGTCATCATAATATTCCACGTGCGCTTTCAGTTGTTTCGACTCTGCTGTAACGCTCAGATATTGTAGAGACATTTTGAATAAATGCTTCTTGAATCATGAAACAGTAGAATAATAATTCAGTGAAGCTGCCCCCTGCTGAATTGTAAATACTTTTTGTAAACTACACCAATAAAAATTGGCATGTCCAAGTCATAGATGAATCAACACATGAATTATACTGTTTATTTGTATTTGTACAAATATACTATGGTATTCATGAATGAATGATAGAAATGGATAAGTAAAGCTACAGGTTCTGTCCTCTTAAACGCTTTCTGATATTCAACGTATAGTTTAATTTACCGTCCTCAACAAATGGTAACACCGAAGCCTCGTGTAAGCGTATAATTTCATTTCGCCAGTTACTTTCGTTCGTAACACAAGTTAACGATCTTGCACACAATCGCAAAACTTTTTCATTATTTCTGGTTTTAAACTCCAGAGCAAACATGTACTCACTAGCAGTTTTATGAGCTCCAATCGTACGCACATATATGTCTAATAGCTGATTCGAGGCATAATAGTCGAGAGAACGCCAGAAAAATTGCCCCAGCGCAAATACAAAAATATTTTCAAAATGATTTTCGGTGGTTACCCATTGTATGTTAACAGGGAAAGTACCATTAATTGAACTGATTATATTCTGCGGATGCTTCACACCCACATGAATGTGAAGATCACTGCGTTTACCCAACCACTCACATTTTTCACCATTCACATAAACACGACAATCATACGAATACAGAACGTCTTCACAATCCATTTCATGCATCAACATATCATCGTGATTAAAAACACCTTTACATCCTTCGTCAGTGTTTCTGCAAGGTCGTTCAACAGCTTTCACAGTTTTCTCTGCGAAAAGGTTCCGACATTTGGGTTTCGGTGCACGACAGACAGCGCAATCTCTTATCTTTACTTGGCATTTCGAGCAGATATTGTGACCGTTGGCACACATATAGATGGGAGGCTCACATTCTTCATGGCAGATTGGACATTCGAGCTCTTTCAGAAGGTCAGAAAGAATTACGATATTGTTGAGAGACATTTCATTTGTTGGTCTGTTCAATATATGTGCTGAAATTTCAAATCAACATTAATAGATATTTTTATATAACCATGAGGCATGGTAGGCTTATTATATTCTTTATGAAATACGCATTACGGTTGTGTAATTCTTTATAAATAATCTACAAAGAGAAGACTAGAATTTTCTTCCATTTTAATTTGCTTTCATAACCAGTAGAGCCTACTGTCATAAAGCGATCATTTTCATTTTTACATGTTATATTAATTAGTGAATCAATTAGAATATACTTTTCAATATTATTATTAAGAACCATTTCAATATAGCCTACGTGAATAGAATTTCTACATAGTTCTGTATTTAACTTATTATCTGTTTAAAGTAAACAATTAATCACTTTTATTAAGAATACTGTGCGGTCTGTGCCTCATAGCAACAACATGTTATTGTATTTGGACATTTCCCTTGCTCTGTATAAACTGATTCACCCTTGATTTTATTGACAGTACTATTATTCATTTCATAAATCTATGACTATTTTGCATTTCAACAAAACTAGAATCATCGACCATTTTGAGACAGTACGATCTACATATTAATTCAGTTAACATCTCTTATTTTACAAAAGTACCAACTTCACATTATTACCAAGTACCATTTCTATTATCATTATTATTAAATGTGAATTAATAAACAACACTGAGATTATTCCGAACTACTGAATTTATACTACATTTCTGGTAAGCTTCAATAAACCTATTTTTACCAGTTTAATATTCCTTCCCTCTTCCTTGTTAATAATTAAACTCCCGGCCTAAGTTCCGGGCGTTCCCATTGTTTCCCTTCGAATTCCGACCGCTCTGAATATTTATGTCAGTAAAGACATTGGTGACAGCTACGCTATTATTGTGAACATTATCGTTATTTGAACTATCATTGATTTATATCTCACTTTGACAGTCGTCACAGAGATCTTCAATTTTTATCAATTTGAAACGATCAACTTCATCACATTGGTGACAAGCGGTGTCGATTTACTTATTTATTTGTTTCACTCATATTTCACGGTTCAAAGCAGTGTTTTCCACAAATAAATAAGTGCGGAAAAGTTTAAATATTAACAAGTGTTAAATTCATTTGAATACTTTAAAAGTTTGTCTCGATATCTAAATACGTAATCATGGCAACAACTGGTCCCGTCCACACCACCAGTACTACATGGAGATCCATATTCATCCTATGGTGCGTGTATCAACTCTCGCCTATAGTAGCAGCACCGAACTTGGACAAAAGGGATGACATCCTCATGACGAGCTCCGGATGGATTCTCATGAATGGGACGATGAAGATAACGAAGAAGAAGATGTCCCTTACTTTGGCTATCACATCGAAGATCCTGAAGAGGACGAGCAGGATTACGCAGAGGATGAGAATTTCGTAGATGGAGATGACCCAGCGCTTGATTTCTCTCAAGACTGTTACCTCATGGACTAACGCACAGCAGCACATCTTTATCTACTAGCATCACCGTCATCTCCAAACATCACTTCAACTACTCTATAGCTTCTACTATCCACAAGTTAATTGGACTTCTCACCCCGAGGAAGAGAAAATTAAAATAATGATACAACAAATGTCGCAAATTATAGCAACAATGGGACTAACTGGTAGTAAAACAGAGATTCGCGACTCTGTCAATACCTATCAGATGGTTTCACAAAGCTATCAAGAAGGAAACAAATGTGAACAAGTAACAAATAAAACTGTTGCGAGTCAAACGTTTGAGATAGGTATATTTCGACACGACGATAGAGAAGCAAAGCTAGCTTCCTCTACATGTCAAGAAGAAATGGATCTAACAAAGCCTGACCTTTGCATTAACGATAACATTCGTATATCATCTGTTTTGCCAAAAACATATCTACCCCTGGATGACAGACAACCCCATCCTACCTACTCGCATTGCGGTTTGCACAATACGGAAGACAATTGTTTCCCCAAGAAGTGAAATTAGTTTTGAAAACGGCGACAAACTCGGTCATCATCTCCAAATCATCTCCAACGTCTCATCATTAGGCCTACATAACATCTACCAGCTTCTCCAGAATCTCCATCAACGTCATCACTTCCAGCCATCACTTCAACTTCCAGTCTACTTCGCAGTTTCAGCTATTCACAAGTTAAGTTTTTACTTCTAAACATAATTTATAATGTTCCACCTGAACAGTTAATTAATGTTTCAATTATTTTCTCTTCTACTCTGAATAACTATACGTACATACGTCTTTATTATTATCATCAATTGTTTCTTTATACTACTATTACGATTATCATACAAAAAAATACCTATTAGGTATACATATTTGAATATACATACATAAATACTAATTCATTAAAATAATATACTTTAATCCTCTTATCAATATTGTTATTGTCGTGTATTCGATTTACACTACAAACTATCTTTTATCTCGCAGAATATAATGTCTCACATGTTAATCAATTGTCACTATTATTAATGACAGGATATCATAAATATATACTGTTCATCTCGTAACAGTTCTGGTATTCAATTTTTACGATTAATTATGATTAAGACATATCATATAAGATATTTTTGTATTTTTGTCTTGCATTTCAATGCACATATTAGCTATATTCTTATACTCATATCTTACATATATTTCCTCAAGAGACATAATTATCTTTGAATGTCCGATCTGTTCCTCTCAAATACAATTCTTATGTATCACTATTATCCATTTTGATTTCTTTCTTTATACCAATTATCTTACGTTTCTGAAGTGGCAATATTACCCACGTTTATACGAAGACTTCTGAAGTGGCAATATTACCCACGTTTATACGAAGACTTAATGTACCATTCTTTCATTATAAAAAGAAGAAGTCTCTTCATACCTTATCTCACGTTTCTGAAGTGGCAATATTACCCACGTTTAAACGAAGACTTCTGAAGTGGCAATATTACCCACGTTTATACGAAGACTTAATGTACCATTCTTTCATTATAAAAAGAAGAAGTCTCTTCATACCTTATCTCACGTTTCTAGACTGGCAATATTACATATGTTTAGACGGATATTTTAGGACTATTATCTCTACCTTATTGGTTTCAATTTTACATTTTGTGTAACACATTGTAATAATATTTTATTACAAGTAATTTGAATACCATTATTAGTGATCAATAGAAATTCACCTACAAATAACTGATGAATCCTAATGCTTATAATCCTCACATTTATTTTATTATCCTTCTTTAGCAACTTTTAACTGCTATTTACGTATTTCCATTTTTATAGATTGTCAACTACTCAAAGATCTCAGAGGACATCACAATGCTTCGGCACTGGCCATGGAGGAAACAACGGGAGCAACACCCGGAGGACCTGGTATCACGATCACCCACCTGTACGACTCATCAATTTCCGTTGTATAATTCGTTCTCATCTCGAAGAAACGAAATTCCATATTATACAACAACTTCAAAGTCGACAATGCAGTAAGCGAAAGTGGTAACTCAACCCAGCCTCATTATATCCTCATGAACCAAGTGTTAAACTCGAAGTTATTGTTATGAACTTCTGATGTCTACGAGCAGTGAACAAATTATAAAATTTCAGTGAAATTTCAGTCAAGTTTGTTTTCAAGTGTATGACCTACAGCGCAAAAATGTGATAATGTGATCTGTATATTTATCTTCTTATGAATCATTGTCATTATTGAATTGCTACATTATCAACATAACATTGCTAATCAATGTACACTAATTAGAGTATAAGTTCCTATTTAGTGTGATAATGTTTATTCCATAATTACCAAATGATCGTTTTATTTATACAAATGTATATCTGCTGCGATAATTATTGATAAAAATCCGTTTGGATATATATCAATTTTTCGTAGGGGGGTATAATGTCATAAAGCGATCATTTTCATTTTTACATGTTATATTAATTAGTGAATCAATTAGAATATACTTTTCAATATTATTATTAAGAACCATTTCAATATAGCCTACGTGAATAGAATTTCTACATAGTTCTGTATTTAACTTATTATCTGTTTAAAGTAAACAATTAATCACTTTTATTAAGAATACTGTGCGGTCTGTGCCTCATAGCAACAACATGTTATTGTATTTGGACATTTCCCTTGCTCTGTATAAACTGATTCACCCTTGATTTTATTGACAGTACTATTATTCATTTCATAAATCTATGACTATTTTGCATTTCAACAAAACTAGAATCATCGACCATTTTGAGACAGTACGATCTACATATTAATTCAGTTAACATCTCTTATTTTACAAAAGTACCAACTTCACATTATTACCAAGTACCATTTCTATTATCATTATTATTAAATGTGAATTAATAAACAACACTGAGATTATTCCGAACTACTGAATTTATACTACATTTCTGGTAAGCTTCAATAAACCTATTTTTACCAGTTTAATATTCCTTCCCTCTTCCTTGTTAATAATTAAACTCCCGGCCTAAGTTCCGGGCGTTCCCATTGTTTCCCTTCGAATTCCGACCGCTCTGAATATTTATGTCAGTAAAGACATTGGTGACAGCTACGCTATTATTGTGAACATTATCGTTATTTGAACTATCATTGATTTATATCTCACTTTGACAGTCGTCACAGAGATCTTCAATTTTTATCAATTTGAAACGATCAACTTCATCACACTACCGTATGAAGTTTCAATTGTGATTTACTAAAAGGTCTGATTGTGAGTATCGATAATTACGTTCAGAAACCTGCAATGAAGTTTTAGCGGCTAAGGCAAGTAGGTCCTACTTGATGTGGCCTCACCACAAGCGAGTCAAAGAGAAGGATGGGGATTGTACTTCAATTTACTATATTCACTATGTAACTGAAATGACATGAGTGCCAAGCCATTGGAGCAACTGCCTCGTACCATTGCACTGAAGCAGTAGATCCACAGTTTGAATCTTTTCAATTTGGTACAATTTTTGTTAACTGAAAAAAGCATCCAGGCTTATAAAAGTAGTATCGATAAGGTTATATTGGAACTTGATTCTTATGTATAATTATAGGCCTGAGGAACCACAAAATTGAATGTAAGCTGTAAGAACCCCAAACACACATAAAACTTGCATGGACGTGGCTTTTATCCCGAAGAAAAATCCTAGACATTCTACAAGTAGCTTGTTATCTAGCACACAAGAAACAATTCTATAAAAATAAAATTGTTAACTCATCACAAAATTGAGTGATTTGTTTCAGGGTTGTTACAGGGTGGTTCAGTAGGTGATGGTGGGTGACGGCATTGATTTTGTAAGGTCACAAATTCAATGGTGACGGCACTGAGAACAGAAACTATGAACTAAATAGTGCAGCTTCATCCGCCCCCTCCCCCCTAGACACAATTACGCATTTTTATTTATTTTTATTTTATTTAATATTTGTCCAAATTGGACACACATATCCATGTAGTAGGCCGGCCTACAGCAATGGTTAAAATGTGCATCATATGGACTGTCATGATGGTTGAAACGACAAAACACACATAATTAAAATGTATACAACATATTCATTCAACATCTGTTATTGGTATGGGTACAAAACAAACAATTTTACACATCAATATATTATATATAACTTGGAACAATCACATAAAATACACATAAAAAACAATCATTACCGTACCCGTTACTGATCTTACTGATAAAGTTCACACACTTCAAAATAATCTTCAATGGAGTAGAATGATTGCTTGAATAAAACTTCTCCATGGGATAGTTTAAATTTATTTTTAGCATTAAATTTAAATTTATTTTTAGCATTGATTGATTTCATACACTTTGGTAAAGCATTGTAAAGTAGTATACCAATTACCAATGCATTGAGTATCTTGCTTGAAAAGAAATTAGTCCTATGAGAAATTCCATGTAATTTATTTTTATTTCAAGTGTTGTGACAGTGAACATCTGAGTTTATTTTGATGACACATTAATTTGTATGTTGATAAGCAGTTGATATATTTATAAACATAGGAATGTCAGGAAGCCAAGTAGTTCACAGAGTAATCAGCCATCACAGAGTAAGCCGAGCCGAAACCTTCGCGCGGCCAAACCACAGCCCCCGTTAGGAGGTTTCCCCACCTCCTCGTTTTCCCCTATCCGACACTACAGCCCGTTCAGAGTACCCAAAGCCCCCACCCTACCACACTTTTCATATAGCGCAAGCAGGCACGAACACAGGTACGCACGCACGCTATGAACATACAGATTTGGCATGGGCCTGCTGGGCCTATGAATTTAATTTCAACCTCCTAGCATTTACCAAATGGGTCTGGGGCCATTGGGGCCTAGGTATATTACCGAGACTTTATTACGTGATTACTGAATATAGAGAACTCGCCTATTTGAAGCAACACATTTATGATGGCTATTTCCTAATTATGGCATATCAAGAAGTGGTGGCACATTATAATTTTGATGACGTTTTCATGGTTTTTTTCGTAATATGAAAATCCGCTTTATTACATTGCTAATGATAATATTAGTGTTCAGAAAATGAAATGATGAAATTGTATGACTGTCTGGCACATTTTATGGTTAAGTAAGGTCATTGAGTTTGTAGGCCTAGTAGGCCTATACAAACTTGATGGTGGGGTGAAGGCATATAAGCCCTACTTAATTAATGGTGAAGGTATGTGTGTGTGTGTGTTGTGGCGGTGGTAGTGATGATGATTTTTTACACAAAACTTATAATAGGTCTATCAATGGTATCGCCAAGTGGTTTACTATTAGTCTGTTACATCACTCTTCACCGAACCACGAACGAACACAACCATAAAATAGGCTGCATGGACGAGCACGATGCAACTTTACCATTAAAATAACTACACCTGTATGTTTATTGATATGATATGGAATAAATATATTTACCGATTTATAGAACGGAGATTAAAATAAATTATTTCTTTTCAAGCATGAGTCTCTCAGCAGCTCAAGATTTCTGGAGTCGATCAACTTGCTTCTTTGCCGCGCTGTGGTGAGGTGGAAAAGATGGAGGATGGAGGATTGCGCCCACGGCGCCAAAGAAGGGTTGCGCCTACTTTTCCAGGAAGCGTAGTTATATATATATATATATATATATATATATATATATATATATATATATATATATATATATATATATATATATGTATATATATATTTATATATATATATATATATATATATATATATATATATATATATATATATATATATATATATATAAATGACATACACTGATTGAATACTATATGGGGTTATAGTCAATCACACCTTCACACACTGTCTCTCCCTCACACCCAGTACGCCACTGACAAGGCCTCTCCACACGCAGGCGCATTACGTCACCCAGCGTCGCGACGCCACGGATACGCATGTCAGACACAGTTTTGCCGCAGTCCGCAGGCAACCACAACAAGCGCCGGGCGTCGATAATAATTCGATTATATACATTCCAATTGCATTATAGACTCTCACTTTAGTTGACATGAATTTCGGTATTTGATTTGGTGTGTGTGGTACGAATGTGATTAAATGTGTGTGTAAGTGGTAAATAGGAAAACAGTATTTACAGAGGAAATGTCTTCATTTTTCAAGTCTCAATAATTTTTCTCTAAAAAATGTGGTTATAATAACACTATAAAAAACAGCTATATTATACGTTTTAGGATCGTAATGTCAATTCTGAGTAGGCCTATCTAAAACTGAGATGGATGGACCAGTGGCTAACACGCTGAACCGTCATCAGGAGACCCGGGTTCGATTCTTGCCATGGTAGACCATCCTGGCATAGATTTTTCGTTTTTGCCCTTTGTCGCTTAGGTTCAGGTTAGATGGTTCATTTAACAACAGGCCACGATCCGCTTCTTCTCACTATCCCAATAAAATAACCTCACATCTCATCTTCCCATCATCTCATTCATCATTCACCGCCGCCTATAATATTGATCATCACTCAGTACCGTGCGTATAAATAAACATGATTAGTTGTTATACTGTCCTTGGTTTCCTCCAGATTTGTTACATCTTTTGATGCAAAGTTTTCAATAGTTATTAAGAGTGGATGGGAGTCGGTTCCGCGGCATATCAGCTTTTTGGTGATAAGTTTCACATCGTATAAAATACAATAATTCTAATGAGAGGAAAACAGATATTTCTCACTTGGACTACACCACCTCGAAGTTATTACAAATAACTGTTTTTCCCACATTTGAATTTTCATATCGTTCAAAATGTAACACCATATAGATTGATGAGGTCTAATCAAAATAGGGTGTTACTTCTTTTTTTCAAATGCGTAATAAGTAATAACCACCTTTTTATATGGATATTATTGGATGAGCGAAGCGAAGACTCAATTAGTCAAACTCAAATAGAATGGATGATAATATTAACAACATGAGACTCTAGTAAAGTTCAGTATGAGCCTTATAGAAACAGATCGATAATATTCTAGATTGACAACAATCGTGTGACGTATATTCTACAATGATCATGCGAGTGCTACAAGGGTTGCCTAACGCCGCGGCGGTGGCCAGTGGCTCGGCCGGTACCTGGTCAATTGGGGTGTTCATCCTGGTCGGTCATGTGACCACACAGCTCAGCGGTGTGTCAACAATGGCGGCAGTGATACTAGCAGCATTCACAGCCTTCTTAGCTGGTAAGTGCCCTAGTGACGTTGTTGGCTACCATTCTATTTTCAAATCATAGATAAAGATAGGATGCATTCGAATTTTGAAGGCATCACTGGTGAATTTATGTTCTCAAAGCTTTTCAGTTTTCATTGATACATTTTTTTAATTAATGCAGGTGATGGAGAGTTTTTCTTGAATATACACTAAAAATCAAAACATTCAATCATTTTGACAATCCTTATATTTTATTTTATTATATTTCATGTCAGAAGACCCTTTGGAGATATTTCTGAAAACAAATCTCATATGGTTCAAGAAGTGATTGAGCATTGTCGAATCGCATCTGAAATATACATATTAAACAGTCAAAACGATATGGAGGGGGTCTCCATAGCACTCGACCTTCGATTTCCAAACTGTTCTAATAACAAAACAATAATTTAGGATATTGTGATGAACAACAATTTTTTCAACATTCCAAAATGAAATGTTTGGCTCAACTGTTTCCCAGCTCTGGTAATTACAAGTCAATGATGTTTCAGTTGAACACATATAAACCCAAATCCTTGGTGTTACCATCTCTATGATTCTACGATACTTAAAATGCATGATAATAATTGAAATCTGGAAATGTAGGTTGATTTGCAATTATTGCATAATACAGTAGGCCTATTTTGAAAGAAGAGCATCAACCACAATTACCCACTTGGTGACGTCAAATATCAGAGCCACATTGAATTTTAAGATTCTTCAATGTGAATTTTAATGACATATTGTAATCAAGAAGACTGTTTTCGGACATTTTCTTGTCCGAATGTGTCTAAAAATAGAATTGTGGTTGATGCTATACAAGGTACTCTACTTGAGAATGGTGCTAATAGCCAAGATATGAAACTCAAGCTCTCTCGGTGAAAGTATTTCGAGCTATTGGTTTTGGCCCGTGACATACAGCACACACAGAGATTCGTTGCTGACAGTTTGAACAGAAATTACGACCATTTCTGCACATGAAGATGGGAGGTTCACATAGTTCAAGGCAGGTTGGACATTCGAGCTCTTTGCAAAAGTCGAAGGGGAAGGCAAAGCAGAAAGAATTTATAAAGAAAAATGCAGCCCAATTAGCCAAGCTATGATTTTTTTTCAAGTATATAAATAATTTTATTATTGAATAAGGTCTATATTTAATTTTTCATCAACATCAAAACTGATACAAAACCATTTCTCCCCAATTGAGATTATGTATGAAATGTAGGTTCGTACGGACGCGACACCTCATGGGCGATCGTAATACCCCCCAAAATTTGAAGTAAAAAATATAAAAATGTATCAATTAATGAGGAAACGGGTGGATCAGGAGCTAGTTCATTTGCTACATTCACACATTCAACACGTTTCTACTAGTTGAGTAGTGTAAATGGTAGTTTCAAGATTCCTTCGTGACTTTATGAATTCATGAGTTGAGTTAATACGTACAATTGAAGAATAAGTTGAAGTGTGTAAATCAGGCTTCAGCAAGGTGGAAAATGTACGGATGGAGAATTTATTTAAGAGATTCTTCTGGAGAATATAATATATGTCTTTATTTGTCGTGTATATTTCACAATACAAAATAGCAAGGTTCGGTCATGCAGCTGCTGAAAAAGTATGTCACAATCATTCTGCATTCATGAAATAAAATTATAGATGAAATCGTAATAGCGTAATTACAACTAAAATAGTCTATAATATTATTAATACATTGAAATAATCTGAAAGTATACTAGGCTACTATGTATCTGTGATGAACTAGCATACACAGCAAAATGCAAGACACTCAAGCAAACTAATCGAGGCTTAGAATATGAATAATAATTACAATATTATGTGATGTCATAGTGAAAGACAGAATCATTACTAGAATAACTTTAATAATCAAATACAGTGGAAAATGAGTGAATAATTAGAGAATCAAGATAATTAAATTAGATAAATCAACTTGATCTATAAGTAATACCGTATTGAGCAAACGAAGCATGTGTTACTAATAAGGTGAGCAAGATATATGATCATGACATTAACTCATGTCACCAAGACTTATATGAAATATACTCAAGAACTCTACAAACCTTGTTGAAAACTGTCAAGTCTACAAAGTCGTAAATCACCGTACACAAGATACTGAATAAAGAATAAAATGACCATTATTTCTAGCTTTTCGATAATAATGTATTCATTTAATGATAATATTATTTTCTTGAAAACTGCAAGTCCGATTCACATGAAACTTTGTGATAACTTGTATCATATTTGTATTTATGTTCAGAGGCAATGTGGATCTTTTTGAAAAAAAATTTGTTTCTAAACTTTTCTTGCCCGGCCAATTTTGATATCCCAAATTTATATCCAATTTATATCTTGGCCTTTTCTTGCCAATTTTAAGGGGCTTTTCGAAAGTTTGTGATGATATTTCTCAAAATTGGTCAAACCGATTCTGCCGCAAAAACTACACAGTTCTAAATAGGATAAGTCTGCGTGGCCAGAAAAAGTTTCATGTTGATCAGTCAAACCTTGCGACCTGTACAGTGCTTACAAACAAAAATAAGAACACACACAGACAAAGCTCCACAAGAGTAGGATGGAAGTCTTCGCTATCGCTCATCCAATGAATTTCGGCACACGTCAATCTTGAACCATTCCGAATTGGAAAGACAAAGTAATTAATCAACTTGAAACTTTTTCTGAACTATGGTGTCACTCCAGCGAATAGTGGTATTTGTGGTGAACAAAATCGGTTAGGAACTCTTTTCAGAAAATTATATATATATTCAAGATCGGAAAAAATCCCTATAACTAGCATTGTGTGAAATTTACTATGTATAGGGTCTATATTTCATACAATTGAAATAAACCTTATTATTGTTCCAATATAAGCCTACGTTTCCACCAACGTACGTTAATGAAATGTGGTTCTGACGTTAAGAGGGAAATAATCAAATAAATGTAGGCTAAATTGTAAAAATGAGAAACACAGTTTGGTAGAGATGGTCAGCAAGTTGGCTGTATAAATGCAGTGAAACTTCACATTTTATAGTTTCAAAATCAAGTGGTGTACATAACTTTCAAATACATTCCATACAAACCTTGAGGTCACCTTACAATGCATGCGGTGTTTTCCTAGTATTTATTTTCCTTTACTCTCGCTACGGTCTACTGTCAAATAGCGTTTGTTACCATATGTAGCTTTGCCAGTACTGAAAATACTGATTTTACCGCATAATAGATAGGCCTAGGGCCAACTGTAGAGATTGATGGGTGAGGCTCCATCTTGTATTCTTTTAAATATAACCTCCAATAACTCTCCAAATTTCATATCATGTTTTTTTAATTTGAACCGTAAATTTCAATTCACCGCCCACAACATAAGGTGACACCGAGCTGGTATGTAAACGTATTATCTCATCCAACAAACTACAAGTAGACGAGACGAGACTATCCGTAACACTTTTACACTTTAACGTTTTCTGAATAAATCGCATCACTTTTAAATTGTCGCTACTTTTAAAATCCACTTCAAATTCGTATTTTGAAGCGTTTTTATACGAGCCAATCATTCGCACGAAAATGCTTAATAATTTATCCGAGCCGCAATACCAGACAGAATGCCAGAAAAATTCACCATGCATACATATGAAAATAGTCATTTTAATATCTCTGGTGGTTTGGAATGTTAGGTTCGATACGATTTTCTCGTCACTTGATTTGGTAAGTATATGCTGTGGATGCTCAGCACTCACATGAGTGTGGAGATCTCTGCGTGTTCCCGTCCATCCACATACCTCATCATCCTCATCATCGATTTTAACTTTACAATTATAAATATGTAGGCTATCTTCACAACTCAATAAATGATTTTTCATATCATCGAATTTAAAATAAGCTTCACATCCTTCGTCATTGTTTATACAAGGACGCCTGATCAATGTGGAAGTTTTCTCCGCAAAAAGGTTCCGAACCGAAGGTTTTGGTCCGCGACAGACAACGCATCCTGTTATCTGACTTTGGCAGCTTGAGCAGATATTGTGGCCGTTGTTACACATATAGATGGGCGGTCGACATTCTTCCAAGCAGACTGGACATTCGAGTTCTTTGAGAAGCTCAGAATCGATACTGTAATTGTTGCCGGCCATTTTGATCTGTATTTTTGTGTATGTGCTGTAATATTAAGTACCTTATTAATATACATTTGTTGGTAACCACCACCCTACGTAGCTCAGTCAAACAAGCGGGTTGCAAGACATTTGTATTCAGGCTGTCGGTATAATTTGGCTTATATGTAAAATAACTTGTCTGAGATAAGTTTGTTTTTTTGGTTTGTGAGCAGAAAAATAATGTATTGAATAAACTTGTTGATCAAACACCATTCTTTATATACTTAGGGTGGAGTTGACAGTTGTTATTTAGTGAGACACTAAGGGTGCACCAAGTGTGAGTGCGCTCTATAAAGGTGGTCATGTCACACTACTGTACCCCTATAACCTTGGTGAGGTTGGTAAAACCTAAATATAATCTAGTAGGCCTAGTAATTATATACATGTCCTTCATCAAATCTGACCCACCATGCACGTTGTGCACGTTGTTGTTGGTTATAAAATTGTGCATGTTCTTGTGCCAACAATATCTAGGACCTCTCCTCTGGGTCTGGATACACCCTGGAACTGATAAGGATATCCTTAAAGGCCCACAGAACCCTTATAATTACTTTTTATCATGGGTAGAGAGGCCTATTCTAGGGCTTGAATCAACAATGTCAACTCATTTGGCTCCATAGGTTAATTTAAAAAATTATTATATCAGTAGGGGAGCAGATTTGCAACCCTCCTCGCTGCTATCGTGACATCACACCAACCAACCGAGGAGGCTTGTATTCTCTCAGTGTCAATATTACGTGCCCAGACACTTTATAACACTCGCTGTAGGTCTAGCTACCGTATTGTGTTTGGACCAAAAGTAAATTTACTGTTGGATTGTGTGATCTTTCCTGTAAATAATCATATTTTGAAATAAACAGAAATGCTATTTCCAATTAGAGTGATATCGATCTCAAAATGACCCCGATTTTAGTTAAAATGTCTTGTTTTCACATCTATCTCATTAGCGTTCGAGAGACCCAAGTATAAATTGAAAATAACTGCCTTCGTTCTCTATCTGTAAAGATTTTGAAATTTAAAAATTAAAAGAGATTGCTTGATATTCAACAGAGAGAGTAATTATTACATCGAGCAGTGTTTGCCGTCTGTTTACTAATAAAGAGATGTAACCGCTCCTCCACTCAACGGCCAGCGGAACTCTCAGAGCAATGTTGCAGTGTTTCCTGTCAATCAGAGATAATCGAGCTCGATTTACTGTGGTTAGAGCATTGAGTATATAATGTACTCAATGGTTAGGGTTAGTAACTTAGTAGGGCAGGGCATGATCCCTAAAATTACAATCGAGATGTCCATTCAACACAGAACCATTAAGTATAGAGGTTTAGATAAATCTCTATACTTAATGACAGAACCTTACTCTAGGCCTAGTTAACCATCACTAAAAGACCTATGAGACCACCACCAAACATAAGCATAACCCCAGAGCGGTTAAGAATATGGCCATTGATTTTGTAAGCACTACAAATTCAATGACACGGCATAGACTATGGAGCATGAGAATAAAGACCTACTGACCTAGGTCAATCAATGGTCATACATGTGTCGTTTAGTCAATGGCTGCCAAGAGGTTTTAGAACCTCTATACTTAATGCTAATACCTCTAAGCCTACCTGCAATAAACTGGCTATCCTGAGAATACGCCTGCCTTTAATGATTGTAAATTCAACCAATACAATGACACAACCTTGTTGACCGCGTTCGTTGAGGAACTATGAACTCAATACCGTGTTGACACTTGACACCAAAGATCTTCATATATTATACTGCGTGACAGTGACAGTTGAAAGAAATCAAAGAGGATACGCGATGTAGTAATACCAACCTATGTTATGATAATATATTATGATAAAATAGGTTGGTATCACTACATCGTGGAGGATACAAATGTGCTTCAAAATCAAGGACAGTGCCAGGGCGCCCAGATTCAAGGTCATATTGAGATCATCATAGTAAGAAGCTAGTTTCAGAAAAACAGCACTAATAATCTAGCCATAATCAACTAGTACAGTAATGTGATTCATCCAAATGAAAAATGACTAGGTACATAACTCTTTAATCCATGAATAATGTTGATACAAATAATAAAGTTGTTAAATACAATTGAACACAACTTCATCGTTCTACCAATGTTCAGGAGGGAAAAAACTTCAACAAAAAAATTGTAATTTAAATTGACATTTTTGTTCTTACTCGGTTTTTCAGGGAACAACTCTTTAATAAAATACCTGGATTTACGGAGAGCTGGAAAATTAGAAGTGCATTTTAGGGGCTGTTGACATTTCTGCACTAGATTGACTAGTATGGGGTTGTTCTAAGACACCTCATCAATCCAATCATTATTATTACTAGGCAAATGCGTTATGTGTTTCCCCGTTGATGGATGAGCTGGAATAATATATCAACATATCTTTGGATTGGTTATATATATCCACCTTGAGATCCAAACCATCAAGTCACTGCCCTCCCATTTCTTAATTGATTTCTATAATAATAAAGAAGGCTTTGTTTAAATCGTTTCTGATTAAATGGTGACACCTGTTGCTTGGATTTAATTGGGATCTTAAATGCTTCGAGTGATTTGAAAAAATTAGATTATATATTTTTTACATCAAAACGGCTGATCTGATTCGACTGAGTTTGGAATGATGTGTATTATCATATTGAAATTCCCTGACAAATTGAATTATCTCGTAAGAAATATTTTTCACAAATTCTTTCCTCTGGGTTATTCTTTTGGGATTTTTGAAAACTTTGAAATGAGTTTTCTCAGAAGTGCTTCAACCAATTGCGCCTCAAAATTATACAGTATCGAATTAGATAAGGACACTTATGTATGCCAAGTTTCAACTAATTTCGAATTCTCGTTTGACCTGTGGAGCGCGAAGAAAAAACAAAACAAAAAATTTCGGGTATGGTGAAATTGAGTCTTGCCTTCGCTCATCCAATTATTTATCATTTATGTAACAACAGGATCATGTCCCCAACTGTTTTTGTTTCGTCTTTGTTTTCCAGGGCACAACTCTTCAATAAAATAGTTTTTTTAAATATTGTAAGATTATATTTAATTATATTCAATATTTAATTTTGGATAGGCCCCTACTTGATTCGATTATTTTAAATTACGAGATTCTCTGACGGAACGGTTTACTAGAACACAAATATTGAACAAGACAGATGAAACCAAAAAATATTCACTTCAGCATTCCAATGCCCAGACCTGAAGGGTCATTCTCTGGTGAATAGAGATGGAACAATAGAAGTTAGGAACTTGATTGAATTGATAGCGTGTCCAGAAACAACCCTATATTAGTGAATATGATGCACAAATGTTGGCAACCTCTAGAATTCACTTTGAATTTTCCAATGCCAAGAGCCTAAAATCACCATGTTTCATTGAAGGGTTGTTTCCTGGGAAACAGGGATAGTAAAGTTGAGAGCTGATTTAGAGGAGTAAGGTGACAGAAACAACCACATATTAGTGAATATGGTACACAGGGGCAGTAGAGACGAGGGGTCAGGGGGTTCAGCTGACCCCCCAATAATCATGTGATTGCTAGGACTAACTATAACAAAAGTGACAACTTTATCAATCTTGACCCCTCAATATTATTAGGGCTCCACTGCCTATGATGCTGCAGAAATATTGACAACCCCAACAATTCCCTCCCAATATTTCAGTGCCAGGAGCGTAAAATCACCATTCTACATTGAAGGGTTGTTAAAAAACGCAAGCTTTCGTAATTTCGTTATGCGTAACTGGAAAGGGAGCCTGCCTGCAATGAAGGAGCACGCGTGTAATGTTTAATACGCCTTCTGCTTAAGACTATTCATCCATCTAAAAATGAGAATTCTGCTTCTGACAAATAACTAGATTTTGAGTTAACTAATGCATGACCATTGAAGGGAATTGATTTTAGAATGATGAAAAAAAATAGAAATATATTTTTTTCCTGTTTTTTCCCGTGTGCCGTCAAAATGACCAAAAACGCTCGCAAAATACGTGAATACCAAAAAAATGATTGTGGAGTTTTGAAACTTGCCAAAGTTATTGTTCACACTATTGGGCATGTCATCAGATGATTATAATTTTCATGAGTCTTGCCGTTAGATTACTATCAACGATTTAGTTGCCTGAAAGTTTTCACAAAATGTTATGCGATCCTAATTAAATCTGAATCGATAGAACGGCAAGACTTATGAAAATTATAATCATCTGATGACATGCCCAATGATGTGAACAATAACTTCAGCAAGTTTCAAAACTCTACATTCATTTTTGTGGCATTCACGTATTTTGCGAGCGTTTTTGGTTATTTTACCTGCACGCGGGAAAAAAACGGGAAAAAATATTTTTAATTTTTTTTAATCATTTTAATATCAATTTCTTTCAATGGTCATGCATTAGTTGACTCAAAATCTAGTTATTTGTCCGAAGTAGAAATTCTCATTTTTAGATTGATGAATAGCCATTTCAAATACTAGCTGATGCCAAACACTTACTCATCCTGGAATCTATACTGAGCAACGCATCCGAATATGTCCATAAAAAATATTGTCGATCAGTGTTAGTGCATTGAAGAAAAATGTAAATTGGGAACCTCTACGACCCCGCAAAAAACGGGCTGCCCTTCGGTGCCACTATAAGACTGCATTAGGCCATCTGGCTTGAAGCGACATATACATTCTCGTTTCCTCATTCAAATTTCTTGGTCGATGAGACCATCGACTCAAGATCTTTGTGCTCCAGTGAAGAACAGAAGTTGGGCGATGCTTATTCTTGAGTCAGGATCAGACTGTGGAACGACTAGTCTCAATACTAGATGGAAGACTTTCCCAAAGATTTGTTCTTCAACAAAATTCTGAATCAAATATATGATTGCAATCTTTATTCAAGTTGTGAAATTTTATATATTACCAACTATTCTACTCATGTTCTGACTACAACCACTGAATTTGATTAATTCAAAGTTGTAAGCACACACAATAGTCTCTCATGAAGCGATACAAGTATATTGAATATATATTGAGCTGGAAAAATCTGAAACTGCATGCAATCATTGAAGTTCTAATGATATGACACTGCAAAATGTAGCGTAGCGCAGAAACAACGGATCAAGACCGCTATTATAAACATGAAATGTATACCGGTAATAACTTCCTGATTGAAATTTTCCTCTACTAGATCAAAATTCTCTTTGAATTTCCAACTTCCAAGACACTGCTTTTCCCTGGGTGAAACACTACTTGCAGGTACACCTCAAAGAATTTATTATCTGATGGGGCAACGTTATTCAATATGGAGGTCAGAGGTCAGCTGTAGTTGTGTTGGGGGGGGGGAGTGTACTGGAAAAGCTTTTCAGCTTAATCATTGGTCGACATAAAATCAGGGTCTTACTGACGAGAGATCAAACTTGTCACTCTGAGCCAAAATTGACATAGTACATGTGCGTCTGCGACCGAACGACTAGTTGACGAGAAACCATTGAATGCTCATTACATTTAGAAATTGATTACTAGCAGCGCTAGAAGTGAGCAACTAATGTTAAACCCAGAGGTAGGGTAAGAGGTGTGTGTGGAGAGTGGATTTTTATCTAGCCAGAAGCGTGGCTTGTCTTGTGACTTATTTGTTCTATAATACAAAAGCCTTATAGATCAAACTATTCATCCAGGGAAACATATGAATATGAAGCAATCGTTGCCTAGTAATGAATAAAACTCCTCTCAGCAACAATATACTTTATTGATTATTAAAATTTCAAACATGCAAATTATTTTCTGTAATAAGTTACAGCAAATGTTAACTCAAACCATGGTTACTATTTACACCATCAAAACTTGTATTCACGTAAACGGGTTATTACAACATTTAAATAGTATGATGTGATAAACGTATACGTAATCATAGCACACTAAAATGTGGACGACTCACAACATACTAGTAAAAGAACGCAATTCCTTTTACAAAAGTTACGCGAATCTTTGTGTACTCTCGGAACTACCACCGTTACCGACTATCACCGACTGCACGCCCGACAAACTCGACGTGTACACAGACGAGTTCACCGTCGAACGTTGGAGCGCCATTTTGATTTCTCTTTCCCGTGACAAGTCCCTCGCACAGATCGGCATACGCTGCAAAACCAAATGCGACGAATTCTACGATCATGTTGACGACGAGCACAAGGCACGACTTTTCAAAAAGAAACCTTTACTGCACACAAACTACGTCCTAACGAATTTCGTTATCGCTTTGAATCTATCTCTGAAAGAAACCGACCATCTAAAATGGCTGACACTTGACGGTTTACAATTAGGAAAAGAATACATCAATATCATATTCAAAGGAATCGCACATTGTAAATCGATCGAGATAATTGTGTTCAATAAATGTTTGATTAAAGATTGTGGCATGAAGATATTGTGTGACGTCATGCAAAGTGTGTCGAACGTGTTGATAATGGAGTTGACGCAATGCGGTGTGAGTAGCAAGGGAGGTGCGATGATTGGCGAGTTGGTGAGGGTGCAGAAGAGGTTGAGGGGAAGCGGAGGCTGGACAAGTGATAAGGGATATGGTGAGGAGAATTTCCAAGGGTTGAAAAGGATCAATTTGAGTCATAATGTTGGCATTGGGGATGATGGTGTGATGACATTGATGGATGCAATGAAGTCAAATAATTGGATGAAAGGTGATTATTGATGTGAATATATTTAATATTTTTGTCGAATAACATTTTTACAGTATTGGACTTTCTGATCATTATAGGTTTCTCTGTTCATTTCAACATCCATTTCAGGCATGGATATATTCGGTAAATTAATTTAGAGGAGGCCCACGTTTCTTTTTAATGTCGCCATTCACCATGATAGTTAACTGTGTTCATTGGCGCTTGCAGTGTAGAATGGATGACCTGAGAAAGATCTCCTCTGATCGCCTTGATCTTCGTGTAGCAGACACAGCCTTCTGCCATACAGGGCTGTTGCATCACATTCTTAAATTTGTCCTCCATCTTATTTCTCAATTTGGATATATTTAATGACTAGTTAATTGATGTAACTTATTAATCGGCCACCTAGATCTATGCTACTTGATATATTCTGATAGGAGATCTCGAGAATCACCCCTAATAAACAGACCATTTGATTAGATGTTGTTTTGTGAGGTCAAGGGGGTAAGAAAACGAAAGTGGTCAATTGACAATAATTCAAACACACAATGTGTAACCATGTCCAACCAGTCATAATAATTATTGAAACATAAATTAAATATTATAAACGTTGATACAGTGGAAACTTGAAGCATCAACACCCTCGTGATTACAGTCCACTTTTTGTCCAAGTCTGGCTGCAAATAGTCGTTGCCGTTCTTTTATGATGATCCTCAATCGAAAGCAAGTTGGTAATGAATATATCGTTGACAATAAAAACTGTTTTATGTATCAAGCGATCGACCTTCAAGATTGCAACCTGACTGACATCGCCGCCTGCAAAGCTCTCGAGATGTTGATGACAAACAACACAATCTCCGTGGTCGATCTACGTGCGAATGCAGTTTCTCAGTGTCTTCTGCGGCAGATCAACAAAACAATTACTGCTTTACCGACTGAGAGTAATTATGATTGGCGGAGTGTCGAGAAGAATCTGCCGCGTAAGTTGATGCCGATTGTGCCGCCAAGTATGACTGGATCAGTATTGATATCGCCGCCATCCTATGCTTCGGATATGATGTCGATGAAAAGCAGCTTCAAGGGAAGTGTAAGTTTGAAAACTAGATCTATTTAAATTGACAAACTATATCCAGTAGTGCCTATTTAGAATGAGTGGGTTTTTATTGGAAGGGAAGTAAATTTTAGACCCATAATTATGACAACACCATCGGTTTGAGGCGCCCCCAGTTTTTAAGGGGCAATACGTTCCCCACCAGGATCATTTTTCTGATAGAAGTGATCACAAAATTTAAAAGTATCACTAAATATTTTTGTCATCGATTTTTACCTCACTGCAGACTACTCGCAAATACAAATAAGAATTTTTATATACGAATAACATAAACCTATTGCGAATTTTCACTACGGGTTCAACAGTATTTCAGAAGATACTTCTCTGAATGAAACTTGAACCAGTTTCACTACAATATTTTCAGACGGAAAGTCACTACGATCGTTTATATGTCACATTGACACAGAAAATGTTATAATTTCACACATTTAAAAATAAATTTGAACACAAATTCTTCTCATCAGAACTGCATTCCATAATGACCTCGCAATCGACGCATCTCTAAAACCTATCATTCAGAATTGCAAGTGAAAGAGCAAATAATTAAATTATATTTTTCTTCTTCTCAAGTTTCTCGGTCGTCAATACAGCAGGAATATGTCGAGCAACATTGGTAGCGTCCTGAACTCCCGCCATCCTTCCACCAAATCCAACTTGATCTCGACATCTCCGACAATATTCAGCCAATTCTCCACCAACACTCGAAACCCTCGCGCTAAACCTGGAACACGATTTGCCTACACCACCACCAAAAAGACATCCATCGACAAAGATGGCGAAAGTCAGTGCAAAGAGCTCCAACTTGCCGAAAACGCAGCGATACCAGCGAAAGATAAACCACTTTCCAAAGAGGAGGAACTACGTATGGAATGCGAAAAAACGCGGGCAAAGTTGCAAGAGCTGAGACAAAACAGAGACGAAGTTCTGGCGCTGTCCAAAGTGAACGAAACAAAAATCGAAGAACTGAAGAGAAAAATCGAAGCTGAGAAATCAACCAGATTAAAACTGGAGGAAGATATGAGGATACGTGCTGCGGAGCATGAGAGAGAAAAGAATCGGTGGAAAGAGAACGAGAAAATGGATACTTGTTATAATGTGAGGACGAGCAGAGAGGAGAAGGATGACACGAGGCGGGTGCACGGAGAGAGTAATGTGACTTCCTGCTTCAATATCTGGATGAAGGACACGATTAACGGAATGCAAAAAAAGATTCTACCCGGCATCGTAGGGAAAGATGCGAAGAAAAAGAGGTGAGCAATCAGTTACACACATAGTTTGTTCTCTAAACGGACCCCGCCAACAGCTAGATTATTTGAGGGTACAAGTGGTTTTACCAAAACCGTGTCGCTGTACGTGACTCGAACCCACGCCCGACTTGACTTCATTTTTTAAGGTTTACTGGGTCAGATCTTATCGCCAGAAGAACGAATGAAATCAATTATACTATCCTTATGCATACTGCAGAACTTTAATGGGTTAGTATAACTTATACTGAAAGAGCTATTTACCATGGCAACATGTGCAGTTTTTCTGTATTTCCATTGTTGATAATACAAAATCTTAGCCCTACTTATGAGGTTGGCTACGAAACGTTGACAGTCCAAGAGAACATGATATTGTTATTATCTTGATAGTAACTAGTTTTACGTTTATTAAAAACCAATTTGAATTCTTTGATGCACCCAGTTTGATTGAATTGGGCCTTGGCTTGTCTGGTATCGTCGGCCACACAAGGGAATGGCCGAGCAGCACTCACACGGTTGTCCAATCAGCGTCTAGCAACCGAGTCAAGGGTGAAGGATTGTCAGCGTTGGCTGATGGACTATGTGCTGATTCGAGACAGTACCGTCAATACGGAATGCCACCTGGAGATAGTGCTAGATCTTACCTGGTATGAATAAGATTTTGTGACCTTTTCATTTCTTAAATTGGAAATTGATTCATTGATTACTGGTACTATAGCGCTAAATGACCTCGCTGTCGATGCGCCTTAAAACCCTAATATTCATTCATTCTGGTACTATAATTTTTGAAGATAGCTGAAATATTGAATTATTTATTGACCATGGATTTTTTTTTTTTTTTTTTAAGGCTCTTTATTGGATAACATAAGAAATTGACCCTGAACATAAATCCACAAAACCCTAAAAGGGTTTATCTGTGGGATAAGTACACATATAACAATGATTAGATAGTGAACAGACATGTATATTAAATTACTTGCTTCTATAAAATTAATCTGAATAATGAACCTTATCACAATTTTACAACGAAAACACAAAAATACAAGAATACAACGAAAATACAAGAAAATAATGATCGCACAAGAAAGACATAAAATCGAAAAACTGATAAGTAAACATATTAAAGTGAAAATAGGGAATTTATCCAGCCATATAGCTACAGAAAATTAAATGTCATGAATAGTAGAGATGAGCCACTCTTTAACACATCTTTTAACGGAATTATATTTGTCAAGATTCTGAAGATTGCGAGGTAGATAAAATCAACTACTGTCAATGTATGCTATACTGGGCTAATGAACATAAATTGATTGTACGAAGTTCACGAACAATACCGAAAGAAAGAGTCACTATAGAAACATGTCTAATGTTTCTGTATTCCCATTGTTGTCAGGCCAAAAACTTGGCACCGCTCATTAATCATGATTTTGAAAACGGAAATAATATTTAAATTATTGCAGTCTAATAGACCGTGATATTGTAATCAGCTTGTGTTACCGTAATGATTATAGAGCTTATTTAGTAAATATTAATCATTCAAATTTGCAGTCTTTTATTAAGGAGATGCGCAAAAATCCAGAACGTTATTTAAAGTCGTTGTCGATATATGATCGAGACTTCCCTCATAACACGGGCAGTCCCCAGGCGCTCTTCAGGCGCGGAAAATGCCTAATGTGTGTGACTCAGTACCTCCTCAGGAATTCTAGTGTTATGAGAGTTGTATCAATGGATTCTGAAATATGTCGGTACCCTTCGACTTCTTACTTTTTAACACCTTTTTTCTGTATACGTAGTTGTTATAGTTATGCTATAGGTGAGGTCAAGTCAGGTATTATATATTTATATCCACGAAAGAATATGGTTCATATATGTCTTCTTTGGTGGAAAACATGACCAATCACCGTATTATGGCGAGAATAATACAGTATCATATTTGCAATGAATAACTTGGTACCGGTATTCAAATAAGTTAACCATTCTTGCTTTGTTATAGACGACACACATTTCTTGTCATATACATAAATATATACCCTAAACTTACTGAAAAGATAATGGTGGGAGGTTAATAACGATGTGAAAATAATTTACGCGTACTATTTAACCTGCAATATGGTTTCTGGGGTCTCATTACTGTAGATTGTGACTGTTGTAACTGATCACATGAACTAACTGTTCCATCTTTAACTTCTCATTTGAGAATACAATTTACAAGATTGTATTTTATATTCAACACTAGAAATACTACACCACATAGTCAAATACTACAACATTGAACTTCACTATCCTATATTCCATAACTGGGACATTATAGATGCAACAGTTAGGTCAATTGATTTCTTATGACAATAATTACAAAGTTCAGAAATGAGGCCCACGAACCGTATAAAGTATAAACACAATGGTTTTGAATGTTTACGATTTTTAATCAATTTTTTCCACTTCTCATATCAGATCGAACGAGAATCGGAAAAAACGTCCTCTGAACAATGCAAAAAAACGAGTAAAAACTACAACAACATGCAAAAATCGAGAAACCAGATAAAAAGCACACGTAAAGATGAAAAACAAATGGTAAAAAAGCATCGCTTGAAACAAGGACCCGTACTTAGGATGAATAGACACGAAATGACGTTTGACGAATTGATGATGGAGAATGAACAGTCTCGAGTGCCTTTCGTACCTATGATTAGACGTCGGTACCCCTATGAAAACAATCGCATACAAGAGTATGCTCTGAGGCAGGGTCCATTGACCAATAGGAACCGAGGTCGACTTGTCAAGTAAAAGAGGTCATAGTTCATAGTGATTCAGATATGTTACAGTATTCTCAAGTGAAAACATGTATGTGCTTTCTATGGGATTCTGAGATTATATCCGTATTTTTTAATTCTTGAATAAAATTGAAACACAATATAGACATATTTACTATATGCATTTTACTTGATTGCAAAATAAAAAAAGTTTTATTTGAACTTCAGTTTTTCTTGGGATGCACAATAAATATCTAGGTGGTACGTAGTGCATCATAAAGTTTAGTTGATAATGATCAGGCCAAATGAGGTTGGTCAACAGTAGAAAACAACCAACAAATAGCTAACTTCCAATATTAAACCATAAAAGAAGCTTCTTAATTTGATACCAGATCGAGAAATTGAATGCTGCGGTTTCCATTAGCGATCGAGTCAATTTTGTTTCAGCAATTTGTTTTTCATTCATATTTTCGTTTTTGTTTTCTCTTTGACGAGGATAAAAACGGTGAAGCCAATCCACGTCAAAGTTTCTATCTGCATTAGTTCCATACCGGTACCAGAATAAAACCAAAATGTTTGAGAAATATACGGTGCTGCTTAAACCTTGCATACAAGTCAATTATATGAAGCATTTATCTACTGGTATTCATTTATTTATTCATTCATTTAAAAAATCAAATCGTTACTCTTTAAAAAAAGTATACTTCTGCGTACAGTTCCAGTTGCTCATTATTTCATGTTCTTTATCCCAGGATGTATCAGTTTGCTTTATGCGCAACAGTTTTAATGACTGGTTTAGTCTTAGTCTTTATAATTCGAATATACAGAAAACGCATGCTACGTTTCACAACTGAGTCGCTCAGAAGCAAAACTTGCCTTATCCACTTTTTTCACAAATAGAGTTATATACGTCATTTTTTCGTCTGGTTGACGCCTATCATATTCTAGAATCAGTTAGCAACAAAACTTGTCTAATCCAGGCATAACAATCATGCATTTACTTCAAAACTGGTCTCATCCATCAAGTTGTAGTTTTCAAAACTTGTCTTATCCATTTAACCAATCAGCATGCTGTAAATTGTTACGAAATCCCAAAGCAGGCCCCAAAAGACACCACCTTTGAACACCTCTTGATAGTTTGGATTCAAAACATTTATTGATTCAAATCTGGTCTTATCCAAATTTTTAATAATGTTATTTTCAAAACTTGCCACCCAACCTAAAACAATTAATTCAAATTAAATTAAGCCATTTGATATGATTTTCAGAATTTAGACGAGTGGAGTTAACTAACTTATTCAATATACTTGAAAATAGGATCAATATGCATTAAGGAAATATATACAATTTTATTTTCCCGTTTATCTCAGAAACTCCAGAACTGGATGAGGCAAGTTTTGCTTCTGAGCGACTCAACTGTCTTAATTTTAGTTTTGGTCTCGAGTTTGTTCTACGATTTAACTTGATTCCATTTCATTAAGACGAAGACAAAAGGTAACCTCATGACAAACCAATAAGATGTAGAATGAGTTCAGTTCAGGCAGCATGGCTGTCAAGACGAAGAAATCTACGCGCTTTGTTGGAAGTTTCAATAAGTTTATGACTGTTACGAGTCAGTCGAGATTGTGAAAGAGATGGTTTCTATACGCGCTAGAGCTAAATTTGAGACAGAGTATAAAAAAATCGTGATAACTGTTTTAAATGGACCTTTAAATTTACTAAATAAGTTCACATTTTAAATAAAAAACATTCGGGCTTGTAAGATCGCCCTTGTGATGCCCCGCCTGAACAATCCTATCTTGTCATCTTCTGTCTTGAGAGTGCACCGGAGTCGATTTAGCAAAATGTCAGTTTTTTGGTGAAACGGTATGAGATATTAAAATTCTAATGCAGGGGAAACACAGATAATTTTAATATTTCTTCATGATGGTATAAATGAAGACTATTCAACTCATGGCCCTTGTATAAAGCTGAAAATATGTTTTCTAGCTGCATATCTTTGTCAATTATCCTATGCAATATATAAATTGAATGGTATTTACTTCAGCAACTTGACAGGTATTGAAAATATCTGTGTTTCCTCCATTACAATTTTAATATCTCGTATAGTTTGGAAGAGATCAACAAAAATTGACTCTCATGCACTCTCATTCGGGGAACAATGAATTTTAGTTTGATATGAAAATCGTTGATATAAAAATGTTCCGATTGTACCCACGAAAGAAGGTTACGAGCAAGTGTCCTCAAATGTCGTGCCTCTATTACTAGTGCACGGTGGTTCGCCTCGTCTACTTTCGTGGATACAAGTATCAGTTCAGCCATATTCTAGAATTAAATCTAGAATAAGATATTTTTACAACCAACTCATCGTACAACAAAACGTGCTATATAGAGTTGTCCTATAGTTTACTAAGGTTTCTTTGACAAGTTGTTGACCACTCTTTAACTGGATTTAACTAACTTGGTATTAACCTATAATCGTAACGTCAAACGTCGAGACTGTGTTTCCTATGCCTATTTTTAAATCATTCCATAGCGTTAACATTCCACAGGCTTCAAAAGTTTGAAAATTTCTTTCTTTCACATTGTTGTAATAAGTGATAACAATGCCCATAAAAAATATTTTCACCAATAGGCTTCTTTCACACAACAATTGACAAACAATTGTTACCATAGCAATACGGCAAACTGGTGAACTACCAAATAGTCTGATTGGTCAACTCCAACTGGTGGACATTGTTGTCCGCCTCTTTCAAGTTTCAACAATGAGTGACGTCACTTGACAGAAGGCCTATAACAACTTGAGTGTTGGTTCGTTTTCCTGCAACCTTAACAAGTTGCTATGATATCTTCCTATTGTTTCAAATGATGGCAAACATTGTTGTAAAAAGCAGACAACAATGCCCCCCAAATTGTGTTCTCCAATCACAACATCAGTATAGTTTGTTTGCCCCCAATTTAACAAGCTGCTATAATCTTGCACACTCACTATCTCCCTATAGGCTTCTTTCAAGTGATGTACGTCACACATTGTTATTATTTGTCACACATTGTTGACAACGAAATCACTTCAACGCCCCGCCAAGAAAGTCTGGCAACGGTCCCATATTCGTTTGAATCCAGTAGTTCGTCCTGCCGCCACCGATATAGTCCATGGTGGCGCTGAGAGCACGCGCTACGGCAGCAAACACTGCCACGTGGATGAACAAGCTCATCCAGAGGGACATGCACAGTCATAATACACGCACCCCAAGAAATCTACATGTCAAGCCCAACAAGAAGGGAACGGATACATAGACCCTGTGATCACAGGTATGAAGGCATACAACAAGCTCCTGGAGAGAATAAAACTGAATGAAAATATCAACATCCATGAGATATAAGTAACCAGATTTCTACTGGAAAACAGTTTTTATAATATTGACGAATTTCTACAGAAAAAAATAGAACTGACTATTGTGTAATGCAACTTATTGTACACCTCTGTCACTCAGAGGATATTTTTATTTTTCACTACTCATAAGCAGGCCCTAAGCTAACATGAACATGGTCTTTGTAAATATTTCAACTCTATTTTTTTCTTTGACATCTTTTAAAACCTGTATGTAAGTTTTGTTTCATAACCTTCACATATGTATGCTGGCGAAGTGAAAGGCAAATAAAAACCAAAGTAAACATATTTTCCAAATTATACTGTCCAATCCCAACTCCAGTATTGGTTTGGTTATCCTCAACTTTTCTAGTCGCTGTGGTAACTTGACAGACGTGCTATATTTGTAGCCACGTATTAGGAAGTTTCCAATCTACCAACTCCCTATCAAGCACCACTAGCACAGGGGTGGTTTGCGCCTTCATCTTTAATGAATACGAGTACATCTCTTGAAGAACGTGTATCAATTTGTTTCTTCATAATTCATACTCTGATTTTCTATTAATTTGTTGACTCATATCTACTCTCTGTTTTTCTGTTTCCAGCCGTATGCCACCGAGACCTGCCCCCGGTCACCGTCCACCCCCAACAGCGGTGTCCACCCCCACGCGACTGGGTCACTTTCACTACCCTCTGGATGAGCTTGTTCATCCACGTGGCAGCGTTCGCTGCCGTGGCGCGAGCTCTCAGCGCCACCATGGACTATATCGGTGGCGGCAGGACGAACTACTGGATACAAACGAATATGGGACCGTTGCCGGATTTTCTTGGAGGGGCGTTGCCAGATTTTGTTGCTATTGCTATCATCGTTGTGCCGTCGTTACTGTTTGTGTGCGGTATGGAGGTGAGATTTCATTTTGTATGTAATCGACTAATTGGACATTTTTTCAAAAGTATTTCCAAGTGTGTGGTTGGGCCAGATTTTGACTCAATTAGATGAGCGTAACAAATACTTCCAATACACATACTCAAAAAAATCAGGCTTTGTTTTGATTTTTTTTTTAAATTTTGTGCGCGCCATACGTCAGGCAAAGTAAGCCATTGATACAAAGATTTTTCTTAACATTGGTGTCACAACACTTTGTGCAATTCAAAGTCCCCATGTTGGAAGGACAGAACTTTACCGTCACCTATTTTTTCTGTTGGGGTCAACACTCAACAGTCTTCAGTACTCCATGGATTGGAATTCATGAAATACTTGCCCAAGTCTTGCACTACTTCTCCAATGTAGAATTGATCTGATCAATCAACTCCCTTTTTATCATTTATGATACTGCTTAGAAGTCAAAATATTCCTGTAAAGTGATATGCATCCTTATTGCAGGACTCCGAGGAACTGCGTTTCGTCCTAAACATCACAGTGGCGGCAACAGTGGCGTTCTTTCTGATTGTCGGGGGATTACACTTGGACGTGACAAACTGGACTCAAACCGATGTCCTTCCTGGCGGAATATCAGCGGTAACAATTTGATTAAAACTAGATCAACTTTATCCTTTGAATCTCATTGAAAAATCGAGAACTTGTTTCGCGTCCAAGATCTACAGATGTAGAGTGAGCAGACAGATTTTTTTGTTCACATTCATGCAAATCTCACAACGCATAGTCTACGTTTTTCTAGTATTTGGGTTGAAACTAATTCTAAAAGACATGCATGTTGCAATGTTTTCAGGTACTAAGCGGGGCGGCACTTTGCTCGTTTGGTTTCATCTGCCTCATCAAACCGGCACCACATTTACCACCTGGTAATAAGACGATCAACGGGGCTCTGTGGGGCATTGTTATTGCAGCCTACTGCTTTATCGGCATCATCGTCACACTCATGGCGCATTACAGGTGATGCATAGAAAAATACTTTTCATTTTATTTGATCTTTGATATCGAAGATTTACAAGGTCTAGCTCTATTTTCAGTCACAATGCTACTTATTGTATGGATGAAAAAAAAACAGCTTCAAAACTGTATCTTCTGAAAATGAAGAAATTTTGGAAATTGTAACCATCTCAATTTTCACTCATCTTTGTCATTTTATCACTTTTTATCCTCAATCAGTAACCATCAAATCTGAAAATATTTCTATATCATTATGTAATTGAGATAAATTGACTAACAGTGATTGACCCGGTCACAAACGTCACAAAACAAAACATTCAATGAAAAGGGCTGTTTACTACGTGGCAAATTGACTATACCAATCAGATTATCTCTAATTGTCAACGCGTAGTGTAGATCCAAGTGTTGTGGCCAATTGTGTATAAAAACCACTCAAAAATAGATGGGCTCGAAATAACCAATCGGTTGACCAAAATGGGTGTGGCTTTACCAGTCGACCTCCTAGATCTATATCACTTGAGGTCATTCAGAGACCTCAATTGGATATTGGACGATTGGATATTTCAATTTCACCTCAGTTCTAACAGCCCCGTCGATTGAATGTTATGATTTGTGACGTCAATGGGACGGAGAATGTGAGACATCTATTGTTTTCTTTGTTTTATAGCGTGCTTAGCGGCTCTGTGGTGCCGCTAATCGAGGTGTTCGAGACGCGTGACGTAGATTGGGCACGCATCGTCATGGCAACGCTGTCGACTATAGCGTTGTCGCTGGCACTGCTCGAAGTGATGTCACCAGTTCACTCCGCTCTACTCACTCTAGCAGGTAGTTCCTTGCAAATATACCTGTCTAGTGACAAAGCTAGTTTACGTACAAAGTATGGTTATATTTTTAACTTCTGTCTCCTTCCCATCATTCCAACACACTAAGAGAACTATTTCTAGGTCTATGAACCTAGATATATGAACATCAATAAAATAAAAAAAAAATACCTACTCACAATATAATCGATATTTGAATTTGTCATATTGGTAGACGACCCACAACGTAGATATAATATACAAGTATAGTTTCATCATTGGATGAGTGAAATGAAGGCTTAATTTCACCACACTTGTAAAAACTAACATTTGAGCGGGGAGGAGGGGGGGTTGTGTATTTGTTTGCACTCCAAAGGTCGAACAAAAGAACTAATTTTGTTATAGCTTGGCTTATACACATGTCACCATCTGACTCGATACTGTGTAGTTTCGAGCCGCCATCGGTTACAGCACTTTTGAGAGAAGACGTTTTGAAATTTTTAAAAACCTTGTAAGGGTAGCTCGGAGGAGAAAATTTTGAAAAATTATTTCCTCCGAATGAATTCAAATTCTCACCGAATATGAACATAACAATGCTAAACATTATTCCAAGGTTTCTCATAAATCTGATCAGCAGTTTTGTGGAAAATAATTAAAGTGTAGTTTTTTTGGATCAATTAAAAAAACAACGATCTGAAGGTAGAACCAATTCAATCGTTGAACGATTTAGAAATGAGCAACAAGTAGAACAGGAAGGTCGTGCATTAATGGTATTAAAATCAAGGTGTGTCTATAGCTTTCCATCACATTTCACATAAATATCTCTCATCTTACAATGCATATGCTGCATATTCCTAATTTAAAAGGATTTGAAAATGATTCGTTTTTCAGGAGGAAGATGGCGACTACTACCACGTAACCTAACAGAAGAACATCCGCTTACTGCCACCCCTGTGTCGGTCATCACTATCACTTGTGTGGTAGCAAGCGTGCTAGCGTGTTTGGTGCCACTCAGGACGTTGATACAGTTGATCAGCGCTGGCACGTTGGTTGATAACGCGTTCACTGCTATGGTGTTGCTACACAGGAGATATCTGCCTATCACAGAACAAGGTACAAGTGCTAAATGACCTCGCTGTCGATGCGCCTTAAAACCCTAATATTCATTAATTCAACAAGGTACAAACAAGTTTTCTCTTCCTGTATTCTTCCAGAACTCGTTTAACTCGTTTCCATTTATCTCTCTATCTTCCTACCAACATTTTTCTTCTACCTCTTTCTCGTTTCATCTTTCAACTTATTACTTTCATGTGCACCCTCTCACTTGGGTACTTCATTTTTAGTAATGTGACAAACTCTATTATTGGTATTCGCTTTTCAACAAATCGCAGAATGTGTTTAAAGTGGGCTTTATATAACGTGGAATTGTGTGGATTCGCGTCCACAGCAGCAAGGGTGTGCATATCGGCCATATTGGAATATTAGCCAATCAGGGTTGATGGGACAGGCGGACGAGAGTTGGGCTGAACTCTGCTTGTGAAAAGCAGTTTGATTTCAAACAGAAATCTGGAACTGGTACACAATGTATTCTGTTTCCGTAAAAAAGTGAATTAGTTGTCCACTTTTACTTTGATTTTTCTCTATTTTCCAAGTGAAAAAGAGTAGGAAATTCGGATAATACCATTGGGTGGTCACACGTTTAGAATCCGGATGAAATCCGCATCGCACACATTGCATATGCATTCGCCCGGGACATCTCAATAGGTGTGACCCATTACGAAAAGTTGAAAACATCTTTTCTAGCAAAGCTCTATATCCATGTCAAATATATGTGGGTAGGTGTAGGCATTGATTTTGGCGTAAGCCTAATCCTTTTATCTTATTATGCATACTCATTGGTGGAATTAGTGTTATTTTATAAACTTAAGGTCTAACCTCCATTACCTCAAGGTCATGAAAAAAATATGATTTTTTGTCAGTCGATTCGTTTTGATGTGCTCGATAATAATATCCAAACAGATGATAGGCTAACCGGGATAAATTTTGAGATATATTGATTCAAATACTGAATGTTTCCCTATCATTTAACACACAACCTTCAAATTGTATGCGTTTTTATTATCCAACAGATCATTAAAATATACTAAAAGGAATGACATTCAATCAAAAAACTTGTTTTATTGTAGATGAAGATGTTACGAATAGAATTATGCAAAAATAAATATAGGTACCCGTTCTCATTTATGAATCACACTCATTTTAAGAGGAAAAATAGTTGATTTTTCACTAAAATGAAGTCAAAATAGCAACTTAATATTTCATTAAAGCGCTGTAACTTTGGCCAAAAAAATATGACAGTGTTTCTGATGTGATTTTAATTCAAGAATACACATGTTCAATAAAGCTTTACTTAAATTTCCCCAATGTAGAATTAATTTCAAAATTACTTTTTGACTCTGCTGACCAAACGGGTGTTAGACTTTAATTACACATACATTTACGTTCAAATACTAATGGGCTGTTGAAAATGATTGCTATATGTGATGCATAATAGTCATCGCTACACCCTTGAAAGAATCAAGTTAATAACTTGAACAATCACGAGCCGATTATTGGAAAGGCAACAATTTTGTCCAGCAGCGAATGCTTTGAAATTTAAATGAATTAAAAACATTTTCTACGTTTGTATGAATCTAGTTAGTGCAAGAAATGTTATTTTGTGACTGTTTGATTATTTACGATGAAATATCCAGTGTACCCTTCCTTGTAACGCTTTGAAATTTAAATGAATTAAAAACATTTCCTACGTTTGTATGAATCTAGTTAGTGCAAGAAATGTTATTTTGTGACTGTTTGATCATTTAGGATGAAATATCCAGTGTACCCTTCCTTGTAACGCTTTGAAATTTAAATGAATTAAACATATTTTCTACGTTTGTATGAATCTAGTTAGTGCAAGAAATGTTATTTTGTGACTGTTTGATCATTTAGGATGAAATATCCAGTATACCCTTCCTTGTAACGCTTTATGTACGGCCTGGTCTGTCTGCATATCCTGTACGCACGCCTATGCGCTCATGCACAGCCTGATTTAAACAGCTCATTTCTTATTTCCAGAAAATGATGACGTAAAATATCAACCTTTACGTCGTGAAGAATCCACCCTCTCTAACATCCACACCTACCACGATGCCGAACCCAATCATCGTCAAACCCGTACCGTTCACTGTCTCAAAACCGGCCTCAACTTCTTACCGAACTCTCTCCAACACAACTCGAAATCACCCGAAGACTACGCGAACCTGATGTCACCAAACACCAGCGAATCGGCAGTCACCGTTACCTACATGGATCCTGACAACATCAGTCTAGTCCAGAACAAGCTACGTACGAATAGCTGTTTCAGTAACGGTACTATAGCGACATCCTTATCTTCTGATTCGATCTCCGAAGCGAATCTCTTGAACGGTTCGAACCCTTCGTTTTATGCGGATGACACATCAAAACTAGACAGAAACTTGAAATCAGAATACAAAGACAAAATCTGTCTTGACGAAATAAATTCAAAAGAAAATCGAATACGAAGAGTTTCATTCCAGGATGATAGTCGGAAGAAAAATTTCAAAGAAATGAATAATTTCAGGAGTGACTCTATCAGTTTGGAAGAGAATACGAGTATCGGGATAAATAACTTGAATAAAGAGGATGTGCTCCCGATTGAGAATACAGTTCAGTTCTCTGAAAGAGCGAGATTGTTGTCAAAGTCGTCGACCCAGGATGAGATAAGTGAGTGTGAGAACAAGGGCGATGAGGGGAAGATGGTGGAGGATCGCGACGGTGACGACGCGTGTGTGAGTTTAACGGACTCGTCGTCGTCGGAAGAGGAGGAGGTCGTGGAGGAGAGTGATTGTACGGACATTGATGCACTATTCGAAGAATACAAGAAGAATATGATGGTGAGTTGATATGAGACCAATTGGGATTTCAACAAGATTTATTTGTACTTCCTAAACTTGATCTTTGAGAAGCAAGCGCTCATATTACCGATGTAGGAGTAGCTCTAACTGAAAGCTGAACCCGGCTATCTCTATGGTTGCCAATGCGATTGGTTTTCACTAACTCTTAGAATAAGTTCAAATGGATTTGGGGCCTAGTATAGCCGAGTTCAGTTAGCTTTAATTCTGAAAGTTAGTAGCATGGGTAGGATGTGATAATCACAATCAACTGGCACATCGGGTTTGGTGTAATACAGCTGGCATTTATAAAATCATAATATTAAGTAGATAGTTTAATCTCATTTGCCCCTCCCTTCCCCTACCCTCTTGTTTATCCATGTTTCAAATCATGGCTAATTCCAGATGCAGAGACGCTTCATCTTCACCCCGATCTACCAGCCGACCGCCACGTCATCACGTCGCGTTACCTGCGCTCTGATTGGCTTAGCCGTCTCCGTTCTACTCTCGTGCGCGTCCTACCTGGTGGACATCTCGTCGGACACTAGCACGATATGTGCGGCCGTCGGTGAGAACAATCATTAGGACGATGATTATCGTATTAGCTGTATACTAGTAACGTGAAAATGATGTGATGTCAGTATAATAGTTCTTACTATAACATCTTGACAAAATAAAAAATACGTGTTCCTTCAAGAATTAAAAATTTAAAAATTATTAAAAATTTTAAAAATTATTATTGTTATAAATTGAACTGTATCATATGTATCGTTCACAAGTTATCACCAAAGAACTGATATTTTGCTGAATCGATTCTCATACTCTTCAAATACAAAAAACTACGGTGTATTAGGGTAAAATACAGTACTTACTGTATTCACTTGAGACAGTTTTGGTCATCTGATAGATGGATTCATAACTGATTTTGACGTAACTTTGTTTGTTTCTGCCAAGGTGTGACTATGGCTCTAGTCCTGCTTATCGTCATAACGCGTGAGCCTCACAACCGCCAGAGCGCCCTGTGGCTGCCGCTCGTACCGGCGGTATCTTACGTAGCGAGCACCGTCCTGGTTCTGCAGATCAGCGCAGATATCTGGCCCATCACAGTCAGTTGGGTGATTGCCGGTAAAGCAGGAATGTTTTCTTATCGTCCGACAAAATTTCAGTCCGATTGTTCCTACTGTCCAATCACAATCGGGAATGCCATCGAAATGTGATGACATCTTTTGGGCTGAGTTTCAGGAAAGTAGGTTCAACTTTGATCAAAACGTTTTGACCAAAACGATTTTTGTCAAGTGCCAGCTGACATGTCAAGTGCCAGCTGACATGTCAAGTGCCAGCTGACATGTCAAGTGCCAGCTGACATCGTAGTGGAAAATTCGAAAGTAAAAGAAATTATAGCGGTAACCTGAGAACGAAGTTTGGTCCGAAACTCTGCCGGACGGCAAGGAAAAATATCAGAATGCGAATTAAGCTCAAGATGCCATCGTACGTGGAAGTACATTGTAGATATTAGTCGAATAGTCATTATTACTTTCCCTAGTTATTATCAAAATTGGGCTGAAAATGAAATTTTCCCCTTAAATTTCTTAAATTTCCCTATAGATTTTCTTGACATTTCCCTACTGATCTCACCACCAAAAATTTCAAACCTCATGAATCATGATTGACGAGTCTTCAACATTTTCTCTTTTTTAAATCTTTATCTAATGAGTCATTTTTAGTCAAGTAATTGAATATTTTTAGTAATTTATTAAATCTTTGTAATAAGTAAAAAAAATTAATGCAGTTTAGTGATAATAAGGCTTAACTTGTAGGAAATGAATTATAACTCCACATATATCTTCAGATTTTCTGGTGTTCTTATTGCCTAGTGAATATTATTTGAAAATCTCAAATTTTGGAAAAATCTGAAAAAGTATCTGATGAGAATATATTTAAAAACCTCCAGTTTCGGGTTGGAGATATAAATACATGAGCCCATAGTCAAACCATACAATAAACTGAGATTAAAAAATACCAAAGCGAAGAATAGTACGACAGTATTCGCTGAAGTGCGAAATGTTTCATCTGAATTATTTCATATTTTCAACAGCCATACCTACATTTCATTTCTCAGGATGTTTGCTCTACTGGTACAAAACCAGTAGTCACCAGTGGCGCCAGCGCGCCGGTTTCACCGCCACTCACCGTGACCGTGAACGCGTCCTCTTGAACGCGCCGCCGCGCCACTCGATAGTCTCCACCCTAGTGCCGAGTCACGTCCGATGTCTAACGACGGATTACGACAGACGTTTGACAAGAGTCGACACTCTGCTGGTCGCTCGTTGAAATCTTCCATCTCCTAGAAGTTGATGATGAAAAACAAACGACCACCGTTACGAAGTTTAACTTGTCGGCTGCACGTATCAACTGTCGGTGCCTACTGAGTACGATAACAATCATAAAAGGGCGATGGCTTGTTTGTCAGGTTACCATAGCAACTAAAAAAGTTCGGAACTAACAGCCTAATACTGAAATTGTGATTGGAGAAAATACTTTGTGAGACATTGTTCTTCACTTTTTACAACAATGTATGAATGACATTACTTGAAAGAAGTAGGTTTGCTAGGTTACCATGGCAACAAGGAAAGTTGGGGGTGAACAAACTAGTATCATCGAGTCTGTATTGTTTAACGCTACAAACTCGAACATTGAGTTTGTAGTGTTTAACGCTACAAACTCGATGCTAATACCCAACTTGAGATTAAAGAACACAATTTGGTGGACATTGTTGCTCACTTATTACAAAAATCTAATTCATAACTTGAAAGAAGCCTACAGTGAGACAATTTGTGAAGTTGGTAACTGGAGAACAGAATTTGGGTACATTGTTGTCCACTTATCACAACTTTGTGTGAAATCCGTGTGAAATCACTTTCATATTTTTCAGATTACCTACCATAGCAACTAGACAAATTGAGTGCAAATAAATTGATACAGTAAGTTGTAAATGGGAGATATTGTTGTGAATTTATATCAGCACTGTGCAATTACTTGAAAGAAGCTCATACACATAAAATAGACCCTTTATAAATCAAACGGTGACGTTTGAAGTAGATCGGGATGTTAGTACACACGCTTGAAAGTCTCCGATGTTGCCAATTCTATTCAGAATAAACGATTTATATTATTGTGCGTTACAGTGAACGTATTTACGTATTTTATGATAGTAGTTACAACATTGATATGTTTACTATATTCCAAAAGATTTACACACTATCAGAGTGAGTAAGATGAGAGACAATACTAGCTATACATCATGGTGTTTTTTTTTTTCAACCCTGTGGATAAGCAGACCGACTTTGTAAGCAGTACTAAAATACCCAAATGCTATTCCGTCAATCTAGGCCGCTTAGATAGTAAGCGTCTGCGGATTGAATTCTGACAAGGGTAGTGAAATAAATCAAATAATAGTGAAATACATCTGTAAAAGATCTGCCAACAATGAAAATGGTTAGGACTTGAAAAGGATGGATCCAAAATTGGGTCAACAGTGTTCTTACTGGATAACGGAACAAAATTCAAACGAACGAAGTGTATTCTATCAAATCAAAATACAATTACATATTGATAATTGATAATAATGTTAATGTTGTTAAATATCTAGTATGATATTATATTGTAATATCTTGAAATAGGCCTACAATAAATATGATCTATTGTTTAGTTCATAAAATATTAATTATATACGAATATATACAATGTAATTACTATAGATAAAATACCAATTACTAAACCTAAAATCACATCACAATCAAAATGGCAAAACATAGGAACACCAACTGAACAACACAACATATATACAAACAAACAAACAAACAAACAAACACAGGGTTGAGTAGCAATCAAACTAGAAACATATGGTAGTTTTATTTTTGCAGAGACCCAAAATGAAAAGAGCATTCGTGATTTAGATTAGTTTTCTTAAAACAAGTTACAGTAGGGCCTATTACATTTCATTATATTCGAAAAAGGTGTAATGATTATTTGATAACATTCATTAATTTAAATTAATTACCCGTAATATAAATCATCAATTTTTTAAAATACGACGAGTTGGCAAATTAAAGAATCTCCAATTAAATTAAAATTGGTGAAAAATTGTTTGAAAATCTTGAATTATTATTATTGGGCCTTTCTATGTTATTTTGATCATAATTGAGTGGAACAAATTTAGAATTGAATAAAGTTTTTTTGTGCCAGACCAGAATGTACATTAACATACTTTCTATTCACTTTTTGGGTCTCCCAATTAAACACGACTGTACAATTAATGATTACGAAAAATATTACAAAAATTTCAAAATGTAATAACATATCAATGGAACACTCATTACACAATACAATACAGAGTGTTAGAATTTCTACAAGACATCACAAAAACAATACTTGAGGCCCGAATTAGCCACTTGGGAGTATCTCTAATTGGCAGTCAAGTGTTGTTATCACCATGGTTACAAATGCTACATGTTTTCAACAACTCTCAAAATAAGGCTAACTAGACTTGGAAATATCAGGTCTTGACTTAATAGTCTAACGTGATAGGCACATTAAACAAACAAAAAAATACAAAAACAAGTTGGGCACAAAAAAAATGTCAACCAAACTAATACAATGCTTTATTCAGTGTGAAATTTTAGTGGGTCATGATAATTAAATTTTGGATTGATTTTCATGAACATTCCTTTTGCATCATTATTTTTTGGCTTCCCTGGAAAATTCCGAATTCAATTGATTGGTGTGAAAAATATATTTTTTCATTTCATTTTCTAATTTATAAAATTTTGATGTTGTCAAAAAAGACAATTTTAATCAGATAGCTCTGGCTGTAACCGTATTCTAGTTAATATAGAAGTGATAAGAACATTAGTTTGTTTCTATAGCAATACATTTTGTAACATTATTGTATTTTTATGCCAAAATAATATTAGTCCATTGAATAATAAACTTCATGACTGTTCTAACTAGCTAGCTATGACGAATGATGATCAATCTAATATAAATAGATCAATAGCTATGTTCTAGAGCCTTACATTCTGTCCACTGTTGCAAATAATTAGCTTATATATAAATAGCTTATATTTAAATTTATATATATATATATATATATATATATATATATATATATATATATATATATATATATATATATATATATATATATATATATATATATATATATTATATATATATATATATATATATATATATTATATATATATATATATATATATATATATATATATATATATATATATATATATATATATATATATATATATATATATATATATATATATATATATATATATATATATATATATATATATAATA
>OZ023334.1:7960916-7986931 GCA_964007535.1 Brachyptera risi
TATATATATATATATATATATATATATATATATATATATATATATATATATATATATATATATATATTAGGGATGACTTCGATTCTGAAAATTCAGAATCGATTATCTAGGGCCCAGAATCGACTAAGAATCGATTCTGAAAATTTTTGGGACAATAAATGTTGCTGGTATCAATTTATACTTGTTCAAAACTTCCCGCGCTGTTTTTACGTCGTTATTAGCAGTTGCAGTTGCTTTGGTATACACTGTACTGATCGGCTATTTTCGACCATACAAGGTCACGTAACCATAGCAACCAAATGCACCCCCCCTCACCATGCCATCACTTACTGTTTGTTTACGTTTGTTACGAAGACGAAGACAACCGAGCGCTCATGTTAGGGAAACACGAGACAGCAAATACGTTCGCACGTTTCATATTCTTGCAAATATTGATTACAAAATAAAATAAACATGCAGCAATTATTTTAATCAATCAACAGCAATTATAATTCAATTGTTTGAGTTCTTATAAGTGAAGGAAATAGGAAAAGTCGTAAGCTGTGGTGGTATAAATAAAATCTCGGGTTTAAAATACAAACAATTATGACCCCACTCAACGATAATTATCCGGAACTGACATTGGAATTTGGAAGGGGAAGGCGTATGCGTCACTCAGACCTCTACCGAAAATGAAGACTTTGGTGGAAGGGGTAGAGGGGACTTGAGTGACAACAACCAATAACATGGCCATTGACATGGACACGTGCGCGCGAAGTGGCCATGTGCTTCCCCTTCAAATACGAGTTGCTACGACAGTACGAAGCACGCTCGTCGCTCGCGTAAACTCGGAAATCAGTATAGTTCGCACCAAAAAAAAAAAAAGCAAAATAATCGATTCTCGGTTTTGAGAGTCGTTTGGTAGTAGAATCGATTAGTAATCGATTCTCGAATAATCGAAGTCATCCCTAATATATATACACATATATATATATATATATTTATATTTATATATATATATATATATATATATTTATATATATATATATATATATATATATATATATATATATATATATATATATATATATATATATATATATATATATATATATATATATATATATATATATATATATATATATATATATATATATATATATATATATATATATATATTTATGTATATATATATATATATATATATATATATATATATATATATATATATATATATATATATATATATATATTATATTCTAGATTTTAAGTAATACATGTCTTCCTAGCAATAATAAGCCTAATCATTAAAACAAATAATATTTACACGTTACTGAATTATTGGGTTTTAATTAATTTGGCGTTTCGAATGATATTAAAAGCATAAATAACGATACGTATAAAATTTACATCAATGAGAAGTATCTCTAGTTGTATGTGAAGAAAGGTAAAAAGTATTGAAACACTTGAATAGATATCGAATTGTAATTCATAATTGTTGTGAATGAATGGTACGAGGAAATAATGATACAAATTATGTTTTGTGAAAAAGTTTGTTAGAAATGCCATCTAGCAGTGTTTTTGTCAAGCTTTTAGAACATGCACAGCGAAACCTCTATGCATCGTTCCCGGATCCATTGTTTTCCTGCTTGTATCATTCAGTTTTTCTCACCCCACTCCCATATAACCAATGTTAAATTTTCTGGATAGATCATTTTCCTGCATGGATAGTCTAGTTTTCCTGGTCCCTTGAAAAACGATGAATAGAGCTTTCACTGTATCAAAATGAAAAGTCAAGTTGAAATAGCCAATTACATTGTAGGCCTACATAGGAAAATAATGGCTATGGTTCGTAGCTTTGGAATTGGATGATGTCAGAAGTAACAATGTAACTTGATTATAATTTTGGACGGATTTTTCTAATTTCTATGGTGTCCGAACGATTTTTTTAAACAAATTTGTGTGGTATAATGAAGTATCAACAATTGAGAATATTAAATTAAAACCTGAAAATAATTGTTAAATCATGTAGAATAATTGTCAAATAAAACATTATTCACAATTTATTTCATATTTGTTATACGTATCTTATTTCTTTAATGAAAGATATGAAGAAATATATGATGGAAGATATGCTAGAATATGAACGAGAATTCCTTGAATATGAATTATCTTCAAGCTAAAACCGCAATAGAAATATATCACAGAATCTCACAAAGAAAAACAGTGTTCCAACTTTAACTTACGTTGCAGGACAAATTTAATACGCATCCCGCACATTCCTTCCCAAATTCAATTCACCACCTTCCGTTCTTCTGACTAAATAAATTAATAATAATAATATGAACCATAGTATGATGCGCTCGTAGTCTGACATCGATATCAGTCGAACGTAAGAAGACTTGTCGGTTTAGGATGGAAAATCGACAATGGTTCTACTCAATCGAACTAGAATACATGAATTACAGTACAGTAGTTTATTATATCTACCACATGGCAACTTCTTGTTTACTGTCCACCACAGAAGGACTCGTCAAATTCCGTCTGAAACACAAACAAACAAGATATTATCATCATTATTATTATTACGGTATTATTATATATTTTTTTTTTTTAATAACGTCGAAACTTGATACAAAATCATTGTTCCCCAATTAAGGCAAGGGATGAAAAATAGGATCATTGGAATGGGGCACCACAAGGAAAAAAACAGCAAACAAAAAACCAACAATGGTGATACTGATACTGTGGAAAACCAAACTTATCCATTATGATAGGCCTGAACCATTTTAAAATTGTGGAATATCATACATTATAATACTTCCCATACAACTACTGGAGAAAGGGAGCTTCTGCTTTGAAAACAAATTATTATACATAATCTTTCACATAAAAAAAAAAGAAATACACAAATATGCATATTTGTATCTACCCTATTATCCATTTTAAAAAACGAGCTGTTTTCGACAACGTCGTCTTGGCGCCATCTTGTGAGAATAAGTAATGACCAATCATGAGATAGCAGGTTCTGGACAGTTGATAACGAGTGAGACTGGCAAAAAATTGGATGACAGATGACTCCAATATGGGTATCAACAAACCCAAACTTCCCATCCAAGAGTCTTGATACAGTATATTATCTTTTTCAAAACCAAAAAGTCGCATACGGGAGCCTTCAAACCATGAACCCTCGCAACCACAGTTCAGGCCATGGTAAATTTGTCATACTCGGTACCACACGGCACACATAATTATCCGAGGTTATAAGGACACTAACCTAACCACCAACCCCAACCAAAACGACACCCTCCTTTGAAAACTAAATTTGGTACCGAGTAACACAAAATTACCCAGGCCATAGATGCCTTCGGAAAATAATGTTGATATGAAAACATATGACAGAAACAAGGTCGATAGATACTGCGCATGCATTCTGCGCAGCGGCTTCACGGCGTCATGGTTTCAAGACCTGTTTGTTTCTTAAAATTATTTTAGAAATTAAATATGGTTTCTAACAATATTGATAAAAATCACATAAGAATGAGATATACTTTGGAGTAAGAAATGACTAATATTAGTGATACCATAGATACAGAGCTAACAAAGAATAGACCATTTCTGAAATGAATGAGCCATCTAGCGGCGATCGTTGAACCAGAACGGGTTTATGTTAGCCGAGTTCGAAAGTCCTATGCTGCCAATGCTATTTAGCACGTTTGATTTATATTATTGTGCGTTACAGTTAACGTATCAAGTTATAATATGATAGTAGTTTCATCATTTATATGTTTACTATATACTGAGAGATTTACACACTGTCAGAGTAAGTAAGATGAGAGATAATGCAAGTTTTATATGTTAATGTTTTGCCTTCAACTCTGTGCATAAGAGGGCCGACTTTTTGAACAGTACTAAAACTCCCAGAATGCAATACCAGCGATCTCGGCTGCTAGGAGGCGGGACGCGCCTGCGCATTGAATAATGAAAATGGTCTATTAAAAATACAGCAAGGGGTTTTGTATTTGGTTCATTTCCATGGTTCACGTGTCATTGTTGTGCAACTCCATTGAAATATTTTATTGTTAATTTAAAATCACTGCCTCCTTTACTACTTATTACTGGTAAGAGTTTGATTAAAACCTACTTAGAGGGCAGTGATTAATATAAAACACATTGTTATTACATTCTAACATTCAAACAATAAAGATATTCTTTACACAAATCAAGTTGCCTAGTAATGAAACTGAAATGGTATAAGCTGATTTTATATTCAGTTATCAGAATTCGTACACATTATTACACAATCGATTAAGTGACAAATTATTTTAGACGGCAAAGTAAACAAAATGGTGATGATGGAAAAATTTGTGCGCGATGCGAAAGACATATTTCAAACACGCTGGTTTGTAGCATTGCTCGCGAATTGTGTTTCAATGTACATTTCCTATCTTGCTATCAACTTCTTTTCCAACAACCAAAGGTAAGTGACAACGTTAGGGTGAACGGTACCTATGGATTGGAGAGGATTATCGATAAGGGTTGGCCAGAACGTACTATTGTCCCGACTTTAATGAAGAGTAGGCCTATGAAACATCAATACCGTATTAAAAAGGAAAAATCCCCGAGATGAGTGGGTGAGTAGTTAAAACACTGAACCTTCACTCAGGAGACCAGGGGTTCGATTCCTGCCATGGTCAGCCATCCTGATGAGGGTTTTAGTGGTTTCCTTCTTTTGTTTAGCTTAATAATAGCTGGGATGGTTCCTCAACAACAGGCCACGACCGACTCCTTCCCACTAGATCTGGAAACACTCAGTAAAATAACCTTTCCTCTCATCATTTTATCATCTCATTCATCATTCACAGACACCTGTAGATTTTGGTCATCACTACAGCGCGTCGTTAAACCCAATGTAGACAAATAAAAATAAATAACATAAGAAAAATAAACCAAAATTGCACTAAATTGTTATTTGACTATTTAACGTCATTTCAATATTACTCTTTTGGGAGAAATATATTGAATTCAAATTCAAATGAAGTTATTGTTTCTGGGCTCGTTATAAATAAAATACCCAGTATTTTTTCAGATTACCAGTTGAACTCAATTTCATTAATAATTAATCTCAGCCTTAAGGTATTGAAAAGAGAACTTGAAACTATGAAGAATAAAAAATATCCATTTCCAAAAGTATACAAACTTCTTCTAATTTCCTGCCGGGCTGTTGTATCGTTACAATTGTACCGGTAAGTGAATAATGTTGTTGAATGCAATTTAAAAAAAAAATCACATAAATTTGAAAATGAAAGAAGCGGTCATAGCTCTGAAAAATTGTCTGCATTTTTCTTAGAGCCAGGTGAACAGATAACCAGATGATTAAGTAACAATTTAGTTAATTATTAGTCTAGATACAAAAATAACATACGGTACATAACCAACGATGAAAACAAGTTGATGCGCTAATTATCAATTGGTATTACAAGTTGCAAGTTGGCAACTATAACAAGTTGGCGGTGCTCAGTTTCAGTCCGAGCGTGACCAGCGAACACGTGGTCATACGTACGACCATGGCATTGGACGTTCCATACTACGTCAAGCGCGACTACAACGAGACGGTCAACAATACTCGCCTGATAGAACTCGAGGTCGAGCAACGATATGTCAATGATTTGAGCCAAGCATGCAAGGTAGATATTTTGGTAGTAAACCCTATTTTTTTTTACCTCGGCTCACTTTTTTTTTCATCAACACAAAAACTTGATAAAACAGTTGACGTTTTTAATCAAGAACAAAAAGTTACAGCGTTTTCACTCCGGGGTGAGAATTATACTTAGATTAACGACTTAAGATAGGTGTGGCTTATTAATAGACTACCTAGAATGTATCATTTATGATCGTTTAGATTTTCCCTGATTGATTTTTCTCAAATTACGTGCATGTGGAAAGTTAAACCGATTGCAGACAAAGGTGACACGATTAGACGCGAGCACAAGAAATTGAATTTTGTTCCAACATAAGCAGTTACCATAAATATGATACCAGGGTAACATATTTGTGGTCCTTGGACTATAGTTATAGAGTAATTAATCTAATTTTCTTGTCACTTTGCGAAGGAGTTGACGCAGGCGGTGATCAAAGGGATCACCAAGCTCGAGAACTGTACAGTTGGCAGCAGCTGGAACTTCTTCGTTCGGGAGAAACACTGTCGGCTTGAACCGTGCGAACGGTTGGATGCGGTTAATAAATATCTTCAAGATAAATACTTCAACGATTTGAAACACTATTAGAAGACGACTTTAAATGTCGTTACCATCAACAAACAAAATCCTTCAACAAGAGTCATTTTTTATTCATTTATTTTCATATTTTTATACTTGTTTCATATTATTACTATTTTATTATTTTATAATTTGATTAAATGAGAATTTTGTAAATTGATATGGGTATTTTCATTTCATTTGGGTTCAGTAATTAAAATGTAATTAGGTTAACTTTAAGAGAGTATTTTGATGTGAATAACGAAGCTTTGGTCTTTCGGAGATTGACTAACACAAAATTAGATGTCTTTGACTGACTTAAACATGTCTTGACAATTGTTGTTTGCTCAATGACCCCACCAACAGCTAGGCTATATGGGGATAAACATATAGTCATATATACATTTATGATTGATAGCTAGGTATGAATTTATTGTCTACAAAAATTTTCGTAAGAAATTGTTTCATCAATAAAGTCGTGAAAACGTTGATGACTTTACGAACTGACGAAATAGCCGGTAGAGACAAGGTACAAATTACAACCTAAAACAAAACGTGACCCGTTGACAGGAAAAATGTCAAAGATATGATTCCATGTTGATTAAGAAATATGTGTCAAGAGCAATCAGGCATTCGACAAGAACTCTGCGTGTGGTAGTCAAAGAGCTTAGGGGAGCTGTAAATGAGATCTTAGAGTGGGAAATGCACACACTAGATTTCAACATAAACGCCATTGATTCACGAGCTCACACTTTTGAGATATTTTTTGGGGGGGGGGGGGGGGGGGGGGGTGATAATATACAAAATTGGTTAAACCAGCAAAAGTTTCTGTATTTTCCATTAGAAGAATTTGAAAGTAAGTAATTATAGATCAAACAGAATTCTATATTGTAGTTAATTTTCTTTTTCAAATTTTAAACAAACTGAAATCTCAAGAATTCCAGCCATGAGAGTTTGCGGCATGAAAACTTGGAACTCCTGTCGCCTCTTGAAATAAAATACATCATATCATTCTCAAGATAAAATGACTACACTGCAAGAGTTACAAAAAACGATTTTTCACTCTTCACTTTCTCATTTGCCTGCATGGATTCGAATTAATGAGAAGGGTGGACCAGTCACTAGCACACTGAACCATCATTCAGGAGGCAGGGATTCGATTCCCACACATGGTCGACCATCCTTACAGAGGTTTTTCATGGTTTACTTCTGTCGCTTAGGTTCACACAGAGATGTTTCCTCGACAGTAGGCCACGAGTGGCTTCTTCCCACTATCCAAAAAAATACATATAAGTATACCATAACCTTACATTTCATCTTCCCACTGTCCCTTTCATCATCAATCAGTAATCAGTATACAGTGTGTCGTCAGCCCAAAATATTTATGTAGGCCTATTTTTTTAATTAACATCGAAACCTAAAATACGAAATCATTGTTCCTCAATTAAGAAGCCGCAGGGGCTCTACACGGGCTCGCCGTTTGCTCTCTTCAGTCTCGAGTTTGACATGCATCGTGTGCTAGGCGCAACTCGTAGACTAGCCTGCCGAACTCATATTCACATAAACGCCGTTAATTCCCCAGGTCACACTTTTGATATATTTAAGATTTTATATATTTTTTCGGTATTCAAAAATATGTATCTAGGTTTTTGCAAACAAGAAATTTCTTCATTTTCCATTTGAAAAATTTGAAAAATTAAAGAAAAATTGTTTTAATTCTCTAAATGCGGTAACCTTTTTTTCTCAATTATTAACAGAATGCAAAAACAGTCATATTGATATCTCAAAAATTACGGCCGTGAGAGTTTGCGGCGTGAATACGAGCGCCTGCGGCCTCTTAAACCCAAAATATTTTAATTTAATTTGATATATTTTTAATCAACATCGAAACTTAATACGAAATCATTGTTCCTCAATTAAGGCCAGGGATGAGAGTGATGTTGAGTCATATAAATAATGCACAAAATAAATACATTCCAATAGACGTTCCTACGTCAGCACTGCGTACGCGTTGTCATGGTTACCTTGGTATAACAGCTGCGGGATCGGTGTGCACGGAGAGCGGAGTGTCACGCTGGAGAAATGAGATGCCCATACTGGAGCCGGTGCTGGAGGCTGTACAGCTGCTGGATGCAGAATCCTGGGAGCAGCTCCGCTGGAACATTCCCATTCCTCCCGGGCGCGGAACCTGGCCTAAACAACCGCGGTCAACCAGAAATGTTCAAACAGGCCAACAAGAACTAACGTAAATCGTTAAAATGGTTAAAAAAATGGCAATTTATAAATACTAAGGTTGTTTATTGATGTAAAGACTTATATCGATCATCGTTTATATCACATCGATAAGAAATTGTAAGATGTCATTTTTTTCTCCTTTTCAATAATCGGATCGAGTGTCCAAATATCGTATAATATGGAAATTTTCAATTGACGGTTTGGTTGATTGACTTGTCCAGTAAAAGTCAAAGGTAATTTTTTGCAAATAACAATATAATTGGAGGAATCAAGCAGAAATGAGGGAAGTTTGGAGACGACTAAAGCATAGTTGGGAAATTGAAGAAAAAATATGAAAATGGAAATTAAATTGATTATTGTATTGTTGAAAACAATATTGATCGTAATCAATATATCTTACATTGTCACAACTCTAGTCATAAATTTATAATACTCAACGGAGTCGATGTATACGCTACAAATATTGAGGTAAGCTGCTGGTTTGATAACCGGCCCAGTACGTACCTAACGCGACCCTCTGCACAAGTGTTTTCGGTTGTGCCAGTCCCTTGGGTTGTCCGAAGCCGACCCGCAGCCCGATGGGTGCGCCCGTCGGGCCTCGTTGGAACGGGTATCTCCACGGGCTCTTGGGCGGATCCATCTCGAAGCCGTCGTTGCTCAGGCCTGTCCGTTCGGCCAACGTTTCCAGCTTTTTGGACGATATCCGTCTGGTGGGTATGAATGAAAATTAGTAGATGAGTATTTATTTATCGATGGTGAAAATGTATGTAATTGGATTTTCGTTACAACTTTGTTGAGTGGTCCATACGGATTTCGATTTTGATTCTTCTAATTAATTGTTCACAGAGCCCAATTGGAAAACAGCAATTTGAATTTCACAGAAGTTTTAAAATTCAATCCATTATTGAGGCTATAGACAAGTTTCAACTTATTAGTAATTTTAAAATAATGTTTTTCAACTTCATTCTTGAAAATTTCAATTTCCAATTTTTTAAACTACATTTTTTAACTTGAATAAAATGTTGTTCAATATGTTTCAACAATATTATAAATTAATAAAGTTGATAAAGCATCAGTCTGTATGCCGCGGTTACCTGAGCAGGCGCGACCCGAGCCCGAGCCCGACGCCGGGCGGAACCTCGAGTCGGTTGCCCGCCGGCTTCTTGGTCGCCGCACGGTTGCAGTGGCTCTCCTCGATGATGATGTGACGGTCGTACGGAGTGTCGAAGTCCACCTCCAGTATCGTGGAGAACGTGTTTGGATAGATGAGATCGATTACTGAGATCACCGAGCCTACCAACAGGCATAACGAGCCTGCAACAACAATAACAACATCATTATTTCATCATTATAAATATCATTATATCTGATGGTGACCTTTACTCTTTCTGTCGTGTATTACTGTGTTAGTTGTATCACAACTTATTTTATTCTCATTATTACAACTTATTATTTTTCATTATTCACGCTCATTGTTCTTTTCTTTTCATTCGAGTGTCAATGTGATTGAAGAATCTTCCTTGTTTAGTTTTAGATACTATTTGTAATTCTGTTGATAACAAGTGTTTTGTTATAATGATAAATGTTGAATTAAAAAAAAAAAATTACCTGCTAATTACATTTATGAGTATCGACTTATTTTGCAATATTACTTCAACAATAACTACAGAACCCTCGAAGATCCTTCTATAAATACTAGAACGCGTAATATAGGTGTTTATTATATTCCTTCTTATGAAAATAAACATGGGAGAAGAAAATTGAACTATTTAATTCCTAAACTTTTTAACAATTTAGTGAATTTACCCGTCTCCCTTAGAAATCTGAGTTCTTATCGTAATGTCCAACAAGAATTGAAAACTTTCCTCATAAATAATATAAATCGTATGCACAACTATTTTAGGGGGCAGAACTGATATTCCTTCTCTCTTTTCCCAATTATTTTCCAAATTCTTTTACTTCCATACTCACTCTATTGTTGTAATTTAAATATCGTATGAAATGAATATATTATATCACATAATAAATAAAACTATTTGGCACTTACTTTTATTTTCATAATAGTCACAATGTATTAACCTTTATTCCGGTACATCCACAGTTGAGCCAACTATTGTGGTTTTGTGGGAACTGTGAAGACTTTCTTTTGTTGTGTATTTATTTTGTATACATTTGTATTACGTATTACGTATTACGTTTTGTTAATTTTTATAATACCAATAAAATCAACTTGAACTTGAACTTAAACATCAACATCAATATCAACCTTGGATGGATATCCTAACCTTGAGTACCTTAAGTAACCCCATGTCATACGCTCTTACGGTGTGCTGGGGGCATCCCATAGACTAGCTCGCCGAACTCATTTTAATGTGAACGCCGTTAATTTCTCAGTTCACTCGTTTGAAATACTATATATTTTCAATTTTTTTTTTGGAAATGTGATCTTGAATAATCATTACTAACTATATTATAACTATATAATAATAACTAATATATAATGAATAATAATATATAATATATATATATATATATATATATATATATATATATATATATATATATATATATATATATATATATATAATTAATATATAATCATAACTAGGTTTCAGCATTTCCAATTTTCAAAAATTAATAAAGTAAGAGTCATTGTTTTTTTTTTAATCTTATCGGTAATTTTGTATTGTAATTTGGAAATATTGTTGAACCTTCATTTTGTAGTCATTGATGAACTAAAAAGAAATTATATGTAAAGAATTACTGCTGTGTGAATTTGCGGCATGAAAACTTGAGCTTATAGTGTTTATTTATTATTTTATTAATTATAGTACATTCCGTTTTTCATTCAACTTATTACTTAACTTATACCTTTGTAGAGCTCATCCATCGAGTCAGAATAGATTGTCAATTCATTTTTCAGTTGACAAATGAATGCAAATCATTTTGTATTATTTTAGAAGATGAAAATAAAAACAAAATGAGATTTGAAAGTGAATAGCCCACTTTAGTCAGTTGGAATGATTGGAAGGAGATGGCCGTGACGTCATATTAAGGAACCATCATAAAATAACTCCAAGCACCAGAACTAAAGTCTAACAGCCGTTTGGTCAGCAGAGTCAAAAAGTAATTTTGAAATTAATTCTTCGTTGGAGAAATTTGAGTAAAGCTTTATTGAACATGTGTATTCTTGAATTGAAATTACATCAGAAACACTGACATATTTTTTTGGCCGAAGTTACAGCGCTTTGATGAAATACTAAGTTGCTATTTTGACTTCATTTTGGTGAAAAATCAACTATTTTTCCTCTTAAAATGAGTGTGATTCATAAATGAGAACGGGTACTTATATTTATTTTTGCATAATTCTATTCGTAACATCTTCATCTACCATAAAACAAGTCTTCTGATTGAATGTCATGCCTTTCAGTATATTTTAATGATCTGTTGAATAGTAAAAATGCATGAAATTTGAAGGTTGCGTGTTGAATGATAGAGAAATATTCAGTATTTGAAGTGATATAACTCAAAATTAATCCCGGTTAGCCTATCATCTGTTTGGATATTATTATCGAGCACATCAAAACGAATCGACTGACAAAAAATCATAATTTTGTCATGACCATGAGGTAATGGAGGTTAGACCTTAAACCATGAAAAATTCAAGTCAGGCGGGTCGGCCATGGAGGGAATCGAACCTCTGTCTCCTGAATGATGGTCCAGCGTGCTAGCGACAGATCCACCCGTGATAATTAAAATTAAATGATGCATTGATTGTAATTTTCTTGCTATTGCAAACCAGCAATATCAAGAGATATTTTAATGACTAACATTGGAGTATAGGCAACTTGTGAATCACCTAGTCATTTCTGGTTGCCTAACTAAAATGTATAAACATTTGCAGTACAAAAATACATAATATTATTATATATATAATATTATTATATATATAATATTATTATATATATAATATTATTATATATATAATATTTGTAGTGCAAATGGATGATACCTAATGAATAGGAGATACTTTTTCAAAACACGTGTTTTAAAAAAAAGGCATTTAATAGTCGTCAGTTAAAACTTCAAACTCGACTCTCTACTGATATTTTATCGTAGTTGAAGGCTTAAGACACCCGTGCGCTAGTGGTGTGGGATAGGGGGGACGGTCGCTCGGAACCTTCATCTCTTGTGGATACAAGCCACGCAAGAGATGAAGGCTTGAAACACCCGTGCACTAGAGGTGTGGGATAGGGGGGACGGTCGCTCGGAACCTTCATCTCTTGTGGATACAAGCTACTCAAGAGCTGAAGGCTTGAGGTGTACGATAGGAGGAACGGTCGATCTCTAGTGGACACAAGAATAACGTAAAAATATCGTCCGGAGAATGCAAGTATAATCTCCCTGCATTAGAGCACGAGAACAATATGTAGAGAATTCGAAAAAAAAAAATCAAATAGGCCTATAGGCCTATATACTATTACCGGTATTTAAAAACATTCCATAGCCTGAAATTAACAGAAATAAAAAAACTGCCTTCTATAAATTCTAAGAATGTTGTACAAGTCTAATTACAAATAATTAAATATATGACGAATTCCAAATTCAAATTAAACTTTTCAAAAATACATCTCAGAAATAAATTTCAAAATTATATTAAAATAATATATAGACATTTATTAAAGAAGCATCAAATGATAAACGCAACTGCATCTTTCAAAACCATCGAATCCTTGGAGTTTCAACGAAATTACGTAATTATCGAAATATTTACAATTATTCAGTTGCTAGGCCAAATTCTTCTTAGGCCCAAGTGGTTAGAAGTATGTCTCTCACTCATCCCTGAACGCGACCAATTACGTTCTCCCCGCCATCACGCACGTAATGAAAGGTAAGGTGTAAACAATACACATTATTCTCGTCGGTGACAATAACTTCATTCTTAATCTATAAAACAAATAAAAACTGACTTTCTCTTGCGAGTGCGCGCACTATGCACTTTCACCGCTGTACAACCTCTTTAGACCTTGATCTTGAAAACTAGTCGAGTAGCACGGTGAACATGTAAAACTGTTTAAATATAATTAGAAGAAAACTTAATGTGTATAATTATTTAATATTAATTAAACAGGAAGTCGATTGATCTGTAACCAGTTTATCGAGTACCGGTTTAGTATAGTATTTGTTCAGTTGATATTTTAAAGATTATATTTGGCCGATATCTATAGACATATGGGAGAAAACGAATACGTGACTATGTATTTTTATTATATATTTTTTCGTTATTTTTTCTCACAAGTACTATTTTAAGTTCAATATTTATAAGTTTGAATTTTAATCAGTATTTTTTTTAAATACCAATATTAATATTGTAATATTATATTATTGAATATGGTAATATTCAATTATGTACAATTATTCAATACTTATGTACAATGTATTGTGTATCGAAAAATATAACATTCCAAGATTGTATTATTGGATATAGTTATTACAATATGAATAATGAACTCGTTTCATCCCAAACAAAAGGAGCGAAACGCCCGCGCGCAAGTAGTGTGGAATAGGGGGGACGGTCGATCGGAATAGATCCAAGTCAGTGAGTCAGTAATTTGTAAATGAAGCTAATCTACGCCAATTGCACTCCACTGTCGAATAGACATATTATTGATATTTTTTTTTTCATTAGATTTAAATAATACGTACATACAAGATTAATCAACAACAAAAACATTTTTAAATTTCCCAGGGCCCGGTATTACCAACGTGGGAGTAACTCCAACTGGCAGATAAAAGTTGTTATCACCATGGTTACCTTGGATATTTGTTTTCACCAACTCTCAGATAACTGCTAACTGGACTTGATAATACTGGGCCCTAGTATAACTTCTACTACTAACCGAACGATAATAACATAACATTTTTGTACTAAAACAGTTCAATTATTCTAAGTCCATACGGCCAATGCTAACTTTGAAGTACGCAACTTAAGCTTATCAATACAAACAATCATTATAGTATGCAGGCTTATTCAGAAGGTTAAAAGTCAGACAGATTTTTTGTATGGCATCAGATAGGTCAGAGACAGGTTGTTGAGACCTGAATCTGCGCGGATAAATCATAAGATCATATCTCGCATTCATCACATGCTACAAATGGTCAGGATTGACCCTCTGATTGACACCTACAAATTTCTCAGATCAGTTCAACCACCAATAACACTTCATCGTACCACAAGCGAAACATACTTGTAAAATCGATGCGTGCGACATCTAGCGGATGGCTGAGGTACTATAACTTAGTGACGTAGTATCAGCTGTTGATGCACTCGTTGGAAATGGAAGAGGGGAGGGGGGGGGGGGAAGAGAAGACCACGTGCTTACAATACGGAGGAAGACATCGGGAAGTGGAATCGAAACACCTGAGCGTTAGTGGTTTCTTATATGAGGAACGGGTGATCGGATAGAATATCGTTAGGAAGCGCGTTTGGAAATGTTTAGGAAGTCTAAATGTGAATAAAAGATCAGATATGTGGACTGATGATGAAGTTGGGTAAACGTTATATGTTTATGCATTATATGTATGTCTCATTATATGTCTGTAGATGAAGGTGCTCATTGTTTTTATTTTTGGAAATAATTAAATCTTATAGATTATAGAACTGGAACTATATGAAATAATAACCCGAAATGAAAGTAATCGAAGTCTTTTTCCGCTTTCTTTTCAATTATATTTCAATTATGATTCTATCTTTATTGTTTGTTATTTTCATTTTTTCCGGCAGTCAAAAATTGGAGAAAACATTTTCAGCAATACATAATATTCATATATAATATATACATATATATATATATATATATATATATATATATATATATATATATATATATATATATATATATATATTTATATATATATATATATATATATATATATATATATATATATATATATATATATATATATATACATAAACATATATATAAACATATATATATTTACATATATATATATATATATATATATATATATAGGGCCTATATATATATATATATATATATATATATATATATATATATATATATATATATATATATATATATATATATATATATATATATATATATATATAGGCATTGTGATTCTTACAACATATTTGAAATGGCATATGACATATTGTATGATACATTTCGTACTGAGTTTATTTGTGTACAGAGCACTGGAACCGAACGAAAGTTGGGCGTGGGTTCAAGTCTCGCCTAAAAGGTTTCAGTTTTTGAAAACACTCATTTTTACTCTCAAATAACCTAGCTATATTGTTGGAGTCGTTTACCATTTAAAAATCAAAAAATTGTCGGCACAAATTACTCTCATAATTCCAACCAATGGTAATCAAAGTGTCAGTTACCTGCAATAAGCACCAGATAGAAGCACCAACCAAGTCGAAAGGAGAGCAGATGTTCCTCGAAACGCACCACCATTGGTTGCACGGGGATGAGCGAGTAGTAGGCGAGATTAGTGCCCAGCAGAAGGACGCCGGTGACTGTCATGGCGTAGGCACCATAACGCGGCACCACAATTAGCAACAGGTTCATCACGCACCATGTGGCAAACGCTGCCCTGCAAACGTCACAAAAATAAAAACGTTATTTATTTCTGTTGTAGTTCTATATACTAGGCAAACACAACGTAAGCGTTGTAAGATGAGCGAGTTATCTGAATATGGTATAATAGTCGTTGAAGTAGTCTTACCCTTGCTACTTTATCGACTCTGGTATTCTACACACCTTGATGCATATATGCATCTTAATGATTAACTTGAAAATGTTCCATTTTAAATTGTAATTCTCTTGGACGAAAATGGAAATAAATAAATAAATAAATAAAGATGATTTCATTGTTGGGTAAATATCGAATCTAGAAAGCAGTAAATCTCGGCAACCTGAATCTGCTGCTATTTCTATAATATATTTGGTGAATAAAAACAGTTAATTTAATCTTTGTCTTCAAAACGGCTGGTTCGAATTGCATACAAAATGGTGATAATGTGTATCATTCATGTATACACATTCAGAGAAAATTTCATCACATTTGGAAAGATTTTATTTTTCAGATTTTCTTGCCCAGCCTAATCTTATGGGGTTTATAGAAATTTTGAGATGATATTTCTCGAAATCGGTTCAACCCATTCATTCCAAAAACTATACAGTTCTAAGTTGGATGAGTTTGCGTGTACAAAAAAAGTTTCATGACGATCAGTCAAACCCTGCGACCCGTGGAGTGCCCACAAAAAAAGAAAACACAGACAAAATCCTATAAGAGTGGGATGGAATCTTCGCTTACGCTCATCTATAATAACATATAGCAGCGTGCGTCTCTCCTCAAAGAGAGGCTAATTAGTACAGGTATTGGCGCGTGTCGCTTGTCATCGTTATTTTTATTCATATTGAGTTCAACACCCACCCCCTGACCCAATGTTTCAGTTGGAACCAGGGACGGATAATTATTATAATTATTTGGGTTCAACGCCGCACTGTACTGATGACTATACGATCTATTGGCGTCGGTGAATGTTATATGAGATGAGGGGTAATGATATGAAAGGTTATATTGGGTGTATTTGGATAGTGAAAAGGAGTCGGTCATGGCCTGTTGTTAAGGAACCATCCCAGTATTGACCTGAACGACAGAGGGAAACCACGGAAAACCCCTGTCAGGATGGTTGACCATGGCGGGAATCGAGCCCGGCTAATAATAAGTTGCGTATTCACCGATACGATAGATATTATACAATCATAGACGAAATATACCATCAAGATACAAGATATACCATATAAGATAGAACCATTAGAAGATACCAAGTACCAAAAGAAGTGTCACCCAAAGTTGAAATAAAACTGACCTCCACCTTTCCCCCACTAGTTTTTCACCACTTTCTTCCAACCCCCTTAACTGTACCACCTGTAGTACCTACACAGATCACCAGAAAGCGCTACAGAATTATGCTGCTACCGAGTAGTCGCCAAGGCGGTTCCATCAGTGGCGAACATAGGTACTAATTGCAGAAGTAGGCGAGGGGAATGGAGGTGGGTACTGGGATTTGTTCTTGCTTAACCATGAGAGTGAATTATTTTGGTAAAAGACTTGGTATCTTTAGCCTATAATCCAATGGTGAAGTAGGAAGAAGTATTCGATTACGCTCATTCAATTAGTATTGATATCGATCTAAACGGCCTATTGTTCGACATAATATTGTAATTGTATACAATAAAAGGCGTATCTCTTCTACTAGTTGATCTTTAAGAGAAATGTTTTACTTTTTAATACCTCTCTGCAGTCTAGTTATCTAAATCGTGAGTAATGTACTTGATCTTTGTACTGAGGCAACAAGTCGAAGGTTTGAACGACAGTCCCGACTCGTGAGTTAGATAACGACGATGGGGAGGTTCGAGCATTCATGTAAGAAAATAATATTTGCAATAGAAAAAAGGCCTGGTGTAAGTCATTGGGAGTACGGTCATGGACAAAAGTAAAATATTAAAAATGCCATAAAATATAGTCAAATATAGATGAAACTGAAAATGTGAACATACACGTTTTTTATGTGCCAACATAAGTACACATTATCAATTATTATTTATCATTCAGGATTCAGACGAATTATTATTTTATTACTTCATTATTGATCATCAATTCTATGTAATACCAATTTTTCCATTCATAGCCTATATTAATGTGTACCATTTTTACAGCCTTGTCAGTATAATGAATTTTAGCATATGTCAAGTTTTATGATGGATTATAATCACTATTTATATGAATGTTAATACAAGCTAATTTTAAGTTTTGTTATGTTTTGCTCATTTTGTAGGCCTACACCTTTCAGAAAATGACAGAACAAAAGAATAATATAATATATCACATTTCACACGTGTATTATCAGTGAATTCTATGAGTATATACAGGCCTAGCTATTGCTATAATCAAACAGGCCTTGTACCAAGTTGAATATCAAAGATAAAATAATTCAATTGTATTAGGCCCGGTATTACCAAGTTCAGTTAGCCTCTATCTGACAGTTCAAACTTGTTATCACCATGGTTACCTGTGGTATTTGTTTTCACCAACTCTCAGATAAATACTAACTGGACTTAGTAATACTGAGCCTTAGTGAAGTTTAGAATTGCTCATATTATGAATAAATATAGACCTATTGATTGTACTGTTATTTCGTATGTATTAAAAATGATGTATTTGATTTTTTTTTTAATTCTTCAAATCTCAGAAATGTTACTATGAACGTGAATATCACGCTCCACAGGCTAAAATTATTCGTATTTTTTCATGTTGTAAATATATATATATATATATATATATATATATGGGCCTATATATATATATATATATATATATATATATATATATATATATATATATATATATATATATATATATATATATATATATATATATATATATATATATATATATATATATATATATATATATATATATCATATAAATATATGAGTATATATATATATATATATATATATATATATATATATATATATATATATATATATATATATATATATATATATTATATATATATATATATATATATATATATATATATATATATATATATATATATATATATATATGCACATATATGAATAGATATACATACATATACATTATTTATTAAATTCAAGATGAAATAAGAAGAAAAAAAGGTCAATATAAAAGAGAAGATTGAAGATTTTTGGCTGATTACTCCCTTGTGGTGACTCGTTCGAACGATCCAATCATTCATATCCTTGATTGGGAAACAATGATCTTGTATCAAGTTTCTGTATCAATAAAAAATATCATGGGTATTGAACAAACTATAAACTCAAGAACAGCTATTTTCAAAGAAAATGTACAATTCTCTTTTTTTGTCATAAGATGTGAATAGTCGAATGAAATAATATATATAGAGAGAATATAATATCTTGTATTCATGTTTACGTTGCAGTTTCAAAAGTGATGACTCATTGTTCTAATGATCCAATTTCTGTACAAACATTAGGTTTGTTTGTTTGTGCTGCACCAACCTGAACTAAAGTGTTGCTGGTGCAGGAAGGAAATGCGTCATATTATAGGTTTGGTGCAGGAAATGATCCCTTAATGTTGAGGTACAAACAAACACGATAGTGCTAATTTCAACGGTTCCAAGACACAAATTTTGAAAATGGGAAAAGTTATTAGGGTAAAATCACCAGAGACGTAATTCTGCATGTCAACTACCTTCAAAATAATTACAACCCTTATTCAAATATACAATTTTTCATTCTCATCGGCACGTATTTAAGCGTCATCAACTTGTAAGCCAACATAGTGTCCGCATACAATTTGATTTTAGCGCCTGCCATCTTGAACTGAACTAAGCACACCAGCTCCGTAGCTGGTGTAGAACTACTTGAACTAGTGCAAGTGAACTGGGACAAACAAACACGAGAGTGTAGCTTTGGTGCAGCACCACGGTTACAAACAAACACGAAAGTGCAAGAACTGAAGAACTAGTTCAAGTAGTTCAGGACAAACAAACATACCTATTATTCGTAAAAGTTGCATTATCCAGTAATAATTTACAATTACTTATATTCATCCAAGCTTGTACATTGAAATAAGTGATTCTTTGTGTCCACATCAGATTGTGTTTCACTGTTGATGCGTTTTTAACCACATTTTCGAAAGGAATAGCACTTATGACGTAGACAATTACAATTACATTAGTTCATATGGAATTTTTATATTCAACGGAGAAGAACGCTTGAACGAAAAGGGCTACCGATTTTTTTTTAAGAAAAAAAGCGCCTCCCAGTCCGGGTTTTATTGAGTTTGCAGAAAATTCAAGAGAAAAAAATATACAAAATGCAGTGCCGGTAAAGTGGGGTGAATTTGCACTCTTGTTGGAAAAAGTTTCAAACTGCTACAAATGAAAAAGTTTTAATTTTATCGTATCCATTTTTTTTGTATTTCAATAGATACGTATCAAAATCAAAATACGTATCAAAATAGATACGATGAAATTAAAACTTTCTCATTTGTAGCAGTTTGAAATTTTTTCCAACAAAATGGCAGTCACATCAGTGGGTTAAAGTCACCCCACTTTACGGTACTAAATGAATATTAATTTCAATCGTTTTTTTTGTCTCGACTAGGTGAAATACTGATTTATCAGAATAAAAACAGGAGAATTCACATCATCAAAAATGAAAAGGTAAATCATAAACTGATTATAACCGGGTGATTTTAATTTCAATTTCAATGCTTCATTTGCCGAGTTGATTCTTACATTCTATAAATAGGTCATGATAAAATATATATGGCTCGTCAAAAATAAACATAAACATCAACATAATATAGACTAGTAGTAAAACTGAATTATTTGTATCAGTTATACATAAAAAAAGTTCATATACACAACATACAACACATTTATTCAAAACACTTCCAGTTGTCAATAAACTCATTCACACAATAAAAACAGTTGGAGATAAAAAAGTTCGTCAAATCATAAAATATATTCAGGAAGCATATGTTATGAAAATTAATACCCTTATTGTATTATTGTATTACTAGTCAAACGCGAAATATGCGTTGTAAGATGAGCGAGATATTTGAATAGGGTATAAAAGTCCTTGAAGTAGTTCTACCCTTGCTACTTTATCGACTCAGGTATTCTACACACCTTGATATCTGAATAAGCTATTAAAGTCGTTAAAGTAGTTCTACTCTTGCCACTTCATTGACTCTGGTATTCTACACACCTTGACGCATATAAAAAATACTTCATTGTTGGTCAACTCTTGAATCTAGAAAGCAGTGAATCTCGACAACTTAATTCTGTCACAATTTTTATGATTTATTTTATGAATATTAACAGTCATTTTATTTTTTTTCTTCAAATCGACTGATCAGAATTGCTTAAAAAATCGTAATAATGTGTAAAATCCATGTATACACAATTAGAGAGAATTTCATTCCATTTGGAGAGATTTCATTTTTCAACATTTTCCGCCCAGCCAAATCTTATGGGGTTTTTAGAAACTTTGAGATGATGTATCTCAAAATCGGTCCGACCGATTCATCCCAAAAACTATACAGTTCTGAGTTGGATGAGTTTGCGTGTCCAAAAAAAGTTTCATGTTGATCAGTCAACCCTTGCGACCTGTGGAGTGCTTACAAAAAAAAAAAAAAAAAAAAAAAAAAAAACACACAGACAAAGCCCTATAAGAGTGGGATGGAGACTTCGCTACGCTCATCAAAAAGAATGATGAATACATGATAGGAACTGGAAAAAACGAGAGTAGTTAAAATACTCTATAACATAATTTATATATATATATATATATATATATATATATATATATATATATATATATATATATATATATATATATATATATATATACATATATATAGATATATATATATATATATATATATATATATATATGTATATATATATATATATATATATATACTATATATATATATATATATATATATATGATTATATATATATATATATATATATATATATATATATATATATATATATATATACTATATATATATATATATATAATAGTTCAATATGTAGTTTAATATAATAGTTCTATTTTTGTAGATTCAAATAGTTTTGAGATCATACGTCAATGAATTTCATCTCAGTCCTGGTTTTCATTGACCTCTGTTATCTTGAAACCAATTCAATTTGAAAGAATTGAACGTCATATTAATTGAAATAATATTATCTTGAAATTTGTATACTTTTTTATTCCATGACACTGGTTTTTCATATAATTAATAATATCATATAATTAATAAGTGTTAATATATAGATTTTTTTCAGATATCAATAAGCAGCTAAGAGTAAGCAAAGGTGAAAAATTATTAAAATCATACATCGAAGTAGAAAATTTTTTTTTTTGCAGTGTAGTTTACGTGAGATTACCAAGGTGGGTGAAAAGCCCATAGGGTTTTAAACCCTTCAAACCAACCGCACGCTAGTGGTGCGTGAAAACGAGGACGGTACCTTCATCTTTAGTGGATGTGTGCAAGCCCATACCTCGTCAACAAGGATTCAATTATCTTTGGTAGGTGACCGTACACGCTAGACATGCAGGCTATTGCTCAGCCGAGTTCTAAATGGTCAAGCCTTGATAGGGGGGGGGGAGGGGGGGAGGGGGGAGGGGGGAGTGGGGCGGGGTCAAAGGGGTCAAGCTTTCGCCATCATCTCTCTGTGCCACTTGGCACACTTGAGTATCTGCTGATTAATTTGCATACAAATAAAACAATGATAATGTTTTCTTAATGTTTGTTTTTAACTCTGAATATATTTTTAAAATTTGTGGAGGAAAGTTTTATGGATTTGATTTTCTTACCGAAATATTATTCATTTCCAATAGATTCTGGTTCTAACTGCTTTGGGAAGCTCCAGATCCTCAAGTAATACATCACGGGTCCATGTAGGTGATATGACCGACTCAATAATGTCAACGACCAAAAGATCGTGTGCAATAACACCGCGAGATACAGGTCGCCGGTACAAAATGTGGCGGCGGCCAAATGCTATAGCAGATAAAAAGCTCGCGGCGGCCATATACATGATCGCGGTCATTTGGTCGTTCCGATATTTTTGTTCGCGATCGTAATGTCGGACCAATCTTATTGTCCGCGATCATAATGTCAACCCGAACTTATTGTCCGCGATCATAATGTCAACCCGAACTTATTGTCCGCGATCATAAGGTCGGCCCGATCTTATTATCCGCGACTATAAGGTCGGCCCGATCTTATTGTCCGCGATCATAAGGTTAGTCCAATCGTATTGTCCACGATCAAAAAATGGCCGTCGTAATCTTATTGTCCGCGATAATGCCGGCCCGATCTTATTGTCCGCGATCATAAAGTCGGCCGAATCTTACTGTCCGCGATTATATGGCCCGATCTTATTGTCCGCGATCATAATGTCAGCCTGATCTTATTGTCCGCCATCATATGGGCGCCCCGGGCCATCTTACTGTGCGCGATCATGATCGGCCCGATCTTATTGTCCGCCATCATATGGGCGCCCCGGGCCATCTTACTGTGCGCGATCATGATCGGCCCGATCTTATTGTCCGCCATCATATGGGCGCCCCGGGCCATCTTACTGTGCGCGATCATGATCGGCCCGATCTTATTGTCCGCGATTATATGGGCCGATCTTATTGTCCGCGATCATAATGTCAGCCTGATCTTATTGTCCGCCATCATATGGGCGCCACGGGCCATCTTACTGTGCGCGATCATGATCGGCCCGATCTTATTGTCCGCCATCATATTGGCGCCCCGGGCCATCTTACTGTCCGCGATAATGTCGGCCCGATCTTATTGTCTATATACGATCAGTTTGAAGTTGTCTGGAGTGGCCTGCGTGTATACGGTGGTCATTATAATCGTCATTGTGTCCCTATAATCAGCCTCATTCAACTCATCCACATCTTGTGTTGCGTGTAAATGCCCAACACTGTGAAGTAGTACAATCCAATTAGCATTGGCACACACACATTTAAGGAGGCATGAATGTTTCGGAAAAAGTAATAATACGTTTATAATGTATCTTTTCAACGATTATTAGTGATATAAACTTGCTGATATCACAATGCTTAAAAATTTTCGTATATATTTATATATATATATAAATATATATATATATATATATATATATATATATATATATATAGTATATATTATATATATATATAGTATATATATATATATATATATATTATAATAATATATAATGAAAGCTTTCAACAAAACATATATCGAATTATATGTATATATATATATATATATATATATACTATATATATATACTATATATATATATATATATATATATACATATATATAATATATATATAGTATATATATATTATATATATATATATATATATTATATATATATATATATATAATATAATAATATATAATGAAAGCTTTCAACAAAACATATATCAATATATGTATATATATATATATATATATATATATATATATATATATATATATATATTATATATATATTTATATATATATATATATATATATAAAATATATACATGTATATGTGTGTGTGGTGTGTTTATATTTTATATTGTGAATATTATGAAATATAAAATTTGGAAAATCTATTTATGCCTATTACGGTTAGACTTCCATAGAATAGCATACATTAAATTTTGGTTCAATAACTTTTGCATCTCTAAAATTCGGTTAGAACTTATGTTAGAACTTAGAAGCGATAAGCAAATGTTGATGTTTATCAAACACATACAAATCAAAATACGAGTCATTCAAAATATTTTTGAATATCATTTTAATAATGATGACTGCTAATTTTTATCATATATTCTCAGGTCTTATTCAAATCTGTTGTGTAACAAGTTATAATTTTCTTGGCCATAATCACATATAAGTTATTACTTATTAGAAATCATGAAGTGTAATAATGTTCTCTTTCAACAAACACCTTTGGCCTTTCAAGCTATAATTCTGTTCCGTTCGTTCGGAGATGCCGACGATCGTCCAGTCTCTCCTATACAATAACTCTAACGGTTAGCCGTGTCGAGTAGACGAAGTGGACGGTGTAGTTAGTTGGTGTTAAATTACAGGTACAGACTTCATCAATGATTTGCTTGCATAATCCAATTTATATTGTCCATATGGTCGAGCGAGTACGACGGAGGGAAAGAGAGAGGCGGTTGAGAGACGAATAGTGAGAAAGAGAGAGAGAGAGAGAGAGAGAGGGTCAAGTTATGTGTTTTGGGATACTTGGGAAGGTGACGATCGTAGCTTGTTGTCAAGCAAACCATCCCAGTATGAACCCTAACGACACAGAATGAATGTATGAATATTTGGGTTTTATAGAGGAAAATCATGAAAACAACCCACGTTTAAGGCATGGTCGACCATGGTGGGTATCGAACTCCGGTCTCCTGAATGACAGTTATAACCTATCTTATATCCTATCTTATAACCTATTTTATCATAATATAAAGGAGGTGATCCAACTCGGGTCTTGAAAGTGAAATATTTCTGGGGTCAAAATCTGAGTCTAGCGTCCCCGATTGCCTGTAGCACAACTATCGCTTTTATATCGAACTATTTGAAACAACAATGCTATACAATGCTATGCACGTAGAATTATAATGTTAGCAGTTGTGCATTTGATTCTTACGAGAATTGTAGATTTTGTTATTTCAACAATGCCACCGTACCGTAGCCACTCTTATCTACATCTATAGTTCACAAGGGAATCCCCTAAATCGCGACAGGCGATTGGGACCATTGGCTCTGAACTGACAGCAAGAAACCACAAATGCCTTCCATGTTATTAGTATGGGATTCGGGGCACCTTCTTTATATTATGATAACATAGGTTGGTATATACATAGTAGTTTGTCACTCACCACAGTAGTACATTGCCATAGTACCCCC
>OZ023334.1:7987131-7989631 GCA_964007535.1 Brachyptera risi
AAATTGATTACTAACAATTTTTCACATGAACATGTAGCTAGATAATTGAGGAGCAATTTTCTACCAAAACAACCCTGCCATATTTTTCAAAAATCTTCACTTTTTTCAGACTCACTGAAAAATGCTAGTGTCTCGATCTGAGAAGGATGTTGAGAATTTGTCAAGTCACCAAATTTTTTTTTTACCAATTACTTCACCTTACCAAATTTAATTTTTTTCCCGAAAAAAGTGTGGGACCAACTATGATTTGAGAAAATAATGATCTATTCTTCTTCCATTTTATTTCACCCATTCCAAATGGGTGGTACAATTCTAACTCAATGAAAACATACAGGCATCCAGGGAAATGCACAGTATAATATTATGGCAGGTCATGAAATATAATATATAACATCAATTCAAGTTTTTTTTCATGAAACCAACCTCAAAAAAGAAGTTCCAAGTCGAGTGATTACTGAATGGTTATGAATGGTTAATCTGTAGGCCTATATGCCGTGCAAAAATTTTTTTTTTTAATATATTGGCGAAGAAAAAAAAAAGAAGAAAAAAAAAAGAAAAAAAATATATATATATATTCATATATATATATATATATATATATATATATATATATATATATATATATATATATATATATATATATATATATATATATATATATATATATATTTATATATATATATATATATATATGCTATAAATTGAATATTTTTGGATGAATTTGTGTAATAATGATGAAATAAAACAAACTCTTTTAATTTTATATTTAAAATAATTAGTTTTATTTTCAAAAGCTCAACGTTTCATGACCTTTATCGGTCACCTCTTCAGGAGCAGCCTGAAGAGGTGACCGATAAAGGTCATGGTCATATATATAGGTCGGAAAAGGTCAATATATATATATATATATATATATATATATATATATATATATATATATATATATATATGCGGAACCCGATTTCTTCTCATGCTAATTCCCAATGCAGACTCTCTTCAGAGCTAGGAGACATGAGGGTCAACTGTTGAACCTTTCAGTTCTGCGTGGTGATTATAGAGTTCAAATCATATTTTAAATCTGATTATTGTGTTCATTTATTTATTTACGTTTACTCGATTGAGTCTAGTTTATTGTTTCTTTTCCGATTTGTGCGACTTGCCTTTGTTCTACAAAGAAGTCTCTAATGTAGACAGAAGAAATGTTGTGCGAAATTACGTCAACACATATATTAGCCTTTCGGTTATCATGTATCGGATAGGTTATGAAGTATATCATTCCGCGACTATACGACAAATGCGTAGTGCAATATAAAAGCGAGTAGTGTAATTTATACCGCGGTAATAGCACATTTTTAATTTTTAATATATGGCTGGTTGCACAGCTCTGGAACACTGTTACCTATTCATCGTTATACATTCATTTTACATTCACATTTAACTTAAAATGATGATTATTGTTTGCTTTAACGACCCCACCAACAGCTGGGTTATACGGGGATACGAATGAGCAGGTGATTATGAAACTATGATGTGATGATAAGTGGACGAAGGACGAAGGACGCCTACAAAAACTCATGCCTTTAGCGGGACTCGAACCCACGCCTAACGCTGACTTCAGTTTCTGAAGCGGTGCCTCAGGTGACTGAGCTACCAATGATGGCTCACATCTATCGGTATATATATCGGTATTACGATCTATAATCCAAGGCTCATCTAAAGTACCTCGCTTCAACTTCCGACTTGCCTTCGATTTTTGGCTAAATTAATTAAATAATTTATAGACACTACATTTCATTTATTAACCCATCTATTATTTTTTACCACATCTAAAGCACGGATAATGTATTTATCACACAAGTTACAGATTCTATAGAATCTAACATATATTTATGATTATCATTTTTTTCTTATGTAACCGGATTTAGAAGAAATAAAATTACAAGCCAGATTTTAGAAACTTTATTTCTTTATTTACAACAATTAAAGAATCACCTTCTGAATGCATTATTTGAAAGGAAGTTTGGAATAGTTTTTATGCTTGCAGCAACCGGCAATGCAGTACTTGATAACAAACATGTGCATCAGGCGTACCCAAAACATTATTATTATCTAGATTGTAATAATATATAATAATGTGCAAGATTACAAAAACCATGGTCAGTATAATGACACAGCTACCGGTCACAAAAAAAGAAAGGAATATATATGTCGATGGTGAACAGTTCGAATTTCACATCAAGTTATTTATTCATTCATATTGGTTTTAACGACGCGCTGTATAGATAACCAATATCTATTGGCGTCAGTGAATGAGAAAATGAAATTAAAAAAAGTTGTTTCGTTAGACGTTTTTATGGTTAATGAAAACAACTTGTGGCCTCTGTGTCAGTATGAACCTGAACTGAGGAAAACCACGAAAAAAAAACATGCATGGTCGACCATGACGTGAATCGAAACCCGGTCTTCTGAATGACGGTTCAGCGTGCTAGCTACTGGTTCA
>OZ023334.1:7994631-8019631 GCA_964007535.1 Brachyptera risi
TACAAAATCATTGTTCCCTAATTAAGGCTATGGATGAAAGATAGGATCGTTTGGACGAGGGACCACAAGGGCGATCCTACCACCCGTAAGACAACTGTAGGACAACTACAATCGTACATGGTCACATGATGATGTGTCATGAATACATGAGTTTATTCAGTTTATATCGAGTAATTTTCAAGTATTTAAGCTTACTACTCAAAAAGCATATTTTTTTCGTATCTTGATCAAATGATCAACAAATCAATATATAATCATAACTTGGTACTACCACCTCCAACAGTGTCAGATTAAGTAATATAAAAATAAAAATAATTATCATTGAACAAAGAAAAAAAATCGTTAAATTCACTCACATGTGCTCTTAATATCTAACCACCGACACACCGATCGTTTAATACTATAATTGGGAACACTCAATCGAATAATTATCTAACAAATGAATGTTCGAAACACCAATCGTTCAATATCGAAAGATGAGAACGAACATCCGATCGAACCGTCACGTTACGGTCTGATAATGATGATTACTTTCATTAGGTAGTACAGCGCATTAGATCAGGGGAGATAATGCCTGATTTACAGTGTAGTTGTATACAATAAAATTAAGACAAAAGATTTAAAGGAAGAAATAAAAATAATAACAATGTTTATAATATAATGTAATAAATAACTTCCGAACTGGGGCAATAATCAATTATCAAGATTTATAGCTTGTTTTATATTGATGTGGTTATAATTTGAATGCTTGTATGGTTAATCTTTACTATATACTTGTATTCACGAAAGGAGATAGCCGTCTGCTAACATAACAAATACATTGTGTAACTGTGGTATTTTTGTGGGAAACTGATTTTTCATGACTAAGTTCACAATGGTAAGTAAGTAAGTAGGCCTAAGTGTGTATTGTTCTTTACATTACGTTTTTTAATATGATTAAATGTTGAAAGTAACTCTTTACATTTGTTTTGTTGGTAAACGACTTTCTTCTTTCGTGATAACAAGTATAGATTAGGTTGTTAATATTTTATTGCTTCTGGTTTTTTTTTTATAAGGTTGACTTTTTCAATGTTACGCTTTTGTTTGCTCTTTCTGTTTCTGTAACATTTTTCAATATGAGTTGTATTTTATTAGGGTTATTTATATGATACGTGAGATGGATTTTATGAGTAATTTGTAACATTTTAAAATTACATGATTATCTGTCATGACTTTCCATAAATTATATTACATTTTATTGCCTTCATTTTAACATGTACTTACAATGCCATATAACTGAAAATGAATTGAATCAACTATGTCATTTTGCTGCGAAATATTATCAAAAGTAGGCCTATATAATTGGCTCGGATAAATCTTCGAAAGATCAATAAATTAATATACTGTATCCCCTAGATTCTTCTCTTGCCTCATAGAGAGCAGTAATTAATATTTTACAATACGAACCATTCATTTTTTATAAAATTCCAATTTTCAGAAATTATTTTTCCTATCTGATATTGTTATATTCTTGTTACATTGTAATAATTGTTTATATTAGTCAATCTAATATTTATACTCAAGGTACTCAATTGTGTTTTTTTTTATCAATTAAAACTATGCGATATTTAATACATTATTATTTGTAGTTATTTTAGAAATACAAATAAATACATTGACAAAAAAAATTGATCTTGAATTTAAATATTTCGAATTTTTCAAACAGTTAAACAATCGATATAGGCCCGGTATTACCAAGTCCAGTTAGCCTTTATCTGACAGTTCAAACTTGTTATCACCATGGTTACCTGTGCTATTTGTTTTCATCAACTCTCAGATAAATACTAACTGGCCGTGGTAATACCGGGCCTAAGTAAAATAGTTATAAAATACTGAAATAGTTCAAGATATATTCAATGCAGTGATTATTTATAATAATGGATTCATATTGAAGTTTTAAAAATATTAAATACTAGGAATATAATTTGCAATAATTAGTCCTGTAATATCTCTAAGACTTATGACTGGGCCTATTTCATTTTCAACGAATTCAATTTCATTGTCTTGAAATCATTTTTCACAACATCGCGGTCATTCAAAAAAGAGATAGAACGGATTTTTTTTTCGAAATGCATACAGAATTTCATATCACGAAACGTTTCTCAACAAAAACCAAATCGATTTGATTTCCTCCAATCAACAACGATACGATCACACATTACCACGATACGGCTCTTTCAGATTTCAATAATACATTTCTCGCATATCTTTACTCGTGCTATTTATTACTCGTAGCAGCTTATGAGTGGAGCTAACCTTTATAAGGTTGTGACCTTTAACCTTAGCTATGATTCAGTGTTTCATCAAAGCCTTCTAGCTATCGAACATATGAAACGATTGGGAACAGTGGCGGTGGATTATGACGTGATACCCGGGCATAAAAAGACTGGTTATTGGAGGTTTTTTAATGTTGTCATATAATATAATTCCATGTGAACATTAATATACCATTTCTTAAATTAATGAATTGGAAAAATTGAATACAATTATTGTATTAATTATCTCTTATTGTCATTTATGATAAATAAGTGATATATTTGAAATTAGTAATAGTAATGACAAAAATGTGTGAGATTTCTTAAAAATAATTTTTAACTTTTATCTCAATCAACCACTTTCTTAAATAATAATTAAACTCTCTTTGAAACATATCCCTATAATTCATCGGGAATATTTTCCAATATTCGCACAAATGAGAAAATTGTAATGGGAATGTTTGGAGCCTAGATAACTGAAGGGATTACCACTCTCATATCGAGCAGTAATTTTTCAACACATTCTCAATTTGTACTCATCAGCTAATCTTGACGGGCTAATATTACGAGTTTGTAAACAATCACAGTTCATATGGAGACAAATAAATAATTAATACGATGATTCAACCGAGCCTCACTTGCATATATATATAGGGAACCGCCACTGAACGTCATTACTCTCACTCAAATGCAACCCACTACTTCTAAACTAAAGGGCGTAACAATAAAACTCATGGGAAGTATTTTATAAAACTCTGCCAACTTATATTTCTATTAGATTACTTTAGAGAATTACGTCATAAACATTGAGATTGGAGTGTATTCTTTATTTTACAATACTATCGAATAACAAATCATTCTCCCATACAACACCCTCTTACATCTGCACTCATACTTTCAAATTATATTTATGTACCTTTAGATATGTGCAGAAATCATGAGGGTCAATAGGAATAGTGAATTGATCAGAGATATATTGCTGAAAGTTGAAACAGAAAGACAATTTTTGAGGTCTTCTAGGAATATATATATATATATATATATATATATATATATATATATATATATATATATATATATATATATATATATATATATATGTATATATATATATATATATATATATATATATATATATATATATGTATATATATATATATATATATATATATATATATATATATTTATATATATATATATATATGTATATATATTTATATATATATATAAATATATATATATATATATATATATATATATATATATATATATATATATATATATATATATATATATATATATATATATATATATATATATATATATATATATATATATATATATGTATATATATGAGGTATCCATTTCTTAGAACAGTCGTTTTAGAAAATGGAACGTAAAACTATAATTCAAACAATAACAAAAAAAGATTTTTCAATTATATTAGTTTTTGATTTGGATTGATTGAGTACATTTCAAAGTACGAACAAATAAATAAACGTCTATGTTAAAATTTCATTTTTATTGAACAATTCAAAATAGTATCCCAAGACTTGGTTCTATTCACGCTTCATGTCCAGTTGAAGACCTTAAAAGTCACCAATACAATAAATTAGATGACCTCAACTGGAAGATGCATAGGCCTAAGGCCTAAACAAGACATAAAACTTGGGTAAAAGCGCGGTCTCAACACACTCATACGTTCCTACGTCTTTACAATGTTATTTACATCGTTTTCTTCCATAATAACGTTCAGAGCACGACGTATTAGGTAATATACTGGCTGCCAACTGCACGGCAATAAGATTACTAACATTATAGTTACAAGGATGTCACGATGAACACGCAAATTTGCTGCCGTCATGTTGGCCATTGTGAAACGAGAGTAACGATGCATTTTGTCAAATATTTTCACACATTCGATGTATCACATTTGGTGACTCGACACTGCCGCATATCAGTATTAATTCATAGGGGAGACGGTCGATCGGTGTCGAAATTGTGTTCATGACATTTGGTGGTTGAGTACCAACATTACAAAACTGACTGTCGTGATTACTCTGTGTACATTTAACTACTTTTTAAGTACCTATCGAGACATGATTGGGGTATGAAATGGATCGTACCGCCTTTGAAACGGAAAAATTATACTTTGATGTAGTAATTTGCTATAATTTCGATTTTACTTTTACTTTCGGTTGCGAATGACTACATTTTGTTCACTTATTTGGAGCTCTATATTTATTTACTACGCTATAAGCTATACTTTAGGGGATATATATATATATATATATATATATATATATATATATATATATATATATATATATATAAACATTATGTATATATATATATATATATATATATATATATATAAATATATATATATATATATATATATATATATATATATATATATATATATATATACATATATATATATATATATATATATATATATATATATATATATATATATATATATATATATATATATATATATATATATATATATATGAAGACGTAAAGATCTTTGAATCAGTAATTACAAATTGGAGCACGCGAGATTCGGACTGGCTTTTTATTTCACATTACTGAGACAAGTGGTCAAGTGGTTATAACAGTGAACTGTCATTCAGGAGACCGAGGTTTGATTTCCGCCATGATTGACCATCCTGTTGGGGTTTTTCGTGGTTTTCCTCTGTCGTACTGGGATGGGTCCTTGACAACAGGCCACGAGCGACTCCTTCCCACTATCCAAAATCACCTAATGAAATACCATTTCATCTATCTTCATCATCCCATCATCTTATATGTCAACCACCGACGCCAATAGATCGTGGTCATCAGTATACCTCCCGGATCACATGAAGCGAATGCGTTAACCACTCAGCTGCATTTGCCGGTGATATAGATCAATCAACACATTGCAAAAATTATAGTAGTCATGATTTTTTTTTCAAGTCAAAAACATTCTGTTTAAGAGGCCGCAGGCGCTCTACACGGGCTCGTTGTTCGCTCGCTTCAGACTCGAGTTTAACATGCATCGTGTGCTAGGCGCCACCCGTAGACTAGCCCGCCGAACTCAGATTCACATAAACGCCGTTAATTCCCTAGCTCACACTTCTGATATATTTCACATTCTATATTTTTTTTCGGTATTAAAAAATATGTTCTAGGTTTTCGTAAATTAGAAATTTTTCCATTTTCCATTTGAAGAATTTGAAAAATCACAAATTTTTGGTTCAAAATTCTGTATTCACGGTAACCTTCGTTTTTCAATTACTAACATAATGCAAAAACACTCATATTGATATCACCAAAATTACGGCCGTGAGAGTTTGCGGCGTGAAATACGAGCGCCTGCGGCCTCTTAAGTGTAGCCAATAAGTTTTGGGCAGTTCTCAGTCATTATCAGAGCAATGCATCACCATTCATTTTCCTTTTATCCAATCGTTTACTTCTTCATTCTTGCTGCAGTGAGTTTCCATTTCCTACACCTCCACGCTTGGCATCTATCTACACATCTTCGATGAACAGCTTGGAACAGAACCGTAATTGTTTTTCCACATCATCTTATTTTTCCAACACCAAACAAATACTGTCCACTTTCTTTCACTCTATTCACGTGAAGCACCCTTTAGCGCCAACATTTCCAAAGTTGTTGGCGAACAAGTTTTCAACCCTTTTCCTAGACATATCTTTCCTCTCTTCGATTTTTCTGTCTGCATTTTCTTTCATTTTTATGCAAAACATACGAACTACAACAAAATGAATGGAAAATCATAATTTACATTCCGACTTACATTCATCAAATAACATAGCTTTCCTGGGTACGATATGTGTAATTTTTCATCACCAGTGGCGTGTGATGGTCAGTGGCGTGGAACGACCTGCACGATATGAGAAACTGAAAGTCCACGCCGTTCAGGATAGTACCAAGGATGAACAAAATGTTGAAGATGTCGATCATTGTTTCCTTGACGACCCCACCAACTGCTAGGTTATTTGGGGGGACGAATGAGCGAATGGCAGATGAAAGATGCTGAGAAAATGCATGCCTCTTGAGGGAATTCAAGCCTGAAGTAATTTAAATTTCTGAAACAGAGCTTAGAATGACTCATTCAGATAGGGGAGGAACAAAATAAATATTGATTTCAAATATGAACAAATGAGACTATACGTCGACAAGTGAGAAAAAAGGCTAAAAAATCAACCATCGAATATATATATATATATATATATATATATATATATATATATATATATATATATATATATATATATATATATATATATATATATCTGTTTATATATATATATATATATATATATATATATATATATATATATATATTTATATATATATTTATATATATACATATATATATATATATATATATATATATATATATATATATATATATATATATATATATATATATATATCAATGCATATATTTGAATATATCAAATAAATCAATTTATATATATATATATATATATATATATATATATATATATATATATATATATATATATATATATATATGACGTATATATAAGTTTATTCATGTAACTCAGAAAAAGGATCAGGTCCTGGGCGACAAATAATGAATTACAATTTCTGAAATACAGATTTTGAATTCTAGTTTTCTCTACATTTGGGAAAATAAATATCCGCATTCGTTCAAATCTAGTTTCAGGGTTGTTACATCTTATATACACATTTTGTCGATCCTTGATTTTATAAGAATGTCTAGTTATTGTCTGCTGTAATAATCGCTGTTGCTATAGCAACTAATTATCACAATCACTGGACCATACGGGACTCACGATTACTAGCTGCATGGGTATAAATCAAGCGCGAGATACGCGTACAAAAATGTATCATTTATGCAATTATTATAAATGAGAAATAGACGAGAAGAGAGGAATGTTTTATATTCAGGGTGGTGCAGAGATCGCCCCAAAAACATCTTCATCTACAATAAAACAAGTTTTTTGACTGAATGTCATTGCTTTTAGTATATTTTAATGATCTGGTGAGTAATAAAAACGCATAAAATTTGAAGGTTGCGTGTTGAATGACAGGGAAACATCCAGTATTTGAAGTGATATAACTCAAAATTTATCCCGGTTAGCCTATCATCTGTTTGGATATTATTATCGAGCACATCAAAACAAATCGACTGACAAGAAATCATAATTTTTGCATGACCATGAAGTAATGGAGGTTATACCTTAATTGGAGTACAATAATTTTGTATTCTGTTTCGATGTTAATAGAATGAAAAAAAGTATCAATATTTATAAATGCTTATAATAATATTTTTTGGGGACATAAAATATCGTTGATTGTGGTTGCCTTTCAAGTCCCAAAGATACCATAAAGAAAGTTGTAGTACTATAATTTATGAATTGATAATTTATAATTTGGGATGGTAAGATCGCCCTTGAGGTGAGCTGTCCGAACGATCCTACCTTTCATACTTGGCCTTAATGAGAGAAAAATAATTTTGTATCCTGTTTCGATGTTAATATAATGAAAAAAAGTATTAATATTTCTATTCAAAAGTGTTGATTCTATCTCGATGTCCAATGATCTTAAAGACATTACAACCCTGGAGCTTAATTTCAATTATGATGACATCATTCATTCTCCCAATTTCGAGGAAAACTAAAAATAATCATCATTACAATTTCAGAAATTTTGATTAATTCTCTTGGTCCTCCAGGACCCAGTCCTTTTTCTGAGTCGTGACGTAGACATTACTTGATTCTGTTCATTTCTCTACAGAGAAACGGCAATGCTTACGTCATGACTAATGGTCTCTGGAGTATCAAAAAATAATTAAAATTTCTGAAAATAAGGTTATGATTTCTAGTTTTCGCTAGAATTCAGGAAATGGATATCGCATCAGGATCTAGTTTCAGGTTTGTGATGTCCTTTAATTTCTACCGCCGCAGACAATACTTTCTTCAGATCAATCTTATAATGATCTAGTTTCTACTCCGTATGATTATACGACATTATGATTACACGCTTTTCAAGATTGTCTCCCTAATCCTAATGTTAAAGCGTTATTCCAAGAAAGAAATTGTCCAAATGTCGCCTATAATTTCCAGATAAAGAGAACTGTTCAAATTGTTTTCTTGTTTCTCAGAAACTCACGTGATTTCTTTAAGATTTTGTGTTGTGGAATCACTATTGTCTTCAATAGTCTATAATCAGTAGAATCAGTAAGAGGAATCGAAAACGGTTCACTTCGAGTCCCTGCTACTAAATACTGATTACACCATCACTTAAAGACTTGCATCTTGATTCCGCTTTAAAATAATAGTGGAAAATAATGTTATACTTCTGTGTGGTCTATATCAAATCACCACGCAAACCAGCAATGTTTTGTAGTTCTATTCAATGCTTTCAATAATATATATATATATATATATATATATATATATATATATATATATATATATATATTTATATAAATACATATATATTCAATATATATTCGATATATATTCAATGTCACGGTCTTATAACAACCTACCAATAGACATCAAATCGATATCCAGCATACATGCGTTTAAATCCAGAGTTATGAAACTGTTATGTGAAAATGCTTTCTACTCTGTTGACGATTTTTTTAGCTTTCAGCTAATCTTGAACAATTTGCTTGTTATATGTATATTTGTAATTCATAACGTATATCACACTGTTTGTACAGTCTCCGATAATAAAAACCATTATTATTATTATTATTTGCTACCGAGGGTGGCAAATGCTGTTTCATACAACTGATCTTTCCACCTTTTCATTGTAGAAATTGAATCATTAAGCTTTTCTACAATTGAAAATTGTCTGCAACTCATCATGTATTATTCAATTCTTTATCTTGCAGTGTTGAAAAAAATGATATTTATAGACATATTCTATAAACATTTATATTTCATGTATGTAGTACATACATGTATGTATGTTTCACTGAAGAAATACATAATTATTATTATTATTATTATTATATTCCAAATTAATTCTCTTAGTATCACTTGAAATCTAAATATCCTACTTTTTGGCACTAAACGTTTTCCTTTCTTACATCTTAGTCTGAACTTTACATATAATATTATATATTCTCTGTTATTTTTAACCCACAATAAGCCTTCCCAGGCTTTGTGGAAAAGAGTTTCATTTTATTTAATAAATTGTAGTCACAATTCTCATTTTTTTCTTTCTAAGATATTCTGCTATTTCTCTTTTGGTGCTATTTCAAAACCTTTATGTTTATATGAAATTGATTTGATCGGATCATTTTATTATGCAATATTTGTATAAATGTGTATAATTTTGTTTATGTGTGAATTAATGAAAAAAAAAAATAAGATTATTTTAATAATAATTTTGATTGAATAATCAAAATGAGATGGTGAGATCGCCCTTGAGGTGCCCCGTCCAAACGATCTTATCTTTCATCCATAGCCCTAATTGGGGAACAATGATTTTGTATCAAGTTTTGATGTTATTTAAAAAAAAAAAAAAATAATCAAGATTTATGAGCATTCATTCATACACGTGTGTGGAATCACCGTACCGGGAACTTTCTGCCCCATATGAAGAATAGAGACGCCTAAAACATACACATTTAACACCCTTCACCCACCAAACATTACAAACAACAAACATCATAAACATTTTCTTCAATAGTAATTAATCAACGACAAGCCTAAAAACAAGGTGCAGTAACCAACACGCTATACATGCAGTATATACCGCAATTACCGTGTGAAAAAAGAAAGTTACAACTAAAGAAAGTATTTAATTCTTTATTTTTGACAAACTGTTTGAGCAATTTATTTGGGTTGAAGCATCAACAGTTCAGAAGGTCACCGAAGAGGTAGTGAGGATGTATCGAAGGGTCATAAGTCAAAAAGAAATGTCTTTTGTTTTTGACACATACTGTGTATAAATACGCAACACAGGCAAGTAGGAAATGAAAGGTCAGAGGTTAAAAAGAGGTGGAAATCGCGATAATTACTTCACACCTCGAAGAGATGTGCTAGAAAATCATTAAATAATGTTTACTATGTTTGTAGAAAGATGTTAGTGGGAAGATAGCAACAAATGAAAGAAATATATGGTTGAAAGAAACGAAGAGGAAAGTAGATCTAAGTATGAAGATGATGAAGAAACAACAACAATGGTCTGGATTGGGTGGATATCAACCCTCCTGGCCGAATACTATTAGTTATCAGAGTATTTCTTTTCATTTTGAAACCTTTTTACTCACACTCCACGCTTACATAGTACTACAACAATTGCATACAGGTAGTAGACAGAAGGGTACAAATGAACAAATAAACAAATATAACAAATAGACAAAGTAATAAGTTTTATTACTCTCACCCGGGAGACCGGGGTTCGATTCCCGCCACGGTCGACCATCCTGACAGGGGTTTTTCGTATTTTCCCTCTGTCGTTCAGGTCAATACTGGGATGGTTCCTCGACAACAGGCCACGACCGACTCCTTCCTACCATCCAAAACACCTAATAAAATAACCTTTCATCTCATCATCCCATCATCTCATTCATCATCCACCGACGCCAATAGATCGTTGAAATCGTTATAGTGCGTCGTTAAAACCCAATATAAGAAAACCGCAATATACGCGATGCTCATTACAGAGAGTTCAAGTGATGTCCGCATTGTTGAGTAACTTGACAAGCATCGAGCCCCCCCCTCCCCCCCTCCCCCTCCCTATAGGCTCATTTCAAGTGACATTACACATTGTTGTAAGAAATGGACAACAATCTCACCTGATTTTTGGGATCTCCAATCACAACTTCAGTATTGGTTTATATAGCTCTAATAAATTGGAGCAAGATTTTCAGCATTATGATGACCATAATTTAACAAGTATTTCTTCCTATCGTAGTGTCACAAGGTCTCAATCATGAGGATCTTGAAAAAGGAAATGTACAAGAACAATACTTGCAGATCATTTTGGCTGACCGTGAAATATCCCCCCACACATCTCTCTCTCTCTCTCTCTCTCTCTCTCTCTCTCTCTCTCTCTCTCTCTCTCTCTCTCTCTCTCTCTCTCTCTCTCTCTCTATAGATATATATATATATATATATATATATATATATATATATATATATATATATATATATATATAAAATCTGTCCCACTATCCAAACTATAGTCGGGTTGGGGGGTTCGGAACGAACCAAAATGTTCGGCATATTACACACGCAGTGTTGTGCTTGCCAGGCACAACACCCCCTCGCCATCTTCCTCTTCCACTTCCGCTCTCTCCACAAGCTCCCTCCATACATCCCTATTCTCCCACCACTCTTCATCCTCCACTCTTTTCCACAATTCTCTTCTTTCTTCCACATCCCATGTTATCACTTCTTTCCATCTCATCCTTGGTCTTCCTCTTTTTCTCTTTCTTTCGACTCTTCCTAAGTTCCTCTTTCGAACTCATGTCTTTGTTTTCGCTCACTACTCATCCTTCTCATGTGGTGTCCATACCATCTCAGTCTCTCTCTTCCCATCCTAAAATTCAATATATATATATATATATATATATATATATATATATATATATATATATATATATATATATATATATATATGTGTGTGTGTGTATGTGTGTGTGTGTGAATGCTGACAATATAGACCTTGCCGTGAGGGTTATGTAAGCGAGACAGAACTGGGTCACGGCATCTTGGAGACAACATATCTTCCGGTATATCCAAATGGCTCTAGATACCTATAAGCTACTGTCTTGTATTCACTAGAGAGAGAAAGGTTCCGAGCGACCGTCTCCCCTATCCCATACCTATAGCGCACGGGTGGTTCATGCCTTCATCTACAGTCTGTACTTGTATCCAAGGAGAAGAAGGTTCCGATTGACTATCCCCCTATACCACACAATAACCGCGCGGATGTTTCGCGCCTTCATCTTTCGTAGATTTAAGTATAACATGTATTGTACCCATATGGGATGAAGGTTCCGAGCGACCGTTTCCCCTATGACACACCACTATTTTGCAGGTGATTCGAGTTATCTACATCCGTGGATACGAGTGAGTGTGAGCGAGTGGGGCACGGCCTTCTGGTACTGCGCCCAAGGACGGTCACTGCCACTCGGATCAGGTGTGTTGAGATTAGCGTATCCGCGGGGCGGGGAGTAGAAAGAACCCGAAAGTGTTTCCTCGGACCGGAAGTAGATTTCAGTTTAGATTAAATTAGTTTAGAATGTTGGTTTGGCTAGGTTAGTTGGTTCAAGGTAGTTTGGATAGGTTCGTTCATTAAATTAGTTAGATTGGGTTACAACTATACAACAACTACAAACAACTACAACGTCCACTAGTTAGGATGTTTGTTTGGTTAGGTTAGTTAGTTTAGGTAAATTAAATTAGTTAAACATGGATTTATCAGGTTAGATTGGGCTGCGCGCAACAACAACAACAACAACAACAACAACAACAACAACAACAACAACAACAACAACAAAATCGTCCACTAAGGCTGTCTGGTTAGAGTTATAGTTTATGTTAGTTTGGATATGTTGGGTTCATTCAATTAGTTGGATAAGGTTTATTCATGTTATTCAGGTTAGAATGCGCGCGCAACAACAACAACAACAACGTCCGCACGTGACGACATGGACCGATGTCCCGATGAACAGCAGCTGCATTTGTTTATCGATGTTTTCTAGCTGTCGGTCGAATTAGAGCCACTGCATTACATGGTCGTGGAAATGATTGTTGGTTACTGTTGGTAACCGCGAGAAAAGCAGTGATCATCAGATTAGAAAGAGACAGAGAGAATGTGAAGTAGTCAACGTATACTCTTGTGGTCGAGTCAAGTGGTCGATCAAACAACATCGAAATGCATCCTGAAGTAAATGTACTGATATAGGCACTAAAACTAGTGGACAGCAATGTACTACTTGGCACTTGCGGTCACACAGAATGGTTTGATCCGAAATTAAAATTTGAATTTAAATTAAATTCTCGCAAATTATTTCGTGAAATGCGTATGCACATTGCCATCAAGTTCAAGTGAGTATATATATATATATTTATATATATATATATATATATATATATATATATATATATATATATTTATATATATTTATATATTTATATATATATATATATATATATATATATATATATATATATATATATATATATATATATATATACATATTTAATAACATCGAAACTTGATACAAAACCATTGTTCCCCAATTGACGACTCGAAATAGGCGTGGCTTCACCAGTAGGCCAGTTGGATCTTTATCATTTGTAGTCATTTCAAGATACCCCGATTGGATATTTCAATTTCACTACAGTTCTAACAGCCCTGTTGATTGGACGGTATGATTTGTGACTTCAAGGGGGCGGAGACTGCGAGTCGTCAATGAAGACTATGGATGAAAGGCAGGATTAATATCAGTAAAATATAAGTATATTTTTTCTTCAGGGTGCCAACATTGGTGAGTCAGGAAAAAACAAAATACTTGACGTGAGTATAGGGTGAGTGTATATTCGACAATAGTATAGGGTGATTAATAACCACGATCAACTTCAACAATGACTACGTTTAATGAACTAAAAAAAAAAAAAAAATCCATATTTTTAAATTATATTTTTAGCTCTGCAAAGTACTAGATTTAGAAACGCCTCTGACGCCTCTGCAACCTATACTATTTTAAGAACCTTGTGATTGGTCAACGTTTGATGTGTTTCCTTGAATGACCAAATGGATTCGTGTAAACTGAATCTAGGATTCATGGAACCTCTGCATGTGAGCATAGTGTGGCCTTAGAATTCTTGTTACACCGATGACATAATAAGTTTGATACACTAATGACTTCTTCCGACCTCTTCACAACCATACTTCCATATCAGGCCTACCAACTCAGCATTGACCTCATTCCACCATATCAATGACAGCAATCAAACAATGCCAACCTGCACATATTAATAATAAATATCGAACGCCCGGTTTCAATTCGAAGACAGGTCGTGAAGTGTTGATACCATTCATTTTTTTTAGATTTTAACCTTACTTTTACTATTTATCATGTGAGATAGTGTAATTCCAAAGTGGATGAAAATGAATAAATAAATAAACAAATAAATACATCTAGGTTTTCTAGGGCCTCTCAAATGATACCGGCTGTGACCAATCCTGTCGCATCCTCTTCACTTTCTTCCTCCATCTCTACTGATATTTGACATGCTTTCCGTTCTTCCCACAATCTTTCCATTTCCACATCTTCCCAAACACCTCATTTTCTCCTCACGCTTCCACTTATCTAGTCCCTCCATCTTCCTCTTGGTCTTCCAGTGTTTTTTTCTACACTCTAATACTCTCATTATTTATTATTTATATATTTATTTATATTATTATTTCTCATTATTTATATATTTATTATTTATATTATCATTTATCATTTATTTATTATATATATATATTATTTATATTATTTATATTAAATATATCTTATTATTTCATATTATAATTATTTCCTGGGTATTCGTTCTGGTGCCATTCTACGCATGTTCATACCATCGGAGTCTTCCTGTATTCATCTTATTGTCAACACATTCCATTCTCAGCCCATCTCTAATGTCTCTACTCCTCATTCTATCCATTTTTTTTTTATATTTTCATTCAATAAATGTACATTATTACAAGACATTTTTCACTTTCAAGTGTCCACAAAACCCATCGATGGTTTAACTGTGGAATAAAGTAATAATACTCTCTAGGATATGATACAATAAAATTGAATAAATATAAACACAGTACAATACAAATACAACACAAGTAAACACGCTACAATACAAATAAATGTAAATGAATAACAACAATGAATAATTATCTAAACAAAATACACGCAAGGTTCACCTAAAACTTCTACATAATAATTTGATTGATTGATTGATTTTATAATTTTATGTTTTATCATTGAATCATTTTATGGTGCTTAGTAACCAATTCTTTACCTCTCGTTTTATGTTGACATATTTCTCTATTTTTCTCAAGTTTTCAGGCAGCATATTAATAATAATAATAAATAATAATGAGAACAATAATGATAATATAAATGATTTTTCTGCTATGAGTCAATCTGGAGCTCACGCGGAGCCGACGAATGATTTAAGTTGTGAAAAGGTCAGAAAATATTTTCAAAATATTAAACACAAGCGGAGAAAACGTTGGTAAAAATCAGTGAATGGTTAAAAAAATAGTAAAAGGTTGAGGAAAAAAGTCTGGAAGATAACGGAAAAAATTAATGAAAACAATTGACTATTGTAGATCGTCCGCCCTCGTGATGTCACAAAATATAAAAACCAATCAAGTGGACAGTGAAGCAGGGAAAATAGGGAAATAACCAATCAAGGTATCTAAAATTTTCCCTGCTTCGTATAAGTCACGCCCATCTACATTGGTCAATCATGTGACTAATAAGTTTCTAAGACATCTATCTACGAGCAAAGTGAACGACCACAAAATGTTCTGTATAAATTCAACAAGCTCCCCTTTCTGACACAACAAGAAAGTGAGCCAAGATAAATTTAATAACATATAACGTAAATTATACAATCAAATGACACTCTCTATCTCTCTCTCTCTTGTACTCACTAGCTATACCGTCTCCCTCTCCCTCTCTCACTCGTCAATAAAGTAAAACATTTTCAGTGTCAACATAACATATAAACGATCGTATGGTGGCTTTCTTCGACTTTCTGTTTGATCTTATTGTACAGAAACTGCCTTACACCATTCACAGAAGTAACTTATAAAACACTGTGGTTCCACAATAAGCATCAACATTACGTTCTACACGTTAAATTGATACCAAAATCTCGAGTGATTCTGTTACGTATAAATAATCTTTCCATCGTTGTCATTACGAAATTTTAGTTGATAGCATTTTCGACAAATGATCTGCTTCAGATGATGTATTTGCTGATTTTGTGTCTTGCACAGTTTCAAGTTTTATAACCGTTTATAACAGTGAAATCACCCTGGCGGAAACTTTTTGCCCTATGGAGACTGGAGACGCCTTAAACTTGTATCCACGAAAGAAGAATGGTCAGATACCAACTGGACAAACAAATATCTCCGTTATATTTGTACATTTACGTTATATCGATCAACTTGAAATCTTGTAATGTATCATTATTTGTTGTATTATTTGTTTGATATAGGCCTACTATAATTACTAATTCGTTGATAAATCATTAATGATGGCTTACTGCCATACTCAATTGTAATGCTATTAATAAGTTATATTGTAAAATATGTAAATTGTGTACCGATTTCCTCGAAAAAGGGTTAAAGGAATAAACACTACTACTACTACTGAAAAAAAAAAAAAAAAACAGGCGTGGTATTTTGAAACCTTATATAATCATTTCTCATGAGAGGAATCAGGACAAAAAACACAACTGCATCTTTCAAAAGCTATAAATCCTCTGAATTACAGAATACTCTGTAATTATTTCACTTTCTACAATTATTTAGTCGGTTCACAACCTTTTTATTCCATAAATACATAAACATAACTCCCTTACTATCTACCTCGTTTTCTCTCGCTTACGTCGTCGATGCTTCGTCAAACCAACGACCTTCTCTCTCAACAAGGACGGTCACTGACTCAGGTCGACCACAGAAACCGGAAATATCATTAGAACCAATCGAATGCAATGCGAAACATAATATTATCGTGCCGGAGGCTATGACAAAAAGAAACAATAACTGTATGATTAAGATAACTCGATAGGTGCCAGCTTTGAGTGAAATCAGTGCCACGACAGGCAACCACTATTCGCCGCCGGACAATCGGTCTATGTCACCACATGCGGACATGTTGTTGTTGTTGTTGGTGGTGTTGTTCTTGTTTTTTTTTTTTTGTATTTTGTTGTTGTTTTTTTTTTTTGTTGTTGTTGCTGTTGTTGTTCTTGTTGTTTTTGTTGTTTTTGTTGTTGTTGTTTTTGTTGTTGTTTTTGTTGTTGTTGTTGTTGTTGTTGCGCGCAGCCCAAACTAACATAAATAACCCAACCCAACTAATTTATATGAACCTAATCTATTCTAACTAATCTAAACTGATAAACCGGACGAAAAAAACTTCCTAAACTAAAACCAATCTAAAACCTACTTCTGGGCCCGTATTCATAAAGAGTCCTATCCTTAGGACGACCCAAGTTGAGACCATTTTACTGAATTAGGACCAATATTGGTCATAACTTGGTGAAATAGTTCCAACTTGAGACCAATATCACCGGCACAGGTAGCTGAGTGGTTAGCGCACTTGCTCCATGTGACCCGGGAGGTAGTGGGCATATCGGACCCGGTTCGATCCCCGCCACCGTCCATCTTTACAGGAGTTTTTCGTGGTTCCCTCTGTAGTCTAGGCTAATGCCGGGATGGTTCCCACTATATAGGCCACGACCGCTTCCTTCCCACTATCCTTCCCATTACCTATAAAAAGCTTCATCTCATCATCCCATCATCTCATTAATCATTCATCCGACGCCAATAGATCTTAGTCAGCATTACAGTGCGTCGTTAAAACCCAATATAAAAAAAGAGGTTAATATCGGTCATAACTCAATAAAATAGTCCTGGCTTATAAGACGTCCTCAAGATAGGACTCTGTGAATCCAGGCCCTGGTCTGACGAACAGCCACTTCCGTCACGAGAACGCAGTGCATGGCTATTCGTAGAGAACCGGAAGTAATGATGGGGAAGTCTCGAGCGATAACACACATTGTTGAAAGAGGAAGATAACAATATCCCTGAATATATGCACGAAATAGTGTCTACGAAATAGTGTATAATAGTGTCTAATAGTGTAATAGTGTATAATAGTGTATAATAGTGTATAATAGTGTATAATAGTGTCTAATAGTGTAATAGTGTATATGTGTAATAGTGTTTATAGTGTAAATAGTGATCTATAGTGTCTATGATGACTAGCTACTAAAATACATTGAATTAATTTATTTTTCATTTTTCTTATAAACTATCATAGTCATAGACCTATATTATATCATCATATCATTATAACCATCATAAAAACTATCACGAAAACCATACAATTATCACGACGATATTTTGTATCACATGGACATGACTCGGTTTTGCATAAAATTACATACATGCATATAATTACATGCATAAATTACATGACATTACCAAGTCATAATACGTCATAAGACAGGGGCGTTATCCTTTTTTTAGATTGGAATATTGGCTATGCAATCAATATGACTATATAACGAAGTTCTTGACAAATTATTGGCATCCCATGTCTATACTCTAGAGTATATCCCAAAAGCAGTGTTTTTTTTAAACTAGGAAAACGCCATATATGCGTTGTTGGACGAGCGGGAAGTAATAGAAGGTCGACTTTTTTGCCAAACTTTTGCCTACATTCGCCAATTGGGTGACATTTAAGTAAGAAATGGGTAAAAACTGCTTTCGAGTGGTACCAATTTAGCACATTTTATGGTTTTTCTTCAAAATGGCTCACCCTACTAAGCTGAAAGTTTTCGGAAATGTGTATCAGAATGTAACTCAACTTCACGCAAAATTTCATTCTTTTTTGAGAATAAAAATATTTTCTTTTTTTCCGCTGTGTTATTCTATGTTTTTTTTTTTTTCAATTTCTAAAATTCATAAAAAAAAGTTACCACCCGATAATGCCACAAAACTATACAGATCCAAGTTAGATGAGGAAGCATAATGGAAAGAAGTTTGAAGTTGATAGCTCTAGCCGTTTGACCTGTGGAGAACCGGAAAAAAACATAGAAAACAAAATACATAAAACGAACACCAATTTTGTTCAGTATGACAAATTGAATCCTCGCTAAAACTCGTCTAATAATTACTTGAACCATACTTAAAGTATCTCTAGTGCCCTCTTAAGTCGCAGTCGGGAGAGAAAGTATACGGACATGTTTCGTATGTGTTTTTCTCGAATATTGCCGAATAATAAGCCAACTTGAGTGTCCTACGAACGCTCGTCTATTACCATCTATTAACATTACCGATCAGATGTGTCGATCCTTTTTTTTCTAACCTATCGTAAAACCAGTTGTAGCAAGTAATCACATTCCTAAATGTATTTATCATACTTTAATGATAATATAATTAGTTGTGATGTTGAAAAAAATTCTTATTTAATATCTTAGTTGGGATCTATATTGATTGATTGATTGTTTTATGTTGGCTGTAGTGTTAGTGAGGTGTCATGTTGATAAATGGTTATTAATATTGTTAAAAGATGAGAATGTCAAAAGTTCAAATGTTAAATAATTATATGAAGAAACGTCCAGAATGATTGATTTTCACATTTGTACGGCACACATTTTTATATATTTTTTTTATTCTTGAGTTCTATACTATCATTACCATATAATATATTGACAAGGCTAATATCTTTAGGAGATCAATTTGGACCAATAAAGTATATTCTATTCTATTCTACTATTCACAGTAATTGTTTTGAGTCACTTATAAGATAATAAATTGGTTCTTCACGGTGGTAAGACTGTCCTTGTGGTGCCCCCTCCGAACGATCCTACCTTTTCATCGTGAGCCCTATTGACTTGGTGTCAACTGTCAAGTTCACAATGTTCATAATAATATATATGGAACAAGATTTGCTATAGGTAGAAGTTGAGAACAAAAAATTTTTCATATATAATATATAATATATAATTTTATATAATTTTTAATTTATAATTTTTAATTTTTTCATATATATTTTCATCAAATATGGTAGTAGAGACTTTGGATGATTCTTATACATCAGACAAATCAGGGATCTTTTTTCTTACCAAAATCACGTACCGGTATCTTTAAGATGCAATAATATAAAATCATAAAACATGTATTTTTTAGTAAAAACGAATAAAAATTGATTTTGCTATACCATTTTGAAAAGTATTGAATATGTATTAAATACATATATATATATATATATATATATATATATATATATATATATATATATATATATATATATATATATATATAAATATATATGAAAATATAAAAAAATATTTGAAAAAAATACAGATGAATATGAAATATAAATATAAAATATATGAATATAATATGGAAATGGAAAAAATAAATTATATATATATATATATATATATATATATATATATATATATATATATATATATATATATATATATATATATATATGAAAATATAAAAAAATATTTGAAAACAATATAGATTAATATAAAATATAAATATGGAATATATGAATATAATATGGAAATGGAAAAAATAAATTATATATATATATATATATATATATATATATATATATATATATATATATATATATATATATATATATATATATATATATATATATATATAAATATATATATATATATATATATATATATATATATATATATATATATATATATATATATATATATATATATATATATATATATATATATATATATACATATAATTGAAACTTCGACATAGAATCGTAGTTCCACAAATGAAGCTGAGAATGACAAGGTAATAGGATCTTTCTAACAAGGCATCACAAGGCGATCTCACTACCTCATACAAAACAACAACAACAATATAACAGTTCACTTACAAAATGTGTAATGTACTCACATTGTAGACTATTAAAAAGTAATTAATTTAATGGCACAAACATATTATTGAATCTACGCAATAGAACAGAAAGTTAAACCGCAGAGAAAAAAATCAGAAGCTATAAGTAAGCGGTTTCACAAATAATAGCTTCACAGTTAAATGCTTCCTTTTCCATCGATCTGTATTTTTACAATAATTAAAATGTCCCTCGCCAAGTACTGTGAGACGCATTCCATGGACCACATTCAAGATACATTCAAGATTCAAGACGCATATAGTAGTAAGATTTTAAAATTTACGGAATTTTACATTTCAGAATATTGTAGGTCTCTCAATGCATTGTTAGAAGGAAAAAAATATATTTTCAAAACAGTCAAGTATTTAACTGAAATAGAATGTCGGGTTATCCTGGCTTTGGAATCAGATTCATTTTTAAGAATCAAGAAATATTCTGTTAAGTTATTTTGTTATCATACTTTGTGATTAAATGTATGAATGTGGAGAATGAATGTAGGAATGTGCAGTATGTTGTGTATGAATGTTCTTTTTTTTCGTATGCATATCTTATACATATAGTTCAGTTTTAGTCTATATTACCTTAATTTCTATCATATTTTTGACGTGCCTTATATTTTATCATGAACTATTTAAAGAATGTAAATATCAAATTGACAAATAAAGTATTGGATTGAATTGATCAAGAATCAATCAATGTATCATTATTATTAATAATTGAACAATTGTTAACACATTTCAGTAATAATTGTAGAGAAATACACTGTAATTTCAGACATTTCACGCTTTTCAATGATGTAGAACAAGTGTATTTCTGATGATAAATTGCGTCCAGAAAAACCATTGACACGCAAAATACCATTTAGCTATTCACCAATAAAATATGTAGGCCTAGGTAGGTATACGCTCCTGGTGTTGAACTGAAGAACTAACGAAAATAAGTAGATAAGGAACGCGCGCAAATAATTGAACAACAATGACATTTATTACAAATTCAAATTTTCAATTATTTACAATAATTTGTTTTCACTCTTTTTCCGGCCATATTGCATTCAGGAGCAAATTAAATATATATATATATATATATATATATATATATATATATATATATATTTTTTTTTATTTTTTTTTTCATTTCCAATTATTTTTACCAACAAAGTTAGGTGAGTCCAATTAACAATTACAAGGGCACAACATGTTGACTTAATTTTGCCCAAGTCCTCTTTTTCTCACGTCTCTGTCTGATTTAAATTATAAATTATCTGTCTGTCAAATTATATAATAATGCAAATTTGTGTATTTGTAATATTTTTATTTTTCTGTATTTTCGGTTTAACCACGTACAGTAATGATAATTGTGATCTATTGGCGTCGAAATAAAGACTAATGAGATGATGGGATGATGAGATGATGAAAGATTACTTAGGTAATGTGGAGGATAGTCGGAAGGAAGCGGTCGCCGTGACCTATATTAGGAACAATCCCGGCATTAGCCTGGAGTATATATTATAGTATATATACAGGGAGCCATGAAAAAAAAGATAATTGATGGTGAGGTTTGCACCGAGGTTCCATATGCCCCTCACCTCCCCGATCACACCTCGCGAGCGCGTTATATAGCAACTGAGCTAAATGTGCCGGTTTCATTGTATTGGCCGACGACCTTTTTCTTTCGCAGTAACATGTATAACAACTGAAGAACGTCTCTCCCGTTTAGTTCCTATTTATTAATACCATAATCATCTTTCGCAGTAACATGTATAAAAACTGATCAACTTCTCTCCCCATTTAGTTCCTATTTATTAATACCATAATCATCTTTCGCAGTAACATGTATAACAACTGATCAACTTCTCTCCCGTTTAGTTCCTATTTATTAATACCATAATCATCTTTCGCAGTAACATATATAACAACTGATCAACTTCTCTCCCCATTTAGTTCGTATTTATTAATACCATAATCATCTTTCGCAGTAACATGTATAACAACTGATCAACTTCTCTCCCGTTTAGTTCCTATTTATTAATACCATAATCATCTTTCGCAGTAACATGTATAACAACTGATCAACTTCTCTCCCATTTAGTTCCTATTTATTAATACCATAATCATCTTTCGCAGTAACATATATAACAACTGATCAACTTCTCTCCCCATTTAGTTCGTATTTATTAATACCATAATCATCTTTCGCAGTAACATGTATAACAACTGATCAACTTCTCTCCCCTTTAGTTCCTATTTATTAATTCCATAATCATCTTTCGCAGTAACATATATAACAACTGATCAACTTCTCTCCCCATTTAGTTCCTATTTATTAATACCATAATCATCTTTCTAAAGACACATTTAAATCGGTAAATCGTTCCAGCGGAGAAAGCTGTATTTCAACCTCTACTTATGCAGGTTCGACCGCCCGTCTCCTCGATATGCATCAGCGTTGACGATGACGTGTGTCGATCCGTCACAGAATGGCGTAATAGACTAGTTATTGATGGTATCTTTCATCTATAGTATTTCAACAGTAATTACGCGAGAAATGAATGGAAGAGTAATGGTAATTGCAAGTACGGATGAGAGGTAATTATAATATATAATTAATTAATGGTCCCGATTGAATATACACGTGAAGGGAGAATGTACGATTGTCAAGCTGCCAAAGAAAACTGGAAAAATTAAATGCAAACTGACAAATAGTTTTGATTTTTATGAATTTATAGTACTGTACTGATGACTAATATCTATTGGCATCGGTGATCGGAGGGTGGATGAGATATTAGGACGAGATGAAAGGTTATTTTATTAGAGGTGTTTTTGGATAGTGGGAAGGAGTCGGTCGTGGCCTGTTGTTAAGGAACCAATAACCGTCCCAGTATTAACATGGACAACAAAGAGAAAACGACGAAAATCCTCTGTCAGGATGGTCGACCATGGTGGGAATCGAACCCCAGTCTCCTGAATGACGGTTCAGTGTGCTAGCCACTCGACCAACCGTCTCAGTGAATTCTAATAGTGAGATTAGGATTGGAGGATACCATTTTGGAGTACACTGTTGTCCGCTTTGACATTAGAAGGTTACCACAAAAAAGAAATTGTCAAGATAGTCGACAATGGCGGGAATCGAATTCCGGTCTCCTGAATGAGGATACAGTATGCTAACCACTCGACCACCCGTCTCGATTGTTGATACCGTCGAATACATTCACAATATAAGGACATTTCAACTGCAATGTAATTATATAGTAGATGCGATATAAGGATTCCAAACGACCGTCGTCTCGATTACTGTTGTGCCTATCATCTAACATTGACGATTGAAAGTTTCGGTCTGCAATTCTTTGGACTTCTTAGAACATTTCGACTGTACTCACCGAGGATGACAGATCCGACGAACAGACTCAGGGTGACGCTCGTGAATGTTGTGAATTTCTGTCCAAACAAACAAAACAAAACAAATAGTCAGAACAAACAGAACAACATGTAGACAAGAATTACCCAGGCAGGAAATAGCAACGTGGGCGTAGCTCTAACTGGCAGTTTGAAGTTGTTATTGTTTTCACCATCCCTCAGATAAAAGCTAACTGGACTTGGTAATACCGGGCCTGAATCAACTAACAACGTGCATGCATTTTTTTGATCTAGTGGTTGTGAATTGTGGTTTGTAAAAAAAAAAATCACACTTGTAACAGACATTTTTTCACATAATTATCGAATTTCATGATCAGTTGATCACCTTTCAGGCAATTGTCCCCTCTTTATTGGCATCCACTGGCTTTCGTCTTGAATACACGTCACTATACATTCATTCATTTATATTGGGTTTTAACGACGCACTATACTGATGACTACGATCTATTGGCGACGGTGGATGATAAATAAGATGATGGATGAAAGGTTATTTTATTAGGTATTTTTAATAGTGGACTCGTTAAGGAACCATCCCAGTATTGACCTGAACGACAGATGGAAACCACGAAACAGCCCTGTCAGGATG